>JAKIXB010000007.1:0-600000 GCA_021642125.1 Nothophoma quercina | reverse complement strand
CGTACCATTGGACACCAGTGATTGAACCTACTTTCAAAGAAGGCAGGCTCTAAGAGGAAGTCAAGGCACAGGCTCTTCTTCCGCAGCTCGTTGAGTACTAGAGTGGGCCAGATACTATAGAGGAAGGAGTACAACTTGATCTCAGTAGCTGTGTTCTCGCTTGCTGTCATACCCTTACAGACTGACAGCCAGAAAGGCCAATCCAGTACAGTGTGGTGCTCACTGTTGTGTTGCTCATAACGGACCAGGATTGCAAAAGCTTCTTCCAGGAAGTCGCATAAGGTGTAGCAGGCGCTACTGTCGTAGACTGAGATCTTCCGTGCTTGTGCTTGCAGTAAGCACGCAAAGCTGTCCGCGAACATGCGTCGAGCATTATGAATGTGGGAATTACCCTCAGAAAGGAAGTCGCGTATGAGCATGATCAGTCGGTTCTCCTGCATCTGCCGCGTAGCATTCGCAGGAGGGATTGCCATGGTTGATGCTGAAGCGTCGGGGTCGCTCAGAACGTCGTCAAAAGTGATGGGCTGCGCTCCCCCATTATCTTCGGGTTGCTGCGGCAAAGCGTGCCTGTTGATTGTTGCATCCATGTTGACCAAAATCTGTGCATGCACCATGAGCAGGCCCGGTGCACACACGCGCTCTCGCGCGGACGGTGTGCTGGGTAAGAATCCTGTGACGAGAATGTGGTAATGTTTGACGAAGACGTAGAAAAGATCACTTTCGGCGCCGGACCAACGTTTCGTCCAAAGGCCGTACCAGTCAAGGTTGGCGATTTGCAGTGACGGTGTCGCAGCTGGTGGATTGCGGAGCGTTCGAATCATCTTGACCAAAGACTGGAACTTGAGCGACTGAAGGTTAGGTGGAAATGCACTCGCGATACTGTCGGAAATTGCGTCCACTTTGTCCAGTCTCGAGACACCTGCTTCTTCCAATACACGCTTCATCATTTCCAGTGATGGACTCCAAATTCGCACCATAATGTCGGCAACACCAGGACAGAAGCAGAAAGCGTATGCACAAGTCTTTCCGCAGAATGTGACCAGACTTGCTGCAGCATTTCGCGGTGTCATCTTGTCAACGACGAATGCCATTTGAGATATCAGGTTCTGCTGGAAGGTGTTCTTGACGTTGTGGTAGACGGATTCCGCGAGGAAGTCGGATGAGGACAAGGTAGCTGAAGTCGCTGTCACAGGCGCGGTCTCCTCACGATCGGCAAGTGGGCAGAAGGGCGAGGGCGCAAGTCTCCATTCAGGCCTCTCCATGATTCCAGCGAGACCCTCCAATATCACCGGTCGGTCTGTTCCAGATATCGACTGGTTGTTGCGCCCTGCGACAAGCTCCAATAGGCCAGTCCACCATCCGTTGAGGATATTTGTTCGTCGGTCGAGGTCTTCCGGTCGGAGTTTCTGGTTCGAGGGGTGATGTGCATACTTGTAGATGAAATCCTGAAGTAGGCTCGTACGGACGATGTTGGCTTTCAACGAGCTGGACTTGTGCTGGAACCTGTCACTTGTAAGCTTGGAGCGATCGCAGGCAGCGATCAACGTACTTGCGCAGCTCACCCTCTAGGGTTCTAAAAACGGTCCAGAGCTCATCTTTCTTGCGTGGTTCCGTCTTGACTTTGTTGCCTAGCTTGTCGGTCGATATGTTGCGTGGAAGAGGAGGAATAATGTTCGTGGGGCTGAGAGGACTGTCGGAGTGCGGGTACAGGGGAAGCTGCTCGGTCGAGAAGGATTTCGGTACGGAAGGAACGGCAGGTCCATTCGTGGTCAAGAGTGCGCTGAGACGCTTGTTTTTCTTGCTGAGGGGTATGGGCTCCACGGTGTCTTGTACTTCGTCCCTTGCTTCGTCATTCACTGCAGCCTCCTCCAGAATGCTGTCGGTGCTCGCTGGCGTCTTTCGTTTTGGTGCATCGGATGTCGCTGCCTTCTTCTTCGCCTCTTCCTTCTGGGCTGCCTTCTTCTCTTTCTTACTCTCCTTTGTGGGCGAGGTGGTGGTGGTGGTGGTAGTGGTAGGCTGCTGTTGCTGCTGGACATATGACTTCCTCCTCAGCTTCGTCAGAGACCTCGATGGAGAGTTGTTCGGCGACTCTGTCTCCTTGACGGCTTCTTTGCGATTGCGTTCAGGTTTGGGTTCAACTGAGGGTTCCCTGCTCTTGCTGGAGAAGGGAAGGAATCTCGACGACCGGCGTGTAGTGTTGGCAGGCCTGTCAGGCCTCAATTGCGGCATTTCCAGCGCCTGTGGGGCTTCCTCTGAAGATGGACTGGAGCCACCTGACGAGCTGTCAGACGTGACATCAACGTCTTTGCCCTTCTTCAGATCCTCCTCAGACTCGTGCGCCGGCGCATCCCCATCGAGGCTCTTGACTCGTGGGAAGTAGGTGTATGAGGCTGCCTTGGGCAATTGCGCCCTCTCTGGCTTCTTCTCGCCGTCGGCTGGGGGAAGGGGGCCCACTTCTGAGGCGGCCCTGCTCCTGCCCCTCGACTTGCTGGAGAAGACATCGTGGCCGCGCAGGGCTGAGGCGACGGCGATCGGCATGTCGGCGGCGGAGGGTGAGGTCTAAAGCGAGTGTGGTGGTGCGCGGTGCTGGTTCCCCTGGCTGTGCTATTCCCCCATGAGCTTCGAGCTTCTCCAAAAGGTGCTGTTTCGCTATTTTTCATGGGCTCATGGCGCAGGAACAGGAATAGAGCGGCGTTGTTCTGTTAAGCGGGCACGGCGGGCCGTTCAGTGGCTGTGAAGGCAGTTGAGAGATCCACAGTGTTAGTACGTCACAGCCTCCGCCGTGCAATCGGAACGAGCGGAAAGGTGGCTGAGGAGGCGGACTGGTGTTTGCAAGCAGCACACTGAGGGATGACAGGAAGATGCCTCTATCTCTCCCGTAGCGAACGTGGACGTGCTTGTTTGAGAAAACGCGCTCAGGCTGACATTAGCTGCCCTCGATTCATGTCCTAGAATTTGACGCCTGCACTGCACACCGACGAGGACAACTGCGGCTAGCAGGGGCGTACCTCCCGCTTGTGCAGATCAGCGTCGGAGGGATTTTCTAATATTATAACCGGGGCTGTTACTGCCGACCTTCTGCCTGTCGCCTGTTCTGCTCTCTTGTGTCGCTGTCCACAGGCCGTGGTCAGATGGGGGAGCATGGTGGTACAGGCCTCAACAGTTCGGTTCGGGTGATTGCATGACACCACTACCTGGCGTCCACCGTCGGCATCCCTCGACCGTGGCTCGTGCCGGCTGCCAGTGCGGGCCCCCTCAACCTCTGCTATGCACCAGATTGCGCGAGTGAGCCTTGTTTTTTCGCGACTTGTGAACACTGCAATCTCTCCTGCGGCGTCCCTGCACTTTATCAAACGGTTTATCGCTGATTGCAAGGCATTCACAACTTGGCTAGAGCGCGCGCTTAACGCTGAATGGCCTGACCCCCGAAGTTCCATTGATTCATGCAAAGAGCGCATTTATTTTCTGATGCACTGTTCGTGGTGGTGGGTTCTTCGATAATCTACTATACGGAACTTACGGGTCAGTCGACTACCCGGCTCCGCTGCCCAGCCTTGCATCTGCGGCTCGTTAGGTCCAACCGCCAATCGTTTCAGGACCACGCTGAGGCTGAGAGTAGCTGCCACCGGACTAATCCGAGAACCTGTCCCTCGATGCAGACTGCTTACACTACGAAAAGTCTTAAAAAGAGCTCGTGGCGTCTAGAAAAGTACTTGGTTCGCTGCATATGGCGGGTCGGGTTTTCTCCTTTGCACTCTCTTCTCTGCCACCAATACTTGGGTGCAGGTAGCTGAGCGTCCTGTGCATGTTCGTGCATCGGGTTGTACCTGATCTAGTTTGTCCCCGCATATAAATGCAAGAACAACATAGTCGAGATGAACCGTGGAGTGATCCAACTCGCCGGTGAGGGTTCTGGCTCACTTCTTCCAGATCGTGCAGGCAACATCCCATCAATCAAGAACCATCGTTTGTGCTTTTACAACTGCTAAGCTTCGTGGGCTGCTGGCGGAGTGCAGTAGTGCTGATGGAGATTCCTCCACCTCAGCTTGCTATGCATGACAGTGCTGGCACGCAATCCTTCAGATCTGTCATGTCAGTACGTAAACAAGCATTGCTTCCCCACGTTTGGCGGGCGGGATATCGAAACGATTCCCAGAAGCACAAAGAAGCCAAATCACGTGATTCGATGCGCATTGTGAAGCTATCTCAAGCTCGGCGGTCTATTGCCCAATCCATATTGACACATTCGCTAGTATTTGGTACAGATGATCTCAATATCAGAGCGCAGCCAGCTTAGTGGGTGGCACCGGGGGTGGTAATCGACTCGTCCTCCTCAACGAACCAGTCCTCGTCGGGCAGAACCTGGCCATCCTCTGCGGTAGCCTCGCTGCCAACATCGGGCTGCTGGGTCTCGTAGGCCTTGAGCTCGTTCGCGATGTCGGCCTCCTCGGGGGACTTGGGAGCAGCGGGGATGGAGAACTTCTGGACGTGGCCCTCGGCGTCGTTGGCCTTGACCTGGGGGACCTTGTAGTTCTTGAGCTCGCGGAGGTAGAGGTCCTGCACCAAATCGGCTGCACCAATTGCATTAGTAGAGTCCGTGGGCGTGCGATTGTGATGATGTACCTGAGCGAACGGCCGTAGGGGTGATGAAGGTGCGGCGGGCAATGGTAGGCTGCTGGCGAGCAACGCGTGCGAGCGCCTGGCGCTATTCCGGGTCAGCAGGCATCGACAATTGGGAGGTCCGGGAAGCGTACCGAGGCCCTGATGGATTGCGCGAGCATGATGTTGGATGTGGAGGGGGTGGGAGCTGCTGTCAGTAGAGCTCCTGCACTTCGGAGCCCTCACCTTCGATTTTCCGTCACGTGCACACAGTTAGCGCGGCTTGCGGCTTGGCGCTTGCGGCTGCCCTTTCAGCACTTTGGCGGTCGTTGCCTCACCAAGCAAGCAACCACACTCTCTCACCCCGTCCCCCCACGGTGCCAACCTCACCCGGAGCTTCCGAGAGCCAGCTAGAGCAGCTAGATAATCAAATCGTGACTCTCAACATGTCGTACGCGCCTAACGGTCGCATGCTCTCGCCGGGCGAGGTCTATGAAGAGGCTCCTAAGCTTGTCAAGGAGCAAGAATGGTCAGAGGACCTGAACGTCACCCTGATGTGCCCCGACTGTCGCGAAATGCCGCCCAACCTCGTCGAAGAGTTCAGCGCCGGAGACACCATCTGTGGCTCCTGCGGCCGTGTGCTCTCTGAGCGCGGCATCGATACACGTTCCGAGTGGCGTACATTCTCCAACGATGACCAAGGCAACGATGACCCTTCACGTGTCGGTGACGCCGCCAACCCGCTGCTGCGCGGTTCTCAGCTGCAGACCGAGATTGGTTTTGGCGACGGTGGTCTGAAAGTGCGCGAGCTGTCTCGTGCTCATAACAAGAGCAACCACGACAAGGGCAACAAGTCGCTGCAGTCCGCGTACGGTCAGATCACCACGCTCTGCGACTCGCAAAACATCAGCAAGACAACCCAAGATACGGCGAAGCTGCTCTTCCGCATGACGGACGATGCGAAGCTGTTCAAGGGCAAGTCGCAGGACGCCATCATCGCCGGCTGTATCTTCATTGCCTGTCGACAGCACAACCAGAACCGTAGTTTCCGTGAAATCTTCAAGATGACAAACGTGTCTAAGAAGGAGGTGGGTCGCACTTTCAAAGCACTCGAAGCATTCCTACAAAAGAAGCAGAAGGACAGCGGCGGCCCACAAGTTGCCGGCAACGGAGCTGTTCTGGATACTACCAACTTCTCCAAGGGCGGCAGCACCAGCGCAGAGACACTCATGCCTCGTGCCTGCGCTAAGCTTGACCTCGAACGCTTCATTCAGCTTATCGCCGAGGAGTGTGCACGCCTCGTTTCGGACCACGGAATCGCCGCCGGTCGCTCTCCTCTCTCTATTGCTGGCGCCTGTCTCTATTTCGTCTCCCATCTTATGGGGAACCCTCGTTCTCCCAAAGAGATTGGCCAAGCCGTCGAAGTCAGCGATGGTACCATCCGCACCGCCTACAAGGCCCTCTACAGCGCACAAGACCAGATCATCAAGCCAGAGTGGCTCGAGCCCGGAAAGGGTGGCGACAAGTCAAGGCTGCCTACGGTCTAGGGGATCTTGGAGGAGCCAGTGGGAATGGTATGCCGGAAATAAGAAAAAAAAATCGCGAACGTGTAAGCTATCCATTTTGGACTTTGTCTGCTATTCATTCTTTGCATTATCAGCGAGCATGGGACGGCGTTCATGGTGAGGCACCACAAATTGGACAGATTTGTGCTTATAATACCCCATAGAAAGGCTTGAAAATGGAAAACGGCGTTTGGGGATTTCATGTCTTGCAGCGTGATGACTCAGAGCTTTCTCGTATGTTTCGTAATGCTCCTTGAAGGAAGCTTGAAGATTCCGCTTCATGCTGACCTTCAGGAAAGTGCGTCCAATATGGTTCTACTGATGTCCGTCCGCAAAGGCAACGTTGCAGCTGCGACATTTGGTACCGACCAGTTTAGGTCGACCCTTTCGCCCCTGCCTCCTCACCTCCCCCTCACCTGTACCCATCTCTCGTACAATAGCGCTGGCCCCTTTGGGAGCTTCGACTCCAGCGTAAACCAGCACCGTGCGACATCCCGAGCCTTGCTCAGCATATGCAGAGGTTTGTCTCACCATGATAAATTTTGAGTCACTTTTCGACGAGCATCTGAACACTCGCAACTTCACCAATCTCTTTCGAACGCGCAGGTATTCAATTCTTTACCAAGCCCATAGGCAGTGCTCTTATAGGCTCCACTTCTGCGTAGGCTCCCACAGTCCGCGTCAGCTCTGCCTCTTACCAGACCACTTAGCTGGGTGATCTTCGCTGTTCCAGTGGACATTTCCACTCCAGGGAACCGCACCGTAAGGTCCATAGCTGTCATTCAACCAGGAATAGTGTAGTATGTCTAGCCTCATGATACTTCATATATGTTGAGTTGTACGTCTTCCCCGACTGCACTTCAAGATCCTAGTGCCCAGTGCATGTCGTTGATTGGAATACTAGTGTAAACTCGCAGTAACAAGTGTCCGAAGGGAGGTTCCCGAAATCTTTGGACCTGCTGCAATGTCAAGTTATGTGAAGCACTGGGATTGCGGCTGACAACAGTAGACAGACGTCAAATCGAATCCACCTTCTCCACAACCCTGAATGCTGCGATGCCTCAAGGGCTTCTGTTCCCAGACGGACTTCCTCTCCAACCTGGTACCACTATCTTTGCTTTTGCTCAAGGATCGACAGAGTTTGCTTTTGACTTGCATCATGGCACCAAAGACCGACTATGACTATTTAAGCACATCGTCTCCCCTCTGCATTTCTTCTTCGTTGTTGTTCTTTTGCAATCACCCCAAGTCTAACGTAACTTCTTCTCCCTCCTTTCATCTCTCCGTGACCTTTGTCACAAGGGCTGTCTTTGGCCTCCTTCGTCCTCTCTCTATGCATCCAATGGCTCGCTTCTCTGGCTGTGCTGCATTTACAATGCGGTCTCTCTTCATGGCGATTGGTCTCTGGATCATTTTGTCACCTGGTATCGTCTCGGCGTACAACAACGTCAAGTTCGTCAATCACTGTCCCTATGATGTGTACTCCTGGACTGTCGGCCCCGCTGGCTCTGGTCTTGAAGGAAAAGATCACGAAGCTGTCACAATTCCTGCAAACTCTGTCACTGTTCACGGTATGTATAATGGCGAGACGATGCATGGTGGCATTGCCATCAAGCTTCGCGATATCCCCAAATATCAGGTAGCTCCTGCTGGTATTATCCAAGTTGAGTACAACCTCGAGCCAAGCAAAAACAACCTTTGGTATGACCTGAGCGCCATCGACTGCAACCATAATGTTGGTAACGAGGATCCGTCTTACTGCCCCCTTACTGCTGGTGGCATGAAGGTCAGCGTCCAGAAGGTCAAATACGGACGGTGCCCTACTGCCTGGTGTGGTGCCGACGGTTGCCACAACGTCTACAAGGAGCATGGCTTTTGGCAGGGCGAACCCACCTTCAGATGCGATGCTGGTACGGACATTCTTGTCGAACTCTGTACAGAGCGTGCCGGACCGAGGACTTTCAACGGCCATTTGGAGCCTGGTCACCCTGCTGACCCAGATATGAAGCCTGGCAATACTACTGCGAACGGTGTTTGTGGTGCGAAGACTTCTAGTGGAGCCACTTGCTTTGGATATGCTCATGGCGCTTGCTGTTCTTGTAAGTGCCTTTCCACAAGCTAATGTTGAGAACGAATAGTCGCTAATGTCAACCTAGCTTACGGATGGTGTGGAGACTCCGACGCTCACTGCGGTGACGGTTGCCAGGCTGGCTTCGGTAAATGCTTTGGTCAGTCAGTGCAGCCTCCTGCACACTTACCACCGAGTAAGCCGAGCTATGTCTACCAGCCTCCTGCTCACTCGAGCACTGTGAAGTCAGCACCTGGCTACAACAAGCCACTGACTACCTCCAGACCTGCCCACAGCACACCTTCATCGGCGTTCAGCACACCTGCCTCGAGCTACGCCCCACCGACGCACACTCGCATTGAGCACACCTGGCCAAGCTACAGCAAGCCCACCTCGAGCTATGTTCAGCCGAGCACTTTCAAGTCAATTCCTGCTTACAGCAAGCCGACTACATCCAGGCTGACGTCTAGCTACCGCCCGCCTATGTCCAGCCATAGCTCTGCGTACACCCCCGCAACCAGCCACAGCAAGTTGACTCCCGCGTACAGCAAGCCTACATCCAGCTATGCCAAGCCTAGCATTATCAAGTCAACGTCGTACCATAAGCCCTCAACTACCTCCAAGGTAGTATATAGCACACCGTCGTCGTCATCGGCTTACAGCAGGCCCACACCACCCTACTCAGTGCCACCATACCGGACCATCTACGCCACGCGCACAGTAACCGAAACCCAGGCCCAAGTCACCAAGACAGTGACACTAAGCATTGGCACCGAGTACCCTGAGTACGATGCCCCGACTTCCCCCACAGCATATCACAACCCATCATCGGTACACCATACCCCAATATCGGTCTACCACACTCCTTCGTCGTACAGTGCACCACCACATACCCACACACCGCAGCAAGAGCCCTCCATCCCGCCAAGCTGGTACAGTGTGCCGACTACCTCCTCGGTATACCATGCGCCTTCGTTGACGGAGAGTCACTATGTGCCGACGCCTTCGTCGGCGAGCTATGCAATAGGGCCCATTTACTATCCACCCGTGAGTGAGAGTTATAGTGCGCCGACAAGCTCTGCGGTGTATTATCCGCCTGCGAGGGCTTAAGTGCGGGTGTTGGAATTTGTGGGGTAAAGGTGGGGAGGAGAGAAGAGGAGGATAAGGGTCAGGGGAGGAAAGCAGGAGGAGGATTTGAAGGAACTTTAGGGTTCTAAGAAAGGAAGGAAAGAAGGGACAAGGACTTGTTATGATACCACTTTGCGTTCACGGATGGGAAAGAAGGACCTGGGAAAGAGGAGAGGAGGATAAGAGTATACCACAGTTTTGGACAATAGGGAAAACAAATGAAACAACAATTCCAGCAAAGTGTGCCTTCTTCGCATGTGACCTATATTCTCTTTCGTTGTCCTGGAAGCATCCATGCTCTTGGGTACTATTTCCTGAGCGAGGTACATGCCATCAATATAATTATACGATTAGTCTATGTGCATTACCCAATGCCTCGCTAAGCGTTCGCGACACTGCTTCCTCGCTTCGAGTCGAGCTCTCGGATCGTCATCGCTTTTCCCTAACTTCGACATCGCATCGAGCTAACCTGTCGTTCGCTCGATATCGCATGTCAATGTTTGTGTCTTACATCTCGCCAGCTCTTCACATGACGTCGACTCAAACTCGCTCTTCCCATCTACTGCTCAATCATGACACTTCTGACCCACTCACCAAACCCGCCCTCTTCCACACTCTTACTAAACGCAACCCAGAATGCTAGCTTCTCGCTAACAGGGCGAGCACAGTGCTCTACCAACGCCTTCACACTGATGCCTCTCAGCCCTTGTATGCGCATGAGCTGTTCCGCCCATTCGAGATCCATACCACCCGCACTCCCGCCGCCCCATTGTTGCTTCATACGTATCATAGTTGCGTAATCTTGCGCTGTGGGCGCGACGATGTGCTCCCAGCCATTGTTGGGACGGCCGGCTATGATGTTGAGGTGGAGGTTTTGGAGGAACATGGAAGGCGAGGTCGGCACGTTCTGCGGGGTCACCCAGTTGGTGTTGGGGTTCAGTGTTGGGGGCTGAACTGGGATGCGCGAGGCATCCGATAGGTAGGCGCATAGACTTTCCCATTCTGCGCGGTCGAATTCCTTTGTGTATGGCAGTGCTTTCTTCGTGAAGCTCAGGCGTTTGATATGGCTCCTCGAGAACGGGGTGAGGTCGCTCAAGAACGGTACGGCTGCCTCGATGGACGTATGGAAAGCGAAGGTGTACGTTGAGTACAAGATTTTTGAAGCTTCAGCGTGGATCTGCCGATTGATGCTGAGTAGACACGGCACTGTATGGCGCAAGTGTGCGGTGTAGGGAGATAGGAGGACTCGGTACGTTGTCGGAGTCGTCGTGGTCAGGAACGGACCTTTGATGTTCGTTGAGTACACATTTGTGAATTGCGCTTGGTAATGAGGAAACGTACCAGTGCGGACGTGATATGTGCTTCGGCGTCGCCATGTTCGGCTGGCTTGAGCGCCTAGCCAGGGATCGATTGTTCGCACGCTCAGTGTGAAGGGGTCGTTGTTTGTGTCCTCTGAGAAGTAGGTATGAAAGTCGGGCAGCAGGTTGGCGACTGAGGTTCCATGAGTCGTTGTAGGTTGTGTTGAAGGGAGGAGCATATATTCGTAGATTATGAGACGGATCTCCATTGGTAGGCGCAGCAGCGGTGAGGCAGGTAGCTCGTCGTTCCCGAGACTGCTTGGACCAGCCATTCTGTACGCGATTTGATCCATGGTGTCGCGCAACTGATTGTAGTGAAGCCCAACTGTTTGAAGGCTTGCCTCTCCTCTTCTTCTCAATTCGAGTCTTTTATGTACTCTCAAGGATGCCCTTACTTCGATCTACGATAATGATGTTTCGGGGTTTTGCAATGCTTACACCAACCACACACAAGCGATTAAAGACAACGAGAATACAGCAATCTAGGAAATCTCAAGAAATTTTTGGGCGAAAGTAAGCCGAGGTGTGGGCGCGACGCGACTTTTTGACATGCGACTCCGGCGACACGACGTGGGAGACCATCATGGTACGCTTATCAACGCGCTCAATCGAATAATTCCGATACCAAGATGACCATGATGCGTTGCCGATGGTGCCATACTTTGAAAGGTTAAACACATGCAGCGGTAAACTCCAACCAGCCTAGATCAAATCCTGGGCTGCAGTAGCGCGCAGATGCTCGATTTAAGTGGGGATGACGTTTTGAGACATCCTTGGATTCAACCTTCCTCCGGGCGCGGAAGGATAAGCGGTGTGGTGATAGAATCCGCGACGATGTGTCAGTCGAATTGGACAAAAGCTGATGTGGCAGGTTGAACGAAAGGGACAGCCGCTCCGCAGTCAGACAGTCAACACGCGCAAAAACCGATAAGGCTGACGAATCTGTGTTCACTCATCAACCATGCTCGCTTTCCTAAGTGATAATATCGATCCCAGAAGCGAGTCCTGGAGGCATGCACGCAATAGTTATCGAGACCAGCATCATCTCGCGCCGAGAATGTTGAGCTCGGTGCTGATAATGTGAACTGTGCGCCGCCGTTCAACGATGACATGCCGCGCCGCTTGCGGAAGTTGCATATAGACGATCCCGCGACTTTACAACTTCAAATGCTCGAGGTTACAATGCGTGAATCATCTTGACATCTCTTTGACGTCGTAACGACTTTCCAGGAAGACGCTCCGCTGGTGGTTTGCTGTTGGCAAGGTGTGACGGCCGGGTGTGCCTTGCGTTTGGTGATGTCGAATCAGGGCTTTGCGGAAGGGACGGTGAATTGACCAATTGGGCGAAAGTGCTGGAGGAAGCAGTTTGCCGTTTTCTCGGCCAGGATGGTACGTACTTGCGTCTCGTTGCGAGCGCCAGAGGTTGTCTGTGGTGTCATCCCTGTCAAAGACAAGCCGTGAATCTAGTTTATACTGGGAGCCTGCGAATGCTTAGGCAGAGAGAGGATGATGCACCTGAGAAAGTGGACAGAGTGATTGGGTGGAAAACGGGTTGTGCAATGGAGAATAAGAATGACCGGATGTACATGAAGAGCTGGTTAAGCTGAAAATTTAAGAAGGCAGTATGAAGAAGGCGCAGATGCAGCGTCCAATGGAACAGGCGGAGCATTGCAACAGTCACGTTGAGACGCTAGGATCACGATTGCAACGGACGCATACTCCCACTTCAATCAATATCATTGATTCGCATGCTTTTGTCAAGCTGCCAGCTGCCTCAACTCCATAGAGAGCCTATACCCGTCCACTCTCTCTGACCTAGATACCTGTACCAATACTCAAACAAAAACACTAGAATTGACAAGATTTTTAGACTTTAAGCCCTCCCGTCGCTGTGAACTGATCTTAACGCCCTTTCGCAATCAACGATGCGAGACACCAAAGTGAGAGGATGCAAGAGGAGAGAACAACTGAGAGAGGAGAAAAGAGGAAAAGTTTCATAATACAATGGTCGTGGCCTAGCAAAAGCGTGCAATATCAAAAATGACATGCTTTTCGTGCCCGTCATCAATCAGGAACGTGTAAAGAAGAGGATGGTTCCCTCGCCGTATCAGTATCCTCCTCTTGGTACTGATGGGCTTGATATCCTTCCTTTACGAGCTCCCACAACTTGAATCTAAGGCAGAAAGCGTGAACCTTCACCTAGTGATTCAAGCAATATCCTTTCAAATGCTTGTTGAACTAACCATCTTTAAGGAATTCGGTGCGGCTGTCCACCTAGTGCTGGCCGTAGTTGGTGCCCCAGCCACCGCGGCTGTTGTAGCTGCCACCGCCGTAGCCGCCACCAAAGCCGCCGTAGTTGCCGTAGCCACTCTGCTGATGCTGCTGGTTGCCACCCTGCTGGTGACCCAATCCACCGAGTCCGTACTGGCTGTTCCCGCCAAGGTGGCTGGGGTAGCCACCGAAGCCCTGCTGGTGCGACTGCTGTTGGTGGAGACCCTGAGCGCTTTGGCTGGGAGTGCCCTGAGTGGCTGATCCAGGACGGCCCTGCTGAGCTCCAAGTGCGGACTGGCTGGGGCCGGTGCTCTTAGAGTCACCGAATCCCTTCAAGGAGTCATCACCACTCTGCTGGCCGCCCTGCTGCTGGCCATAAGAGCTCTGACCTGTGTACCCAGGACGGCTGAACGTATCAGGGAGACCGCCGAATCCGCTAGAGCCACCTGTGGCACTGTGGTTTTGACCCATGCCGGAAGCAGAACGGCCATAGTCGCCAAGGCCGCCGAAACCACTTCCGCGGTCGTTGGAAGATGCACCAAATCCTCCCACGTTAGCCGGGGAAGACGAGTGCTGGTCGTAGGAAGCCTGGGGAGACATTCCGTAGTGGTGGGGCTGACCGTACATGCCCTTTCCGAAGCTGCCGTAGCCTTGCTGTTGGCCGTAACCTCCGAATTGGTTCATATAGTTAGCATAGTACGGGCTACCGTAGTATGGATGGTTGTAAGGGTAACCACCGTGCTGGCTTTGGGATTGCTGACCAAGTCCCTGGTGGTGCTGCTGGCTTTGCGAAGCAGGTCCAGAAGGAAGCTGACTGCCTAGACCGGGGTTGGGAGTGTTGTGTCCGCTGTTGGAAGCGTCTCCGTATCGGCTCTGCTGGCCCTGGGAGAACGAGTCCTGAGGTCCAGAGCCGAAACCACTGCCAGTGCGCTGCTGAGCAGAGCCGGCCTCCTGTTGACTGGGAGTCTGCTGGTTGTAGTTCTGGTAGTATTGCTGGTATGCGTTACGCTGTTGTTCGGAGGTAAGATACTGGGAGGAGTAGTTGTCGGGTGCGGAGGAGAAGGCGACGGGCTGTGGCTGGGCCTGGCTGTGGCCGGGGTAGTCGTACTGGTTCGAGGACGACGGGATCTGCTGGCCAAAGGGGTCGTATGGCTTCTGAGAAGGCGCTGCGGCGGTCTCGGACTGTTGGCCGTAGCGACCGAACTGGTTGTAGGGCTGGCTGGACTGGGAGCCCTGGTTCTGCATCGCCTGCGACGCGAGAGGGTTTGACGGCGACTGCTGCGACAAAGGCTGCTGCTGCTGCTGTTGTTGCTGCTGGGGCGCCGGAGGTAGGCCAGGAGCCTGCTTCGGCGTGGGAACAGACTGCTCGGGCTGTGACTCCTCGACATGAGGAGCCTGGCGAGGCGCAGGGGGCAATGAAGCCCTGGGCTGCGCAACGGGCGAATGCTGAGGAGGCTGGGTCCTAGTCTCTGCCTCCTCCCTATCTTCGTCAACGTCCTCCTCACCACCCAGGCCCAAGCTGCCGAACTGGACCGCTGCCCTGTCGACGGCGTGGCTTCCCGGCATCACAACTGCCTCCTGTTGCTCCATAACCCTCCTCTGGAAGCTAGCACTGCGGTGTGGGGTTCCTGAAGTTGCCTTAAGTGCGGTCGTTGCGTATCCTCCAACAGCGGGGCGGCCAATGGGCGCCTGACCAGATGTGCTCAATGGGGTAGCTACACCAACACTTCCAATATCCTTCGAGCTCGCGACGGTGCTGAATGCGGTCTCGGTGGGTGGCGGGTGCGACACGTCGGGCAAGTGTTCAACATTCTCCTTCGTAAGCTCGTCCTTCGAGGGTGTGAGGTCAAGCTCAGCTGCGGGCTCCTCGACCTTTTCGGGCGTCTTGGTTGCATCGTCGGCGATAATCGTAGGCTCTTCGACTTCGTCTGCGACTGGGGGAATGGGCAGCTCTTCAGCCTCAACAGCTGGCTCCTGTGCAACTTCGGCGGGTTTCTCGACAGGTGCGGGGGCAGGCTCCTTGGGTTGCTCAACGGGCTTCGGTGCGGGCTTAGGTGGGGTAGGCTCTGCGGGCTTCGCGAACATGCTGGCCCATGTCTTCTTTGCAGCGACTATAGGGTGCTTTGCGGCCTCCTTGGGGTCATGAAGCACCTCTGATACAGTTCCAGGTACTGCGTCCTCTATCTTGGCCTGCTCAGTGGTGGTGGTATCTGGCTTCGCACCCCACGCGCCGGTGCCGGCTTCAGTCGTAGGCTTCGTGTCCCAAGCTCCAGGCTCAGCTGAGGGCGTGTCCCATGCAGCGGACTCGGTCGTAGGCACTGAAGTCGATGCAGTGCGGGGTCCAGCTGCAGCACCTCCACGTCCACCGCGAATGCCACCACGGCCTCGTTCGGTGCCACGGCCACGACCACCACGGCCGCTGTCAAGACCACGTCGAGGTGCATCGCCGCGTGCGCCGCGGAAGGTAGACGACTCTGTGGGAGCAAAGTTCTCCTTTGTTGCTTTTGAGCGCGATCGGTCCTTGGCCTTCTTCGGGACTTCGCTGAACTGAGAGACGGTGCCTATAGCAGTGAGTGTCAGCAGAGTCCGAGCTGGCATTTGGTCCTCTTTCGGAGGATGCAAGCATGTGCTTACCCTCACTGATCCTCTCGATGGTCCTCTCCAGGTCGCCGTCAGCCTCTTCGATGGCGAGCACGAGATCAGCGTCAGACCAGTCGGGGAACAGCTCCTTCAATGTGGTCAATTGCGACGAGTAGCGCTTCTTAAGCTCTCCCAGTTCGCCCTGCTCTGCTGATGTGTCGATCTTGGACGACGCGCTGTCGCCGTTCGTGTTTCGCGCTCCTCGAGAGCCATAGCCTCCTCCTCTGCCGCCGCGGGCGGTCGTCCTGCCTCGCGCAGGCCTGCTTTGTGCTTCAGACATGTGAACTGTGGTGTGTGGGGGTGAAGCCGCTATGGACTCGGTGTGGTTGTGTGTGAGAGGGCAGTGGAGAGGACGTGCGTGAGCAGGAAATGATGTATTGTTGGAGGTAAAGTCGGCGCTGAGAGCTCGTTTAGCCAGCAACTCGGCCTTGGCGAATGGACCAATGGCGTCAGAGAGAGCGCGGCCGTGTCGCGTCAACTTCACAAAGAGGGGCGGACGTGCAGACAATCACCGCAGAGGCTGGGGATCTGAAACAAAAGGGGCGCCTGGAAGCACTTTCCCGCTGCTGTGATCGCTCGCAAGGTTGTTTGCTCGAACCTGTGTGGAAAGTCATCACGTGTGGGGCTGGTGGTCTCTCCACCCACCTCACCGTCATCACCACTTGGAGACCTTCACCGACGCCTCACCAGAGGGCACTCGTGTGTTGACAGCACCGCACATCGACTATGCACTCCACTTTAGGACAAAGGGCGCTGGGCACTCTGGCAAAGAAGCTCCATCCGCAGCTGCCGCTCACCCCACGCGAGAGCCAGCAGCTACTCAACCTGCTCACTTCCTCCTTCCGTTCCCACCTCGACGCCGCCCACCCTGTGCATACCACAGAGAAGAGCCACCAGTCGGTCGTACGCAAGACTGTTGACAGCGGCGATAAAGACCATGTTCCGTTCCATGCCAGGTCTTCATCTGCGTTGGCGTCACAGCATATCGATGCTGTTCTGTCGAACCCTCTATTTGCCGTGAAACCGACTCGACGAGGCGCAGCCTCTGCTGCATCAGAGTTGTTGCAAGATCCCGTGGCGTGGTTCGTAAATGAGATCGCTGCAGGAAATGCTACACTAGCCAAAGCTTCAATGTGCCTGGAAATGTTGGACAGGCGCACTGCCGCCCAGACTGCACATCCAAACGAAGGCAAACCACCTGGTGCTATCATAGGTGACTGGCTATGTTTTAGCGGCTTAGACTCGTCCAAAGACTTTGTCGAGATGTGCATCGCGAAGACGCAGACCAAGCGACGGTCTAACAACTTCATAGCCCGCCTTGTGCCTTTGCTGATGACTGACGGCAAGACAAGTCTTCTCTGGAGGTGGTTTGAGCGCTCCTGGATCTACACTGTCGGTCCCGATAAGGAACTCTCCTTTAGACGTCAGCTGCTGAAGCATATGACACAATTCGAAGTCAGCCGAGATCTATACCGCGGCCTCGTCCTTTTCAGAAGTGCATGCGACGCCTCGATCGAAAAGCACGATGCCAAATACTACGAACGACTAAAACCCGCCGGGCAGTATCTTGTACAAGCTATCATGGCAAGACCGACAGACACTGTCAACCAGAATCTCTACGACTCGTTCAGGCGATCGGTTCCACACTGGACGAGCACTCACAGCAGATGGGCAGAAGCCGTAGATGCCATGTTGTGCCTACACCATCCTGCAGCGGTGTCTGCTCTGCCTGGATTGCAATTTATCCAAGATCCCGCAGGCGCTGCTACATTTGCTACAGCCTCGCCAGCTGTGAGGCGCTTCATTGTTCAACTCAGCTTGGGTGTTGCACGTCAGCTGCTGAATGAAGAGAGTTACGGAGATGCACAAGTTGTCATGGCATTTGCCAAGCAACACTTTCCTGATCTCGTCCTGTCGAACCAACCAGCCAGCCGGAAGGTAATTGTTGACGGTCAAATGAACAAGATCAGCAAAGCGCGGCGAGAGGAAGAGCGAAATCTAGAGCTACTAGATAGTCTCGCACTAACTTGACGCCTCCGAGTACGAAACCTTGTCTCAAGAGGAGTCAACATTTACCCTACGCTATGTCTTTTGAGTACATCACTTGGCACAACCCCCACCCAGCATCTGGCTATCTCAGTCACGTCAAAGTGATTTCGACATTGTGAGGATCCATAAATGCGATGCCATCATTCACCGCATGGTCATCGACACTGATACATAGAGTAAAGGGACCTCGATGAAAGGCAGGCGATGTCTATCGCACGACACTCGTGCCGCGCGCTGAGCAACAAGATCAACGAGTGAAGCCATCGAGCAATAACAATATGCTGAGCATGTCGGGCCTACATCGAGTGTTTGAAGGTGTCATGGCGTACTTCAAAGATACAGCTATAGCCTGAAGCCAGATGCTCCTGGTTTGTGAGTATCGAGTCACGTGGGCTGCACAAACATCGATAACATCGCATTGTCTCTAATGCGGAAAACAACCATCATACAACTACTCTTTACAAAAATTATGACAAACATAGCAGAAGATATTGCGCGTAATGCGCCTCTCTGTGAGTTCACTCTATACCTCACCATCATAGTGTATTAGTGCGTATGAGAACATACATACGAGCCCAATTCTGCCCTTCACTTGAGCTTAAACGCACCAATAATTCGGCCCTCATGCATGTATGCAGCCTCCTGCACCGTAGTCTTTGGCGCACACGACTTATTGTGTAACTGCCTAAACTGGCAAGTTCCGCTCAAGCATTGATCGCAGTTGGGTGAATTGCAACAAGACCCTTGCTCTCACATACAGCCCCAAGCTACCGTATTAGGAAACTATCATCTACCATCGATTGCCGCTGGGCTTTCACTCGTGGCCCCTTGCATTGTTGTTTTTGGCAACTTAGGTGACAGCTGATGAAATGTCTCAATTAGGAAGGTTGGGAAGTGTGTCGATTGCGGAGGGGTACTGTCGCAATACCCGTGATCTGGCGTGCACCACCACACCACAACTTCGGCAGCACATGGTCTGAGGGATGTACAAGGGACAATGCGCACTTTCTAAGGGGCATATCCCTCTATGATCCCTCTGACATTTGCAATCTAATAGAGCTATACTGATTAGTTGTTGTTGCTACTTTTCGCCGTGGTGAGCTGCCCCGCGTGCAGAAGAGGGGCATGAAGCTGTCAGAAACATTCGCACATCACAACAGCACAACAGGAAGATAGAGGCCAAAGCTAGTAATGCTTCAATTGCTCCATAAGCTCTCTCATCTACAAGTCAACAATAGACTTTGGTATCGCTA
This sequence comes from Nothophoma quercina, assembly GCA_021642125.1. Taxonomy (NCBI): domain Eukaryota; kingdom Fungi; phylum Ascomycota; class Dothideomycetes; order Pleosporales; family Didymellaceae; genus Nothophoma; species Nothophoma quercina. The sequence goes on along the minus strand of JAKIXB010000007.1, from coordinate 581,069 downwards.
AAATCAAAAACCGTCAACGCCTTTTCCATCATCACAGGCATCATATGTACAATCGCCGGGCAATCTAAGCCTTGATCTCACCACCGTCGGTCTCCTCAGGCCAGACGTTGTAGCCAAAGGTGTCCTTCATGTTGACAAAGCGAGTATGCCTTCCCTCCGCAACCTTCTGCACACCCTCAAAGTCCTCCTTGCTGAGCTCAGGGATCTGCCAGTTGCTCTCGATGCGGCTGGCCGTCGAGCTCTTGGGCAGGACAACGTATCCGCGCTGCAGACCCCATGCAAGCAGGACCTGAGCGAGATCGTGACCGCTGCGCTGCGCAACCTCGTTGAGGCCCTTGTTCTGGCGGACCGTCTCGCCGGTGCTGGGGACCTGGTTCTGAGAGCCGAGCGGCGAGTAGGCGGCGGGCAGGACGTCATTCTGCAGGCAGAACTGAACGAGCTCCTCGTTGGGGAGGAAGGGGTGGATTTCGATCTGGTTGACGTGGGGCTTGACCTCGGCGATCTTCAGGAGCTTCTTGAGGCCCTCGACGGTCCAGTTGGAGACACCGATGGCGTGGGCCTTGCCGGACTTGTAGAGCTCTTCCATTGCGCGCCATGTGGGCTCGGGATTCTCGGTGAGGTCCTTCTTGATAACGTACTTTCCGTCGCTGCCAATCTTGGGCATGTACTCATCGTTCTTCTCGGCGGCAATGGGCCAGTGGACAAGGAAGAGGTCAATGTAGTCCATTTTCAGCTTCTCGAGCGAGCTGTTGAACGACCACTTGACCTCCTCGGGCTCGTGCAGGTGGTTCCAGACCTTTGTGCAGATGAAGAGATCCTTGCGGGTGACGCTGGGGTTGGCCTTGAGGAAGTCGCGGACGGCGTCGCCAACCTCATCCTCGTTCTGGTAGAACCATGCGCAGTCGAGATGGCGATAGCCAACCTCAAGGGCTTTGGTGACGGCCTTGTATGTCTCGCCCTTGGAGCCCTCGTTGGCGAAGGTGCCGAAGCCGACGGCGGGGATCTCGACGCCATTCGAGAGCTTGTAGACCTTGTTGTTCTGGATTCCCATTGTGGTGGTTGTGTGTGTGTTCTTGATGTATGTAGTGTAAAGTGTGATCGTATGCTCAACTGAGTTTCTGCTCGAGCTGGAGATATGCTAATGGTATGGTATAGATGAGGTCACGGCGCGACTCACGGCCGCGTTGGTACATATACGCAACCGCTCGTCGCCATGGTTGCTCTAGCAAAATTCTGCGTTGTTCGATACTCAACCACGCGTTGCATCACCGCCCTCCCAACCTCATCGCAGCAACCAGTGAGCAATCCCGATCGCTTCTCGTACCAGCCCCATCGCACGAGCATCAAGGCCCGAAAATTCCACAGTTGCCCCATCCAACAACATCCAACAGTTTCAAAAAGGTGCTCGCATTTCGTCGGCTTGGAGCAGCATGACGTAGTAAGTGGGCTCGAGTGGGCTCAGGGTCCACCGCGCGGGCCGACCGACTGATGGCGCCGATGAGCTTCGAGAAGTTTTGCATCGAAGCGTTGCAGCGACGTCTGTGCGGCTCTGCGTAGCCCTGTGAGACGAAACGTTTCTGGCGGGCAGCCCGGCCGCATAGGGCGAAACGCGGCATTGATCGCTCAGGAACCGCAGTTCATTGGCTGTTGGGGGTGCCTACCGAGAGTAAAATCGGCGAGCCGCGCTTACCTTATGCAGCCCGCCAGACGTCACTGCCGACAGTTGACGCGAGAGTTGCTGCGGCTGGCTGCAGGCACTATCAAGCACCACGAACAACCATCAGCGGCCAACCACTGCAGCCCACAGCTTATCGAAAAGAAGGTGAAGCCATGCACAGCACATGCATCAGTTGTGCAGCCCAATTTGCTGTCCATTCAGGCATCGTACGTTAACAGCGGTGACCATCCACTTTGGCAGCCTTGCCGGCCGCGCGCTGAATCCGGTGAAATGGGGCTCGTTGCAGCTTACCTTACTAAGGGTCTACTTCGGCCAAATTCTATACAGGCAGCATTTGGCTCGCGTTGAGTGTTGTGGCGACTCACAATCTTTCTTTGTTATCAGTCCCCAGTTTTCTGGCCAAACCGTCCAAACTGCACCATGATGGTACCCAGTTTCTATTTTCTAGCAGCGAGAATTTCGCACTAGCGCTGCCCAGGACGGGCTCTTCCGAGCGAGCGATGATGTCGCACTGTGGATACGCAGGTACTTGTTGGTGTTTCGTGCGGTGTACGACTCGGCGACGCTCGGAATGGTTGAGGAAAAGTGTGTGAAGAGTTGACAGGTGTTTGGAGCGATGATGATGGCATCTGGGGAGCGCGAAGAGGGGCTCTTTCCATCTGACATCTGAATGATATATATGGCCTTCCCCAGGACCCTGGAAGTTGCTCATTCATCCATCATTCACCCAAACTTTCTTTCAAAGACTAGCATACTTGAGCTTCTGAGAAGCCAAACACCACTTTGAATCCTACACTCCATACCACATCCGTTTACGAACAGTTACGACCATCATCATGTCTCAGATCAACGACAACGAACTCGCTCAGGGTCTCCAGCAGCAGGAGTCTCGCGACATCAACCGCGCACCCTCCAACAACATGGCTGGCTCTCTTGCCATCCCTGGCGAGGCTGGCCAGCACCAGCAGGGCGGTGTTAACTCCATCGAGGTCCCTGCCACAAGGAGCTCCATGGCCGATGCCCAGAACTACATGCACAACCTTTCTCTCTCGCCCTCGATGAAGGACAGGAGAGGATCGAGGAACTCCTTCGGTACTTCGCTGCCCATTCCTCGCTCAAAGAGGCAGTCGAGGTTGAGCTCCGTTCATTACCCCGGTGGTGCTGCTCAGCGCCCTGGCATGCCCCCGATCCAGCCTTCCCGCGACATCATCGCTGCCCAGCTTCAGGACCTTGCTGGCGAGAAGGTCACCAAGGCCAAGGACATGGCTTTTGTCTTCGACATTGACGGCGTGCTCGTCCACGGTGACCGCCTGATCCCTGAGGGCAAGCGTACCCTCGAGATCCTCAACGGTGACAACGAGCTCGGTATTAAGATTCCCCACATCTTCTTGACCAACGGTTCCGGAAAGCTTGAGGGACCCCGCTGCGAGCAGCTGTCCAAGATCCTCAAGAACCCCATCTCCACCGATCAGTTCATCCAATCTCACACTCCCATGCGTGCGCTTGCCGACTACTACGAGACCGTCCTTGTTGTCGGTGGTGAGGGTTACAAGTGCCGTGAGGTCGCTCAGGAGTACGGCTTCAAGAACATCGTTGTTCCCAACGACATCATCGCCTGGGACCCTACCATTGCTCCCTACCGCGTCTTCACCGACGAGGAGCGTGCTACCTCCAACCCTCGCGACTTCTCCAAGATGAACATCGACGCCATCATGGTCTTCTCCGACTCCCGCGACTACGCTACCGACATGCAGATCATCATGGACCTCCTCCAGTCTGAGAACGGCCGCTTCGGAACCCGCGCCAAGGACCCCGTCTCCCAGCGTATCCCCATCTACTTCTCTCAGGGTGACTTGCTCTGCCCCACTGAGCACCCCTACCCCCGCATGTCCCAGGGTGCTTTCCGTATCGGTCTCGAGGCCATGTACAAGGCTCTTACCGGCGCGGACCTCGAGCGTGTCGTCTACGGCAAGCCTGAGTTGGCTACCTACAAGTACGCCGATGAGGTCATTGCTTCCTGGATGGAAGAGATCCACAGCGACGAGCGCCTGCCCTCCAACATTTACATGATTGGTGACAACCCGGCCTCTGACATCATCGGCGGTAACATGTACGGCTGGAACACCTGCCTTGTCCGCACTGGTGTCTTCCAGGGAGGTGACAACGACGAGAACAACCCCGCTTCTTTCGGTGTCTTCAAGAACGTCCTCGAGGCTATTCAGGCTGCCATCCGCAAGGAGATCGGCGAGGAGTTCAAGTTTGAGTTCAACGAGTCCATCAACCCTGTCACTGGTAACACCGGTGTCTCTGCTATCGAGTAAATCTGCTCGTTGCATGATCAGGGCGATGACTTGAGATGACGGATTAGACTTTGCATTACTACGGCGTTTGGGATGATACACGGATCCGGTGGATATCCTGCATAGCGATTGCTTGCATACTAGATCTACGAATTTTCTTTGATAGACTCTCTCAATACCGCTCAAAAGTATTTCTTACTTTAATCATCGCTTCGTTCATCTATCTTACGTGATGTCTTTCCTCAGTCTTACAACGTGAACTCTAACCTATTCCCCGCAAAGTCTCTGTACAGACGTTAACACCCGAGCATTACCACAACATTACTCACGATTAATCACCATTACTTACCTCGCAAAGAACCTTGTTGGATACTCAACCCCTTCAGCCCCACTATTCTTCTCCCCCGGCTTATCGGCCTGCTGCGGCGCGCTCTCCCCCTTCCTCTCGTAGTGATTCCAGATCCTCTGCTGCAACTTTAAGAGGTCTTCCTGAGTACCAATTCTAAAGCAAGGGTGCCGACTCGAAGGGGTTTCAAAATCCGACGGCTTGCCAAATGCGACGTGCACCTACACTTGTGTTGATACAACAGGACCAAAAGTAATTCAAGCAACGCTTCTCACGCAAAGACACGCACCTGCTGGCCTGACTCGCCAATATCGAACCATGCCAATGTCTCGCGCTGCAAGTGCGGTACCGCTCGTGATGTCAGGCCTAGTGTACCAGCATAGAACTCTTCGGCCAGATGCAAGGTCTTGGGCGGGACGACCAGGTTGATGTGGTGAAGGCCGGTGATCATTTTGAAATCGTTGGTGTCTCGTTGTTTGGCGTGTCGCAGCTAGAGTGTGTCGGAGTGTTTTGGATGACAGTTGCGAGATGCGTGGTTGGAACGTGGGAGTTGCGGGGTAGAGGAGCGGATGGCAATGACTTTAACCGCGAGGTCGTAGAGGCATTGTGACGGATCACGACGTCTTGAGCGGAAGTTGACTCGTTTCACTTCAAGAGACGAGACTGCGAGAGTATGCTATCTTATGTAGCAGTGAATACCGAACGTGAGGTAGCAAGCCTCCATTGGCTACATACTATACGGACCCACACTTACAGGACTGTCAGCGCGTCTGGGCCTGCTTCGTTATGTCTGCAAGTCTACAACATAGGAGTGTTTAGATACCCCGATGAAGACTTGCCAGATTTTGTGGTGTTCGGCGAGCAAGTGACATAGCATCTTGCAAGCCCAAAGTAGAAAGCGAGAGCAGCAAGCGTGTCACCGTAGCGCCATGCTGTACGGACCAACGATCTCCCAACCCGACAGTAACACAGACTCCACGCGACAACACAACATCACGAACACGGATTACTCAACAACCGCATTAAGGCAGTAAGTTCCTACTGTAATCAACAGCATTCGCAACCTTCCCAAGACAGCAACAACAACAACGGTTCAAAGCCGGAGAGATTTGCCGAACACCAATCTGCAGACTGCACCACGACAAGCCGTATCGAGGCAGTGAACTTGGTGCCGTCATCGATTGATCTCAGGAATCTCCCAAGATGGAAAAAGAGCTGTCGTTCCACTACTGCAAGATAAGATGCTAGCGAGGTATTGCATGGTAGCCCTTAGACCAACACAGGCCGACACAAGGCCAACACTACCCTTGCACACCGTAAGACGACCACATCCAGGCACCGAAATACGACAGTGATCAACAGAAAGTCGGACTTGCCAAAGGCAGTAACGAGGAATGGGCGGGCGAAGACATTGCTGGCCTGACACAGACACAGAGCGTGTGCGGATTATTTATTGCAAGGTAGACCTGACCCGATCTTATGCGCTACGGGTAATCGTGAATCGTACTGCATTCAACACACGCCAGCGAAGGTACCGTATGCGGTATGTACATTGACTCGAGCATGCAAACAAGCGGGCTGGGAAACTCGAGTTGATGTGTCGCGTGTCATACGCAATTGCTGAATGCTATACAATTGCTCCATATATGCATATGCGTTCGTCCGCTCTCCAGCACTACTATACAGCCCGTGTCGTACAGCCAAGTTTACAGCGCATCTCAGAACTGCAGCAAACCTGTCTAATCCAGCTTTATGTCGAAACTTGTCCCGCATCCACAACTACTTGTCGCACCTGGAATCCCCGTGACTTTGAACTGGCTCCCGATCAACTCCATTGTGTAATCCACCGTGCTCCCGTTCAGCAGCTCCAGACTGCTCTCATCTATGACCACCTTCTCGCCCTTGGCGCCTTCAAACACGGTGTCTTCCTCTGTTGCAGGCTCTTTGGCGAGATCGGTCAACGACATCAGGTACTGGAAGCCGTGGCAGCCGCCGGACTCGATGCTGACGCGTAGGGCGGCGTTGGGGTTCGCGTCCTTGGTAGCGATGGAGGAAAGGCGGTGTGAGGCGCGCGGGGATATGGATATACCCATGGGTGTGCCGGAGTCGTCAGTGCGTGGATGGAGAATTGCGCGGGCGGGGGTTGCGGCGGAAGGGTCGGAGGTTGTGGCTAGGGTGCGGCGGGCGCGTTGTGCTGCCGAAACGATGGGGCTGCTCTTCTTGAGCGCGGTGCTCGGTCTCGCGGTCTTGCTAAGTGACGGTGCGAGAAAGTCGAGGTAGAGCTGGGGAGTGGCGGCTGTCCGGCTGTACGCTCGAGCAGCGGTGCGTGTGATGTTTGCGGGCCTGGCAGTACGCACTGCTAACCGCCGCGCTGTTCTCAAGCACGACGAGCACATTGTCGACGGGCTCGCCATTGTTGCGGTGGTGTTGTCGGTGCTCAGATGGCGATGTCTGAGGTCATGTTCAATGTCCATCCGTGTCAGCGGCAAGGCAGCCAATGGGCGCATCTGGGCCGTTGTGACAGCCCCACAGAACGGCGTCGAGGCGGGGCTTATCCGCTCTGGAACGCCTGCGTCGAGCATGCTATCCGGCTGCACCGAGAGCTATTTTCAGAGCAAGCACTCGTCTATTATCGACTGCTGCGACGGAGCTGTTTCAAGCTTCTCTGACCCCTCTCCAGCACCTGTTGCTGTTAGACCTTTACACAATTTGGCGCTTCCATCAGTCAATTGATATGGCAGGGTCTAGGAATCCTTATCGGGCGATAGCTGACGCGGAGCTCTGCTCTGAAGCGTTTGCAAGGAAAGAAGATGAGAAAGATGTGCTGAGCAAGCTGAGGAACGAGTTTGTCATCCCCACCAAGGGCGACCTCAAGAACAAGAAGTATGGGTTCCAGCGGAGAGCAGAAGGCGCATCGTACAACGGGCGCGCAGCGACACAGAACGACGACGACGAAGAGTCGATATACTTTTGCGGCAACTCGCTCGGCCTGCAGCCGCGGAGGACACGCGACTATGTCAACAGGTATCTGGATACTTGGGCCTCCAAAGGTGTCTTTGGTCACTTCACCGACTACGAAGGCGGCTTGCCACCATGGCTGCACCTCGACGATGCGACCAAGCAGCAGACGGCGAAGATTGTTGGCGCGCTCCCCAGCGAGGTTGTGGTTATGGAGACGCTGACAGCGAACTTGCATCTGCTCATGTCGAGCTTCTACCGCCCGACTGCAGACCGATGGAAGATCATCATCGAAGGGAGGGCGTTCCCCAGCGACCACGTAAGTGCCTGACTACCTGTCCACCTGCTGTCACGCCTGGCTAATACCAAGCAAAGTACGCCGCCCTCTCGCAAATCGCCCACCACAATCTCGACCCCTCGGCCCTCATCACCATCGAACCGCCCTCTGCCTCCTCGCCCTACATCTCCACCGAACACATCCTGTCCGTCATCTCTAAACACGCCGCCACGACCGCGCTCGTCCTGCTCCCCGGTATACAATTCTACTCGGGCCAGTTCCTCGACATCGAGCTCATCACACGCCACTGCCACTCCAACGGTATCCCCATTGGCTGGGACCTGGCGCACGCCGTTGGCAATGTGCCCGTGAAGCTGCACGACTGGAACGTCGACTTCGCAGCATGGTGCAACTACAAGTACATGAACGGCGGGCCGGGTGTGATTGGGGGGTTATTTGTGCACGAGCAGCACGGCCGCGTTGAAGAGCGCTCTTCCACAGCAGCAGCAACAACTCCTCCCAGCTCCAACGGTCACGCGAGCAGCGCCAACGACAAGAGACCCGCTTCCTCCACCGAGACGCAATTGTCGTACCGCCCTCGTCTAAGCGGCTGGTGGGGCAGCGACAAGAACTCCCGCTTCGCCATGGAGAACCGCTTTGTCCCCATTCCCGGCGCATCAGGCTTCCAGCTCTCCAACCCCTCCGCGCTGGACATGACATCTGTGCTCGCCTCGCTCGATGTCTTCAGCCTGACCACCATGGACGCCCTGCGCGAGCGCAGCATCCGTCTCACTGGATACCTCGAGGCGCGGCTCCTGCGCTACCCCGGCGGCGAGCCCCCGTATATAATTATCACGCCGAGTAATCCGGGTGAGAGGGGTGCGCAGCTTAGTGTACTTTTGAATCCGGGGTTGTTGGACAGTGTGCAGCACTACATCGAGGAGCGTGGCGTCGTGGTTGATGAGCGGAAGCCCGATGTTCTTCGTGTGGCTCCGGCGCCGCTGTACAACAACTTCCACGACATCCACCGCTTTATTACCGTCTTCCATGAAGCTTGCCAGAGGGCTCTTGCTGGGCAGGCTGGGAAGCGTGGCGAGACTGGTGTGCCTGTGGGCATTGCCTCCACGTGAGGTCGAGGTGAGGGGAAAGAGGATGGTGAGCCGGTTTACTCGGTTTCAGATGGCAATACTTATACCCCGGCAACATGTTTTCTTTCATACGATACGGTACATAGCCAGATCGGTCGCGATCAGACCACATAATCGTAATACCAAACGTTCTCACAAGAAAACTAGATTCCAGCTATATACCAAACGCGCGTCGTTTGCCCACGACGGCTCTCCATATCCAAAGTGCAAACGCCCGCTATGAAAAGAAGAAGAAAAAGCAAAGTTGCCCTACTTCAACGCAAAAGAAAACAGACTATCCATCTGCACCCACTGCCGTCCATTCCTCTCCAACCAGCCTCCCGCAACACCCCTGAGCGTCTCACACCTCTCGCGATTGACATTAGCAAGGACCTTCATCTTCTCCCTCGTCTCGCCGACCTCAGTCCCAAGATCCGCCTTGCTAACTCTGTCGACATCGAAAAGCGTCTGGAAATACAACAACTGGTTCCACAAATCCTTCTCCGACATCTTATAATGCATGCGTCCCAGACAATCCTTCGCAAGCCCCTTGGGACCAAGACACCTGCTCCCGTACACGGAGACGGAGCGCGTGGAGAGGCTGCACGCAGCATCGTCGCACTGCACGCCGCCCTCGTAGTAGCGCGCGAGCAGCTGGCGGATCTGCGACTCCAGCTGCGCCACGATGCTGATTGTTGGAATCACACTGCCGCACTCGGGATTCGCGCACGTAATACCGTCGTGTGAGAGTGTTGTTGTGCGTGCATCTGCGACCCCGTGGAAGGGCGCGATGGAAGCGCAGCTTCGGCAGCGGAGGAAGAGGGGCGTGCATTTCTCGAACCGCACAGCATCCGGGATCTGGCTCTCCAGCGGCGTGATCTCAGCGTCTTGCTTGTTTCCTTCTGTGGCGGTGCTGACGCGGTATTTGGTCGTGTCGAGGCCCAGACACGCAGCTAGCAGTGTGATGTTTGTCCCACTGATGGGCGCGCAGAGACGCTCGACTGGCGGCAGGATCTGCTTGTGCAGGTAGTAATCGATGTCGGGCTTCAGTTCCGAGCCAGGTTTCAGGACTTCATCAACGGGGTATGCGTTCTTTGCTGCGTTTTCGGCACTGCCGGAGGAGTCGCCTGTGATGATGAAGGACATGACGTCCTTGGCTTTGACGTGCTTGCCCTTTGCTTGGAGGCGCAGAGCGACTTGAACGGAGGGCATGGATCCACCATTGGGGTATTGGTCTGGGTTTTTGCCGAGCTGGGTGTAGATTGTATATTTGCGGTTTGGGATCGTGTACTCCCGCATCTTTTTGCTGAGGTCGCGCAGGTGGTTATGGATTTTCTCGACGACAGTTTCGGGGTCTTCGCCACTGAGGAGGAAGTTGAGGAGTTCGCTGGTGGCGTCAGTATGTGTATATGAAACGTAGACTTGGGCGAGGATCAGGACTTACGTAGAGGTTTCCTTGGAGAGGGCACAGTACTCTCGACGCCTCATATCCAGACCCTTAACTTCGAGCTTCTCGATGTACTTGCCGTCGACTGGGACCATGTTGATGGCGGCGTACTTCTTTTTTGCATGAAGCAAGATACGGCGGAAGACGTTGTCAATGTCAATCTCCAGCAATCTGTAGCTGTCGTTGACTTCCTTTTTGAACTCGTTACCGAGCTTCAGCGCATCCTGGATATTGTCGACGTTGGTGTTGATCATGACGGAGTCGGTATCACCATATATGACACGAAGCATCTTCTCCTCAGCCATGTCTTTCGTTCGTCGCAGAATCTCGCGACCCTTGTATGTGGTGAGCATGGCCAGCGGTCGCGCGTAGAATCGTGACTTGGTGTATCCCAAACATCCGTACATAGAGTTAGCAGTTAGCTTCAGGGCAAGTTGTTTGATATCCCAGGTGGCCAGCTGATCCGAGGTGGCAGTCTTATCCTTCATCAGCTTCTTGACTTCACGGCGGCGAGAGACAAGTGTGGCGATAAGACGAGGGAGGATACCCTGTTCCTGGTTCGTTGGTACCTCTGGCACCTGGTCCTCGTCCTCGGCGAGTTCAGACCGTTCTACTGTTGTGAAGCAGATATTGAACTCCTGGATGATACTGGGGTAAAGGGAGTTGAAGTCCATGACCAGGATGAACTTGTCATAGAGACCCTTCTCGGGTTCAAAGACAAGGCCGCCCTTGAACTTGTCCTTCTTCTTTGCGTCGACACCCTCTTCTCCTTCGGCGTTCTCTTCCTCGACCTTGACCTTGCCCTTGCCCCACTGCTTGTCAGGGCAGATATACTGGTTCTTGTGGAACTCATGCAGCAAAATGTACTCATTGCGCTCGGCACGAGTACCACTCAGTGTACGAGCCCACGAGTTACCAGCAAGGTTGGTCAGAACCTTGGTCAGGGGGAGCATCTGCACCTTCATCGAGATGGCAGCAATGAAGTACGCGTCAGCCTGGCAGTGCTTGACGTAGTTCAATAGGCCTTCCTTGGTCGTTGCCCAGCTCTTTAGTGCAGCTTCGTTGTCAAGCTCCTCACGGCGCTTATTGAGCACCAGCTGGCACATTTCTTCCAGACTCCAGGATTGACACTTGGTCATAAGAGACTTTCCGAGGTCATTTGCCAAATCACACAACAAACGACCAGCAGCCAGCTGCTTCTCAGCAAAGAAGCTACCACCGCCCTTTCCAAGGTTCTTTGGCCAGTCACTCCTCTTGAGACGACCTACTCGGTGCCATCCGGGCGTCTTGTTCTCACGTAGACGGTTGAGGAGTACACTGTAATCAACGTCATCCAGACGATGACCAATGAGCACATCTGGGTCGTGACGTTGGAACATAGCCATTAGCAAGCTGAGTAGCTCCTTCTCGCTCTTCATGAGTGAAAAATTGCCCTTCAGCTTCGCGACTTCAGCCTGGAACCCAACCGGAAAAGCGGCGCCGTTCGGTCGCATGATCGTAAAGCTCTTGCAAGGCATCTCATCGATCGAAGTTGTGTCTGTCAGAGAGAAGTTGTCGTAAACCATGGCGCTTGCCATGAGTATCTCCTGCTTGTTGTCCTTTGCATTGAATGTTGTTCGCAGAGACAGACTCATCAGAGTCATTGGAGGGGCATCGAGGTTATCCGAGTTGCTCAGCACCGTGATGTTGTTGGGCTTCGTGACCGACACTTCAAGTTTGCACCACGACGCGTTGTGGATTGCACCACAGTCTGCAGCATCAATCTTGAGCCAACATGGGCCCATGACATTCTTGCCGAGCACGAATTGTTCGAAAAGAGAAGTGTTGGTACCGAAGACCCGTGAGAATGTCTCTCCTGTCAAGTCGGCGGACAGGGGCATCTTGTCATAACCGTACAGCAATTGGAGATAGTCTGCTTCCTTTGGGACGTCCGGTAATTCGAAGGCGTACTTTCTTGTGCAGGGCTTGATCTTGTGCATGGTCACCCGGTGTTTCGACATGATTGAGTCCACCTCTTCGTACACATCGCTCATCTCGACTTCTTGATCTGTGGCTACGCCTCTCACGTGGCGGTACTCGCGAGGCAGGAAGTAGAGCTCCCTGAAGACATTGTCTACTTTGACGAAACAACTTGCATATCCGCCAGTCGACCTGTCTTTGACCTTGCCGAAAAGGCACAGACTGCCGTTAATTTCTGTGTAGTCGGACCAGAACATGTGCAGACTTCCATCCTCTTCCAGTACCGAATCTGCCTTCAGCTTCCCCACGCCTGTAGTTTGTGGGGCTGGACTGCTCATGACATTGAGCTTGCTTGTAACGTCGTTCCACGAGGATGCATCTACCGAGGCTGTAGAAGGACCAACTGGAGAGGAGCTGGCCGGTGTGGGATAATCTGCCCTCTTGATCTTGGCAACTGGTCGTCTTCCAGCCATGTTCACGCTCGCTACAGGCACGCCGTTATGTCCTGTCGGTAGAGATACCTCCATCAGATCCTCTTCCTCTTCCTCGAATTTGACAGTAGGCTTCGCCTTGCGCTCAACAGCCTTGGTGACAGGCGACGAAGGCAGAACTGCGTCACTCATAGGTACGTCGTCATCATTGAACGTTGGGAGATCATCGTCATCGTATGTGTTCGTAGCTGGCGGCGTGTCTGGCATGTACGCATCGGAGTCGTTGGTCCGTTTTGTCTTCGCGGCCGGTCGGTTCTCTGAGACTGGTGGGGATAGCACTCGAGTCTTCCTCCGAGCTTCTGACTTAACTGGGCGCATACGTGCTGCAGAACGGGCTGTGTTCGTATTGATTTCGCCGAGCAGGTCGTCCATGAAATCGACATCGGCGGCAGTGGCAACAGGCTGTGCGCGTCAGTTCCGGTATTATGGCTTCAGCAAGTGACTTTCAGTCACCTTTGGTTTCGGCGCCTTTGCAGCAGTCTTTGCGCTGAAATACTTGCTGATGCCGTTATTGATCTTCTCCTGTTTCTCTGCGTCTTCTTCGCGTTTTCTCTTGGCTGTTACGCGTCAGTCAGGCTCAATTGACTGTAGTAGAAGCAGTTCGTACCGGCCTTGCCCTTGGGCCGCTCTTCTTCCTCCTCGCTGTCTGTAGCGGCATATTTGTAGCGGCCCTGGCCGTCACCCCACTCCTCTCGACCGTCGTCGACATATCCCTCGCCATTGTCGTCCACAATGAAGTCGTCCTGGTCTAGTCGGTTTCGCACAATCTTCTTGTAGCCTTCATCGTCGACGGTATCGTACAGGTCCTCTTCCTCGGCGACTTCGTATGTGGAGAGGCGCGTCTTGCCAGCAGCGCGCAGTGCTCGCAGCTCTGCAAGTTTTGCGGCGCGAGACATGATTTATTACGGGGTATATGAAATTCGAACAAGAAGGCAATAAACAAGAGGCTCGTGCAAGAGACTGAAGGGGTGTTGTGGGCGCGCGAGGGCTGGACGGAGCGTGTTAAAGTGGTGGGTCGCGTACTAAGACGCGACGCGTTTTCCACTTACTCCCAAAACATGCTAGTGCAATTCGATCTGAGCGTCCCTTATTCGCCCACGTCATGACCCCAGACACTTGCGTCAACACCACAAAATATCAAAAATGGCTTCAGTTTCAAAAGTTCCTCTAGTATGGATAGATTGCGAGGTATGTGCTTCGAATTCAAAAGGCTGATCTTCGAAGTGCTGACGCCCGCAGATGACTGGCTTAGATACCAGCAAAGATACTATCATGTCTCTTGCCGCATTTGTCACTGATGCAGACCTGAACATTCTTGACGAGGAGGGCTATGAAGCCATTATCCACCACGAGAAAGAACAGCTTGACCGGATGGGCGAGTGGTGTATAAGACACCATGGCGATTCTGGACTGACGCAAGCTTGTCTGGATTCGACTACCACCGCAGAAGCGGCTGCTGAGGGCTTGTTGCAATACATCAAGAGATTTGCGCCTGAGCGCCGCACCGCACTCATTGCTGGCAACTCTATCCATGCCGATAGGGGCTTTCTTGTGCTCCCACCGTACAAGCCAGTCATCGATCACCTTCATTACAGGATCTTCGATGTCAGCAGCATCAAGGAAGCTGCACGAAGGTGGGCGCCAAAAGAAGCGTTAAAGAAAATTCCCAGGAAGCAGATGCTTCATGAAGCTCGAGCGGATATCCTGGAGAGCATCGAGGAAGCCAGATACTACCGTGAGGCATTCTTTTTGAAACAAGGCCCAGCAACAGCTGAACGAGGATGAGAGGCGAAGTGGGTGGCCCGATATGCAGCCTTGTCACGAAGCGCGTAAGTCGCTTACAGCCCGATGGGCAGACCCCACCACGCTGTCGCAACTACCTCACTACGGTGATCCATCAATATCAAGACACATTTCCATCATTTATCACCGTACGAAGGATGCCGAGGACTTGGACGACAGTGAAGTTGTGTAAGATCGACGTTTGATGGTCGGAGCGTCTACGGCCACATTTCGGTATGATACGATATTCCCCATATTCGTGGGCAGCCTTGCGATATCGATAGTACTCTAGTCTCAGTCCTTTTTGGACTAACACGTTCGATGATGGCAAATCAGGAAGAGAGTCCAGATTTCTCTCTGAACCTCGACGGCATCACAGACTTCCCTTATTTTCAACACCGGACGTTGCCCACGAGAGACTCCATTCGTCTTGTCAGGTTGACCAGTATCCCGCTACTGTTTGGTATCGATGAAGTTCAGAAGCTATGTACAATTGAGACGTTCACAACACAGGAAGCGCCACCGTACATAGCTCTCAGTTACACGTGGGGTGCACCCCTAATGGACGACACAACTGTGAAAGAGTACGCCGAGGAAGCATTGTGGATCATTGCCAACGCGGTTCCCGAAAAGACTTGCGCTGGTGTGTGCAATATACCCGAGTTTTCGATAGTCAAGATTGGAACAAACTTGAGGCGCCTGCTCTTGTACTTCAGCGATATTCCACCGAAAGTCATTCCATACATATGGATCGATGCGTTGTGTATCAACCAGGCAAATTTGACGGAGCGCTCCCAGCAGGTTGCTAGGATGGTGGACATATATGCCGACTGCGCCCTGGCCTTCATCTGGCTTGGTGGCGGTTCGGAGCACGGAGCGAATGTTTCGAAGGTGTGGGATCTACACGAAGATCTTTATCCAGCTTTGGAGAACAACTATTATAACGGCGACCATAAGCCTGACAGGCCCGTGGCAGGATGGACCACTAACAATATGTACGCACGACTACACTTGGAACACAAGCGGAAAGATCACGACTGGCTCAATTACGTACAGTTCTTCAAAGAGCGCACGTGGTTCTCGAGAGCTTGGGTTTTCCAAGAAGTTGTTTTCGCGCCTAAAATTCTTTACAACTGCGCGGGGCTTACCTTCGATCCTGTTTATGTTACAGGTGTCGCCCAGTTCCTGAAATGTACAGGTCTTGGACATGAGCTTACAAGGGTCAAGGACCGACAAATTGGAGATCAGATAGCGCTGCCATGGTTTCAGATCGGACACACAGCGAGAATACGTCTGCAAGTCAGAAATATCGGTAGCTTGGCTTTTCTCCAGAAGATTGCAGCTACTCAGACAACGGACAGCGCTACGCATCGAATTGCCGCCTACACATACTGGGCCTACATGCTGATTGATGTACGCAGTTCAGATGCATCCGATCTACGCGATAAGGTGTACGCTATCTATGGCGTTATACAGAAAGCTCTATTACCCCTAGGACTCGAGCCTGATCCGCGAATCGTCCCTGACTACAACCGAACAGTGAGGCGATTATACACAGACACGATGACAGTTTTGTTGGAAGAAGTCCCAGATATTCAGTTTCTGTCCGAAGTCGAAGATCCATCATTAAGGTGCACTGAAGGCCTTCCATCCTGGGTCCCGGACTTCAGTTTCCGGAGGCATCAGTCGCTTCTATTGGAAGACATATACACACAGTACAATGCAGCTTGCTGTGGCTCCCCTCGGGCAGTGGCAAAGAGTGTCATCGTCACCGCATCTTCAACGCCACATCTGATACTAAAAGGAGTTCAAGTGGGTGTCATCAGTCAAATCCACGATACCCTTGCCCACCAAAGCAGTTTGGCTGCTTTTGGGTCCAGCGCGGAGTGTCAGACAAAGACCATCATGGCTTGGAAGGAATTGCTTAGACACGTGACGAATTATGGTCACTGCTCTCGTTGGAAACCGCTCTCTCATGCCCTAGTAGCAGGGCGCAAGAAAAGCCATTACGTCAAGCCAATCAGAGCTGGCCATTTGAAAGCATACATCATAGGGTCGATGCTCGACCAATTCGACACTCGACCCAGCAGCCAGCCCGTTCAGCAACGCATACAAGATCTCGACTGGACACTCGTAGCACAGTCAAGTGACATTGATCGGAAGTATGTGCCTTCCAGAGATCAAATGGAAAGGTTCATACACCTCTACCACCTCGGCCGTACAATCCCGAACGTGATGAGAGAAGTCGATGTTGCACCAGTGAACAGCGCAATCGAGGACTCGCGGGAGCTGAGCGACTTAATAGGGAAATACCAGACGGACAGAGTCCTATTTGCAACCACAAAGGGCCTGCTTGGCCTGGGACCTAAATCGATACGGCCGGGTGATGAGGTATGGCTTGTTCAAGATGCCCGAATGCTCTTTACTGTGCGACCGACAAAGTACGGAGACCACACATTGCTGGGCGAAACTTATGCCTACAGATGCATGAATGGTGAGCTCATGAAGTACGCAGAGGGGAAGTGGAAAGACTTGGAGCTGCGGTAGTTGCTTCTAGGGACACGCATCTATGATAGCCATGTGCGGCAATCAACCTCGAAGGCAGATGAGAAAGAACACCCGCTGCCAATGTTGCTGTGTGCGTTGACTGCGGGTATACTTGGAAAGAGGGAAGCATGCTGTAGTATCGGGACAACACCTACTGTGCTGTAGCCTTAAATTCGATTTGCTGTCGTGTTCACTGATGTTGAATGAAGAGCAACCTCGTGCCTATTTGCCGTTCCTGCCTGCCCGCTAGCCAATCCGGGAACAAACCCACTTTCGGGCTGCATGACGTCGGGTTTTCTGCCGCGGGCCGCCTTATGCCCAAGCTTGCGATTGCCCGTAGCTTAGTGCAGATAAGAGATTTGGTCAATTTCTGCAGCCTCTGGCTGTTGATTCTTCTTTCACCAGAGAACGGAATGCTTGCCTGCTGACATTCATCGACGCTGGAGGCGTCGACTTCGTTAGAAGTTTTCACACGTTTTTGACCGCACTAGCGCAAACGGCTCGGTTGTGACCAGCCCCCAAGGAACGACTGCCCGATGGCCGCCCCACACACTGATTTTGAAGAAGTCATCCCGGGCACACGACGCCTTTATGATGAGAATGGCAATAACCTACCTGGAGATGATTCGCTCTTGAAGCATGGCGGCATTGTTCTTGTGCCGCAACCTTCGGAGTCCCTGAATGATCCTTTGCGATGGTCCAAACCAAGGAAGATCTGGCACTCCATCCTGGTCTTGTACATAGTTGGATTGACAGCTGCGACGTCCAACAATGCCGGGTCTGG
Source organism: Nothophoma quercina (assembly GCA_021642125.1). NCBI lineage: Eukaryota > Fungi > Ascomycota > Dothideomycetes > Pleosporales > Didymellaceae > Nothophoma > Nothophoma quercina. The sequence continues at coordinate 563,373 of JAKIXB010000007.1, read as the reverse complement.
ATCAGACGGTGTGAATGAAGAATATGGCATCAGCTACGACGTCTTCAATACCGGAGCCGGCGTTCTATTTATTGCCATTGGATACTGGACCTTGCTGAGTTCGCCCCTGGTCCATTTGTACGGTCGACGTCTGGGATATCTTATCTCTATGATTGTCAATATTGGTGGTCTCATCTGGTATGGCCGTATCACCAATGTCGCTGGCGTTGTATGGAGCCAGCTGTTCGTTGGCGCAGCAGAGTCAGTTGGCGAAGCTACCGTCCAACTCTCGCTTCTTGACATCTGGTTCGAGCATCAGACAGGTAGTGTCTTGGGTATCTATACCTTTTCTACCGCTATCGGCACCTACTTGGGACCACTGATCGGAGCACACCTGGCCAATGGTTTGGGCTGGCGATGGATCGGCTATGGCGGTGCCATCATCTGCGGAGGCAGTCTCATTGTCATCTTTTTTGGCCTGGAGGAGACAGAGTTCAATCGCGATCGTTACCTGACCAGGAATGGCGACCAATATGTTGTCGATGCTGCCCACCCGGTTCCGGATAAGACCATGGAACATGCCCCGGTTGGGATACTGCCAGATGTCGAAGATACCGCTTCTATCGACCGCAACCTTGAGACCAGTGAAGGCCCTGAGAAAACCGTGCAACCTGTAGAGAAGCACAACAGCAAAGGAGACTCCTTCAACAATGCAGAAGATGGATATCCCGACGAGACTGCTCGCAACCGGATGTCCCTGTCTTACGGCCGTCGCAAAACATACTTAGACCGTATCAAGATTATTACACCGGCGCCCAACCTTCGTGGCACCGGCGCAAAGCAATACTTCCATCGCCTGTGGCATACACTGCGTGTCTTCACCTTTCCGGCTGTCTGGTACGCCGGTCTTCAGTGGGGTCTGCAAAACATCTGCCTTACGTTCTACTTGACCGTGCAGGAGGACTGGTGGTACAATGAGCCCTGGAACTACACTCAGACCGAAGTCGGCAACATGAACCTACCAACCCTCATTGGTAGTTTGATCGGTTGCGCGTACGGTGGCTACGGTAGTGACAAGTTCATGCAATGGATGATCAAGCGCAACAAGGGTGTCATGGAAGCTGAGTTCCGTCTGCATCTTATGGCGCTGTGCACGCTCATCTTTCCCACTGGCATGTGGCTTTTCGGTATCGGGTCTGCACGTGGCTGGAACTGGCCTGTACCATACGTAGGCTTGGGGTTCATCGGCTTTGGATATGGTTGCGCTGGCGATTTGAGTTTATCTTACCTTGCAGACTCATTCCCGTGGGTTCTTCTCAGCCATACCTTTAGTAAACTGCTAACGTTGTTTTAGTGACATGGTCCTTGAGGGCATGGTGGGTGTCGCTGTCATCAACAACACCATCGCCATGCTGTTCACCTTTGTTGCGAGTTATTGGATTGATTCTGGCATGGAGAACTGCTTCATCGTCCTAGGTGTGCTCAGCTTTGTGATTATGGCATCCAGTTGGCCCATGATCGTGTACGGCAAGCGCACTCGTCGTTGGGCGAGGGACAGGTATTTGAAGTTTGTTGAGATTCGTGACGGGTTCTCGAAGTAAACATTGTCCATTTCTCAATGGAATTGATAAATGTTTGTAAAATCTGGTGGATCGAAGCGGAAGAAGGAGCAGGATGGATCAAGGCATGCAACAGCTGCCAGGGGCGCTTGACGATTGGAATTGCAAGGAGAGCAAAGCGGATACAGGCGACGCAATACCTGAGGCCGCTGTACATGATGATGTGGAGTAGTACTTTCTCAATACGCGGCTGCCACGCGTTATGCAGCTGAAGCCAACATATACGCAAAACCAAGCCTGTCAATCAATGTGTAGCTCGTCGGCCCTTGCTCTCTATATATCAAGGAATCGGAAGACATGTGCCGATACGAATACCTGCCGGCATGTAAACTGAAGCTACGATGCATATGTTTAGATTGCACACGGCAAAAGGGAGTGTTCACTTCTATTTTACGGGTTCCGCACTAGTGGTCTCGCACGGGCTCTGCCACGTTCAGGAACGCGACACTCGCCTTGCACTCCTTTTGCGATTCAGGCCCTTACCAAAGGCGCACATTCTTCCACATTGCGATGTCAGCCGCATATTACCCCTGTACTAGAGCGCCTGGTAAGGCGAACGCCGGCTGGGCAGCACTGCTACCGCAATACATATATCCTGATAGATGAAAGAAGCCTTGTGTTCCTGCAGAGAACGTGGACGAAGTGCAGTTTGAGTTTGGCGAAAGTCGCACAACATTCTCGCTAGAGGCCTCTTGCATATCCACAGTCCATTGGCTGTGCCGTACATCCTCAAAGACTCCTGTTTGACAACTCCACGGGGCTGCCGCTTTGCACGGGCGTTGAAGCTAAACCGGCGGCTCCGAATCTTGCCGTCACAACGTCAGCCTCCAGCGCCCGCATGAGCAGACTAGCGATTTCGCTACACAAGGCGTTCGATGTACCGAGCACGTCAGAACTCTGCAGATGGTTGCGAGGGCGTTTCTGCATTACTCGCAGCGACTCGGTATGATGTCCAACTACAACTTCGTATTTCGACTACCTCTCCTCGTACTGCGAGTATTCTTCACCGTTCGCAGCATCTGAGGCTCCCCAAATAATCGGTGCCTGCCGACACCAGCGAGGGATGACCGCAGTCTTGGTTCTAATGAAAACCGGTGGAGTCTCATAGCCAAGACGCAAAAAGATTCGACTACGTGCAGTCCGCGTGGCTAGATCACAGCTGGAGAACCGCCACTAAAACTCATGTTACCCTATTGGGTTAGCATTCAGCCCAATGCTGCTATCCATCTCGTCGAAGGTGGAAATTGTGGAATTTTGACTGGACAACTTTGCACGAAACTCTAAAAACGAACACTTGCTCGGGTGATGCTCCGCTATGAGGCGCTGGGACTGTCATGGGCTGCGCTCGCGTCGGTCGGTACAGGGTTGTCAGGAGACGATGGTGCTGTTCAGTGAAAAGCCTTCCGCGCCCCAGCGCAGAAGGGGAGGTATACCTGCCAGCATTCAGATTCTTGGATCAGCCGTTCGCTGCATACATTTCGTCGCTCATTCCCCACACACCTATACGTTTGGTCGTTGATCCTCGTTATACCTTCGTCACAATCAGTGATTAAGATCGACAGCACTTATACGACACTCACATCTCATTCGCTACCATCCTTACTACGGTGCACGTACCTCTAGGATTATATCCCAACCTACTACACTATCACTTCCTTCGAACGAAGGCGTCCGATTCAATCGAAATGGTCAAACTTCATATGGGCATCTGGGCTGGCATCGCAGCGGGCGGTGTCATGGTCATGCTTGTTCTGCTCCCGATCCTCGGATGCATGTTCTCGCGGAGCAGGAAGGCCAAGAAGGCCCTCGAAGAAGAGTCGGCAGCAGAGAAGGGCGAAGTCATCTACTCAGCGCCAGCGCCAGTACAAGCACCAGCACCAACAAAACCAGTAAACTCGATCGTCCAGAAGCCTGCTGTCAGCGTCAGTCAGCATGAGGTCCGCTCACAACCGTCGACACAGAGCATGTCACCAAGCTATCAGAGCCAGGCGTCAATACTCGCACATCAGTCGCCACTGAGGAGTTCGACGCCAAGCGCGCCGCATATGCAGCCGATGTGGACGAAACCGTCGCAATGAAGGAAAAGAAGTAGAGTTGGAGACTTGAGGAGCAGCCAATTCGTGAAACAGCTGGACTTACTGGGATTAAGGGTGGATGAAAAGAAAGCTTGCATGCTTCGACACCGCTTCGTGTGATAGTGAAGCTTATGTTTGGACGGCCACAATTCCCTACAACGCCGGTGTTATCGTGCAAAGTCCGAACACATATACATACCTAATCACAAGCCTCCGGGTAAGAAGAAACAATCCAAAATTTAGGATCTGATGTTCCTCCGCGCTTTTGTGCAATTGTTGTTCCGCTTCTCGGCCTAACATTGGTTCCTTTCGTCGCCTGCATGTCCCGAGTCCCCCGGATCTCACGTCAGCGCCCCATGCTAAGTAACCCACACAAACCTGTATCCAAATGCAACGTTCTTCACTCGTGTCGTTCGTGTATCCAGATCAACAGCTCACTCCCATCTATAGGCCAGTCAAAATCCCTCTCATGGACAAATAGCTGGGCGAAATCTGACCTTTTGAAGGTCTTATTCATAAGCACTAACATGACCAACGACTCTAGGCGTCCATCATCACCAACACCCAACCATACACATGCACACGCTGCGTGGGTATCTGTGCATCAACAGCCTAATTCAGCATGGGTCCCGACGTAATGATAGCTATTGGACGCTATGATGCAGGGTGAGACCGCATCTTACATTACAAGATAAGACATGGCTAGCAACGAAGGGTTATATAAGATCAAGACGAAGTACTACCTATGCACGGCACCGGAACTCAGACTCGCATTTCACGTCATCTACAGCCCTATAAATCCAACACCATCAATCTGTAAATAATCGACAAACACATCTTCACAATGGCAGAGTATAAGCCCTTCAGCGAGCAGCCCCATCTGCATGCGCAAGCACCCTACCGCGCTGCCATGCTCACATACCCTGGTAATCTTCGTCAAGCACTCAAGGATGCCTACGCAGACCCAGCAAAGACGCTCTTCGGTGTCGCTCACGGCATCCCAAGTACCTTCGTCACCAAGCTACTCGCATCCACAAAGCCCGACTTCATCTGGATTGATGTCGAGCACGGCATGTTCAACAGGCTAGAGCTTCACGAGTAAGCTAACAAAACTTGTGATTTTTAGTCGAACTTGACGCTTACAACAACAGTGCTATTCACGCAGCACAGACACACTCTGAGGGCCGCGCCCTCGTGATCGTTCGCGTGCCCAAGCACGACGAGCTCTCGCTCACCACCGCCCTCGATGCTGGCGCATCCGGTATTGTGATCCCACACGTTGAATCCGCGCAAGAAGTCAAGGACATGATCAATGAGATGTACTACCGTTCGTCTACCTCTCTCACATGCCTCCCAATTTCACTAACACTGATTAGCGCCCATTGGCCACCGCTCCTTCAGCCCCTGGACATTCACACCCGGCGTCAGTGATGCCTCTCTGTACTCCAACGACAGCTACAACGTGGCCACCAGCAACAATCACGTGTGCATCATCCCGCAGATTGAGTCTGTCAAGGGTGTTGAGAATGTCGACGAGATCGCTGCTGTGCCTGGTGTGCATGCGCTAATGTTTGGACCTGGTGATTACATGATCGACGCCGGCTTGGATTTGTCGAGCGCGTTGAGCGGTGAGCCGCATCCCACTTTCGCGAAGGCGATGGGCAAATTTGGAGCTGCGGCTGCTAAGAATGGTCTGCCGATCTTTGGGTAAGTGGACCTGTTGTCAGGATTAAGATAACGGCTAACGTACGATAGTGGTGCGTTGAGTATTGAAATGGTGCCAATGCTGATCCAGCAAGGATTCAGGGCCATTGCTGTGCAATTCGACGTTTGGGGGTTGTCGAAATTGATCCATGGCTCGTTGACACAGGCAAGAGCGGCCGCGAAGCAAGTCGCTGCAGAGGCCAACGGGACATCCAACGGTGCTGAAGCTTAGTCAACGACCAGCGTTGAACTCGATGATACTAGAATAGTGCGAACCTGCGAGGCTTTGACAAGTCGGATTGTCATCATCGTATACGAAAGAGCTTGTTTTCTGAATGCTACCTCACAAGCACTTCAGTCACAATGTTGCTAAAATAGCTGATGCCTTCGGCGTGGTTTACAGGATTTCTTAAGGTCAGATATCAACGAACAAAGGCCACAAAATATCTGTAACATTTGTGAGATTAAGGCGCACTGTAATCGCTGCAATTTCACTCACAGCCTTCTATTAATAGGTAATAGTCAAGTGCCTTACAGAAACGAGTCCCCTGCACAACCAGATTCCAATTTGGTCAAGACCTATAGAAGCTTGCTCAAGTCGTTCGGGCTTGATCATAGCCACGCGCCATGACGGCAGCCGCAACTATGCGATAGTGGCTGTCTCGAGCATATCAAAAGATGACTAAACAGGCTTGATATTTGACATATCTAGAGCTGTAGCCGAATGGCAACAAATGACGTGTAAGACAAGGTTGCACGATCTTCGTTATAACAAAGTGCATCTGGACGCTCAGCACTCTCTTCTTGTAAAAAGCAATACGTCATTGCAACGCACTTCCGACAACTCAACAACCATGACCACGGTGGGTGGGACGCTTCGAAAATAAAAGACATCAGTTTCTGCAAAGGAAAAGCATTTCACGCTCAAGCATTCACCGAATCACTTAGGAAGCCTGGCTCGGCTCGTGGAAGCATACTAGACATGGACTGGGACCCCCAAGGATCCAAAGAGTAGAGTATGGTTACCCTGTGTCGCATAAGATTCTCGGGGGTGGAATGCCTACTCATGATTGTCTACAGGTTTGGAGGCATTATTGCAGAGATTCATTAGGACGACAGAGAGTGAACTTCTCGGCGCCTATTCACAATTTCTCCTTTTGATGCCGTTGTGAAACATATCTACACACATCTGCAGATGTACCAGCTTTCAATAAACGCACTCTCTATCGCCTTTCATATCAAACATGTGATTTAACTCCTTGTACGCCAAAAGGCAGTACTGCCTTGCACCTGGGGGCTCTTTGAAAGGATTAGGAGCCTTGTCGAATTCGGCACTACACGATAGTGCACACGCTTCCCAAGGTCCTCCTGAAGCTCGTCCTTGGATATGGGTCTATCAGTGGAAACATGATCAGGCTGCTGTTGAGACGCTGATCAGCGCAACCACCACTGGCTGCGGTGGCAAGGCTGTCTCGATGAACTGCACGGAACGGCTTCGCATTATAGATCGATAGCAACTTATTTCGCATTAGGTTGGGAATAACTGCAGGCGCTGCGCGATGTGAAGAGGAGCCGGACAACCAGAGCAATGCGCGTGCATAATCGACCTCTCGCCCAAGCCAGCTAAAACGGAAGGAAGCCACAACAAACATACTCGCTAAAGAGGAGACTTGTTGTGAACTCGAGACACACGTATGACATATGCTTTCATGTTGGACCCAATGGATACAAACAAGACTCGCTGAGCCCGGGAACGCCTAATAAATGCTTTCGTGTTGTACCTTCTGATACACATTTCATCTTGGCGGCACCTGCAGCTTTCCCATATCAACACTCTTATGATACTTCCTACACGGCAAATTCCCATGGTCATGCTCCTCCTCATCCTCATCAATATCGAACATCCTCCTTAACTCCTTACACGCAACCATGTACTGCTGCCTCGCACCCGGTGACTCCCTCAGCGGATTCGGCGCCTTATCCCATCCCTATGCGTATTACGTTAGTGGACAAGAAGCTCAAGATGATTGAGATGCTCACGTGCGGAACCCCTGAAACACAATGGTAGTGCACACGCTTTCCAAGGTCCTTCTGAAGCTTGTCCCTGAACCGTTCACCCTCGGCAAGCAACATATCCCATTCACAGCAGAACATTACGATATCGTCGGGGAGCGCTTCGAGCATGCGTGTTGGCGCTTGGCCGGGACTCAGCCAGGGATGTGCGAGGTCGAGGGAGGGGGGTTGGAGGTAGGAGTCGTCGAAGAGTTCGGTGAAGACGGCAGGGAGGTTCTGGTCTGCGCGGACGCAAGTCGCTCGTCGTTGAGCACGGGTGACGGTGTAATCGGTCGGTGGATAGAAAGATACTATGCCTCTAATCTTTACGATTCTGTTATTTCCTTGTGTCATGACTGATACTGCAGGTCCTTCCTTGTATGATGAGACGAGTGACAAAGACGATGCGCCTGTCTGGCGGAGCATGGCGATTCGGTCGAGACGTGATTGCTGACGCATGAGCGGTATGCGTGAGCTGGAGCCAGCCGGCGTAGCGGTCGAGTTCGCAGTCGGTGGAGGCTGGATGACGGCGTTTGGTACACTACCCGCGCGGCCGTCGATGATGCGTGCGCCTGAAGGAGTTCGGTCGAACAGCTCTCCCTGAAGGCATAAAGGCACTGTATATGCCATGTTACCCCCAGACGAGAACCCCGAGACTGCGAATCGCTCGGGGTCCAGCATGAGCTCTTCTGCGTGTTGCGCAAGCCATAGTATTGCGTCTGCGCCGTCCTCTACGGCAGTAGGAAATGGATACTCAGGTGCGAGACGGTATGCGACTGAGACAACGACTGCGCCGACTTCTTCGGCGACGATGTTGCACCAGCGCGCATCGTCCTGCGCTGTTCCTAACACGAATCCTCCGCCATGAAAGTTGATAACACACGGGTACTTCTTATTTCCCTTGAGCTTCTTGTAGCGTTTGTAGTCCTTCGGCGTGTAGAAATGGATGCGGAATTTGCCTTTGATGGGCGAGACAGTAGCATCAACGTCTCTATGGAATGCAGGTCGAGAAGGCCGAGGTCGCGCCATTTTGTGGAGAGACATGCCAATCCCCATGAGAAACCTCCAGAACACGGCCTGCACGTGGAGCATCCATCTTGGCCGACTTCCAGGCATGTTGCTGGATTGTGGAAAGAGTGTGTGGTGTTACCTACGAGTGTGAGGCGTGAAAATCGAGCAGCAAGTGCTGTCGAAGAGGGGAAGGAAAGAGCTCAGTCCATCACACGAAATGTCAATGAGTGCACGATGCACCAGTGGTCCCAGTAATGTGACGATCACGCCGCGCTCAGCGACGATTGGCACACCTGGCTGTGACTAGTCGCAAAAAGGAACTGTTCTGGAAGAGCGTTGCGCACAAAGCTTGATGCTTGACGGATGACGTATGCTTTTGCTGAGCGATAACGCCGCTGCGCAGCAAGCTTGGCAAGCACACCACCAGCTTGGAGCTGGGCGCATTGCATCAGCATGGCAAATTGTCACGCTGTAAAGGATAGTCAAATGCGCTCTTCATGGTCTTGATATGTTTTCAGATTTGGAGGGCATGAATTCATGCCACTCGATGTTCGCATTAGTCCAGACTAGTAGAGTGTACCGTGGTACTGAATGCTCGGACCGAGCCTATACTGACGGGAGGACAGGAGTAGTCCGATAACCAATCTATCATAACCAGATAACAAAGCAATAGCCTCGAAGACAGCCAACGTGGTATAGGGCTGCTCAAGTCCTCAGAAAGCGCCGTACGCTCACCTGTTGATGCCATAAACCGTACAATGCAAGTGAAACAGGTCAAATCAGGGGTGGATGGCAGTGAAGCCAGTAGAATGCAAGGAGAACGCCGCTCAGGTGTATGCAAAATCGACGACGAAGGAATATAGAGAGAAGAAAAAGCTAGCCGTCAAGGTCCTGAAGATGTTACGCTTCCACGAACTCGTAGTCGGCATCCTCAGGTGCAACGTGTCTCTTCTTCGGAGCTGGAGACAACAGTTCGCCGTCAGTGTCCAGCACCTCGTACTCATTCTTGATCAACTTGTCTGTCTCGCGGATCTCATATCGCTCGATGGCCTTCTCGAGGGCAACGTTCAAGATCTGGCTGCCATGGCTCGGTCCTCGCTCAGCATCGTAGGAATAGGCGATCTCGGCGTCTGGAGCAGGAGCAGTGGAAGGGTGCTCGACCTCCTCATCTGCTGACGAATCGTCGCTGGCAACAGTCATGTCCTTGTTCAGGGCAGTTCGTGCCTTCATGGGCCCGGGGTAGGACGACCTGCGTTTGTCAGCACTCGCCCACTTGACTGAAGACGGCGCCAACTTACTTGATGTTGGGAAAGACACGAGCGGGACGAGGCTTGCCATCTTCAACGCGTCGGCCGGGGCCGTAAGACGGTCCATTTGCCCACTTCACCCTGCTGTCCTTGTCGCGACGGAACTCCTTAGCCTCACTGCGAAGGTCGCCAGTGTAGGTCTGCTCAGAAGCCATGTTGAATGTCTCAAGGGCTGGCTTGGCTGATAAGAGTGGTATGTCGATGGGAGGGTAGGCTAAGAGCGTGTTGGGATATGGTAGGTAGTTGTCTAGGAGTGCTTGGTGGTGGAAGAGTGGATGGGTGACAGTGGTCAACGGACGGCAGTTATGACAGCCACGGCAGGCAGTAATAAGCTCGGTAGTGAGTGAAGGCGTGACTGGTGACAGGAAGCAGCTGTCTTGAGTCTCGGGGATGACTGTCTTGTTGAGTGACTCAGGCTTAGGCAGGTAAGTGGCGATGCAGGTACTCAGATAGGGGATGAAGCTTATGAAAGCGCGGGGAAACTGTTTACTCTTGCGGGTCTACCGCCCTTTATGCACTGAACGACGTTGTAGTCGCCTTTGTTATCCACGGTAGGATCCCTGATAAGGAGCTCAAGCTCGCGGCGCGGGAAGCTATGAGCTACGTGATCACCTGGGCCAGCTCCGATACGCCAAGGCCCGTCAGCCCGCCTGCGAGCCGGTTCGACGCGTTGGTGGCCTTCACCCATGATGGCATCATCAGGGAATCATGCGCCTTGCTTTCGCAAACGTGGGTGGTCTGAAGGCTGAGCGTTGACCGTTGTTGGTCAGGGTGGTGAGGTCGATGCACATGCATGCCCCGATCGCTGAACCCCACATAATCTCGGCTTCCCTCAGACAGTAGCCGTCACGGCATCCCCAACACGCATCCCGTCATCCCCCAATAACAAACAAGCGGCTATCGATAGGCCCGCATGGCAACTATCTTGGTTCTTGTTATCATTACAGCATGTCGACCCCCAGAGTTGCTCCTGCCATGATATTCTTGTGGTTCAACAGGCTGTGCTGCGCAGCTGAATGCCGTCAACGAAGTGTGGCTAATTATACGACTAACCCCTCAAACTCCAGCCTGATAACGACCTCCCCGGAACTGGCCGGTCATCAGCCTGCGCCCTTTGCGGCTAGGACGGCCATCTCCACCCGAGGACCCCCTCGGCCAGTACTCCATAACCTGCATTCCATGGGAATGCTGCGCTCGGTTCCCTAGGCGAGACCTCTGACACAACGTATCTTCGATCCTATCAATGAGACCTCGTGGAGCTGTAGCGTGCTAGAACAGCCTCATCATAGGCAATGGCCGTTCCTGGATGCTGCGCCAACGCTTTCAGGTATGGTAGGCTGCTGCCTCCTCATCTTCCTCATCGCTGCTCTCCACCAAGCCTGCTTCGCTTGGGAGTATGTCTGGGAACCAACCATAGTCTTTGAACTCGACCGTGTACTGTCCCATGCTGTCTTCGCTAACTTCCACTCCCTCTCTCCTCAAGGCATCAGCCTGATGGCTTGCTGCGCCTGGCCCTCTTAGTTATTGTCAGACAAGGACCTCAAAGAAGGTGACACAAGAGCAAAAGCATAGACAAAGGCGGGAGACTGACCTTGGACTGATGCCGCCTTTAGAATTGATCACACGCTGCCAGGGCACATTACCGCTGTGGAAGGCCGGGCTGTTCTTACTTGGATCCGTCGACGGTGGAGGCAGATGCTTGAGACAAACGCCGACTTGTCTTTGACGTCACGTATTAGCAGCATAACAGCTGGTGTATCTCTGTGGTACCATGTCTTACCTTGGACACTGAGCTACAAGATGTCAGTGATTCATCAGCGTGTCACAATCATGCGTATGGGACGCTCACGTTTCCCAACCAGCCTTGCAATGTGCGCGTAGCTTGTCACTTTTCCATAGGGTACCTCCTGTATTGCCTCACAGACTGTTGTGTGCCATAGCCATGCTTCCTCTGAGCGTGCGCCTGGCGCCATGATGTCGGACGTTGCTGGGGGAGCACGACGCTCGTAGGTACGGATGCACGGCCACTGATCAAGAGCTCTTCAGAATTAGTCCTGATCAGGACTTGGTAACAGTTGCAAAGATACTTGCAATGAGTCAGTAGGCGTGCTTCACGGATAGCAGCGCGTTCGTTATCGCGTCCGCACGTGACAGTCATCATTGCCAAGACCGATAGCTCAACGAGCATTGCGCTCTCGGGATTGCTAACTAACTTTCCACATTCACAAGTCACCACAACATGTCGCTCGCCGATTATCTGGCAAAGAACTATCTCACAGCAGATTCAGAGAAGAAGTCAAAAAAGCGCAAGAGAAAGGAAAAGAATGGAGGTCTCATAATTAACGACGATGACAACCTTGGATGGAAGGATCAGGCGGACGAGGATGATGAAGATACACCCATGATTAGTACGACTTTGTTCAAGTACACTTGTGTCAACTGTATGCTGACCTTCAATGCAGTGGGTGGTGCAGGTCTGAGGAAATCCAAAAAGAAATCTAAGGGAACCAGCGCCGCAACATGGGCAACAGTGGGTGTCGCAGCACCTTCACACGCGCAACAACTCGCCGCAGACGAAGCTGCCGCAGACGCAATCATAGCATCGACAGCCGCCGACCGCAAGCAAGCTGCAGACGCCGAAGACGAGGCACCTGAAATGGTTGATACAGAAGGCGTTTTGAGGCTAGAATCTGGTGCGCGGGCTGGTCTGCAAACAGCGGCGCAAGTAGCTGCGGACATGAAGGAGCGACAAGATGCAGAACAGCGGAAGGCTGAGCAAGCTACGAAGGAGTTGGGCGCTGCAGCACAAGAGACTATCTACCGAGATGCCAGCGGTCGCATAATCAACGTTGCAATGAAGCGTGCAGAGGCACGAAAGAAGGCAGAAGAAGAGGAGCGAAAAAAATTGGAGAAGGAGAGGGAGGCGCGTGGAGACGTACAAAATGCGGCTGCTGCACAACGAAAACAGCTGCTGCAAGATGCAAAGACGATGACTGTTGCGCGGTACGCCGATGATGCAGAGCTTAATGACGAGCTGAAAGAACGGGGCCATTGGAATGACCCCGCAGCTGGTTTCTTACGCAAGAAAAAAGCTGGGCGCAGTATCACAGGGAAGCCACTGTACACGGGAGCATTTCAACCCAATCGATACGGCATACGTCCTGGTCACCGCTGGGACGGTGTAGACAGAGGCAACGGTTTCGAGAGCGAATGGTTCAAGTCGAGAAACCGCAAGGCGAACATTGAGAAGCTCGAATACCAGTGGCAGCAGGATGAATAGCATCTCGGCAACACTTCCAGAGAGCAGTTTTCTGAGCAAAGCAATGCATGGAGCAACACAGCGCGGCGTTCGGGACATCAAACAATTCATCACTATCTTATCACGACGGTCAGTATCCTTCACGTGCGGCTAGCCGCAGCGCGCTTATGCAGCCTTGTAGTGGAGCAGGATCACCGCGTCCAACGCATCGCCAGTTCCTGTCTCCGCTACGGACTCTGATCTTCAACACAATTAAGCATGAATGTTGGAGACGCATATCCAGCGACTCGGATACACCAGCCATTTGGCGACGATACTAAAGAGACTCGCTTGCTCCGCTTCCATGGTTAGCATCGAAACGTATCCGAAGACACGACCATTCAATGCAGTCTCAAACACGTGCCATTACACGATGTTCAGCCATTTGAAGCGCTGCCATATGTCTGGTGTGACACGAAGGCTACAGAGTTGATTCTACCCGACGAACAACCCTTTACAGTCACCAAGAACCTTCATACCGCTCTTTGGCACTTGCGTCAAGATGATAAAGATCGGTGCCTATGATAAATGCACCATGCATTGAATAAGCCAACAATGACAATCGAGGCCATCAAGTTGCTCGAATGTACAGTATTTACACATTAGCATTATGTGTTATCGTTTTCCTGGGTGAGCCATGGGCAGGTTGCGATGCTTTCAAGGCCGTGGTTGAAGTAGGAGCCGATAGGTTTTTACATTGGCTGCCGCCTTTGCAGCCTCATGTCAGAGCTCAACAATAAGACTCTATGTTGTTGCAGGATTCTCTGCACGCATTCCTTACCAGTCCGTAGTATTCTCGTCTCTGGACCGTGCCAGGGTATTGTCTTGGGTGACACATCACCTTTCAATACGGTAGTTATGCCACATACAGCGAATTCATTCCAAAGGCTTTCGATAATTATATGCAACACCGAGCAACTTGCTGCCGGAGTCTGCAGGCCTTTGGTCCGACGCATCTCGGTCCTGAGGAGCAAAGTTCGTTCCAGAATCTCGAAATGCTTTTCTAGCTCCACAACTATCGCCAAAACCGAAACTCACGCTATCTTACGATCATCTCTAACTTTGAGTATCGGCAACATCTTCGTCCTTCGACGAAGTCTACGGTATCCTGGGTCCATCAAGTCAACAAGTATGCAGCTTGATACGGCCAGACTATTCCCGCTCTCCGCGAGATATATACACGGACGTAGCGCTGGGTTCCATCACAGTAACTAAATGTCTTGATATATTGAGGTTTGTATATGGAGAAAAGACCAGAAGTCTGCATGTTCCTTCCTTTGTACCAGACTGGACTGCGTACGTACCCTCCGGCTTGCAAGGGATGCTACGAATCCGAGAGCGACAGACAGGCCTGCACAATGCGAGCGATGGTAGTGAAGTGGACATGGATATCACAGCACCCGGTGAAATCACAACGTCGGGTAAACTCTGATCAGATCAAAGCACTCGTAACAACGGACCACACGCCACCAATCCCAATATGCTGGGAAATCTCAGACGTTCTGAACAATGCCAAGAGAGTGGACAAAGACAAGGTGAAACGCATTCTGGCACACCGTGTGGTGACATTATCTCAGAACGCCGAGGGGACTGGAATGTCAGACGAACATGTGAGTCCGATCAATCGATGGTTGAGCGATGGTAAAGACTTTTCGACCCACACAACTCACACGGCATAAGAGACCAAGACAGACAGTGCTTTGTGTTCTCATTCGAATTGATATCAGACTTACAAGTCTTTGCCACCACTGAGATGGATACATGGACTGGGTCCCCGAATCTGTACAGAAAGAAGACAGCGTAGTACTGCTCAGTGGAGGAAAGATGCCATACATCTTGCGAACCTTGCGCGAGCAAACGGTAGGAGAGGGGCTCGAGAGTGGCGTCGACTCTAGTGACGATGGAGCTTCGAAAATCCTAACGTTCACATTCGTTGGCGACGCGTACATTCACGGCATGATGCAAGGAGAATATTACGACGAGGAGAAGCTAGACACTTCCCGCCTAACATGGATCGTGGACATTTCTGTCTCTGTTCAGCCGCTGGCGCTTATGCACGTCAGTGGTGCACAGCCACCGAAGAGCGCTGCAGGTCAACCCCACTTTACATCCCAGGCAGGACATCATCATCACCGTACATCGCTTAGACCCACCATACAGAAGCCATGCAAATACCGCCTGCGCGCCATCCTTACAAGCCACTGCACGATGCCACGAAGGAGATTCGTTTGATGCAGCTCCACAGCAGGCGAAAGAACGGATCTACGGATGACACGATCCGGTGCAGCCTGACGCGCAGGTCACTAGAAGGAAAAAGAAAATGGTGGAGGAAGGGGGAAAGAAGAATAGAGGCCTTCGAAGCGCTCTCATACACATGGGGCGATGCGACAGACCCCAAGACGATCCAGTTGGACGGACGACCGTTCCAAATCACCAACAATCTCTACATTGCCCTGACGTACCTGCGGAAGGACAATGAGGACAGATGTATATGGATCGATGCCATTTGTATCGATCAACTCGACATTCAAGAACGTAGCAGTCAAGTCGCCCAGATGCAACAGATATATCGGCTTGCCAGAACCGTGGTTGTGTTTCTGGGTGACACTTGGCCAGGCCTCGATATCGCCCTCGACTTCATCCTCGCAGGGGCGCAGGACGACACACTACATTACAACCCCTCTTTGGAACCGCACGTAGTGAGTCACGGAATGAACGCAAATTCGATAGAATTGCAATCCTATATCCTCAAGCTATTCAGCTCTTCTTGGTGGTCTCGGTTGTGGACAGTACAGGAATACTGCCTTGCCACCATGATTGTGTTCTAGTGTGGAACTCGCACCATAAATAGCATTCTGCTCGAAGATTTCCGCCGCAACCACCGCAGTCACGACACAGGTTGTTGCAGATTCGGTTCCGGTTTCGAAAAGATTATTGTGTTGAACCGTAAAGAGCTGGGCGAGCGTTCTGTTCTTGACGGCTTCTACCAACTGGGGGTACTTCAAAAACATCGACTTGGGGGTAGTGGAGCGTTGTTTGTACAAATCATGACAGATTTCAGGCTACACGATTGCTCGGACCCTCGAGACAAGATCTACGGACTTTTGGGTTTGATAGACCTCAATCTTGGAAGTCGCATACGCCCAGATTACGCCGCTTCGCCAAAAGACATCTATCTTGATGTGGCCTTGACTCATATCAGATTTACAAACTCTTTGGATATACTCAGTTGCAAGTGCGGCTGGCAAACAATGGACTTAGATCTCCCAAGCTACATCCCGGACTGGACAACTCAGGTGAACGAGCGCTGGAGCATGTACCTACTCATGCGAATGCGTAACTTACACCCTTGTTATAATGCGAATAAGGGCAGTGCTATCAGCGTGCATACTACGTCCCCATACGAGATTTCAACGCTGGGAGTCTTCATCGATCGAATCGCGTCCTTTGCGCGTTTGAAATCTTGGGAAACGATGTTGTCCACACGGTGGGAGCTTGCAATTGCCTGTGAACATGGTTGTCCGTACGATGACGTAGTAATGGCGTTTTGGCACACAATGTGTGGAGGCTTTCTCCCCGTGGCGCTTGAACATAGCGGACTACGTCCTGTCGAAGACAAGGATCTCTTGTGTTATCAGTCTTGGAAGAAACTCATGGAGTCGGGCTACATGCAGGAATTCTTCAACAGAGAGTCTCGGATGTTTGATAGTACGCATAACATCGTTAAGGCAATGAGAACATTCGCAATCACAGACAAGGGTTATATCGGATGGGTACCTGGGCAAGCAAGAGTAGGAGATAGCGTGGTGCTATTCAGCGGAGGCAGGGTGCCCTACGTCTTACGGCAAACTAAACCAGACATCACGACCACGTCCGGGACGCCTGACAACACAGAGCAAAGAGTCCAGTCTCAAACATGGAACTTCATCGGGGATGCATACATTCATGGGATAATGCAGGGCGAGCGTTGGGACGAGGAGAAGCTGGAGGCTTTTCACCTTGTGTGAAAAAGGCAAACAGCCGTGGTGCATACCTCGAATATCACGGCACGAGAATGAACTTCTCGTACCTTGGTCCGGCTGCCGAAACTTGGCGTCGCGACTACTGGAGTTCCTCAGACTTGGCTCTGCATCACTTCGCAATGGGTAATCTGTCTCCGACAACCACTATATATATCCAACCTGCCAAGTGCTACTACGTCAAACCAAACCTTGAAACAGCCTACAACAAGAGCCAAGTAGTAATCACAGGATGTACTGACAAGATTTTTCAATCAAATATCATGTACCTCTTATAGCGATCGCGGTTCTTTTCCACCTAAGAACGTCCTTTCGCAATATAGCAATGGTGTAGGCGAAGCTTGCCAGGAAAGCGCTCACGATTATGCCTTTGCTACTATATCCAGCGAGTCAGACGCCGATGAAGTCTTTAAATGAACCAGCGGAACTCTTTTTATGATCAGCAACTACTCTCGACAGCCCAAAAATCCAACATGAAGCTCTCAACGACCCTCTTTCTTCTCGCAGCTTCGCTAGTTGCAGCAGCACCGATGATCACCCTTGAGGAAGGTGCTGTAAAGGCACTTGAAAAGAGAGCAAGCGTTACTGACGCCGCCAACATTGGCTATGCAACACAGAATGGAGGGTAAGGATTCATGCAAACTGTTCACAACCCCTTGTTTTGACGTTTGACTAGTACTAAGGGAGGTGCTGGCGGCGCGACCATAACTGTGAGCACACTGCCTCAACTCTCCGCCGCTGCCAGTGCAGCAGGTGCACGCGTCATCATCGTTCAAGGCGCCATCAGTGGAGCCGCGAAGGTATCTGTCACATCAGACAAGACCATTGTTAGAAAAAGTGGTAGCTGTATGTTCATTCATCTTTGTCCCATGCTCCTCCCCTGTAGTCAATACTAATCCCTTCTAGCTCTCGCCGGTATTGGTCTTACCATCCTCGGCCAGAAGAATGTAATTATCAGGAACCTGAAGATCTCGAAAGTGCTTGCCGCATACGGAGACGCTATTACGATCAACGAGTCAACGAACGTCTGGGTTGACCACTGTGACCTCTCTGGCGACGAGACTGTTGGCAAAGACACCTACGACGGCCTTGTCGATCTGTCGCACGCAGTAGACTTCGTAACGATCTCGCACACTTACTTCCACAACCACGTGAGTGATCACCCCTCCATTCCGTGCGTTCTATCAACTCTTGCTGACATCATTGGTGTAGTCCAAGGGCACACTCGTAGGCCACTCAGATTCCAACGCCGCCGAAGACACTGGCCACCTCCGTGTGACCTACGCAA
The DNA here is from genome assembly GCA_021642125.1 of Nothophoma quercina. NCBI lineage: Eukaryota > Fungi > Ascomycota > Dothideomycetes > Pleosporales > Didymellaceae > Nothophoma > Nothophoma quercina. The sequence continues at coordinate 545,021 of JAKIXB010000007.1, read as the reverse complement.
ACAACCATTTCTACAAGGTTACCTCGCGTGGCCCTCTTTTCCGCTTCGGCACAGCGCACATCTTCAACAACTACTACAACGAGCAGGACACAGGCGTGAACACACGCATGGGCGCCCAAGCACTCGTTCAGAGTACCGTGTTCGAGAACAGTGGAAAGGAAATGGTTTACACCGAGAGCAGTGCAAAGGATGGTTATGCAGTTGTCATTGACACCATCTTTGGTGGTGAGAGCGCGAACACTGCACCGAAGGGAACGTTGAGCGCGACCTCTTTTCCATACACGTACTCGCTCTTGGGTTCAGCGAATGTCAAGGCTTCAGTGGTTGCGAATGCAGGGCAGAAGCTGGCGTTCTAAGTCCTTGCTGGATGTTTTAGATGAGATTTCAGCACTTGTGTGAAGCCTCGTTGCAGATGGCTGCAGCAGATCAACGTTGAAAGATACACGGTGATTAACCATTACGACGTCAACCCGCCCACTGAGTTGCAACACCAACATTATGATTATACTGAGTCCTTACAGCTTCCACATACGACCATAGGACGTTGAAAACAAGGCTTCCCGTTCGCTCAGCCCTATTTAAGCAACGTACCGGCGGATTAGTAGTTAGGTGGGTGACCACTAGCGAATACCCGCTGTTGTATGTTTTACTTTTGCTCAAGTGGAAATACCTTTCGGCTTGGTCCAGTGTAATCTCTGTCTGAGGTATGGAATCTTTTTGCTTTCCTTATTGGTTGCCAGCGGAGGTCTGTGAATAGAGTTGTAGTCCGGTGATGGTTCGGTAAATCTAGTGTCCCCAGATGTCAGCAAACTAAGTGACAGGGTATACGTGCAATCTTGTTTCGAGTGAGCGAGCAGCGTTCCAGAGGTATCGATATCGTGATATAGTATTAGATACTACCATCGTGAAGCATTGCAATGCCTAACCTCTTAAAAATGACAAGCGTAGTGTCCTGCTCTTACTCCCTAACTCCAGAGTGCGCCAGTGTATCATAGTGTTGAATAGTACCTCTAATTCCTCAGTGCACGTAGTCGCTCAGTAAATGCATCCTCCTCTTGCTCCGTGGGACCAACTTTGGTCTTCGGTGCCTCCTGAAGGTCAGACTGCAGTTCGACACCAGCCTTATCTGCAGCCTGTGCCATCATGCGGTCGACATCTTCTTGCGGTGTGCCGACTGCGGTTGCCGATGAGGTAACGTCCTGGTAAAGCTCGGTTGCGGAGTCGACGTTCTCGAACTGCTTCTCGAAGTCGACCATGACGGCGGCAATCTGTGATCAGGTCAGCAATGGTCCTCGATCTGCATTGTGTTGCCTGCCACAATGTAGAGTATGGAAGCCGTACCCTCTCAGGACTCATCGACTTCATGGCTACGTCCAAGCTGCGGTTGACCTTCATCATATTGCCAGTAATCTGTCGCATCGTGACGGCAGTCTGGACACGGCCGGCGACGGCATCGACTCGTGAGGCTAGTTGTAGGAGGTTGAGCTTCTCATTCTGCTTGCGGACGGCGTTCTGGGCGTAGATGCGGGCGATGTCGTGGTGGCCTTGCTTCATAGCCTGTGGGGTAGTGGTCAGTCAGAACCTTCGCAAAGATTGCCAGGGCTCTCGACCTTCTCTAGCTTTGACTTCTCTTGCTGTTCCTCTTTCCCAGCCTTGAGTGACTGGCGGTTCAGCGACTTGGCTGTGAACTGCATAGGTTAGTCTGATGCCTGGCTACGCCGAGATAGGAACGTCGCCGCACCTTGAGGTTGAAGAGCGCATTTTCAAGGCCGGACATTGTGACAACGGATTTTGTGTATGCAGCAGTGGTGTACAGTCAGATGCAAGGTTGGGTTGCGTGGTGGTGCAGGTGCAGGCAGGAAGTGGTTCGCGGCTGAGCCCGAGCGTGGGGTTCGCGACGTCACGGGCACCCCGCGTAGCCTTGCTGTGCCAGCATCAGTTACTTGGCTCTGCTCATTCACTCGACAGCAGTGAATGTAATTGTGGCGCAAGACAAATATTTGCGAGGTGTAGCTGCAGAGCGCAATGCAGCTCGAAAAGGCTTCTGCCATGTAGTATTATTTTGGCCATCTTGCAGCTCTTTGTAGAGTCACGGCCCGTCCATGCCGGACTGAGTACCCTTCCAGATGCCCAATCTATATCCCAAAACGCCGCCCAGAGACCTGTGTGGTCAACGCCCTCAACGCCTCGCAGCAGATATCGTATTATTCGTTAAGATGCCCTGTACTACGACGGCGCCGAGTTGAACTTGTCGGTGGCCGAGCGGAATAGCTCTTCCTGCGCGCGGATAAGTTCCTCCTCAGTCATGCCGCTTTGCTCGATCTTGGTCTGCTTCTTCTCGCGATTCTGCGGTGCGTTAGTATGAAAGACAACTTATGTGTCCATGTGGGAGCGCACCTGTTGCTGCTTCTTGTAGTCTTGCGCGACCTCAAGAATCGCAGGCACGTATTCGCCAAAGTCCAGCTCTTCGAGCGCTGCCTTGACGTGCTCGCAGGCTATTGTCTTCTTTGCATCTTTCTCGGCAATCTCATTGGCTTCGGAGGAAATGAGTGTGATGAATTCGACGCAGCACTCTATAAGCAGATCTCTTGAGTCTTTCGCAAAGGTCATGCCCGGTTCTGTCGCAAGGATGTCTTGCACGATCTTCTGCACGGTCGCTGGACGCGTTAGTTGCGTGAATTAATGCTATAGTCTAGCTCAAACACACCCTTTGGCAACGACAGGTCATCGTTGCCGCCAAACTCGCGATCGGACATGTTGGGCGTTTGCGCAGTGTTTGGTTGTCTTGAAGGCTGCGCGCTCGCCTTGGTGAGCTTGGACTTTTATGTATACAAAGAAGCGCGCCTTCCCGCATGGCTGGGACAAAGTATTGCCGGCGCCGGCCTCGGCCTGCCACGCCAATCAGCATGCAGCCATGCACATTCGATGTCGATGTCATTCGTGATATCCTTGGGGGCATGGGCACCGGACCTGGTGCTGGGAATGGGTCCTGGCCATTCGGTTTGGGAAATGCAGAAGTTCGTTTGTGGCACGCAGGCCCAATCTGGAGGATCTCCACTCCCTGAGGCAGCTCGCCCGGGCACATCAGCTGCTCGAAACGTCCATCACATGAAAGTCACTCGAGTCCTCTCTGCTCCCAGTGACCACACTTTCGCCCTGCGGCTGTTATCAGGTCAGGGTCTGGGATGCTGCATCGGGCGCCCGCGGCGGCAGCTCATGTGGATCATTGCGTCTTTTCCTGTAACGACAGTTCCCGCAACCTGCGCAGGGAGATTGCCCAATACCTCGTGGATACCACTTCATTCCACTTGGTGCACTTCGTCAGTCGTGAGCATGTCGGCCGCCCACTTGATTAAGAACTGATACAGCGTGGTGGAGCCGCACAACAGCGCAGTTCACGTAGCGATTGGCGCGCTGAGTGATCCTAACCCAGGGGTCGTCTCGCTCGCCGATCCACGATACTGGCTCCGTCCGCTGCGCGGTGGAGACCATCGTCATCGCGCTGCGTGCCCTTGGCGCAAGGATGGCACTCGAGCGTCCTTGGGTGGCTTCGGACGCAGACAAGACGACCCTGGCGGCCGGGAGACCTGCTTGTCGCCGAGCACAGACTGCGAGTGGTGTCGACAGATGACAGTAGTGGCGGTGAAATAATTCCCAAACAAACCGTGCCCTGTCGGATGCAGCAAGCCAGGGTCGCGGCCGGTTGCGTGCTGCAGTCTACTGATGCGTGCCCTGCGTGCCGGGCAGTGAATGCAACTGCCAGGCTCGTGTTCTCGCGGTCATGACTTTGTGTTGAGGTGAATGAGCGGCACTGCACTTGCCTATCAGGGCCGCTCACCGCGGCGTCTGGCTATCATATCAGCATCAACTCAACGTGAGAGACGGTCGCACAGCTGCCGGTCATTGTTCCTGCCCAGCAGCGCGGCCACCGCCAATATTATACTCTCCCAGGCGTCCGTCCGCCGTGGTGTGCAATTCCCAACGGCTCCCGAGATTCCGCACTACGCATGAAGTTAGCTGTGAGCCAGTCCTGTTAGGTTTGTTAGGTCCCTCTTGTCGCTTGTCGCTGGGCCCACGCAGCAAGTCCCAAAGTACCCAGTCTGAAGTACCGCGCTGTTCACCGCCGCCGCGCTGAGCCCTGAGCCCTGGAAGAACTCGGGTGTCTTTCTTCGCGCGACGCTCGCGCAGGCCCGATAGAAGCCTTAGCAGAGTTTTCTCATTTCATTGCAGCGGCTAACGCTGTTTTAGCGCAGCGAGCGAGGTCCCAGTTGATTATCTATTACATATGACTTCACGCCCGCAACACATGGACCTGGTCACCTCGTCTCCCGCGACTTCGAGCATACGTACTGCCAGCACAGCATCCACCGCCAGCACATCGCGAGCCAGTCTCCGCGCACCCACCACTACCAGCACCATTCCGTCCAGCGCTGCTGCCGTCGATGCTCGTCCAGCTCGACCCGGACTAGTATCCCGCGCTTCTGAGATCTCTCCCACCAAGGCCTCGCGACCCCGCCGTCACCTGTCCACCAAGTCGTCCAGTGCAGTGCCCACGCTGTCCGCGCTCAACGCCAGCAACAACGAAAAGTCCGCACCCACCAAGCCCGCCACTCGCCCGCCGCCCAAGTTTGGCAAGATGACCTCGTCCAACGGTGGTGCTCCTTCGGCCGCAGCAGACCTGCTGCGGCAGGCCATGGGCAACCAGAGGTAAGCCATTCTCGACTTCTTTGTGCATTCTGTTGCAATTTGCCGGGCAGTGGTGAGGTGTGCAAAGCTAGCAGAGGGCAGTTGTGGCCACCGCTTAGCTCAGCACCGAGTGGCAGCCAGTAGCGCAGCTGCTGAATGCCGATGTCAACGTTACACACGTTATGCCCTGGGTCAGCTTTTTGCCGCAGCACCCTTTGTCTGAGCAGCATTATCATTTCTCGCGCCCCCAAAACTGCTGCTGCACAGCAACACACCTGCCCGCACCGCAACGATGCCGGCCCACAACGCTCTACTAACGCCGCACAGAGCAGCGACCCACGATGACGAAGGCCACGATCAGATCGGCTCCACCAGCTCAACTCCACCTGGTGCCTCAACACCGCGCCCGGATCCCACTGATAAACGACTGCCCGGTATTCTGCACAGCTACTTTGGCCAGGTTCGTGATTCCTTCATGCCCCAAAGCAAATCCTCGTTGTCAAAAAGTTCTTCCAACCCCGCACCTGTTTCTTCAGACGCCGCATCAATGGAACCCAAAGAGAAGGAAAGCACGGAAAAGGCCACCCCTCGTCAGGCCACGCTGCCTAGTCCTGCTCCCAGTGCCTCTTCTCGAACCCCCTCAGCTTCGCAGTTGAACGGTGAAACAGAGAAGCTAACAGAAGGCGACTTTTCGTCGCCGCAGAATCAGGCTACCCCTCCTCAGACTCCCCGCACACGCTCACAAGAAGGCAAGCCCCCAACATCGAGCTTATCACGCACCTCGCTTGCGTCGAATAACTCGAGAGAATCGAAGGGATCGAACAAATCGGATAAGGAGGCGTCCGTTGTAGGACCACCCAAGGGCAAGCTTGCAGTCACCATCACTGAAGGACGAGATCTGCGTGCAAGTACAGACCCTTACTGCGTCATCCAGTTCCAATGGGCCGAGTACATTTCAGATGGGCCCAAGCACGATGACACCAAGGGCCGTCGTGGCCCTATGCAGATGAGGAGGACCGAAAGTGAGATGCAAAGGCCAATGGCAATTCCAATGAAGAGTCGTCAAAGTAGCAACAGCGGTCACAGCTCTGATGCCAGGGATGATACCTTCGAAGAGACGACTAACCCTACTTGGGAGCATGAGGCCGAATTGTATGTTCTATCACCATCTCAGCGTCAGTATATACGCTAACAGAACGCAGCGACGTTGTTGGTGATCACGCCGAGGTTGACATCTCTGTTTATGACCGAGCAAATGGCGAGGCCTTCCTTGGCCATGTCCGATTCTGCCCCAACTTGATCGAGTACGACCAGCCTTATGATGGTTGGTTTGCCCTGGAGCCTCGTGAGGGCGAGAGTGCCAAGGTGACGGGCGAGATCCACCTCAAGCTTGATTTCCACAGGATCGAGAAGAAGTCGTACGGTCCCGAAGACTTTGAAATCCTCAAGCTTATCGGCAAGGGCACTTTTGGTCAGGTTTTCCAGGTCCGCAAGCGTGACACTAAGCGAATCTACGCCATGAAGGTCTTGTCGAAGAAGGTCATTGTTCAGAAGAAGGAGGTGGCGCACACCCTGGGCGAGCGCAATATCCTCGTCAGAACTGCCATGGCAGATTCTTCGTTCATCGTTGGCCTGAAGTTCTCTTTCCAGACACCATCCGATTTGTATCTGGTCACCGACTATATGTCTGGAGGTGAACTTTTCTGGCATCTGCAAAGAGAGGGTCGTTTCCAAGAGGCTCGTGCCAAGTTCTACATCGCTGAGTTGATCCTGGCCTTGCAACATCTTCACGAACACAACATCGTCTACCGTGACCTGAAGCCCGAGAACATTCTTCTCGACGCTAATGGTCACATTGCACTTTGTGACTTTGGTCTGTCCAAGGCCAACCTTACCGAGAACGCCACGACAAACACGTTCTGTGGTACAACCGAGTACCTGGCGCCTGAAGTACTTCTAGACGAGCACGGTTACACCAAGATGGTCGACTTCTGGTCTCTCGGTGTGCTAGTGTTCGAGATGTGCTGTGGCTGGAGTCCTTTCTACGCGGAAGACACTCAGCAGATGTACAAGAACATTGCTTTTGGAAAGGTCAGGTTCCCCAGGGATGCTTTGAGCACCGAGGGCCGAAACTTTGTCAAGGGTCTTTTGAACAGGAACCCGAAGCACAGACTCGGCGCCACCCGAGATGCGCAGGAGCTAAAGGAGCACCCATTCTTTGCTGATATCGACTGGGATGCTTTGTCGAAGAAGAACGTCGTGCCACCGTTCAAGCCTAAGCTCAAGGGTGAGCTCGATGTTTCCAACTTTGATCCCGAGTTCACGAATGCGCTCAATGGCAACGGCTCTTTGAATGCTCGCGCTGCTGCGTTAGCTTCTGGTGTCAACCCAGCCTCGACACCTCTTTCACCGACAATGCAGGCCAACTTCGCTGGCTTCACTTTTACTGGCGAAAGTACCATGGAGCAGCAGTTCGGTGGTAGCAGGACTCACAACGACCACGACAGGATGGAAGAAGACGACAAGGACGACATCAACTGGGACAAGCCAGCAGGACGCGGAGATAGAATGTCCGGCATCATTCCCAGCAATAACGAGCACGACATCTTCAATCATGGTCAAATGGACGTCTAGACGAATGTCCTCCCCCGTAGGCTGGTCCCGACAAAAGTGTTTCAGCAGCGCTGTTATGAGTTCCACAAGTTGTCTTTTGGTGGCCTGGACGCACCATTGACCTCTCGTTCGTATTTGTTCTGGATACCCACGCCTATCCCTCTCCGAAGGCCCCAAATTGCGCTGAAGGCCTATCGCATATCTCTTCGTTTTGCACGTAGCCTTTTGCCGCACGTTTGTCACCACATTTACAGCAAGCGCGTGAATGTCACCGAGCGCCAATCAAGAGCACTCGTTACGTGCGGTTACTAGGCCGACCATGGAATCTACATATCACATACGAAACCTGGACGTCCGTGTTATACCCGGGATTTTCACACGATTGAGTACGTCTCAGAGGAACGACCCTGCTTGGAACGCCGAAGATTGAGCTTTTCTGTAAGGGGTGCACATGGATTTTTCATTTCTTGGGGCTGCTTTCCTGCATTGCGTACGGTGCTTTCGCGGGGCATTGTGTTTTTAAGTGGTCACTCACTTTTGCTGGCGTATGGTTTGTTTGTTGTGCATCATGCATGTTTTCATCCTGCGCTTCGAGCATGTTTGAATTTGGGTCATTCGCATCGTCTTCAACTGTCAATGAGGGCTGGATAGGATTGATGTACATAATGGCTTACACAAATATGATTACCGTAAACCTCCGGTAACAGTAATGAAACAATAAGTCAACCACTTCGTTCCATTGCTCAAGACACTCCACATAAGTATATTGCAGCTCCTGTAGAAGGTGGTGCCGACTTCGGCTACATGGGTTGTATTCTTTCAAGGGCACCTTGTCCGTCTAGACTACTCCGGGCATAGTCGCTTTCGAGATGGTGAATCGACATCGACCTCGGCAAACCTTTGGAGCTCTGAGCTGCTTGGAACCGGGATTGCCGCCCCGCTCATACCTCAAACTTCTCAAGGGTTACGTACTTGAGCTTCATATACACCTCACTCACATTCGCATTGCATTAAACTTTAGTTTCAAATCACACAACATGAGCGAAAAGGCAGGACCTGGTGTTGGTTTTGAGTTTCCTAGCTATGAAGTGTCATGGCTGAAGCGTGATTTGCTTCTGTTCGCAGCGAGCATCGGCGCTACTTATCCTGAAGAGCTGCACTTTCTCTATGTAAGTCACCGCTCATCGCAAAATATCAAAGACAGCTTGTAAAACCGCTCATGCTAACCTCTGCATCAGGAGCTGCACCCTAAATTTGCTGCATTCCCTACATATCCTATCATCCTGCCCTTCAAGCACACCGACCAGGAAGTAATTGACTTCTACGCTCGGTCTAACGCTGAGCCCATCGATGGCGTACCCAAGTTCGACACTAAGCATGTGCTCGACGGCGAGCGCAAGCTTGAGTTCTACAAGCCCATTCCTGCTTCCAGCGAGGGTCGCAGATTCGAGATCAGGAGCAAGGTTCTCGGTGTATACGACAAGGGCAAGCCTGGCACAGTCGTCGAGACAGAGCAGAGGCTTGTAGATGCAGAGTCTGGCGAGACCTACACCAGGGCCGTAGGCAGTGGCTTCTACGTTGGACAGGGAGGATGGGGAGGACCTAAGGGTAAGCCTCACTCTTTTTTGCGCTCTCATCAACATCTTGTTGACGACTCCATCTAGGACCCAAGGTTCCAAGCTACCCACCACCCGAGCGCGCGCCTGACGCAACCCGCACCGTCCAGACCACCATGGAGACTGCACACATCTACCGCCTGAACGGCGACTACAACCCGCTGCACGCTGACCCCGAGCCTGGCAAGAAGATGGGCTTCGGCGGTCCCATCATTCACGGTCTGTACAGTTGGAACTCGTCTGCGCACGCCATCCTGCAGGCTTTTGGTAACAGCAAACCAGAGAACATGAAGGAGTTCCAGGCCCGCTTCGCAGCGCCAGTAAAGCCTGCTGACAAGCTGATCATCGAGATGTGGAGGACGGGTGAGAAGGTTGACGGTGGATTTGAGGAGATTAGGTTCATTGTGCGTGTTGAGGGTGGAAAGACAGTGTTAACGAATGGAAGGGCGATTGTTAAGGTTGAGGGACAGATCAAGTCCAAGTTGTAGATGATTGTATGCGTGTGCTCGTAGCGAAATCAGAGTTTGATCAAAAATCTTCTCGAGTCCCAAGTAACACAGCGTCTTTTTCGCAATCACAACAGCAGACGTCATGCAAAGAAGTGGAGTCCTCTCACCAGTCGCGTTAGATCCTCCGCATCCAGCCCCGAGATCTGATCTGATAAGATGAATGTCTTGGATCACGTGCAAGACTGGGTTCCTAGCTGCATGCCTCGGAAACTGAAACGCTCAAGACAAAGACCAACACCAATTGTGTCCGGCAAGCACGGCACTAGTGACGACTCGGTCCTGCTCAAGGAAGTAAGGGACGATGCTTTCTCGGTTTCAATAGAGTCTGCGCTGAACCAGGGGGCTCAACATCTGTCACCGCGACTTGCCAGCTATTCAGCTCTATTCAACCCCCTTCACGAACATGAGATAGCGACCGTACCCTTCATTCCAAGCTACCACCGCAATTGGCGCGTGCCTCGTCTTGCAAACGCATTCACGAGATGTTGTTCCCACTGCCGACGTCCCTTGCGACCCTGACATACCTCCTCCTCTCCTCCCCGACAATACACGCATACAAGCCCCTCTCAGACAGCTTCCTTAAAGCCATTCCCTCGCCTGGCAACCTCCTCGATCACGACAAGGGCGACCTCCTAGCGCCCATCCTCATTCCCCGCGTCCCGGGCACGCCGGGCCAGACCACCGCACAACAACACTTCGTCTCGTACTTCCAGCGCGAACTACCAAAATGGGAGATCTCCTGGCAAAACAGCACAGCTACGACTCCAACTTCGCGCGGCAAGCACTTGCCCTTCCAGAATATTATAGTCAAGAGAGAACCGCCGTGGGTGAAACCAGGGCAGGCGAATCTGTTGACGTTGGTTGCGCATTATGACAGCAAGATTGCACCCAAGGGATTCATTGGTGCGACGGATAGTGCGGCGCCATGCGCGATGCTGATGTGGGTTGCAAAGGTTGTGGATGGGTATGTGCAGCGGATGTATGATGAGATGCAAGCTTTGGAAGAAGGAGGAACGGTGGAGATGGATATGGGGATCCAGATACTGCTGTTAGACGGCGAGGAAGCATTCCAGAGCTGGACGGACACAGACTCATTATACGGCGCACGGTAGGCTTCTCTTGCTGAAACAAGAATAACGAGATGGTGAGCACAAAAGTAGAGCTGACGTAAACCAGGAGTCTCGCAACTGAGTGGGCAGGCATCCGCAATCCCCCATCCTCGAAGTTCTACCAATACCGTACCCCCCTCTCCCAGATATCGCTCTTCATGCTCCTCGATCTCCTCGGCAGCGCCTCCCCCACCGTCCCCTCCTACTTCCCCACCACCCACTGGGCTTACAAACAACTCTCAACCATCGAATCGCGACTGCGAGACCTCACGCTCCTCGAGTCCAATCCCAACGCACCCTTCCTGCCCGATGTCAATATGACCATGGCGGGTTATGGAGGGATTTCAGACGATCATTTGCCGTTTATACATCAGGGTGTTGAGGTGCTGCATGTGATCCCGAGCCCGTTTCCGAAGGTCTGGCATACGATGCAGGATGATGGGAAGCATTTGGATGGGGCGACGGTGAGGGATTGGGCGAAGATTGTGGCGGGATTCGTGTTGGAGTGGTTGGATATGATGGAGGTTTGGGATGGGGATGAGGAAGGTGCTCAAGGGGGGACGTTGAGAGGGTGATATATGGACAGAAAAGAAACGAGATCATTTTCCATCTTCAATCGTCTTTGATTTGGTGCGAACAGAGCCTCTGCACAACGGCCGAATAGTGATCTTTCATGCGTGAGGAGACTGAGCACTGTTTGACATGCGGGACGCGGATGAGTACTGTCTGACAAGCTCCAGACATTGACTACGGAACACTACAGACTGCGGAAGTCTTCACTACCGGTACTCCGCAGCAATCAACTCCGCAGCTCTCTCCGCAATCCCATACACCGCCGTCTGGATATTTGCACTAATCATAACCGGAATCACACTCGCATCCACAACCCTCAAATTGCTCACCCCATACACCTTCAACTCCGGATCCACTACTCCTCCATCTTTCTTCGGCAACATCGCACACGTCCCCAGAGGGTGGTAGAATGTGCTCACATTCTCCCTGACATACGCCTCCCACTGCTCGTCTGTCTGCGTGTCGAACCCTGGATCATACTCCTTCACCCAGAGTTCTTTGAACGGGCTGGTAGTGCCCATCTTGCGGAGGTACTTGGCTGCAGTCTTTGCGGCTTCGAGGTCGAACGCGTTGCTGATGTATTTGGGGTCGATGATGGGTGCGGCGGAGGCGTTCGCACTGCTAATATGCACCGAGCCTCGGGCGAGGGGGTGCATGACGCCTGCGAGAAGGGTCGCGTAGTTCTTACCGTACCCAGAGGTGGTGTTTGCTGGGTAGCCGCGGGTGCCGATGTAGCCGTCGCCGAAGACGACTTGGAGGTCGGGGGCGCGTGAGGTCGGGTCTGAGAGGAAGGAAAGCTTCATGCGATCGATGGCGTTGGAAGGATCTGCGGAGGATCGCGCGAGATCGAGGAGAGCAGTGTTGTTGCCAGCTGCTTGTACCCACTTGAGGAAGCCGTAGCAGCTGCCAGCATATTGGTAAAGGGAGGTTTGACCTTGTTGCCACAGGTCCAGTTCGATGGCAGCTCGAGTTTGGTTGTAGCGTAGGACGTCCAGACCGGTGATGTTCGGTTGCAGTTCGTAAGTTGTTTGAATACGTAGATGGTCTTGTAAGCTCTCTCCGACACCTGGCAGATCAATCTTTGGCTCAATACCTGCCTTTTCCAGGATATCTTTCTGACCAATACCCGAAAGTTCCAGGATCTTGGGAGAAAGCAGGCTTCCTGCTGAGAGGATGACTTCTCTGCTGATCGTGATCTGCCTTCCACTCCCAAGGGTTACTCCAATCGCTCGGGTGCCGTTGCTGTTCAGTTGTACTTTGCCCACGCTAGTATTGGGCATGATGACAAGATTGCTTCCAGCTCTTGGGAGGTAGTCGACTGAGTAAGAGCGTGTGTGGTTGGAGAGACGGTTGGTGGCCGGTTGATACATCGTTCCAAGGCTATCACCGTCTAGAGACTCCAGATTCTGTTGCAAACCCAAAGATTCTAGTGTAGGTATGCAAGCTTGCACATGAGGTGGTGGATTTTCGATAAGCGCTGTTTGCACAGGACCTCCGTAGCCGACTCCGTCCTCGCCGTACTGTGCTGTACCGTCCACACGCTGGAAGTTCTCTGCACGTAGCATGGCAGGGTACATGCTCTCCCAGTTCCATCCTGGACTGCCAAGCTCTTCCCAAGCATCATACTCTCGAATGCTGGCACGATTCCAGATAAGTAGATTCAAGGCACTTGATCCACCAAGCACTTTGCCGCGATTGTGAGTAGTAGATCGATTGTTTGCTTCTGGCTGAGGGACAGTCGTCAGACTCCAATCGTATGTTGAGCCGAAAGTATATCCTCTGAGACCGGGAATGTAGATTCTGCTTTCATTGCGTCCATCTGATCCAGCTTCAATCACAAGAATGCAATCGTCTGGTAGTTCCTGGCTTAGACGTGTGGCTACAACCAGGCCTGCCGTTCCCCCTCCGACAACAATCTATATAGATCAGTGAGACTCGGGATGGGAGAAACGTAAATGCAGGTGTTGTCGTACAAAATCGTAGCTGTCAGCACCCGCGTGGCACAGTGCGCTTGCGAAAGGTAGCAATCCCACCAAGAAAGTAGTGATGCAATACATATCGGCGACTGTTGGTAGCGAAGCGTGAGCACTTGCAGGGAACTGAACGGTGCCGCAGCCCTGAGATCACCAGCAATGGAAGAGTTCGCGTGGGCAATAACGGGGTGAGGTACAATTTCTGATGCTGCCTTCGAGGAATGCAAACATTTAATACTATCTGCTGTGTCATTGCAAACGGCAGAGGTGTTCGCCTAGTCGAATGTTCAGCTTGCCATGGCGGCAGAATCGAACGTTTGCTGCATAGTCGTTAAGATGAGACAGGGATCAGTGTGCGCTTTCAGGCCACATGCAGATGAAGTCCCAACCCCCCAGACGGAGCATATCCAATCGTGGTAACTGTTGTGTACATCTTGCGAATGCGTCGAGTGTCTTGGCCCTACTTGATCGAATGTTATGAATTTCGTGAGATGTGGTGTGAAGTGTTGGGAAGCGCAAGTCAGCACCTCCAAAAGGGTGCAAGCACGTGACGTCATCGAAACATGCAGGTGGCTTCGCGGGAGGGAAGGGAAGTGAACCAACTCCGCGCACCTCATTGCAAAGCATCATCGCAGTGAGGTCCAACTATTCCTCCCGGTATCTTTCGGCCAGAAAACGGGCTCAGCCTTTGCTATCCAATTCCCCTTGCCAGTTTCACAGCATGGGTGGAGCATGATCCTTCGAACCCCTTGTCGGATTCGGCGACCATTCCGCGACAGCCTGGACGAGCCATAAGTCGAGATATTCAAATCGCTGTTGACTCTGGTTCTGGCTTGCTTGGGCTTCTCTTGCGATGCCCCCTCTCTTCGCCCGCCAGGATAGCAGTAATGGCGACGAAGGACCCATCTTAATTGCCGTCTCCAGCCTCTTCACGACACCGTTCTTCGCCTCTGGGTCCGTCAGGCACGCCAAGCGCTAGGAGGCGATGACTACACCATCGCTATCGCCATGACGTTGACAATCGTCGAAGCTGCCTTGACTATACAGGCTGTAACTCGCGGCAAAGGGGAACGTAGCAAATACCTCCAACAAGCCGATAACGAATACATCAATATGTGCAGCTGGATTGCGCAAATATATCTTTTCCCAGCCATGGCACTAGTCAAGACATCTGTTTGCTTGCTAGTGACAAGGCTACACGATTCTCCGAAACTCAAACGGGTTACCAGAGTCGTCGTTGCAATGCTACTCTTCGCAGCCTTGGAGGTAGTCATTGTTCTGCCAGCCCAGTGCAGGCCTACTAGCGCATCCTGGCGGCCACATACCGGTGTTTGTTGGCCAGTGAAAGTTCGCATGTACTCAATATACGTGCAAGCTGGTAAGAAGCTCAGGGAGATAGGAATACGTTCCACTCTAACAATTGAAAAGCTCTATCTATCGTGACCGACCTTATCTGCTCGCTTTTACCAACTGCCGTTCTTTGAAAAGTTGACATGCCACCAAGAAAGAAAGCGTCAATATGTACGTTCATGGCACTCGGACTAATGTGCGTAGGATGTTGCCATAGGTTATCGACAAATTTGGTGAGTCGAGATCAAATGTACAGCGTGCTTTGCTGTAAGAGCGAGGTCACTCAATGTCAAGTCCAAGGATGTTACTTGTGAGTTCTCACCCGGGTTTCCAGTGAACCTCGTACTGCTTCTACCTGCACAGACACATACTCCATTGCTGGAATCTGGGCGATGTAAGCCTCGCATTTAAATGGTTGTACTCGTCAAGAATACTGACATCTCCAGGACCGAACTTGGCGTTGGTGTCATCGCCTCGAATCTTGGGATATCACAGTCTTTCTATGACCATTTCGCTGAGCGGTACAGATCAGGCACGAATAGCAGATTGGAACAGAAAGGGCATAAAGTTGTAGCACGGTTGTCCAAGAGGTCTTTAAACAAACACCACGCAGCACAGCAGACCGATTCGAGGCAGAGCACATCACCTGCAGACAGCGAAGATGATGAACCACAACCAAGACCTATCGTTAAATGTAAAGCAAGGATGCGCGGCTATTGGGACAACTTCTGTTGTCGGATTAACCTTGTCATCAAGTTGTTACAAAACAACTTTTTCGGATTGCAATCGCTACAACTGCATGACTTGCGGCTTGCAGAATACTTTTCGTGTTCATCCATGCAACCCTTCAGCTTGAGTACCTATGGTAGCATTGCTCGAGTAAATAGTACCCACAAGGTCGCAAGAGCAAGTTTTTGGGCGTGTCTGCAATGCCGTCGTGGTACAATTTGCGGCTGAGATTAGCGCCTGTATGGCCCCGCCTGACACGCAGCCCGGAACCTAGAACTGCCAGCAACGCGAAAGTGAAGAGCGAACAGCGAACAGCGAACAGCGAACAGCGAACAGCGAACAGCGAACAGCGAACAGCAAGAAAACATACAAGACTAGCCTCCAGCTGTTTCGAAGGCCCCTCACAAGTGTCGTCAATCATCACTTATTCTTGACATGGACTAAGATGGGTTTGTCCGATATCTTCCTCGGCTTGCTGCTCGCGTGCATCGCTGGACATTCCTGCCATCTTCTGCTTCTCAAGAGCTTTGAAGCAAAACCCCCGCGGTCATGGAAGAACCACAAGATTCTAAGGCACCTGCCCATGTTATCCGTCTGCTTTTCTCTAGCAGTCGTCATCACTTCGGCCTTAACGAAACCAAGAGTATCTTCAGAATGCTTGAAGGATTCGAATATCAATGCAGACATTGGAGGAGTTGGCGTGCTCCTCGGCTTGTTCCTGCCATCGATCGTGATCGTTCTCGTGTTGATATCAGGACACTGGAAAGCCGAACCTTCTGGAGCTAAGGAGTTATGCATGGCTCACATGGCGAGTAAGAACAGCCCTTCATGACAACTTTTCATTATGCTAACCATGCTAGACTTGCTCTACTTGACGGTTAACCTAGCGAAGTCCAGCCGTACCACCAGCATTCGCGACACACTTGTCGCCTATTCCAGCATTGATGCAATCAGTGCTTCAGTCTCGATGGCTGTCTCGGACAAGGATGTTCTTGCCGCCAGGAAACTTGTCTATGCTTCGTATATTTTGCAGGTTCCAGCATTTGTCGTCGAATTTAACACCCTCCGTCAGTTGTCAAGATTTTCGACAGATTGTCTAGCCGAGCTGCAGCATCCAACAATCAGTTCTTCGAAAGCCATGATGTGGACCTACCTAGCGATTCGGATATTCGTGGCATTCTCTCCAGCCCCAACCGTGCTGGGCCTTGTGCAACGCCTGAACGAGATTGAGCATGCCCCACGCCAAAGCCTGCAGGTAAAGAATGCCAGGATCTGGGAAACCCTACCCGCTACTCTGTTCACGAACTATCTTGTTTTCGGCTCACTAGCGCTCGTGCAGGCGGCTTCAACATTCAGTATAACCCAGGCGACATTTTCTCTATCTGCTGAAAAGCTGCGTACAGAATGGGGCCAGAGCGCGGCTCTTATCGTGGCTGTAGTCTCCATAAGCCATGTTGCCTTCTCAAACTTTCAACTATTTCGCCTTGAAGCCATGAACCACTGCCTAGCCGTCTGCCAAGTCAATCGCTCAATGGCTGTATGGGCATCCCCACAGCAAACTTGGAAGACCATCCTTTTTTGGAGATATCTGAGGCAAAGAAGTCCGATTGGAAAACTGGTACTGCGGCCTGCAGACGAGCTTCTCGTAGACACTACGCAGCTGGGAAAGATTGATCTCATACTCACAGTCGAGGAGCGAAAAGCACTGTGGGAAGAGCTCCAGAGCGCTTTCTCCATGTATGACGAATTCCATATTAAAGACTGTCTAAGCAGAGGCGCCCCTATCGACCTCCGAAGTGCCAATGAAGAATACCCGATTCATATGGCAGCCCGTCTAGGTAAACTTGAGGTTCTGGAAAAGATCCATCCTCTCAGTGCAAGTATCTACACAATCGCGGATAATGTTCTCTTACAGCGATGGGAGACAGAGAACTCAGACGAGCACGCAAGCATCTGGCGGGCGATTAGTCGACCCAATCCTCTTAACATTAAAGGTGAAGCGATGAGATGGCGCATATCTGATGTAGATGAGATCATGGAATGGAGATCAAAGAACACACCGCTATCTGATTTCTATGAACGATTGGTTTCAAAGAATGACGATGCCCAGACGCCTCTGCAACTCGCCATTGGAGCAAATCATAAAGACGCCATCGAGTGGCTGTTGAAACGAATACTAGGTCTCCCAAACAAGACCAAGCGACCTCGAGGGTTTCTTCCTCCTGCGGCTCAAGTTTGTATGCGGGAGTCTTTCCAAGCGGTAATGATGGCTGAAAAAATCGATATTTTGGCTATGATGTGCAACATGCTCTCCTGGCGGAGGGCTACATTACTTGTTGCTGGGCAAAACCTCGAATTCTGCCACTTTGCACTCCTGTTCGGCAAGATGAAATGTGCCGATTACTTCATTGCGCAGACGGAGGCCCCATACTGGGATGTGAGTAAGAGCATGGAATCCGACACGATCGTAGAAACATTACGTTGTCTTCCCCACTCAGACGGCGAGCGATGGCTAAAGATACTATTCAAGGACGATCCAAGCTCTGCAAAGAACCCCAATTTGCAGCGTGTCGGACTGAGTAGAGGTTATGTTCAGCCTTTCATCGACGCTAAGTGCAACATTCTTAGGTTGTGTAAAACTGCGATTGAAGAGTCCGATGACAAAGCCGCCAACTTTATGGAATTCTTCCCGACAGAGGCATTGCATCAACTACCCGTTTACGCACTAGACTATATGCTTTTGAATGGGGGACGGATCCACAAAGATGTTAGAGCCCGTTGGCGGGACGCCGGTGGACGCGACTGGTCGAACTTCATATCTCTGGTGAAACATCCAGATCCACAACAGTTGGAAGAACTCCTCACTGCCGAAACGCTGAACGGGAAGGCTGTGTTGATGGCCAATGCTGTGTATCGTGACAAGCGAGCCTTGCTCTGCCTCGTTCACGGTTGCGACCCTTGGGAGCAAAAGACACCAGACGTAGATCTGCCATCCTTACGACTTATGTTGGATCACGGAGCTTCGGTTTTGAACAAGTCTCCTCTGGCGGAAATACCATTAATGCAAATCCTGACCGGGGGGCGCGGGGAATTATCCGATCATCATGTTGGCAGTTGCAAGACACTTAAAAGCGCTGTTTTGGATGCATTGCTGAGAGCAGCCGCGGATGAGAGCGCTGTGAGATGTTCCGGACAGGATAAGGCACTTCATATCTGCTGCAGGGCGCTGTGCGCAAACACTGAGCGGCTCTGCAGAGTATGTGCCTTGCGCAGTGCACAAGGCCTTGAAATCTTGTTGCAATTCGGGTGCGATCCCACACGTACCGATCGAGACGGTAAAAGACCGGGAGATATACTTCGCAAGTATACTAAAGTTCATACTAAGTCCAGTATGGGGTCATTTGCATGGGCTTACGCTGAAATGGAACAGGCTGTTGAGATCATTGAACGGTGGGAAAGCTACTACGCTGATCAAACGAAATGGAACGAAGAGAAACCAACAGCGGTCTTTGAACGATTGAACAGTGTTAGAATATGAACGTGGGATAGTAGAATGATGAGCTGGCGCGCAACAGCCCTTGATGATTACTCAAACAAATCTCATTGTATGCCTCTATAAGCTTTGAGTACATTTTCCTTGACCTGCGGATTCGCTGGCAGCCACGCATCACCCACCCTAAAGCCCTCTGGGTACGGATCTTCAGGATCTAGCACCACCTGCTTGAAGCTCGTGATCCATCCACGTCCTCTAACAGTTGGCACGATGGCATCGTATTCTCCTACCTTCGTCGTCTTGACTATCCGTCCTATGAACTCAGAATCGATCATGCTCTTGTTCACCCAGCTCTCGCCGACATTTAGCAGCCCACGCGCATATAACACTGCCATACGCGCGCAGGTCCCAGTTCCGCATGGACTGCGGTCCAAGCGTCCCGGCATTACGACTGTGGCGTTCTGCGTGGCTTTTCCTCTCTCTTCCGTTATTAATGGTGCGGTGAAGACAAGATTTGTAACACCCTGTATAGCCGGATTCTCAGGATGCACAGGCGTAAACTGCTCGCGAACAGCAGCCTTGATCTTCTCTCCTAGCCTGACGAGGTCCGCACCGGTCTTGTGGTGATCCGCGAGGTTCTGCCCCACGGTCGCTACGTCGACAAAGGCGAAAACCATGCCGCCGTACGCTACGTCGACTGTGACAGTTCCTAGGTCTGGGACTTCGATGGGTATGTTGAGGCCGAAAACAAACGATGGCGCATTCTCGAATTCTACATTCTTGCATTTCCCGTTCGAGCACTCTGCCTTCACTTTCACAAGACCGGCCGCGGTGTCTAGGGAGAGCTCTGTGACAGGCTCGACCATCTTGACCATGCCAGTCTCCAAGAGCGCTGTAACGGTGCAGATCACATTCGAACCAGACATTGGCACGTATTCCTCCGATTCCATGATGATCAACCCCGCATCTGCTTTCGGATTGCAGGGCGGAAGAATGAGGTTCGTGCACATCGACGCTCGTCCCCGCGGTTCATTGAGTAGAAGTTGTCGAATGCTGTCGTTCTTCTCCCACATGTAAATCATCTTGTCGTACATGGTCGCGCCTGGTACGTCCAATACGCCTCCGACGATGACATCGCCGACTTCGCCTTCGGCATGGACTCCGACAACGTCGAGTTTGCGTGAAAAGTGCATGGTAGTTGAGTGAGATATATTGAGAAGACAATGTTCGGGTGGTTGGCTGCACATATGGGATCTTCAAGACTGGAGACGCTTGCCGCTTTAGGCAGGTCTCTCCCAGGCTGACAAAGTAGGGCGCAAACAGTACATACAGGGCTTGTATCATCGCTTACAAAGTGTTGTGGTCAATGTAGAGAGACGAACGATCAAACGTGATCGTTAAGGTTTCTGCGTAGTTGAAATGTCGGAATACAAGCCTTGAGGAGGTCTAGAAAAGGGAAGCAACCAGCGTCCATCGCTTGACTTTCTGCAACTCAATGAAGCTTCTGGGGAACACGAATGGCTCTATGTACAAGCCAGCCAGTCATTGGTAATGGCATTTCCCCGGAACGGGTGACCGGCCTTAACTCTCCAGGGGAAAGGCTCATGAGTCCAATCCTCCATCGTTCTGCCGGCTTTGAAATGCTCTTCGACATGCTTCGTGCGAGTATCGACAGATTCTAGTTCAATCTCACAAAACCCGCACCACAGAGCGTTCGGATTGACGTGACTGACCATTTGACTCCAGGGTCTGCCAGCAGTGGACAGGCTCGGATCTTCCTTCTTCCAGACACCCTCTTTTAATCCGCGAAAATACCGTGGGTGGTTCAGAGGAGAATACACTGTACTAACATTGCGATATTCGCGGTCGGTGCTGAGGTATCCCGAAGCTCGATAGAGTTCTGAACGATTCAGATTTTGCAGGTCCTTGGATCAGAGGCCATTGAGGGTGCTCACGTCCTTGAGTTCGCTGGGCATACAAATCCACTGCGTTCCATGATGGCCATATCTTGTGTATGCGTGGAGTTTCCCATGCAAGGGAATGCGAAATGATTGTGAGCAAACTGTGCAAGAATAATTTTGCGCATGCTCTTAATCTAGTAGTATCGGTGACTTGTCGTATATCATGACCCCTTTTTCTTTGGTTTGATAACTTAGCCTTGACAACGGCGCAGAAGGTTAACTACCTTGTAGGTACCTACAAGGCCTAGACTGTAGGGCTGCAGATTGTTAGCAGTGTAGGTAGAAGCAATCCTATATGCTCTAGGGTAGGGTCTGGTACTGTGACGATAATGATAATATCAGGACTCCTCCGCGACTTCCGTGAGTGGCTGTGAAGGTCTTGCTCAGGGTCTAGTGTACCTTATATACCTGTTCCTTACCCTAGACCCCTATTGACCAGTTACATCTTTCCCTCCCCTCTAGTACACTTGTGCAGGTACTTACAAGCACCTGCACAAGCGTACCAGAGGGGAGCGGTCACGATATACTACAAGTCACTATATCAGTATCGTCGTTGAGACAACCAATATTGGCATCGTCAGCGATAGACCTGAGCCTCAGCGGCCAGGACCCCCTTCCGGATAATGAAGAAAACTATTGTGGTATTGCTTAGATACCTGCGCAGGATGTCAATTGTTGTGAGGTGGGTTCAGCCGAAATCGTGCTCTTTTCAAAAGCGTGCAAAGCTCCTCTTCGGACAGCTCAAACGCAGACTGGAGATTTCTCTTCACCCACTCCCTGATCAAGAACGATTCGCGTCCATTGCGAAGAGAACATGGGTTCGGATGACCGTTCCTCAATACACTCGAGATTACTTGCACTTGGCGCTCTGAGTTTCTAGATGAGATCACCAGATCGCTTGAGCTGGTGTCGGGTACGGATGAAGTTTGTTGTTCAGAAAACACTCCCGAATAGGCCAGGTATGACGGAGTGCGGTGTGCGATCTGTTCTTTCCGGCATTTTCGACAAGTTGATCACTGTAAAATCGGAAGAGCAGACCTCAGCTTGAAAGCGGGTTCCTGTATGCTGTGATCTGCTGTTAGTTTCGGCTATGGCATGAATGATAATGTTTTACAAGAAGTGATTGTGATAACACAGGGTGTCAGTGAATACAGCCCATACGAAGCATGCAGCGATCGAGAGGGACATAGTCAACTCACGCGTTGTAGGGTTCTGCCGTATGCAGCATACAAGATACAGTAGAGCCACATCATATGCCAGTCTGTTGGCGCAGTCTCAACCAGTCCGGACATGTAACCTTGAGAGATATCCATGAGAGGTTCCCGGTAGGAATATCAATAGCGCGCGACCCTTTCCTCGTTCGTCATCGCATCCTGAGCGCGATTATGGTCCGCTCAGGACTGTACTTGATCGACTAAAGGTTCAGGAGCACGCGGTTTTGAAATCCGAAACGGGTTGAGTTCGGGCCGCGAACAAGTGCATGGGCCAACAAACAAACAACACCCCTAACCTCTACGGGTTGCTGATATGTACCTTACATGCGTTGGACATAGGAAGATAAACATATACTAGCCTAGATTGCTAGAAAGCTTTGCATCAGCTTCATATATGACGTTCAATTTTTTGCATTTATGGTATCTCCTTTTCTGGTTCACTACTTTCTACATTTCCTTTACACATTTAGCAGTTTTCATGGCTGGCCTGGCCACACAGCATCAGCGATGCTCCTGACCAGCTGCAGCTTTTTGCGCATGTCCTCGTAACCTAGCGCATTGCCCTCCGCATGGGATGCAAATCCACACTGTGGACTAACGCAGCACTGCTGGATGGCATCCTCGCGCGATTGACCGGTGCCCTTTGCGATCCAGTCGGCGGCCTGGTTAACGCGAGCGATCATCTCATCCTTGTTCTCAAGCTCTGGGAACTTCGATGTGATGACACCGAGGACGACGTTCTTGTTCTTGGGAAGGTGAGCAAGAGGCTCGAAGCCTCCAGCACGGGGTGTGTCGTACTCGAGGTAGTAGGTATCGACATTGAGATCCTGATCGTGTCAACAACAGTTTCTTCTCCGCAGGAAGTCAGCTCACTTACCTGAAACAACTTCTTGGCAATGTTGTCGTAGGCACCCTCAGAGAAATGGCGACTGCCTACGTAGTTGCCTCTGCAGAGATGAATGCCGAGATGCATGTCCGACGGGCGCTCAAAACACTTGTTGTAAAACCTGACGTATGCATCGAACATCTCATCTGCAGTCTTTTCGTTCTCCTTATCCGCAGCCCAACCCTCCAACATATCCTTCGAGCAGAAGTACGCCAGGTTAGGATCATCAATCTGGATGTTCCTGATGCCTTGTGCGTGCAAAATCTTCAGCTCCTCCTGGTATGCTTTCGCAACATCCTCGAAGTATTCCTCATCGTTCGCGTACACCTCCTTGGGGAAGCTTCGTCCGTTTAGGTAACGGAAGTGGTACCAGCTGGGCGAGATTAAGGTAATCTTGATGTTCTTCCATTCGCTCTCGGGCAGCAGGCTCTTCATGAGGTCGACCTCGTATTGGTTGCTAGAACTTCCAGTGTGGCTGATCTTACCAACGCAGACAGTAACGTGGTTGGGAACTTCCTTTGCTTCCATGAAAGACTTGACATCAGGAGCATAAGGACGGAAGATGCCAGAATCGTAGCCCTTAAGAACACCGAGCTGAAGCTCTTTCATGCCATTGAGGGTCTCGAAGAAGCTGCCCCAGAACATGTGCCTTATCGAAGTCAGTCGGGCATATACATATACCAAGCATCAAACTGACCTAGTGTACTCTCCGCTGGAGACAACCTTGAGACCGCAGTCCTGTTGGAACTTTACGACCTCTGCGACTGCCTTCTTCTCCAAAGGCACCAGCTCATCTGGCTGTGCCTTGCCTGAGGCAACATCGTAACGCTTCTGAACAAGCTCCTGGGGCCGGAGGAGGGAGCCAACATGCTCGGCGCGGAAGGGTGGGCTTCTCTTGGGGGACGACATTCTTAATTGCAGTTCAATGTGCTAGAGAGAGAACTGGAGTGAGACGAAAGCAGCTGCGTGAAGGCTTTGCCCCTCTTCTAGACTGGGTGCCCCGCAATTGCACCCTGAATCGGATGCTCATCTTGACCCGTGGAGCATTTCAGCCTTGACGTTCAAGCCCGAGTGCCGCGCTCGGGTAAACAGAATGGGAAGTGCAGGAGAGCGTCGATTGGAAGGCGAAACTGCAACGGCATTGTGGGCATGTGGGATGCAGACTTCCGGGAGTCGAGCTATGGTGGGGCCTCGAGCGTCGGATGACTGCCCCACATTGCCCTTGGCAGACCTCGTGCTCCAGCTTCACTGCTGACGGCAAGTCGATAGCCAAGCAAAGCGTCACATTCGTCAACATTGTTTGAGTAATAAATCCAGTTCCGCTAGCAAACAATTACTCTTGCTTTCAGAGTCAGTCAGATCTGAGCCTTACTGCATTCCAAAGAAGAACCCTGAAGCATGCGTTTGTTCCTTTGCTGCGGTGTCTACATACACGTCCCTTTCACGAAAAAGGAAGAGCCGACGCATATGCCAGGTACTGCAGCGCATGAGCTGGGTAAGCAACCTGCGATAGACCCCAGGACAGGGCGGGCGCGAGCCGATCTGAAGACGCAGTGTAAAAGCTGAACATTTACCAACGATGACGACATTACAAACATTTCGCGGACATAACGCAGATTGCAAGGGGTCTCTTGTAAGCAACGAATGAAAGATCTGTGTTATCCGCGGCGAAGCACCGGACTTAATGCCTTGGGGCAGAGCTACCCCACTAAGTGGGATAGTGGGATGTCGAGCATACAAACGTCGCAACATCTCGCGCCATTATCGAGGCTTGCAAACGTCTTATATACCTGCAAAACACCTTCGACAAGCTTGCACAATCGTTGAACGAATCCAACACCTACAACAACATTCACAATGACTCGTGTTCTACTTACTGGAGCGAGTGGCTTCATCGCCGCACACACCCTGGACATTCTTCTGGAGCGTGGCCACTCTGTCGTTGGCACTGTTCGCTCACAGGAAAAGGCCGACAAGATCAAGGCGCAATACAATGGAAAGTACGCGGACAAGTTGAGCTTTGCCATTGTTCCGGACATTGCGAAGCCAGATGCTTTCGATGAGGCCGTCAAGTCAGACCCTCCATTCGAAGCCGTCCTTCACACTGCTAGCCCATTCCATTTCAACGTCACGGATGTTCAGAAGGTAAGCTTGGCTGGTGTAACCATCATTGGATTGTTCGTTGCTGACTCAAGCAGGACTTGATTGACCCCGCAGTCATTGGAACTACTGGTATCTTGAAGTCCATCAAGAAGAGCGCGCCTTCAGTAAAGCATGTCGTCATCACATCTTCGTTCGCCGCCATCATACAAGCCGACAAGGGTTTCTGGCCTGGCCACGAGTACTCTGAGGCCGACTGGAACCCAATCACTTCCGAGCAGGCGACCGAGAACCCTATGTTGGGCTACCGCGCAAGCAAGACCTTTGCTGAGAAGGCGGCCTGGGAGTTCCTCGAGAAGGAGAAGCCCAACTTCACCATCTCCACCATCAACCCACCAATGGTGTTTGGACCTATTGTCCACGCCCTTGACAGCCTAGAGAACCTCAACACATCGAATGAGCGCATTCGCAACGCTGTGCAGGGCAAGTTCAAGGACGAGATCCCGCCTTCGGGCGTGCATCTCTGGGTCGACGTACGTGACGTCGCGGAGGCACACGTGAACGCGTTCGAGAAGGCAGATGCCGCCAACAAGCGCTTCCTTGTCACTGCTGGCTATTTCTCCAACAAGGAGATCACGCAGATCATTAAGAAGAACTTCCCACAGTACAAGGACTTGCCCAGCGACTCGACGCCTGGTGGCGAATATCCTGAGGGCACACCGGATAAGGGCCTCTACACATACAACAACAAGCGCTCGATTGAGATCTTGGGCTTGAAGTACAAGTCTCTGGAGCAGTCTATTGTTGATTCGGTGAAGTCATTCCAGGCGAAGGGATTGTAGACGTGGACTATAGAAGCGTCACAGCATGAGCATTGGAAGATGGATTGGAGTAGATAGCATTGATAGACTGTAAACCACGTCTAGATAATGTGCATTCGAGATATATCGATCAACTCCTGCAACAGACAATGTCAGTATATGTTGCCGTAGGCTTGTGCAGATAACAGCGAAGTGTAAATGGCAATCAGCCTGTTGAGCTTGAAATTTTTTGAACTTCATCGTCGTTGACTCGGAAGTTATCGTTTGAAGAGTGGATCATCATAATGCAGAAAGGGCGGGAAAGGACTGAACTTACAGGGTGACACCATTCCAAGGGTCGCACGCGAGTCGCACGCTTGAACGCTTCAAAAAGTTGACTCGATGCGTAGATGCTGAACCCGAAGTTCTATGGGGTGAGCGCCGATACGTCCAAAACCTTCACGACAACCCCAGCAGCAAAGCTGCCTACCAAAGGATCAGTGCCGCTGAGTGTGACGTGACATCGTGGTTGCGTGGAGTTGGGAAGGAGCGAAGCGCGTCCACGAAGAAAATGTAAGCAGGCGCGGAAGTTTCTCGGACCGATGCTTGTCGCTCCCTGCCCCGCCAGCAATCGCCAACAAGCAAGACGACCTTTGACTGTGCCCGAACAAGCCCGACTTGTGACAACACCAGCCCTCCAGCCTTTGTGCGCAACTCTAGCAGACTCTACTCTCAACTTCTACCAGCTTCCAATTTCCAAATCCAGCAAGATGTGTATGTTTATACCTACCCCGCATTAAGCATGCTATGAGACTGACTGCAAGAAGCTTTCGAGGAAGTAGGCAGTATGTATTCCACGAGACTACGGCGCCACAGATCACACTTATTCAGCTAAAACCGCGCGCTGCACTTCGAACGGCTTCTGACCTCTATGACAGAGCAGTTCGTCGAGTACTACTACAAGACCTTCGATGAGAACCGCGCTGCTCTCGCCCCGCTTTACGTACGCGCCTCATATACACGAATAACGAAACGCAAAGGCTGATGTAGTCTGGACAGCGCGACCACTCCATGCTCACATTCGAGGCCTCTGGTATCTTAGGAACAGCGGCTATCGTTGAGAAGCTCCAGGTGAATATCTTCCTTGATTGGATTCTGGACTACGCTGACTTCTTCAGAACTTGCCCTTCCAGCAGGTTCAGCACCGCACCGACACTCTCGATGCCCAGCCCTCTGGCCAGAACGGTGTTCTCGTCCTGGTGACTGGCGCACTCCTTGTACGTCCAACCCAAAACGTAGATGAGGTGTTACTAAGATTTTTCAGGTTGAGGGATCCGAGAGGCCCATGAGCTTCACACAGGCTTTCAATCTCCAGCAGGACGGCGGCAGCTACTACGTCCTCAACGATGTCTTCCGCCTTGTATACCCCGCCGCATAAACGTCAAGCATTGCGGCATTCGAGACGATTGACGATGACATTTGATTTCTGGAGCATTTTCGCGAGGAACGGCATGATGTGTAGGACGGGAAAGGGTGGTGGAACAATTGCTTGAGGCTGATTGCGAATCATACACGCATTGGATTGCACTGCTCTCACGGCCTGTGCTAAGTGGTTGCATAGAAGAGGGACAACTGACGATATGTAGCACCTCTAGATTGGCTGCAATGCATGTGCGTTCGAACACACCGTGCTTCTCCAGCAT
This sequence comes from Nothophoma quercina, assembly GCA_021642125.1. Classification (NCBI taxonomy): domain Eukaryota; kingdom Fungi; phylum Ascomycota; class Dothideomycetes; order Pleosporales; family Didymellaceae; genus Nothophoma; species Nothophoma quercina. The sequence continues at coordinate 517,706 of JAKIXB010000007.1, read as the reverse complement.
TTCGGCTTGTCCGGCAACAATCATCCGCTCTCTGCTCTTATCCGAGCCCGGATATGCATTTTCCGATCATGTGATGGAGGATGAGAACTTAGCCGGGGCGTCTCCAGGGCACTTTCCTCCCCGCAACTCATTGCCGAAGCTCCAGATCGGAGCTCTAACATCGCCGCCATGGCCTCTTTCCACGGCGAATCTCAACGTTGTTCCTTTCCACCCACCTTCTTGACCTTCCCTTCTGTACACCAAAAAGTGTCTTGAATATCCAGTCTTGCTTTTAGCGTTTTCATATACACAGTCATCCACAATGGCGTTCGTTCAGAAGGGCATCAAGAACATTCTCCAGAAGAACCCCAATGATGTGGTCATTCTGTCAGCACTGCGAACCCCGGTAACGAGGGCGAAGAAAGGAGGCCTTCGTGATGCATACGACCACGAGATGCTTGGTGCTGTACGTCAAAGCACTGTAGTTCTTCATCCTTGGTCTAATATTCATCTAGGTCCTCAAAGCCACAGTCCAAAAGTTCCCCGACCTCGATCCCGCGAAAATTGACGATATCTGCATCGGCACAGTGCTCGCTGAGCTCGGTGGCTCGAAAGCTGGCCGCATGGCTGCCAATCACGTCGGTATTCCCACAACCACATCTTTCAGCACTGTAAACCGCGCTTGCGCCTCCGGTCTCTCGGCCATTACCTCGATCGCAAACTCCATTGCCGTCGGGCAAATCGACGTGGGCATTGCAGGTGGCATGGAGAGCATGACACGCAACTATGGCACACGCGCCATCCCTGTCGAGCTCTGGCCCGAGATGAAAGACAGCCCAGTCAAGGAAGCACGCGAGTGCATAATGAACATGGGCATTACATCCGAGAACGTCGCCGAGCGCTACAACGTCTCGCGCGCCGACCAGGACGCTTTCGCCGCCGAATCACAGCGCCGCGCCGCCAAAGCCCAAGCCGCAGGCCTCTTCGACGCTGAAATCGTCCCCGTTACAACGCGCTGGGTCGAGCCCGAGACGCCCGAGAACGTCAAGGAAGTCACCGTCACGAAGGACGATGGTATCCGCGCAAACACTACGGTCGAGAAGCTCGCCAGCATGAAACCCGCATTCAAGAGCGATGGAACGAGCACTGCAGGAAACTCCTCGCAGGTCTCTGATGGTGCGAGCGCAGCGCTCATGATGCGCCGCTCTGTCGCCGCGCAGCTCGGTCTCACAGATCATATCATCGGCAAGTGGGCGGGCACACAAGTTATTGGGTGCCAACCCGACGAGATGGGTATTGGGCCTGCGCTTGCGATCCCCAAACTGCTCGAGTACACGGAAGTGAAGAAGGATGAGGTTGATGTGTGGGAGATCAATGAGGCGTTCGCAAGCCAGGCGCTGCACTGCATTAGGACGCTGGGATTGGAAAATAACATGGATAAGATCAATCCTAATGGTGGTGCGATTGCGCTGGGTCACCCATTGGGCGCGACGAGTGGGAGGATGTTGGCGACGCTGTTGAGTGAGATGGGGAGGAACGGGCAGCAGGTTGGTGTTATCAGTAAGTGTATTGGTACGGGTATGGGTATGGCTAGTTTGTTCGTGAGGGAACACTAGGTGGGTGTGAATGGTAAAAGTAAGATTTTTGCGATATACCAAATCATCGTTTCAAATACTTTTTGATTGGCCTTTGGGTATCTTGATGCAAACCCTGAACTCCGATGCCTATGCAAAGATTTTGAATCTGACGACTGCCTTTCTCCGTTAATCCTCTTCAATGTTCTTGGCTCTGCCCTTTTTCTTCTTGCTCCTCTCTGCTAGTAGCTCGTCCAGATAGCTAGTCGGCTTTGCTCTGCTCTTCTTGATACGCTTCTTGGGTTTGAGGTCGATGTCATCATCAGAATCCTCTTTGGGCGGATGTTGCTCATCCTCGACTGCGGCTGTTGCATCTTCCTTCACTTCATCCATTGCACCCTCAGCCACTCCCGGCTTTTCAATGTCGACATCTTTGAGCTTGGTTTTGACCTTGGACTTGGGTCCTCCCGATCTCCCTCTTTTGCTTGCTAAAAGTTCGGCCCTCCCTTCCTCCTCATCTTCACTTTCTTCGACCTTCTTTTCCTCCTTTTTCTGCTGCCATGTTGGCTGTTGGCGGGCACTTGCTCTCTCTGCTTCTTGCTTTGCTGCGAGATGAGCCTTCGCTCGTTTCTTGCCGATCAACTGCTCTAAGAGCTTGTCATTTGAGGTTGGTGCTCGTCTTGTGAAACTGCCATCTGCTATGTCTTTGGGGATCGCTGAGCCTACACCGAGTCTGTTAACGTCAGTATCAGCCGCAAGCTTCAGATGAGCCATGGCATGTACCTGTCGTGGCCAAAGTCGGCCTGCTTCAAATCTGCATCCTCGTCTTTGGCGTCTGAAACATCGTTTGAGGCAGATGGAGCTCTTGGTTCGTCGCCCATCCAAGACGACATTAATTTTGAGGCACTTGCATTCAAGAGACTGAACTTGTTGCCCAACACATCATCGAAGCTGTCTCTCTTCGCCATTTGCTGTTCGTTGCTCTTGTTTATTGTACCTCTTTTAGCCGCGCTCTTGTAGTTCTGCATGAGGTAACTTCCCGGCCGGGTCGAAAATAAATCGCGACCTCCTGCTCTTCAGGACGCACGGACACGCGCTAAGGACCTGAACCGCGAACCTTGAAGCATAGCAACAAGCCTTCCGCTCCATCACCTCCCCTTCCCTACACAGAGAAGAGCCTGCGTGTCACCCCCACAAGACACCATGTACAACATCGCCCGCGCCAGTCGGCCGATGGCCAGCGCCGTCCGCGCAGCCTACGTGAGTGCGAGAGCGAGCTGTGCTTGCCGGGCCAAACAGCCTCTGACGCCAGCTTGCATTGCGATTGAGGAGTCGCAGCTGACGGCATAGCAGACACCATTGAGGCAGTCCGCTGTCCAGCAGAAGCGCTGCTTGTCGATACACGAATACCGGTCCGCCGCGCTGCTCGAGTCGGTACGAACAGACGCTGTCGAGGGCATACAGGCGCAAGCTAACTGAGGGCTGCAGTACGGCATTGGCGTGCCCAAGGGCGGTGTCGCAACCAACGCTGCGGAGGCCGAGAAGATCGCCAAGGAGATTGGTACGTGCTGGGGTGTCGATGCTGTGTCGAGAGGGCAGGGCTAATGCGCGCGCAGGCGGTGACGATGCTGTTATCAAGGCCCAGGTCCTCGCCGGTGGCCGTGGAAAGGGCACCTTCGACAACGGCTTCAAGGGCGGTGTCAGGGTCGTCTACTCGTATGCTCTGCACTTTCCAACCACAGCGCGACAGCAACTGACCGCAATACAGTCCCCGCGAAGCCTCCATCCTCGCCGACCAGATGATCGGCCACAAGCTCATCACCAAGCAGACCGGAGCCGCAGGTCGTCTCTGCAACGCCGTCTTCATTGTCGAGCGCAAGTTCGCGCGCCGAGAGTTCTACCTTGCCATCCTCATGGACCGCGCTTCGCAGGGCCCCGTCATCGTGGCTTCCTCGCAGGGTGGTATGGACATTGAGACCGTCGCCAAGGAGCACCCCGAGGCCATCATCACCACCCCCATCGACATCCACGTTGGTGTCACCGACGACATCGCCCGCAACATCGCGACCGAGCTCGGCTTCTCTGAGCAGTGCATCGAGGACGCTAAGAACACCATCCAGAACCTGTACAAGGTCTTCACCGAGCGTGATGCCACCCAGATCGAGATCAACCCCCTGTCCGAGACCACCGACCACCAGGTCCTCGCCATGGACGCCAAGCTCGGCTTCGACGACAACGCCGACTTCCGCCAGAAGGAGGTTTTCGAGTGGAGGGACGTTACCCAGGAGGACCCCGATGAGGTCAAGGCCGCCAAGGTTGGCCTCAACTTCATCAAGCTCGACGGTGACATTGGCTGCCTTGTCAACGGTGCCGGTCTTGCCATGGCCACAATGGACATCATCAAGCTGAACGGCGGTGCGCCCGCTAACTTCCTCGACGTTGGAGGCGGTGCCACACCCGAGGCTATCCGCCAGGCTTTCGACCTCATCACCTCTGACCCCAAGGTCACTGCCATCTTCGTCAACATCTTCGGTGGTATCGTCCGCTGTGACGCCATTGCCAAGGGTCTCATCCAGGTTGTTGAGAGCATGAACCTCAAGACACCTGTCATTGCTCGTCTGCAGGGTACCAACATGGAGGCGGCGCACAAGCTGGTAAGTTCAGACTCTGACATAAACATGTTACGTGACAGTGCTAATTCACTTCGTAGCTCAACGACTCCGGCCTTAAGATCTTCTCCATCGATGACCTGCAAGCCGCCGCCGAGAAGTCGGTGCAGTTCTCTAAGGTCGTCAAGATGGCGCGCGACATCGATGTCGGTGTCGAATTCACTCTTGGTATTTAAGCTCCTTCGTTTTTGTCGGCAGCTGTTTACCTCCCTACCTCGCCCTCCCATACCATCTACCTGATTTCAGAGCCCGGCACAAGTTGACAAGTGCGGGCTGTTGTATCATTGTATAGTCTATTACCCATGTTTCAGTGCAACGAGCGTACGTGTCTGCGCGGGATTTACATAAATGCATGATGTTCAAGTCTCAACCTTTGGTTCCGATTACTCAGCAACACATACCTTGCTGGTCGATTCAGCGTGCAGCGTTACATGACAGCTACACACCACTCCAAATCCGAGTCAGATCACTGCTGACGACTTCTGCTGACCACAACTAGGGCTATAAATTAAGGGGCATGGCGCTGGAAGCAGAACATAGTTGAATGAGGCGACCGTTTTGAGTCTTTAGCAAGCGTATTCTCACATACATCTCGTGGCAGTAGGGTTTCTTTATGCGCATAAGACTGCGCTCGCACAATTGTACGCTTTTGAAGTGAACGTTATCTGGACCAGCCTCATACATGAAGTGGCGCATGTGTATATTGAACAACAGAGTGCTGGTAGTCAGGCGTATGAAGCTGTTGTCTTGTTGACGAAGCAAACAGACCACATGCCGCCGCCCTTCCCGCTTGTTCGTTCAAGCAACTTTTTGGGGATTCTCAAAGAAGATGTAGTGATCAGGGAGAAGGTGGACAGGTGCATGGAGTCTTCATACTTCTCGCTCGGCAGAATATCCACGTCATGCTGTGCACTGACACTCTCTTAGGCAGCGAGTGATGGGCGGAGTATGTACCTCCGACTTAAACATTTTGGATCGGTCAGATACAGCGCACACATGCGTGAGAATATGCAGGAAATCTTGAAGCGCAGAGACGGACAGACATGAAATGCTAGAGCTGGTCTTTTGGACAAGACAGAAATACCCATGAGGACACAAAGAAGAGGTGGAAGGAAGGGATTCATTTTTGGCTTTTCCTTAGTTCACGTTATGGAAGGCCGAGGCTAGAGGTTCATTCGTGTATGAACAATCCATTTTCTTTCTTCGAACGGTCGAAAAAAGCAGTACATATCACATCGCGGAATGTTTTTGAACGGCAGTGCCGATATCATAAAAGATTTCGGATGAGACGTCAGAAAGAGTGGGAATGGACACTACGTGCAGACGGACATGTTACGTTTTGTTGTTTTCGCCAACAGTAAGGTGCGGAGGTCGAACTCCGCAGATCAAAGCGAAAAACCTTACACCTGTACCCTCCCAACACTTTGGGGTAGATACAAGCCTGAGATCTCGGAGGGAGTCAAATACAGCCAACCGCACATGACGGAAATCTACCGTGTTGCGAGCAGACAAAACAAACAACATCAAGATACATGTGATACCTTTTGAAAGAACAAAGGAGAAGTCGCACATTCGTGAAGTTGAAGACGCCAACCTGGGAAAGACCGTTCTCATGGAATCCTACTTCCTCCTTCTGATCAACATGGGCGCCGCACATTGAAGGGGGACGGCAGAAATTTAAAATAAATCCAATGATATTGTGTCACGGTTGCTAAGCTTTAGAATAAGCGGGGGGTTGGATGTTTTTCGGAGGGTGTAAAATAGCACGAAGACATATCTCGATACGATGCACCTTTGGCAGGAGCAGAAGAGCCAGACATCATCTCCTAGTCTGGATGATTTGAGCACAGAAAATAGATTGTCATCAATGAAGAAGCGGATCGGTAAAGGGAGATGGCCTCTATAGGTTAGAACGGTATCCATACGAGACAACGATACCACATTTGGACCACGGCTTCCTTCTTTGCTTTATCATGAATCGCTGAATGTCGTACAGTCCCTTCTGCCATCATCATGCATATAACCCACCGAAACCCGCCAGTCCTTTAGCTTGTCTCCGTGCATCTTGACCCACCCACGCGTGCGGCCTCAGGTTTCTCAACAGTACAACCGACGTATAGTCGCCCAAGACGAACCTCGCCCCACCACTCATCAACTGATCCGCAAGCCTCTTCAGCTCATTCTCCATCCCCTTAAAGCCCCTTCGGACATTCTCCGCAGTCCAGGAGTGTCCATGCTCATTCATCAGCGTAACCATCGCCTTGAGAATGACCTGCTCCGGCCTCATACCAGCATGTCCAGCGCGCATGAACGTCTCGTGGACCTGGCGAAGATGCGTCGCGAGGCGAGAGCGCTCCCGCAAAGCTACCTGCCGGCTTTGGGCTTGCTCTAGTGGCTGCATGGCAGCGAAGCTGCGTTTGACATTGACGATCTCCTGGCGGCAGAGAAGCCAGGCAGGGAAGCAAACGACAAAGAAAGCGGTGGCAAACTCGATGCCCTTCTGTGCGGGAAAGTCAGCGGCGTGGTCCTGCAGGATCGAGAGCTCGTGCGCGAGGTTCTTCAGTGCAGTGAGCTCGTCGAACTTGGGGTCGTGGTACATCTCCAGGTAGCTCATGAAGAGTGCCGTGAAGTTGTGACCCTTCGATGTTGTGCGATGTTGATCCCGTCTGCGCTGCTTGAGGGGTCGGAAGGCTTCTTGTTGCTCGATACCGGTCGTGCTGTCCTTGCGCTTACGGCGACGTTTGGTGAGCTGCTTCTTAATTATTGATTCTGGCTCGGGCGTGGCCTGGTCCCTGGTACCAACAGGCTTGTTGAGGCGCTTATTTCGTTGTTCATTCTGCTCAGCAAAGAAGTGACCGAGGGCTTGGAGCAGGTCATTCTCGTACTCTTCAAGGGATGGTTCAGAGTCCGGGGAAGCTGGTGATGTTAGCTCGCTGTTGTCAAGCCGGCCGCGCTGACTTGGCCAGAGTTTGTTGATAGCTGAAGAAGAGGTCTCCGAGTCAGTCGAAGGGCTAGGTATCGGTGTCGCTTCTGGTTCACGAAAGACATAACCTTCAAGTTGGAATCCGCCAAGCATATCCTCAGGAACCTCTCCATCTTCCCACTGCGGCACTTTGTCCATGTCGTTGACCTTCGGCCCGAACCTCTCTTTACAGAGCCTGAGCGCCACGATAAAAATCCAACGGTGGAGATGGATCCACAGACTGAAGACGGTCAGTGATGACTTAAGCGTGTAGAACTCAAGCAGAAACATACACCTTTTGGTCGTCGCTCTCCTCGTAGAACAGATCCTTTGGGTACTCCTTCTTAGCCCCTGCAGTGAGGAGTTTCGTGCGGTCTGCATCGATGCTCCATATCGATGAGTGGATGTCAAAAAGAGTATCAATATGGTCATCCAGGTATTCTGAGTTGGCGGCATCTCGAATCAACTGAGCAGCTGAGAATTTACCTGACAGCGTTTTCGCAACCCTGTTGACATCCCTGCCCAAGTTGATGAAGTTTTCGATTTCGAATTCGAAGCGCGTGCGTTGTCTTGGTTTTACTTTCAGCCCAAGAGAACGAACTGTTGCGAGAAAGATCTGACGTTCATTCTCTCTGAGATAAAAAGTGCGCCAGGCTTCCTTGTCCCAGTACTGGTCCAGACGCAAGTTCCTTTTAGCTAGAGGCATTGTAAAACCAGTCTCCACTCCTTCTTGGACGGTCCGCTCGCTACTCACATCCTCTGTGGTAGATTTGACGAAGCTCGATCCTTGCTCCTTCCGTGGGCTAGCTGTAGGCGTTGAATCGGGAACCGTGGTTAAGCTCTTTGGATAGATGCAAGCACAACCGAGGCGTGCACAGACGGAGCAGCTTGGATGGACTCGGTCACACTTCGAGTGCCTTCGAGAACAAGATTCACATGATCCTGGAGGCTGTCGTGGTGGCTTGGTTTTCGCTGGTGATCGAAGGGGGCGCAGAGAACGCTGCGAATCCAAATCAGCGTCCTTGGCACGAGGGCTGTACTTACCACTGTGTCGTACCTCAGGTTGCGAAGTGGAATGATGAACTTCAGTACCGACGATCCACTCGATATTCTTGGTGGTGACGGTCTCTGTAAGGATGTTGTCTTCTTCAGTTTCGTCTGAACTGTTGCGGATGACTTTTTCCGACAGGTACTTCTTACGTGGACGCCGCTTCTGTACAGGCTTCGAGGCTTCCTGCTGTTTGCTGGCCCCAAACTCCTGCGTTGACACAGAAGTATGAGCAGGCGGCTTTCGTGGCGTCTGCCTTGACCGCCGCGACTGCCCCTCATCCCGCTCTGGCAACACAATCGTATCGTCGTCAGTGGTATCGTCGCGGACAAACTCTTCAAATAGGACATGCGTGCTCCTACGGCCCTTTGGTCTGCCTCGCGGCCGGTGTGCATCCGCAGGTAGTTTGCTCGTCCTTGCATTTGTCGCAACTTGAAACGCCGGATCCTCATCTACTCCGACCTTCTTCCACGGTCGTCCTTTGCCTTTATAGTACTTTGGAATATCGGCATCTGAGTCCAGGTCTCCATTCAGATGCTCCTCTAAGGATGCGTCCGAGGAGTAATCGATAGGATTTTGGAGCTGTCGAGGCTTCGGCGTTCGGGTTGTTCTACGCACTTGCGAGCTCTCGTTGAGGGGAGGATCGGCTCGTTCTGTCGGTGCAATGGGTGGTAGATGTGCTACGGACGAGACTACAGCAAGGTTCGCGGCGGCGGTAGCTGGAAATGGATGACCACGCGCGTCGACCTGGACGTTTCGGGCTGGCAGCGACAACATGCTGCTTCTTGCGACAGGCGCTCTTGCAACTCTGTTACGCAGACTGTTGAACGCTTTCGCAAGTATCCAGAGACGGAGATAGTCGTTCAGCCTGGAGATAGCATCAATGACACGCTCGGTTTGCCTACGTGGATGATGACAAGTGGGCACACTTACACTTTTTCATCTGCACGGTTTCCAAAGTAGAGATCCTTTGCATACTCTGCTTTACCTTCACTGGCCTGCAGAAGCCAGGTCCGCTTCTCGCCAGCACCCCAGATCCTATCACCTAAACGAAGTTGAATAAGTGCGACTTCTTCTGGTAATCGCAAATTCGAAGGGTCAGAGGCGACATCTAGTAGCTCCTCTCGAGTAGTAGGAAGCCTGGTGATGGCGTCCGCGACCGCGTCAGCAAGCTGTGTGACTCTGTCGGACTGGAAGATAGGCCTGCCAGGACCCGGGTTGGCTTGCTTGAGCCCGAGGTTGAGAAGAATGGTGCCTATCTTGAGCTCAACAGGACTCTGACTGTAGCGCTTCCAGAAAGCACGATCGTCTGTTAGCAGAGTAGTAGCAATAGGTGCTGCACTCATGGTAGGCGGTAGTGGAAGCGCGATGACGAGACTCTGCCCTGTGGTTGATGAGAGTATGCGCACACCCAGTGGTGTTGCAACACCGCGTGAAGATTTTGACATCGCGTGGGGATTTGAGTTGACGCGGATGCGGGGTGGCTCAAGGTTGGAGGGAGGGACAGGCGCCTCATAAGTGATCGCGCCATGCGGTGACGCGACGGGAGGAACTGGCCTGAGCGGTGAAGATGCTGTTCCTTCACCTTGTCTCTAAACAGATGATCCAACTGCTTGTGTAAAGAGTTTCCAGCACAGTTGCTGATCAATTCTGCTACTCTTCCATTGTTATGACAACAGACGCTCTTATCTTGTATGGCCGCATCCTTTTGGAATCTTGCAGACTACAAAGCACTGATCTTGCGGCCAATACCTCGTAGCAACCGCTCTCTCATTGGGGAGTTGCTTGAAGCTTTTGTTTGGATCTTCTTGTATTTCGACTGCGACCACAGCCTTGCCCACTGTTTGAGAATCTTTGATTCCTTGTAGCATCTTGTGCCTTTACTTAATGGATTGTTTGTATACCTCAAAAGAGTTCGGATATCAATGGATATTCGCTGAGAACCTCCAGGACGCTCTAAGGTGCATTTGTTGTGTGCCTACCACCTGAACTCGTCGAGCACTTACTTTTCGCTCTACTGTTTAATTATCAGCAACACACGACCGCCGTGACCGGCACGTAAAAAGCTATGTTTCGAGCTTTTGAAGTGGTAGAGAGAATGCACTAAGATGAGGAATTGATTGCAGTACCATTCCTGGGCATGCACGTCATATCAGTAAGTCTTGACAAGAGGGACGTGGTCGGGCCGCGGCGTTTAGCGCGCGAACGCGTGACCATGTCGATCAACGAGAGACTGAGCTCAGCTTACAGCTGAGTTCGAGTCAGATTAGCTAAGTTGAAGAGATGAGTATATGCGAGAGACATGGCTGTTAGGAGGTGGAGGAAAGGGACCTGTGTTGGGGGGTTGCTGGCTTGCTTACCAAACGCTGCTGCCGGCGCAACAGCGGACTCCAGACCCTAGAATCCATGCTTGAGACTAGCGATGACCTTCTCGAAAATCAAAACTTGTACGACCAGCAGCAAAACCACGAGTAACAAAAGGCAAAATCCAGATCGATACAAACTAGTATATATATTGAATATTCCGCTTATTGAAAAAGAACAGTAGCCCGTTTGGCTTAGTGGTACAGCGTCTCACTCGTATATCTCTGCGTAATGAGAAGATCCTCGGTTCGATTCCGAGAATGGGCACGTTTTTTTGTCAGATCAGCAGAACTACCGTCAGTCTTGTGACTTCTACCCACTTACTCTTTTCGCAGTCGTCACGTCCTTGACTGTTCAACGATGTGCGAATCGTTACACGGAATTGAAGTGTTCCGCAGACTTGATGCAACATTCCATTAAGTGACAAAGAACACGTAGAAGTAGGAAGTAGGGATGAGAGACCGAAGTCTTTAACATTAAACACGCATCAAGCATGTATCCGAGAGTACTGCGCAGAGTAACACTATGAACAACGCGAAGTGACCACCACAGCAATCCAAAAAAACGAGTAATGAAACGTTGTCAACAACCGTAAAGAGCGTCCGTCATCAGCTCAGTAGCCCCACTCTCCACCGTCCAACAAGCTCTGGCTAGCCACGAAGCTGAAGCCACCAAAAGGGTTGCTCTGCGCCTCACTCAAGAAGTTCTTTGTCAATACCGGGCTGAGAGGCAGTTGGGTGAACTCTTGGTTAAAGTTTTCAGCCGCCTCAGGGTCCGTGATGAGAGGCTGAATTGGCGGCTCCAACTCGCGCGCCTCAAGCTTCTTCCAGTTGATGTTGCGGAAGAACCGGTGCTTCTTGATGGTCTCGATGTCCTTAAAGGGGTTGTATCCAAGACGCTTTTTGGGATCCTTGCGCAAGAGACGAGTGAGCAGATCTTTTGCGTCTGGGCTGAGAAAGAATGGTAGAGCGAGCTTCTGCTTGAGGATCTTCTCCTGGATCTTCGCATTGTTGTTACCAGTGAAGGGAGGCGATCCAGTGAGCAGATCGAATCCGAGCGCACCAAGAGACCACCAGTCAACGGCTGCGCCATACTCCTTGCCTTCTATGACCTCGGGAGCCATGTACTCAGGAGTTCCCAGTATGGAACGGCAAGGACTCTCATCGTCAAGAGTAACCTTGCTCAACCCAAAGTCGGTGAGAAGCAGGTGGCCTTCATGATCAAGAAGACAGTTTTCGGGCTTGAGATCGCGGTAGATGACGCCAACCTTGCGGTGAAGATGGTCAAGAGCAAGGACCATCTCAGCCATGTAGAATGCTGTCACAGGCTCGGAAAACATGCGCTCAGCCTCCAGATGATGAAAGAGCTCTCCACCTTGCGCGTATTCTAGAATTAGATAGAGTTTCTCGTGGTCCTGGAAGGCGTAGTAGAAGTTGACGATGAACGGATGCCTGTTGACGCTCTCCAAGATGTTACGCTCGGTCTTGGTCTGTTCGATCAATTTCTTGTGAACAGTAATGGAAGCTTTCTTGAAAGTCTTCTGAGCGAACAGGCGGCCGGTGCTCAGCTGTCGAACAAGAAGCACAGTGCCGTAGCTACCCTTGCCGAGACACATCAAAGGCTCGAAGTCATCAGCACTCATCTTGCGCATAACATTGTTACCCAGCATGGTGTTGGTCTTCGAAAGCGTGTCGGCGCTGAAATCTTCGTCCAGGTTGACCTCGTAGCTCTCCATCTCGGTGCGATCGCTGTCGCTGGTGCTATCGAGTCCAGACATACTAGTGTTGCTCGACATGCCAGAAGCAGCTTGCGCTGCAGGGGGACACTTCAAGGGGGAATCGGCACGGGTGCCAATGTTGAGAGCCTCAAGCTGGGCTTTGAGACTGCTTATGCCGCCCATAGAAGAAACGGGCCTGAGTGCAGGACTGCTTGTGACACTGGGCAGACCAGAAACAGCCGGTCCAAAGCGCGGTGTAGCAGCAGCAGAGAAGTCCGACTCCTCTCCACCAGAAGTGACTGGGGTGTGAAAGCCTCGCGCAATGTTGGCAGCCGGCGCACCGCCGTTCAAGGCCTTCTTGTTCCTCTTTTTCTTGTTCTTCTGGGCCTTCTTCATGACCGCGTTGAAGTCAAGCTTCTCCGGTCCTTGCTGCTTGGCTTCCAAATTGGGCTGCATCGCGCGCTTGGGCAGTGGAGACGCGATCGCGATAGGTGGGGTACCCACTTGGAGGGGCACGTTTGGCAAATCCATATCCATTTTGCCTGTCGCGAATACATCGTCGACGTTCATCGTAGAGTCTGCGCCCTGGTGCGCGTCCCTCCTCGCAGCCTGCGCATCGTCGTCGTCAAAGGTAAAGATCGCCATGTGTGCAGTGGTTCGTTGGTTTAGAGCGTTTGCTCTGGTACTGTATATCGTGCGTTGACTTTAGGCAGTCTGCATCAGCGTGCGCAAACCCGAAGTTCTCGGTGTATTGCGCACAACCAATTCAATACTGGACAAGGCCAATATTACCGTCCACCTCTCAAGGTGGACCCTCGTCCCCTAGACAGCAGCGAATCAGCGCGGCGAAAGATGCGTCGGTCTTGTTCAGTCCGCTGGTCGAGGCAGTATATGGGAACACGGGGCCAGTCAGGGTGAGCTGGGCAATAGAGAGAGAAGCGGTCGCGTCGGGAGAAGCAGAGCCCATAGATGGTCGTTTGGAGATAGCGAGTTGTCGATAGTGTACGCCAGGTATTTTTTCCTGGCCGTAGGTGTTTGTTTGCGTGGTGTGAATGTTGCGTTTGAGGAAGGCGAGGGAAAAAGGGCAGCGCGATCAGCAGGTAGGAGGCTCAGAATTCCGGGTGCTTAGCGCGCCAAGGCAGCATTTTCATGTGAATAAGCTTAACCTGGTTTGTCTCCCCCAGACTTCATCTCCACAATTCATTCGGAAGCCAGTCCATGCGCAAGTCATGCCTTGCTTCCACCACTTGCCGTCCAGCTCCTGGAATTTGCTTTTTCGAACGCTGTCGCATCAAGATCATGCGTATTGGCAGATACGGTCGCAGCTGGAAGGCGCATCAGGGGCGCCCGTCTTGGAGCTTTGGGCAGGGTCTCACACATGACGCATCGATTGGATCACAATAACCAGATCAGAAGCCAAGTCTCGGGAAAGCCTTTCAGCCGTCGCATTTCTGCAGAGAGCCGGGGACGGCATAATTTATTATCAATTTGGGTGTCGGCTTACGGCCGGCTTGCTCATATGTAAGCCTTTTGTACCCTCGGCTCCTTTATCAGCAAAGAAACGTACCACCACTCTAGGCGCTTAATGGGCTTTGCAAGCTCAGAAGTCAAGACATCGCGAAGTGTATCGTAAAGGTGTGGCACTATCGCACGTACAGTTCACGTTGCCTAAACCCTGATTTAAGGTTCGATACGCGCTCGTGCATCGACAAATGTGCTTCGAAGAGTACACATGCAGGGTCGTGCAAGGAGTACAAGGCAGAGCCGCATTCCAGGGTCGGATCACTCAGCCGCGAGAACAAGCCTGACTTTGGACTCTTGCGCATTCAAGCATCGTCGCGCAAGGCAAGCGAGCTCGACACCTCGACAATAGTTTTCTCGATGATTGAGCTTGACATGGCTGGATTTTGAAGAACGGAAGGTCAGCTAAATTGGTGAGGGAGGGCCGGTCCGCTAGTGTTTCGCGCGGATAGAAGACCTGATTCGTATATGTCCATTGGCCTAGCTTCGGGCCAGGCTCTTTCCCCTGACTTCGACACCCGAAATAGATTAGGCACAGCAACGTTTCGTGGAAGCTGGAGACAAGCCGTACAAGATAGATATGTGGATATATATATAGCCTAAACCGCTCATTCTGCCATAGGCCAATCCAACAAAGTTGGAATTCCTTGGTTCTTCCAAGCCCTCTTGGCTTAGTGGTAAAGCGTATCACTAGTATTACCCCGGTATGCAATGATAAGATCGCTAGTTCGATTCTGGCAGAGGGCATCTTTTTTAGGCAACGGCAGGGCTCACCCGGAAGCTGATGAGATTCAGCAGAACAGGTTGAATGTATTTCTACTTTTTTCTCGACAAACGCATCGACTCCATGCATCTTCCAACTGCCTGGTAGGGTGTTGGCATATCGACTTTGTTTGCAGTATCAGCCTAGCATACCTTGGCTCCACCAAAAACCATCAGCAATATTATCGATCGCTGCTGTTGATCCTAAACATATCTGACCTATTCAGTGGGCGCCAGTATCAATCGAGTATGGTCCAAACACCAGTCACGGATTCCAGCGTAGATTACAGTAGGTAGAAATATGTGCATTTCCAAGAACCTATATACTCATCATGCCATCGCTTGCTTTGTACAAGTACGTCAACGCTTGACGCTGCTTCAACTTTTTACACGCTCAACAACTCGCAGATACACATTGCTTAAGTGCAAGTACCGAAGCCGGTCTGGCAGCCAGTACCGCAGTGGCCAGTCTATGAAGTTGTTAGCTTAGAAACATTAGGTAATAGCTGTCAAGGTGCTTACAGTAGATCCGCAGTAGTTGTACTGTGAGCAGCAGTTGCCGTAAGAAGAGCCCTTGCAAGTGAAGCCGCTGGTACCAGCGCAAGTGCCATCAGTAGAGACCTTAGCGCTGGCAGAGGTAGCTGCCGCCTTGGTCGAAGTGGCAGCCTTGGTAGAGGTGGCCTTAGTGGTGGTCACAGCAGCCTTAGAAGCAGACGAGGAACCGCATGTGCCGAAGCCAGACTGGCAGCCAGTGCCGCAGTGGTCAGACTGTCCAATCATTAGTTTCAAGATCAATGAGCGAGGATTGACGGAGTATTTACAGTGGAGCCGCAGTAGTTGTACTGGGAGCAACAATTGCCGAAGGTGGACCCCTGGCAAGTCTGCTTGCCGGTGCCAGCGCAAGTACCGTCAGTAGAGACCTTGTTGGCAGAGGAAGTAGCAGTGGCAGCAGCAGATGTCTTAGTGGTCGAAGTAGCGGGCTTAGCGGTAGAGCTGGCGGCCTTGGTGGAGGAGGAGACAGCGCTGTTGCTACCGCAGTTACCGAAACCGGACTGGCAGCCAGTACCGCAGTGATCAGTCTGTGAAGTTATTAGCTTAGAAACATTAGGTAATGGCTGTTAATGTGCTTACAGTAGATCCGCAGTAATTGTACTGAGAGCAGCAGTTACCAAAGGTGGAGCCAAGGCAGGTGGTGCCAGCAGTGGAACCGCACGTTCCATCGGTGGAAACTTTCTTAGTTCCAGTTGAAGCAGCAGCAGAAGAGGTCTTGGTGCCAGAAGTAGCGGACTAATTATGTTGTCAGATGAGTGCAAAAAACGACTAGTAAGCCACCAAACAACAACAGCGTGAAGGAGGGGAAACCACATCTTGGCAGATATGGCCTTGTCGTTTCGTCGACAATCGAGTTCAGACGATACCACGCCTGTGGACGGGGCTCTTGGGCTCGACCATTGATCTTGTCAAGCCCAGGCCATCGGTCTCAGTGGGATCACTTTATCTTCAAATCAGTTTCCTTCAAGCTTGCGCTTAAATGACAATGCTGAACGCAATGACACAAAGGAGACTTGAGGACAACTCTCAAGAAGGCTTGAATGAGATTCGCGGACGACTCGCGAGAAGGCTACGCACGCAAAATCATGTACTTACCTTGGTGGTGGTGGTGGAGCTAGCGCCGCCAGCAGTGCGGTACCAGTTGGCAGAATCGTCACCGAGACACTCACCAACGGTCACAGCCTTGTAGCCGAGGCTAGTAAGGGTGGACAGCATGTAGTCAGTGAGGTTGTAAGCAGTCTGGTAGTGGATGTCGTGGCCAATGCTCAACCAATCAGAAGTGGCAGCAGATGCGCCATTGGCAGTGATGTTACCCTTGAAATAGTTCTTGGAGTTTTGGATCTTGTTGACGTCGTCCTGGTTGTAGTCGTCGGTATCAACGTCGAAGTAGGTGACGTGGTAACCGAGATCGGCCATATCCTGCTCGCAACCAGACGCAGCTGTGCAGCTGGAGTAAGGAGGACGCATGTAGGTGGGGATCTTGCCAACGATGTTGCGGAGAGCCATCTCATTTTTCCACATCTGCTGCTTGCGGTCGAGGGAAGAGACAGCGCTCAGGTCCAAGTGGGTCCATGTGTGGGAGGCGATCTGGTGACCCTCAGAGTCCATGCGCTTGATATCGCTGACGAACTCAGCAGTGGTGTCGATCTCACCCTTGTTGATATTGTTGCCGGTGATGAAGAAAGTAGCCTTGGCGTTGTATGTCTTGAAGACGTCAAGAACATGGGCAGTATAGGCAACCTGTGGGCCATCGTCGTATGTCAGGGCAACAGTACCAGGGGTAACACAATTGTAGATACCAGCGCCACCGTAGGCAACAGAGCCGACCTTGGTACGGGCGATGGACGAGGTGTTGGTACCGGCGGGGGTCACGTTCTCAGGGCAGCCAGGACCGTACTTGTAGTCACAACCAGGGGAATAGCAGTAGTCACCGGTGGTACCGCAGTCTGTAACTTGTCAGGTTCACGGATTCCATGATTCTTCAGTAGCCAACCATACATCCAGCACTAGAGCAGCACTGTCCCGAGGCGCAAGAGCCGACACCAGAACCGCATTCGCGGTCGTCGCGAGCACTAAGCTTGTTCTCGTGGGCATGAGCAGTCTTGACCTCAGCAATGCGAGCCTCAAGGTTGGCAAGCAAGTCACGAGCCTTCAGGTCGCGCATGTTGATACCAGCGATCTTGGGCAGTCCCATACCGCCATGGGCGCTGACGAATGGGGCAATAGCCGCAACAGCGGCGAGTGTAGAGAAGTGCATGTTGTTGTAGGGTTCGTGTTCGTGTTCGTATTACGGGATTACTAGAAGTAGTATGTGTGGAGGGTTCAAGGAAGCGAATGACAAGTGTGAGCCAATGAAGACTACACGACTGGATGGTCCTGTGAGGGGTAACGAGAGGCGAACCGCGAATAAGGCGGACGGAATTAAGACTTCGAAGGAGAAGGTGAAGAATAGAGGCACACAAGAGGAAAGGGACTCTCTGTTTATGAAGGGACGCAAGATCGACCGCCAGCGAAATACCCCTGCACAAAAGTTGCTAAACTTGACGATGGCGCATCGAAGCCTGTCTCGCCAAGTGCCGGTAGACCTAGAAGAGTTCAAGGCTTGTGTCGCAGACACCCCTGGAGCCTTACGCACTATCAGCTCTCGCCCCGTAGCTCCGGATTCGCTTCGACCCGACCGGGGTTATGATTGGGCGAAAACGAGGATAGCGGGATGGTCAGCCTTCAATGCAGGAACATGGATTCGACTGCTACCCCACTGGGAGGATACTCAAGAGACGTGATGCTGAAATTGAATATCGTATTCGGAGGGACTTAAAGCAGTATTGCGCTGTTCTGTGTCCGCCTGGACTGAAGTCTTCCCGTCCATCGTGGGACAGATCGTCAAGTGTATTTGAGAATTTATCGAAACAGCGGTGCACTTCAAAGGCTTACGACACCTTCTGCCGCTTGGGAAGTCTCTTGGCAGCCCTGGGCCGCTGTCGTTCGTGTTTTTGGGCATCGCGATTCGGTGCAGGCTGCCTGCGTCTGCCATGGCTTGCTTCTGGCCTACTTCTGTTGTGGACGCCTGGCGCATGGCTGATGCAACAACGACGTGGGGATTACATGATGCTAGTCTTCGAATTTGACGCTGGTGGCTCAACACGACAATTGGCGGACACATTGACAACCGCTGCCGAGCACACCAGAGAAGGATGCACCGTCGCTAGGTCGAGCTTGTTGAAAATAAGAAGAGATGGGCCCACCAGCTCTCCATCTCTGCCAAACTCGATGCCATCATACAAATGCATCTAACTTTAGGTTGTTTGAGTATCGTTGTTTCAGGGGGCGTTCCGCGCATGAAGTTTCTTCCAGGAACCCAAAAGCAGCGCTGACCCCAGGCAATCTCGACAGAATCATCCTTGAACCTGGGCCATTTAGGAGCTCGACTGATAAAAATGGATCCCGCTGCAACTGAATCGCTGAAGGCGCACTCCTGGTCGGGAGGTTAACCTCTTCCGATGACATGGAAGGACTCACGGAGCCAACCACGTGTGCCGAGAAGCGAAGCTCATTTCGTCTGCCGGCATTGACTCACGTCGCTGTCTCGACTTATCGATACACAAGGGACACCAATTGCAGACCTATCCTCCGAAAGTCGCAACCTAGAAAGGTAGGCAACGTGGTAAGGCAGAAGGATGGCAAAAGAGAGGGAACACGAGAATTTTCCGTGCACCACCCCCATGCAGGAGCGCGCAGCTAGTCATTTAGCCTCAGCTCTCCAAACCTCCACATTTTCTTTGGAGAGACCGCGGATCGGAAATTCCGCGCAAAATAAATCCGAGATCGACTTTGTGTCGCTTTCGAGACGAGAGCGACTGGTAAACTCAGTTCAGGTGTTCTTTGGCTTTCCCGCGATCATCAGCCCTACTGCACAAGAACCCTGCCGGCATCAGGATGCGCAAATTGGCAATGCTTAGTTTGCAGAGCCGGCTCTGCTGCCGTTCTCCACCGTCAAAGCTGGAATCTCTGATCATGACGGACCAACAGAGGTTCGTGGATCCAGCATGACTCTGTCTCACTCGACCACGTTCTTTGAAGCAACCACTGTGATGGGAAAACAATTGCGGTATTCCCGCGACCAATGTCCCAAACGCTGGGCTGTTGCACGCCTTGCTGTGTCCCGCTTGCCCCTGTGCTGTACACCGGTGTGTGACTTGCACAACTTTATCACCGTGGCACGATGAGACGTTGCGCGAAAGTACGTCAGCTTCATGTTGCACCGCGTCCCCATCGTAGTAGCTCGTTGCTAGAGCATTGGCATCACAACAAGCGTGCTGTCCCATTCCATCGTGTCTCTCGATAATTTCTGGAAGAGGTGGAGAACATCCACAAAAGGCACGCACTTCCAGCACGAGGACGCTTTGATTCGAGCGCTAGCAGCATGTGGGTGATTGTCTCGCGCTGATCAATATTTTGCACTCTCCAGAATATCAATTTTCGTATCTCCGCATCCCACATCCTCGTATTTGACATCGAACACCCAATCGACTCTTCTTGGCCCCAGAAATCATCACCGATCATCAGCATCGGGAATGGACCGCAGCGGCCCGCTGTGATCTGATTTCGCTTGCCACTCATTGTCATTTCGGGCATCTCTAGACAAGCCTCCTCCGACAACGCATCGCACGTCAAGGATGTCAGCGAAGAAATCGAAAATAGCAATCGCTTCGAGTCCTTCTCCACTCCAAGACTGACAGCAAACTCCCGTGACAACAAACCTCACATGACATTGAATTCAACATGCAAAAGTCCCGCCTGACTGAGCAACTCACGTCTCCAAGCCTCGCACGAGGCGGCGCTGATCCACGCTGAAGCAGTACGACCTCGCTTGCACACGCCTCGTTTACGACCAAGACTCGCTTCTCACCGAACGAAGCACTCCACCAAGACATCACCACGCTTCCTCGGAGGCACACCACGCTGCCAAACAATCCCGCCGAGCAGATCGGTCGCACTAACGGTAGGTCGTGTCGAAGTGGACTCCTTGCATCGGTTTCCACGTCACGAAAACAGACGTGCAGCTGAGTTTTCGGCCCAAGTGCGCTGCATGAAGCCAAGGCTTGCATCGCCACGACCTCGACCTTTCCATCATCCCGTGTAAACAGAAGGTAAAGCGAAAAATGTCACCGTCAACACCGTCATTCCCACAGTTCCCTCTTGCATTCCAAGCTTTGAAGGGTAAAAGGGCTTACTTGTTTACAAGGTTAAGACGGATGTGTGGCGTGCAGTAGCGTGGATCCTTTCTGGGTGGAGGCAGGCCCCTGGTTGAGGGGAAGGTGGGCTGCTGACATGCATATCAATAAATCACCCCTGCGGATTTCTGACACCGATATTTGCGTGACATGGAGGTCGTAATGATCTGCTTCGACGTTTTATGTTGAGTCGTGCAGCGTGATGAGTTTGTTGGTGTGTTCCGCGGATGGCACTGAACGCCGCATCTGATGTCTGCTCAAGGCAGAAGCCTTGTACAAGTGTGGCGATTTCTGCCAGATCTGAATTGCAAAAGAAAACTTGGTTCAAGTCTTGCGACGCTTGTCTATGCCAGAAATATCCTCAAGTCCCTGACCTTACCCTCGCGCAACCTGGCTGTTCACTTTCCAGTAACGAACTTATTTCTCCCTGCCATCCCATTGTTCACCGCGATAGCCAATGCCGCGATATCATTGTTCAGCGGAACCTCCCTAGGCTTGTCAAATGGGAACACCACGCTCTTGTCCCTAATACCCAGCGCGTCGACAAAAAGTACGTTTGGAAAGCTCTCAGGTGTGAAAGCATTCCATGCTTTCTCAACCAGATCATCGAATGCAGCGGCATTGAGATTTAAGATTGCTCGGTCGAGGTTCAGCACGTCTTCAGGCTGTTGTGTGATAGTCCAGGAGAGGACATGAAACTTGTCTTTTCGCGTTCCGCTGTCCGCGACGATGTTACGCTCATCCTTCAGCTTCTGGAGTTGGTCGTCTCTCATAGAGGTTAGATCGTTGCTATTGCTGTAGGAGTCGTAGAAGGGGAAGTTGTTGCTGGCGAAGAAACCTTGCTTTGCGTAGTCGCCGAGGTTGATGCCTGAAGGGAGCTGTGCGACGATGAAGACGGATGCACGGTCTGTGATGAAGTCGCCGAGGACTTTGTCTGAGAAATCAGTATCTCCCGGGTTATCGACTGTATAGCGGTTGTTGACTGCTTTGAGCTTGTCGAAAAGTAAGTTCCACTGCTCCTGGCTCAATTCTTTGTAGCTGTTATCTGTGTCGAGAGTGTGGCTGAGGTTGATGATGACAAGTTCCTGGAATTCGGCGCTGAAATCATTGACCTGTTTGATGATATCGTCTAGCGATTGTCCGTTACCGCCGACCCACACATCGTCTTCGCCTACCTTCAACCCGCTGTAGTGTCCAGCCACCCACTTGCCGTTTGAGAGGACAGGTCGAAGGTCAAAGTACCGAGATCCAGCCATGAGCTGCCCCTTGAAATCCAGGTACTGAGTCTGCGTGTTGGCGAAATGCGCTCCAACTGTTCCAGGGCTAAATGTTCCCATGCCAGCATCATGGCTTCCGGGCATGCAGATGTGCTTGAGTGTTCTGTTCGCCAGAGATCCCATGCTCTGCTGCATCCAGTCAACGTAAGTGCCGCTATTCGACCACCAGTTCCCAGCCTCGTCTGTCGACATGATCCAGTTGACGGCTGCATCATGACGGAAGCCCAAGTCGACATTTGACCCCTTGGGACTCTGCTTCGTTGCCATGTCGGTCAATGATATGGTGAGTTGATAATCCTTGGGCTTCTTGCCGAGCACTGAAAACTTATCCGGCGTTCCAGCAATGTCGTAGTATGCTTCTCCAGCATCATCCTTTGCGAACCATTTCGTTCCAAACTCAACGTAAACCCTAGCTGCCTTTCCTACTCTGCATCAGAAACGCAATATACCTGTGTGTCCACCGAGAAATTTTACGTACCTGCAGCAACATTCGGCCATTTCCAGGTGTCCATCTGGTACGAGTTTGAGCCACTTAATGCCCACTCGAATGGCGAGCCATTCACCAGTGTAAGCGCGCCTCCGTAACCCATAATGCCGTTGGCTGTACTGTTCGAGCTGATGAGTGTATGCTTGACTTCGGCCTCCCTGAGGATCTGCTGAGTACTTCCGTGCTCTTTAAACTCAGTGCCGCCCACACGAAGACCTAACCCTCGTCCCATGAGACACAGGACCACCATGGTACCTGCCCCTCCGGAAGCCCCATAATGACCGCGCATCTGATTTGAGCCGCCTTGTGTTATGATCAAGGCTTCTATTGTCAGGGTACCCGTCGATGGTGTTCCGGCCACGGTTGTTCCCGCTGTAAATGGAAGCGTGCCGCTGTCACATAGCCAATGATGATTACGATCAGGGTTCCTGCCAAGCGCAATCCATCTTCAAGGCGACAGGTGGTGTTGTCCGTTCCGATGATTCGCGCAGTTGCTCGGTTGAGATGGTGGTGAGGAGCCGTCCATTGGATAGCACGATGTTTCAGCACGTGCGTTCATGATCCAGTCCGGACCCCGCAGCGGACTTGCCAAGACATCGGAAGCTGAAGAGGGCGGCAAAATTCTCTGAGGCCGGCACAGTGGGCTGTGCAGTTTCAGGAAGTCAGTGTTCAGTCAAGAAGGAGGCAGATGGATGGATAAATGAGGTGCTGGACATCAAGGTACACTAGCGCTCGGACTAGCCGATAGCCACTACTGAGGCACACGACTTTCACGTATATAGACATGATTGAAGAGGTGAATAAAGGATGTATTGAATGCTCGCTACTTGAGAAGGATCATTGATGATCATGTAAGGGAAGTTAAGCACAACCTTGCAATGCTACAGTAAACGCGCTAGTTGCCTGACCGTTGACATCTGAGATGGGCTGAAGATCAGCCAAGTCAAGCAACTAGCGTAATGTTATCCATCAGTATTGATCTGATGATTAACATTGGCTCTCCGAGCAGACAAGGAAAAAGACAGGAAAATAAGGGAAAGGAGAAAGGCGGAAGACCACACCACCGCTGTCGCTTCATTCGTCTGCAATTCGTCCGGGAATTGCGTGGCGATATAACGGTTTAATACCAGGTCGACACAAGTATCTCTATCAAGTATTGGAGAGTCAGCAGCAACCCTCCATATCGAACGCTTGTGCTCTATGAATCGGTGTTGCGTTTGGGAACCTCTTGTCATCGCCACTGAAATGTCCCGCGATTTGTTGGTACAGGTTGATTGCAGGGGTGCGAGTGCGTCGATGGGCTGGATGTAGTGAAAGATGTGTCTATGCGAAAGAGGCGACGCCTGAGACAGTGCACGAAGCTCTTGAGCATACTGTGGGGCTGTCTGGTGGTCCGAGGCAGGGCTGGAACGCTTCCGTGCAAAGTACTTTGTGGATTCAGGCTGTAGAGGTCTGGCTACGTGGTTCTGGAACATTGTGCTTTCTCTGCTGTTGACGGAGCAGAAAATCTTTCCTGAGATAGGATTTGAGGCATCCAATTGCGGTGCAGTAGTGAACGCGGCGCTGGTCTCTGGGTTGGTGGGTGGGTATGTGACGGTCGAGATCTGCTTGCAGGCCGAACTTGGCAGAGCATCCTGTAACGGGGCACTCATAGCGTAGGTGATGTTTGCGGTGAACATGTCTGCTTCATTGTTCGTCAGTGTGATTACAGGATGCGTTAGTTGAGCACTCACGTTAGATCGCACCGACGTGCGAATGCCTTCCCACAGGGGAGACACTCATACGAGGTGAACACTCCTGGCGCGTGTTCGAAATGTCGCGGGGTGCCGTCGTCGAAAGGTGAAACAAGGAAGTCATCGGAGAGCTCGAATCTCGTAAGAGCAGAATTGAAATATTGAGAACGAGGAATGAGAGAAAGTGGCGGCGAAGTCTAGTTCGCCGACACTCACGGTGAAAGTTGAAGCTGTAGGTCACTGGAACTTGACCCCTACACAGACGCCTTCTCGACGCGGTGCAGGGGCATGGAAGATCTTAGATATTCGCTTTGCACGGACGAATGTAAGTTGTCAGTTTCGTTTTGAGATTTTGAGATTTTTCTGCTGTTGGTCGCTCTGAGACAAGATGGGATCGGGCTTATATGGTACAATTAGAGTTGAAGGCATACTGAAGGTGCTCGGCTGGGCAGGCTACAGCTTGCTGTAGTGTAGATACAAGGGCATACCCAGACGTCTTGACAACAGCTCATTGTATGCCTTCACCCTTCGAGGTCCGATTGGTGAGATCTTGAAGACCAGGCTGAGACATATCGTTCTGATAGGCTATGGCGTGCTGTGGACTGACGGGCATGGGTGGTCCCTTACCCTATCGCCCTGAACGCCATTGTTTTTATGGAAAACATGGTAGCAGACACCCTGCAAGGTCACAGCGACACGCTGTTCCTGAGCTTTACATCATACTGCAACATCGACGGTCTAGTGTTGAAGAGCGAAGTAGAATTTTATTGGAAGCTCGCTATCTTAACGGCAAAGATGTCGGCTTCTGATGCAATGCGATAACAGCGCTAAGTAGTGCACTCAGAGATCCTGTCGCATGGCTCTGACCACTCTCTTCAAATACCTGCTGCAGCTGCTCAGGCTTGACTACAACTGCGTCGCTCTCGTCGTTGTTGAGAACATCATCGATAGCTGGCAAAGCCAATACGTCCTCGTCCTCGACGTCCATGACGTCCTCTGTTGGGGTATATGAAGTTTGTTGGGGAACATCCTCTGGTGGAGGCGTAGGCAGCTGTACCGTGCCACTAGTCGGACTGATGACGCGAATGTTTGCTGCTGAGTCAAGAGTAACATATCCTCTCTCGCTGTGTCGGGACGCAAGAGCGAGATTCACAGATGTGTTCTTGGATGAGAACAGAGGTCCTGCTTGCTGAGGCTTGAAGATCTGTGTAGTTGACGAAGCTCGCTGGAAGCGTGCGTTGCTGTTCTCAAAGCGCGGTATCGACACAGCAAACGTGCTGTCACTCTCGTTGGTGGCAAGCTTGACGAGTGGAATGCGATCAAACCTGTCGATACCAGGAGTGTTGATGGGCACACAGTACACCAGCTGGTCTCGGACCATGTCCCAGACTGTGATGGAATCACCGACAACAATGAGATGGTGGTCGAGAATTGCAAGACCGCTCAGTGCAACTACGTCTACTTCAGTCAATGATCGCTGTATGGCTGTGGTGTTCGCATCGATCAAGTGAACGACACCAGGATCCTCGTCTGAAGCCCAAGAAATTGCGGCAGCGATGACTGACCCATCTGCAGAGAACGCCAAACGCGAGTTTCGGAGGGGGAGGGTCTGCTGAGAGCTTGCACCGGCGTCAAGGACATCAAGCTTGTCGCTGATCTCGACGGAGCAGTCAAGGGACCAAGTGACGAGACCCTGCTTCTCCGCTCCACGCACGACCAAACCGTCTCTCAATCTGGTCTTCGGTCTCCAGACTCGGACGAAATGGTCCTCACCAACTGTAGCAAATCCTGGTGCAGTGGGATCAGCAATCAAATCGAAGACCTTGCCATTCGCAGAGATGTCCTGGAAGAAGTGTGGTGCATCCAATCGAGTCTCGAGCTTCCACTGCCCGCTCGGTGCGTCTCTTCGCCATATCTTCAAGTACACTTCTCGGCGATGGATGCGCTCCTCTTCTTTGAACTCTGGAATACCCTCGTCTAGGTAAGAAGTGTCGGCTTGCGGTGGTGTCCATTCGTCGACAGTAGCGAGCCATTCGCCATCATGACTGACTTGAGCGAGGGTGACTGTAGGTTCGAGAATCTTCCTGCCCTCGGGCGTGAGGTTAGGGTCCGTTGCGTTGTTTCGAGTCAAGGCTTGCTTGGAGGTGGTGTGTTGATTTGCCAGGTCATAGGTCTGCAGGTAGGGTTCAGGTCGAAGACCCTCGCTTCGATGACGCGGCTGCGATGAAGGCACGGAGAACATGATCTCTGCTGGATTCGCAGGATTGATCGTCAGGGGTACGGGCTGAAAGATCTCGTAAGAGGCGGGTGGTGACTCTGCGTCTACGTTCTTTGGCAATTGCTCGATTTCGATTCGGCGTGACTGGATGCCAACGATATTGGTCTTAGCCTCGAGCTCGGTGGTCGAGAGCACAATGACAGAGTTGTTCGCCAAGGTTACGCCATAGGAGGAGCTTGAAGGAGAGACGACGATGCGCTCGATCGCTGCCGTGAGATGGGGCAGGTGCTGTGGTTTCCCTGTCGCGAGTTGCCAAATCGTGATGACGGTCTCGTCGCCTCCAGAGATGACATAATTGCCTGCAAAAATTAGCTTGGGCATTTCAAAATATCCCTCCGTATTGCTTACCATCCAAGGACCACTTGACCGACCCGACAGCATCTCTATGCCAGTGCAGCTTCTTTGGGCGCAGACTCTCAGCACTGTCCGCTTTGGTCTTTCCACCTTTCTGGACACTCTCAATCGCAGCAAAACTTGCCAAGATATCTTCGAACAAAAGTATTGCACCAGACACATCGCCAATGGCGATATCGATGATGTCCCTCTGATCCTGTGCAGACTTCGCAGCTTTGCCAGTCAACTCCGGATCGCGAACGTAAGCGTTGAATGTGGTGTTGCGCTGAGCGAACTTCAGCTCACGCCAGACGTATTCGAAATCTTGCACAGCTGTCTTGCTCTGCTTCTGGCGCTTGCCCACCATCAGTGAGTCGCCGCAAGCCACGACTACAAATTTCCCCTGTAATAACACCTGGACGTCTAGTATTGTTGAGCTTGTCTTTAGAATGGGCTTGAGTTCGGTCGTCGAGGCTTGAGCTCCTGTGCGCAAAGCATGCACGTTGACGATGTGGCTCTTGCCCGGTTCATGGCAATATACGAGGTCTTCGTTAGAATGTGTAATGACCGTCATGTTCCGTACGGTTGCGCCAATGTCCCAACGCCCAAGCTTCTGTCTTGAGACCCAGTCCCACAGTGTGATCAACCCAGTAGACTCAGCAACGTAGACTCGGTTCGAATCGGTGGCGGACAAGGCAAATGCTGTGACTTCTCCAGCGCCGCTCACAGGGAGCTTGTATGCCAGAAGGGATGTTTCGGCGACGTAGATCTCGAGCGCTTTCTGGGTAGCGAGAATGATGAACTTCTCATCGACCGAGAAGACGGGGTCGCGAGGCAAGAACCAGCCGCCTTGGGCAGACGAGACGTTCCAGTGCGCTGAGCCCTTCGACTTTTGCTTCTTCGCTTTCTTGGACAAGGCATCGTCGTTTGTGCCGTTCGTTTTCGCAGGTTTCGGTGTCGCGTTGGACGCATCTTTTGTCTTCGGCGTTGACTTTGGCGTCTGCTTTGCCTTCGGGGTCGATTTGGCTACTGGTGTAGCAGCGACCTCCACATCCTGTCCCGCGCCTGCCTCGCTCTTCTTTTGCGTCTTCGCCTTCTTCCGTTGCGCCTCTGCGCCTTCCCTCTTCCGCTTCAGCTGTGGAGTGCTGTCCGCCATTCTTGAGGTCAGCTCTCGGGTATAATTCGACAATCTTGCTGTATAGCGAATGTTCTCACAGCTGTCGCGAGCTCGGTATCCAAAAGTTCGAAACTTTTTGACCGAGTTCGCGCTAGTCTTTCACCGCCTTCTTGGCGCGCCCGCAACTTTCTTTGACCAGCCAGGTACCATCGCGAGCTTCGTGCAACAACAAAATCGACGTCAACCCTCAAATCCAGCCGAACCTGGTCGCGGAGCTCTTACGAATCTACCCGAATTACATACTCGCGCGAAAATGATTGTCCCCATTCGTTGCTTCTCCTGCGGCAAGGTGCGACTGTTACTTGCGAGTCTGGAGGCGGCGCATACTGACAGAGGTGCAGGTCACCGGTGACCTGTGGGAGCGCTACATGGTCATGTTGACCCAAGAGAACAAGCTCGAGGTGTATGATCGCCCTTTCTACTTACGTTCGATATTGCGCACCCACTTCCGATCACCATACCTTGCCATACTTTACCTCTGCGCATACGCTCAAGGATTGGACCTATCTTTGCTGACACATTTCTCGCACAGTGACGCTCTCGACGAGCTCGGTCTTACACGCTACTGCTGCCGCCGCATGATTCTGACCCACGTCGACCTGATCGAGAAGCTCCTCAAGTACGTTCCCAGCGCCGATAAGGCCGCCACAGCAAAGCAGCGACGCGAAGCTGCGCGTCAACAAGATGCCATTGCGTCCCGGTCAGGGGCTAACGGTTATCACTAGGTACAACGCAAGCGAACGAGAGCAGGCACGCGCCGCACGCCAGGGACGATGAGTGGCATACGCGATCACGAAACCGCGATACGGAGTCTTTCGAAGCATTTACATGGCGTTCTTGGGAGGAAAATTTTACCCGGTAACTTCGAATTGGAAAGTTACTAGAAGCTGATGAGAGTGATATGTCATTACCGCAATCTGTATCGCTGTGCATTTATAAAGGTTCCTCTGATTCATGAGTAGTGCAATACAGAGGCATTATGTGCATACGCTGTACAGGTAAGGTTCTACACGAGGCTAGAAGCTGATAACTATGGAGTGAGTTTGGTCAAAATACGATGGCAGGTGCAGCTACAGCAGTTGCCTTTGTACGGTTCTGTTTAAGCTCCTGCCCACACCTGCATCTTTCGTTTCACTTACAATCTTGTCCCACAAACACAATCGGAAGTCGAATTGGCTACGAGACTTCGAGCTAGCATACCTACAATCGAAGCCCGATCCTGGTGTCATCCAATGCCACAAAGGACAGTCCAACGCTCTGCAGACTCTCGCGAGGAGCGACTCAATTGACGTCGTAATAAAATACTCAGACTGAAAAAGTAACTTGGAGGCAGCCAGACTCTCACGCAGTGACGATACAGCCCCTACGGAACGCCGTTAAGTCTGCGATGTATGCAATCGACAATTCACAAGGAGCTCACACTTCAGACGACACCAAGCAAGCCATAGGGATCAAGCTGTGATCTGCCGCATCTACAACAAGCAGTTTTCGAGAACCAATACTTTACGGCGGCACGAACGAACCCATCAGACCACCCACAGATCGCTTCTTTCGGGAGGTCCTCGTGCGTGCTATGCTTGCGCTGCTTCCAAGCTCCGGTGTAGCAGTGCACTGCCGTACACACGGTGCCTGTCAAAAGATGTAGAGTGCGTTTACCCTGAAACCCCCAGACCCCGCGCTTAAGCCACACGGTCACCGCGCCGCCTGCCAGAGACAAAGGATCGCACATTTGCAGAGATTGATATATTGTTCGAGCAGAAGGTGTCGGCAAGGAAGTCCAAGGGAGCGAAGGTTGATGAGTTGGTGGAGGACGCGCGTGCACACGGCAAGGACGCTGATGAGGTGCAGGTTCAGGTTGATCAGTGGGTTGTATTATGGTGGCTACATACATACATGTGGAGGAAAGGACGTACAGCATCCAACGACATCTATCTGGGGCATTCACCTTCAGAAGCCCAGTGCTTCTCGACCCACCCTGTCATAATGTCTGTGAAGCTTTTGCCCTGTGCATACACCTGTGTATCATCGCTCGTGTAGTTCTGTCCAATATACTCTAGTGCCATCAATATCCACTTCTGGATGAACTCGTTGTACATGAGGTCCACAGTGTGCGGCTCATCGTCCTTGTTCGCTGGATCGAAGCCAACAGCTGACTGTATGCAGTTCGGCACATTGTAGAAGGCGATCTTCGAGTGAATTGTGTCGTCGCCGTCATCGCCTGCATCGTCATGAGTTGTGTAGCCTGGGATGAGATCTGGTCCACCCTGAACAATCGGAGCTTGGTACTTGTCGGTTTGAGCAGGAAAGGCATTAGGTGAAGAAAGCAGTGAGGGCCGGAAGCGAGCTGCAGTGACCTCAGGTGGCTGCAAGAAAGCGTTCGCCTCCATCATCTCCAGCAAGATCGGTCCCCCGTTGTTCAGCAACTTGATGACCTGACTAGCAGCCTTGTACGGCACATCCTTGATAAGGCGTAGCGGGCTGGTGAAAGGTGATACAAGGAACTTGGTGTCTTTTGTGAAAGCACCTTTGAACACATCGAAGCGGATTGCGCCAGTGTTCTGAATGACGAGTGCTTTGCTGCCGCTCTTGATACGCTGCGACTCGCCTACCGAGTCGGGAAGGACCTCTTCCTCGATCCATGACAGGATGCTCTCCTTGTGTGGGTACGGACGTCTGCTAATCCAAAGGTCGCGAGGAGCGCAGCCATACTTCTTGGTCAGACCAAGTGAGTCTCTGGCGTCGCCGATTGCTTTTGAAACATTCAGGCCGTGCTCTGTAGGGAAGGTCATATCGTCTCTGCCGCTGTGATGACGAAGCGAGAAGAGGTTGTTGTCGATGTAACGACGAGAAAAGGTGATGGCTGGCTTCTGACGTGTTGCTTTACTACCGTCCTTACCACCCGTGCTGAGACCATCGATAGACATGAAGCCTAGAGTCTCCATGTACCTGCCACTCTCAAGTGCAACGGACTTTCCATCGAAGATCTTATAGTCTCTGATGTGTGAGTGGCCGCCGAAAAACTGTATTGGGAGGTCTGGGTGTGCAGCGCGTATAGTCGAGAACAGCGCGACATACTCGGGAGAGCGAATGTCGACGTGGCCGAACACAACGATCAAGTCGAGGTCTTCGTCTTTCAACGCTGCCTTGAACCAGTCTTCCTTGATAGTATCCTCTACTCTTGTTACAACAGTGTTATTTGCGTTGCCGGTGAAGTCAAAGATGAAGCCAAACGCTAGGATGCGAATTCCCTGGTTCTTGGTCGTGAACTTCTTATATCGCGGCGCAAGTGGTTCCAGATATCCAGTTTTGGGGTCGTAGATGTCCAAGTTCGAGGCCAGGTAGCTTCCTTGGAAGTCACGCACTGTGTGATAATACTCGCCTTCAGCAGTGTCTGCCTTGTACAGCTCATGATTGCCTGAGCTGATTAGGTCGATATGCTGCTCTTTTGCGATTTCGTAGGTGAATTTGCCACGAGGTTTTGAGGAGTCATAGATAGCGTTGCCCTCTACCCTGTCTCCAGTATCGACGACCAGGAGATCAACACCCTCTGCGTCAGCCTTGTCGCGC
The DNA here is from genome assembly GCA_021642125.1 of Nothophoma quercina. Classification (NCBI taxonomy): domain Eukaryota; kingdom Fungi; phylum Ascomycota; class Dothideomycetes; order Pleosporales; family Didymellaceae; genus Nothophoma; species Nothophoma quercina. The sequence goes on along the minus strand of JAKIXB010000007.1, from coordinate 486,472 downwards.
AGGTGCTTGGCAAAGGAAACATAGTCGCCCCAGTCTGCTGAGAATGATGCTCTGCAAAATGTCAGATCGAATGTCCAACAAGATCATAGTTGTCGTCTTTACTCTTGCAGATGGCCACCCCACCAGCCGTGTACGTCGGTCGTATGCAGGAAGTTGAGCTGCGCCCAGGGTAGCTCACGTAGAGGCGCTGCGATTGGCTCCTGCGCCTCTGGCTGCGCGCAGGATGCCGCTTTGAGTAAAGCAAGCAGGAACACTGTGCTCGTATACATGCTGGACGGAGTTTGTGCGACAAAAGGTTCAGGTACGATGAGACGGAAGATGCGGCTGATACTCGAGGTGCGTTCAGGTGACCATCGAGGTGCTGAAACGGTGCCTGAGTGCTGCCTTCGGTGCGACCTGGCGCAGCCTCAACGCGTCAAATGCACAATGTACAAGAGCAAGAACACCGTCTATGCAACGCTGAACAGTGGAAACGCAAGAGGTGTCTGAAATGGTGAACCTCGAATATGACGTTTGAGCGCCAGTGAATGGGCGTGCACGAGCTACCAACGTGACCCTTGTCGCATTGAGAATAGCGTTGATGTAACCCGCCTCCCGGAGCTGCAAGATCTCGCGACTTTTTAGACCCACAACACAAACCACCAGCATCTTGAACCATTCCACCACTCTGCACACCACCCATCAAACCTGAAATTACAGAGAATGGCGCGTGCTGCACCATCCCGCGCTGCGAGCGCAAAGCCCGCAACAGCAACAGAAAATAAAGAGAACAAGGTCAATGGCACTGCTGGTACGTGTTACATCATTCACCAACAGCTATCGCATTCCTCGCTAACCCGTCGCCCAGGCACCCGACCCAGTCGCGCAAAGACAACAGAGCCTGTGCCTGTGACAAACGGCACTGCTGTAAACGGCGCCGCCAAAGAAGCTCCCTCAAAACGTAACTTGCGACGCGTCCCAACAAAAGCAACCCGTGCTGACAAGCTCCCAGCTGCTGGACGCGCTCGCGCCTCGAAGACAGCAACACCTGCGCCTGCACCTGCGCCTGCCAAGAAGATGGCCAAGCGTAAGAAGGACGAGGAGAGCGACATTGAGGAGGAGGAGGTTGAGCCAGAAGCCAAGAAGGCAAAGGTCGAGCCCAAGACAGCTGCGCCCAAGGCCACAAAGGCCACGAAGGCCGCCGTTGACCCATCGAAGCCCGTTCCCCGTGGCCCGCGACGAGTGCGTGGCAAGAAGACCGAGATCAATGCGGTTCGCTACACTGAGCCTCTGAAGGTCTTCGTCTTTGGCGAGGGCAGCTCCGGCGAGCTCGGCTTTGGCGCAACTAAGAAGGCCATCGACGTCAAGCGCCCGCGATACAATGAGGCACTGAGCAACCAGAATGTCGTTCGCGTCGCTGCTGGTGGTATGCACGTTGTTGCGCTGACCAAGGATAACAAGATCCTCACATGGGGTGTTAACGACAACGGCGCGCTCGGTCGCGACACATCCAACGCCGAGATCAAGCTGCGCGACATGGATGCCGAGGATGAGGATTCGGACTCCGATGACGAGACCGGTGGTCTGAACGATCTTGAAGCCACGCCGACCGCCATTTCTGCTGAATACTTCCCTGAAGACACTGTCTTTGTTGACGTTGCGGCTGGCGACAGCTGCTCCTTCGCGCTCACCACCGAGGGCGCCATCTACGGCTGGGGCACATTCCGCAAAAACGAGGGCATTCTCGGCTTCGAGAAGGGAAATCACACTGCGCGCTTCCCTGTTTACATCGATGGTGTGACTAAGGTCACCCAGATCGCCTGTGGAACCAACCACGTCGTCGCCCTGGACAAGAGCCAGCACGTGTATGCTTGGGGCAACGGCCAGCAGAACCAGCTCGGTCGCCGTGTAACTGAGCGTACTCTCATCGAGTCACTGACCCCGAACCGCGTTGGCTTTCATGACAGCTCGGTCAAGCGTCCCAGCCAGAAGATGACACAGGTCGCCTGTGGTGACTACCACGGCTTTGCTATCGCTGAGGATGGTCACATCTGGTCGTGGGGTGTCAACAATTACTGCGAGACAGGTATTCCTGAGAACGCTGGCGCCGACGATGCCAGCGTCCTTACTCCCCGCGTCGTCCACAGCCTTGAAGGCAAGAATGTTACGTCCATCTCTGGCGGCTCGCATCACAACATTGCCATCACGAAGGATGGGGAGACTTTCGTATGGGGTCGCTGTGACGGCTCGCAGACCGGTATTCCTGCCGAGACACTGCAGGCTCAGAATGACGAGGAGAAGGTCCTGAAGAACAACGGGAAGCCCAAGATTCTCATCGAGCCCACCCCGATCCCCAACCTCAAGAACATCGTCACCGGCGCCTGTGGTCCCGAGCACACCATCGTCATCGACAAGGACGGCAAGGCATACTCCTGGGGTTTCTCAGCAAACTATCAGACTGGTCAGGGCACTGACGACGACGTCGATGAGCCCACGCACATCGACAACACCGCTGTACGGGACACAAAGCTCACGTGGGCTGGCTGCGGTGGCCAGTACTCCGTTCTCGCGAGCAAGAAAGAGTAGGAGGATCATGAAAAGCGTTTCGTTTTAAACCAAATTGCACATTTCCATCTACTTAGGATCTACGTTGTCACGCCTAGAGAAGGCGTTATATAGGCATATGAGGCGTTTGGGTGCATAGCGTGGGTTCTTGTTTATTCGTCTCCTCGAGGCTCAAGTAGGCCGCCTCAATGGTTCTAGCCATTGTACTTGGCTGACTTGTAATAGTCGAATACCATACTGTTCCGTCTTCGAGGTTCAGCTTTGCATTGAATCTTGCGTCTATGTGACTCCGTGGGCCTGTGACCGTTGCAGCTGGTCGAGTTCTGCAGACACAGTTCCATCACGTTCTATTCCGCAGCCATACAGCTTGCCACATCAATGCATCAGTGATCTGTAAAATGCTTGTGTTTAGCAGCAAAGTCAAGCGCTGTCAGCGTGTACCTGCGACGATGTTCAGACAGGAAGAACTGCTACGTCAGGCTGTTTCGACGCCGGTCCCGAGGTCTACGCAGGACGTGTGGGCTGTGTCAACCTTTCAAAAACTGGGAGGCATCCTACACCACAAGGCGGAACACCATCATCATTTCGGCTCATATGAGTTCTACCGGCCACCAATCAGGCTCAAACATTCCGAAGCGGTCGGAGCACATTGGTCATACGCTCTCGACACAGCCTGCCCTCGGCCCACGAACCCCTCGTGTAAGATAGGATGCTATGCCTCCAGCATCAGCCGCAGTACGCGGTCGTTGGCATATAGCATACCATGCCTACTTGCATCTGCACCACACGACATATCTCAAAGTCAGACTGACCTCTATCGTCCAATATTAATCTCAAACGATCGACGACCCTCTCAACGCATCATCATGCTGGGGTTGCATAAACGAACATGCTCGACACCTTTGAACAGCTGCAGTGTCAGCTCCTTCGACTTCTCCGCTCAAGCTAATAAACGTAATGATCAATCCTACAATTCTTCTGATCTTTTAGAGAATAGAATTGCTAGACCTCTTTTCTTCGACCCTTTCGCCTTCGAATACGATGTAAATCCCGTCATTTACGCACCATATTTGAACGACGATAGCGAACACCCGGGCTTTCAACATGTTGAAGATGTACCCTCTTCTCCTTCTGCCGAGCACATTGAATATCCAGAGGACGGTGACCTTACAATCGATAATGTGCGGCTTGCACCAGCGCTCAGCGAAGGCCTGTTAAATGCTCAAATCGACGCCTCATCCTTAACGATATCGAATTCGATGGCTAGTACCACATCCCATACAACAATAACTCCTCCAACCGACCGAGCAACACCTGCGTCTCCAGTCTCCTACGATTCGAGCTCAACGACAAGCGGATCCACGGCAAATCTTCTGTGTGAAGCTTACAATTTATTATTCAGCCGCCAATGCGATTTCAAGTGCGTACCTTTAGAGGCCTTATATTGCTGTCATCGTCTGAACCACAATAGTACGCATATGAATCGGAAACACATCCGACGATACGAATGCGACATCATCGGATGCACCCAGCAACCTTTCAACCTTCGAACTGACCTAAACCGGCACAAGCAGAAACATGGCACTTCTCAAGTCTTTGCTTGCACCCAACCCACATGCCGACGTACGTTCACACGTAAAGACAACATGCTCAAACATCGCAAACGACAGCATTAGCATGATACCGATGCCAATCGCATGCAGCGAAACCCAGACCATCGCTGACTTGCGATCGTCACACGGAACGAGCAGAGTTGTCGACAAGTCAACAAACGGTGTCACTACTTCCCATCATCCGACAGTCATCTCGCAGTACTGAGGACTGTTGGATCGGACTGGTTGCCGAGCAATCAAACAAGCTAAGTAACCGGCTATGAAGTTTCCTTAACTCTCTTTCTTTTTTTTCTTTTTTTTTGGATGGTACATCCCCCTCCCTGGAGCCACTTGGACTGTTCCCTGCTTGGACCCTTGGATCGCCATCTTTTGCATTCCCACCTTTTGGAGTTTCTGCCTTTTGGACTTACCTCGTTTGGACCTACAGTGTTTTGGGATTCACCATATGGTATGCACTTTTGGCACTCTCACCATGCGGACTTTCCTCCTGGCGCCCTTGGACCGTCTCAATAGTGTACAGCTCCTCGGATCCTTTCATTTGTCTCAACTGATCGGCACCTATTCTGGACTCTCTTTTTGTGACTATGGATCTCCATCGGACGTCTCCATTAACTCGTCAGGGGTAGCTTACTATAATTAAACGCTGATCTGAAAGTCTTGCCGTTCTGCCTGGCTGAACATCCTTTCTTGGACATGGAACCCTCTTCTTACCCGGAAGAACTGGTACGACCGGATTTGACCCATCGTATCCGTAAGGCCATGCAGCCACTCCTGAAACACCAATCCATCAATTTGATTTACTGACTAACTGGATGTCCACGGTTGCCGGCGGAAAAGCATTGAGTTTGATTTCTGATCGATTACTACAGGCTTTGTTCCTCAGCTCGGATCGACCGAAGCATTTAGCTGCTCCTGCACCATTACAGGTACAGACAGGAAACGAGCCTGCGACGCACGGTGACATAGCGCGCCTTCCGCATCGTTACTGCAAGCCTCGATCCACGACCTCGTCTCGGCCGATCTGCTCCGACCAGATCTTTGCCTTATAGCGCCTTGAGAGATGGCAATGTGTACAGTCCAATTCCCAACTTTGAATATACACATTCGCACCGGTGAGTACAACGCCTGACATGACGACAAGCTAACAGGTAAAGATGACAAAACCTCTTGGTAAGCAAAGTTAGTACCTCAACCAATGTCGAAGCTATTTACGACACTTGCACTAGGCTGACTACACGGTATTATAAGAAACAAACAGGAGGAAAGGGTGCAGCACTGTACGAAACTTAATTTTTCCACCACCTGAAGCTGGCTTGACGGTAAGGCTAAAATCAGTGTATCGCTACTACGCGCAAATATTGTGTGACATCTGAGCACTGTTCGTCACAGCCCGGATTTTTGTCGAGGACACCTTGTATAAGCTATCTTTCGGAAAGCGCACGCGAATCTTGTAGAAGACACGCCCATCCAGGCCAGAGTAAGGACTGCTTGAAACGCATCCTCGGTGCCATTCACTGTCCAGAAGAAGGACCTCGCACTCGTGCCCTGCATAAGGGTTGGAACTGAAAACCGTCAGCTACGGGTACTCGATATCTCAGAGTCGTTACCTCATGCTAGCGATGAGCGATTGATAACCTGCCGTCTGCGCTGATCAATCCAGATCGGAGGTTCTCACGACAGCGGCGGCTTGGCCAGGGGCGTGGAAACAGTGCAGAATCTAAGCCAAGGGTGGTCGGCACACGCGTGGTTGAGGTGGGACGTCGTGAGGTGAAGGCGGTGGGAAAGCGCGACCGTCGCAGCTTGCAAGACCCAAACAACGTGACAAACGCAACGTCACGTAAACACCGCTCTGGTCTCCTTGCTTTGAATTTGCCATCAACTAGCTCTTATCCTCCGCAACGTCCTCCTTAACAACCGCATCCTTCTTCTGAGGCCTCTCCCCAAAGATATCACTTCCCACCCTCACCTCATCACTCCCCATCCTAATCGCGCTCTCAAAGTCCGCACTCATCCCCATACTCAGCTCCAGCTTGTTCTTCTCCCATCCCAGCTCCTCCGCAACACGATCCCTCGTATCCCTCAAGCAGACAAAATCCTCATTCTCGTTCTCCGGCGTGGTCTCCTTGCTCCTCGCAATCGCCCCAATCGTCATAAGCCCAAACAGCTCGAGATGCGGACACTTCTCAATAACGTGTTTGCACAGCGCCGATGTATCGTTTGGCTCGACACCGGACTTCGCTTCCTCGCCTGATGTATTGACTTGCACCATAACCCGTAACTTCTCCGCGCTATCATCCTTCTCGAGTAACGCTTTCCGCCCCTTCTCAAGCTCGTTCGCTTTCTTCGCGCTGTCCACGCTGCTCACGCACCAGAGGTTTGGTATTTGCTCGGCAAGCTGCTTGCATTTGTTGGATTGCAGGCCGCCGATCATGTGCCATCGGATTGAGCGGGGGAGGAGTTTGGATTTCTCGAGGAGTTCTTGAACATAGTTTTCGCCGAAGTGGGTTTGCAGGGGATTGGGGGTCTGGTGTAGCGCAAGAACATCGTTGGCGGGCTTCAGCTTAGACACGGCTATGAGGCGGACCTGGGGTTGTGAGTTTCGTGTCGATCAGGATGGTGAGTGTGTGGCGGTAAGTACCTTCTGTCCGCTTTTGCTGGCGCCATTGATGCGCGATGTGATACTCGCGATGTTCTCGGTGAGCTGCTTCGCGCGTTGGGGATTTATGTGCATTTCTTCGGCCATGATGGTTGTTCAGTCCAAGAGCTGTCGCGTATGACGAGCCGTGCATAGCGACCTCGGGACGACGTCAGTTCACTTTTTGGCGCGGTTCAGCCCTATAAGTGGGGCACTCACCTAGTAGTCTTGTAGGTGACATATGCTTGGCCATATTTTGCACCGATCTTAAATGTAGCAGACACATGCTCTTACACATCATGCAAGAAACAACTGGCGATTTTTTTTATCGTCCGCTGAAATGAATACTCTATTAACCCCCCCGCTATGCTCCATGCAATCGCTAAAAATGTTACTTCCAGAAAGGGTATCCTCGTCTTCCACATGCAAAACAGTCTTGCCAAATGCATTCCCAACATCAATCTTCCGAGTTCAATAGTCCTTGGCTTTCCTCGATTTTCTCGAAAGGCTCCTCGACAGTCACCTCCTCCCCTCCCACCACGCCTTATCCTTCTCATTTCGATGCGGCATACTCTCCCTAATCTCCGTCTCACCCCCATCATACACACTAGTCCTCGGCCTACTCCTCGCCCGTCCACTCCTCTCCACCACACTTCTCCGTCTCGAACTCCTCGCATCCGCCTTCTCATCGAGCGGAAACGTGCTGCGCGGCGTCTGCATCGTATCCCTCCTCCTCTTGCTCACGACACTCGTGCCGCCCGGCGTCGTTGGTGCACGCGAGCTCATGTCCGCGCTCATGGGCCTCTGACTGCGGCGCTTCGAGTCGCGCGTTTTGGTCGCCGGAGGCCGCTTGATGTAGTCGTATGTGTCTGGGTCTTTGCGTGCGAGCTCGCGTTCAAGACGCCAGAGCGGTGCTTCGGGCAGGATTTTGACCGCGTCCGTGTCTCGCCATTTGATGCGCCAGTAGATTTCTGGGTCGCCGGCGCGCTCGCGGTTGGGCCCGTAGTCGACGGTGAGTTTGTAGCTGTCGGTTAGAGCGCGCGCTTCGTAGTCGCCGCGGTCCAGTTGTCCGGGGCCTTGGAGACGGAAGCGGGTGCGCACGGAGGGGTGGATGTATTCGTTTGTTTGGCGGAGGGGGCGGTCTGTTGTGCGTCCTGTGAAAGGGTCTACCGCGTGGTATTGGCCTGGTTGGCGGGTCTGGAAGTTGTCAGTGTCTTGCTAAACACTAATTTCCCCTTGAAATGGGGTACGTACTGTTCTTCCACCAACTGCCATCACTCCCTTCAGCTCATTGTAGATTTTTCCAAAGCTCCATGGCCGTATCCCCTGCCCAAGATCTTTGTAATAATCCTCGTTCAAAGCATCTTGTTCGAAGAGATAATCGTCCCGCATTTCCAAGAATGGCTCCAGCTGGCTCATCATCCATGCCAATGTGATATTCGCAAGCTGCATATCATCATACCCACCACCGACATTGGCATGCACGCCAGGAAACCAGACTTGCCTCAGCGTCGTCCGATTGCCTTCGGGCTTTTCCCACACCGCTGGTGAAAAGGAAGAGCGATTCTCGTCCAGAGCGAGTGCTTGAAACGCGTTTTCAATGCAATTGCTAAGTTTCGTGTCATAGAAACTTGTTGCACGGGACTGCTTGCCTTGCAGTCCGGCACGCTGGAGGAGACCAATCCGCGGAATACCAAGACTGCCGACCGTGTCCCAGACAGCGATGGCTTTGATAGGGATATCCAGTCTAGTCAACCCGCGACGTTCCAGCTCTTCTGCATACCTCGGATCATCTGCACTAGGCTTGCGCGGGAAAGGTATATCCGGATGCTTCGGTGCGTAGTTGGGATCTCTTCGATGTTGAATGTCTTCGTATACTTCCGGTAGATCGTTCAGTCCCTTCTTCGTAAGCAGGCCGATCTCGCCGATCAGACCAGCTATGCTACGCGCGGTGAATGCGCCTCGGGAGAAGCCAATGAGGAAGATCTCGTCGCCGTGGTGGTAGTTATTTGCAAGAAACGCATATGCTTCTCGGACATTGTCTGGAAGGCCTTTTCCCGTCGTGCCGGAGATGAGCTTGTATACGGGTCCTCCGGCGGTGCCCACGCCAGAGGTGTAGTTCACGATCTGGGGGATACCGTCTTGGCTGACGGATTTGATAGCTCTTGATATTCGCGTGACGTTACTTGGGATAGCGAGATCGCCGTTCTTTTCGCCGTCATCTGAATTCAGCCACGTCCCATCACACGCAACGATTAATCTTTTGAACATGCCTCTCCCTCCGCTCAGCCCTGGCGTGTCCATGAGTGGCCCGTTTCTGCCGATACTCCTCGCTCTACTCCTTGACCGAACTGGCATATCAACCACAATTGGCGTCCGTGGGCTTCTCGGCGGTCCGTCCACGACGATCGGTCCTGGGGGAGGCGCCCGCATACTGGGCGCCCGGCTCCGACTTCTTGCTCGAGAGGGTGCGACCGACATTTCTAGGCTCTTCCTGTGTCTCTTCTTCGGTGTGAAGTTGGAAGAGGCGCTAGACGGAGACGAGGGCTCGTAGCCCGACTCCGAGTCGCTGCTAGAGGAGGCCACGTTAGGTGGTTGAGCCACGTGCGATTGTGGCCGCTTGTCCTGTGGGGATGTGCGGGTAAGGCTTGTGGCCGACTTGCAGTCTAGTGATGCAGTCTGTGGTGCGCCGCGTCTGCAATTGCTGTTGGTTGCCTGTACAGCAATAGGTTCGAATAACGATCGTAATTAGGAGCGAAAGTCCAGTATGCGATGCTCACGCAGATACCTCGTAGTGCCCTAATGTTACCAGATTGTCCAACTCTTTCAAAAGGCCGTCGCGTCGTCAATTAGGTAGTATTCCCAGCCGCCGTGAGCTCCAGGTGCCCAAGTCCGTTCAGCCTCGTCAGACCCTTGCAGCGCCCGAGGTCGTCTGCAACAACGTTGGAAGAGTGCGATTCGCCAATCTCACGCAGTCACTCTTGCATAGCCGTAGAGCGAAACAGAATCAAGGAGGGAGGAACTGCGCGTATGCGCGCTCTTACATGCGTGGTTGGGCTGTCTTTTTTGCAAATGCGCTGGGCTGGCACTCGGTCATTGGACTCGCTTGAAGGACTCCAGCTGATCTGAGCGTCACCGTATCCCAGCCTCCTCTGCGAACTCTTGTTCACGACTTTGTATAGACGGAGAACAGAAGTTCTGATGAAAATCACATCATGGTTTTCGTGGAGTCACCAATCTTTGCAGGTGTTGCGTTGGCCTACCCCACTATGCAACACGAAACAAAGTGAAGCTGCGCGGACAGCTGGCAGAGCTTCTCCATACTGAGACTGACCGCCATCTCCATGGCTTCCGCAGTCGCCAAGCGTACACGTTCCCGTATCCACCTAGGATCGCCCGGCCGTCAGGCACGATTCGCGGCTCAGGCTTGGGCTCCAGTTAAAAAAGCATCCGGTGAGGACCCAGAGCCGCATGCATAAGTAACTTTTAGAGGCATGCAATGGAGCGCAAAAGGCGAAAGATTCATGTGGGGAACCCCATCTAACGTGCAGTAAAGTCCCTAGCGAAGTCGTGGTCTCGAACGTCAAGCGGATCACGCGGAGTCGAGCTGTACACGTCGTTTTGAGAAGGTATCAACTGTTTTTCCAATTTGGAGGTGACTTTTATCTAGATGGTCCAGGTCGATCTTGTGCGGGAAAGTCGTCGCAACCCCATCGCGACAGCTCGCGATACATAACTCCATAGGATAAACATACATGCGCCGAGTAACAACCAGTGCCTCAGACCAAATATGACATATCCAGTCAAATCCATACACTCAAACACGACAACTATCGTACAGTATCCTAAGGACTCCCACATGGCAGGTGGGGCGCCTCCACTGAACTCCGTTGCTGTATGCCAACAGCCAGAGTGTATGATGCAACGCAAGCAGTTGATGTAGAAAACCTCTACGAAACAAAGCGCCTGCGAAATAGAAAGCGAGGAATTGGAAATGACTAGATGAGAGAGGAAATAAAAAAGATGTACCCCATAGACAAAACGGATGATACGTAGGGAAATCGTCAAAATCGTGTGCTGGAATAAGTGGTGGTGGTCGCGGATGGCCTAACAGCCGCCGAACATCTCCTCGAGCTCATCAAGCTCGATGTGTTCCGGGCTCCGCATATCCGACCAGCTCCAGTCAATGTCGGCAATCTCGAGTTTTACCTCGTGAGGCTTGAACATTGGTGGGGGCATTTCCAGGTGAAAAGCCTGCGACTTCAGAGCGGGGCTGTCGATAGAGAAGTCAAACGAAGAGTTCGCCATGTGACCGAAAAGGGCAGCTGCGGCTTCTGAGTTCTTACGCGCAGCCAGTTCTTCTGTCTCCTCGATTGACTGGGCAACATCGTCCATGCTGACATCAGAGGTCTGGTTGGGCTCTGCAGACAGGCTAGCAGAACGCTCGCGCTCGGCCTCTTGGCTTTTCCGCCTTTGTTGCAGGAACGACGCGGTCATGGTGAACTCGCGCTCCTCCTTCTCGAGCGGCGGTGACTGAGCACGACGGTTGTGTGAGATGTTCGCAGTGGTGGGAGGGTGCACTTGGCTAGAGAAGAGGTCTACACCGCCGTTCTCATCGTAATCGGACAAGTCCAGTTCTGGCGATGGCGACATACGGGCGCGTGCGCGCGCATCCATATCCTCTTCCTCGGAAGCGCCGGAGGAAAGGGAAGGGGTCACGATACGCGGCATGGCTGCGCCATTTGAGGCGTCGGCAGGGATCGGCTGGTGGGGCGTGGTGGTGAGGAAGTAATAGACGCGCTTGGGGTGTGTGCCGACCAGCTTCTTGTCGAGCGGACATCTTGACAGGGCGGTCCAGTTGCGCTTGAGGTAGGTAGCCAATCGCGAAGAGATGATAGCGGCAGGATTGGCAGAACTGTTGGATGTCAGCATGAAGGGTACGATAACTTGGCATAGGGATGGGTATTCGGTACGCACCTTTCGACGATAGGAATGGTGGGCGACAGCACGGTCGCGAGCTCCTTCAGCAGGTGGGGGCGGTTGCCAGTCTTCTCGAGCTGCTCGATAACACCGACGACGATCTCATCATCGATGCCTTGTGTGTCGACCTTGGCCTGACCAGACTCGCCGCCTGGTGAGGGTGGCGGGGTGTCAGCCACGCGCCCTGAGCTCTTCGGTCGCTGCTCAGTGAAGTCGCGCAGAGGGAGGGTATTTGACGGCGATGCGAGCGACGATGTGCTGGAGCCGGAATGTGAGCGCTTCTGCTTTTTCGCGGGTTGCTGCATGTCGACGGTCGAAGGCGGTGAGCGCGCAGACCGGGGCCCTCCAGGAATCGCTATGCCCAGGGACGGCAGCGAGAGGGATTTCCGGCGAGTGTTGTAGCCCATTTTGTGTAAAGGTGATGTGGTATCGCAGTGGTCGCGTAGAGCGATGGAAGACGATGCCTCAGTGAGACAGGGAAATTATTGAGGCTGGCAGACGGGATGCAGCAAAAAGTATTGTTGCTGCGACAATGCCAGGGGTGATTGGTCGCGGAATGCACAACCAAGCTGCAGCCTATACGTGACTGGCTGTAACAGCGAGGATGCAAGGTAGCGTGCGACTGTGAACGCACCGCAGAGGGTGGTGATGTATTGACGAAGGGGGTGTTGAATTAATCGTAGATAAGGTGGTGGGCAATAAGGGCCGTGAAGTTGCGGTCCGGCGGCACTCTTCTGACGACACACGCCTCCTGAGCAATGGTTGCGTAACTGGGCGAAGGCGACTGGTTGCCTCAAGCACAAGCCAGCAACAGCGATTCAACGGTGCAATGGAGCGAGACAGCTAAGTTCGCAACAACACCAGAATTATCACAGCGCAGATGGAATGCAGATGTGTTGAACAGATGAACGACCCTGAGAGAGTTCGAGGGAAGATGAGAGGGGAGGGGTGCGATGAAGGAAAGGAACGGAGGGTAGGTGGAGCACTGTGAAGAAAGTGCGACTAGGCTGCCTAGTGAAGCCGTGCGTCGACGTAGGGTGAAAGTGTACGGGCGACTCCAGGGATGTTGCTTTCGGTCCGCCAGACTTATGACAGCATGCTAACTTCAGGAACCTTTAGAACGGTTTTTGCTTTGCTGGCTGCCGGGGGCTAGGCTGCGCGACTGTTGCTATCCACGCCGTGGCTGCCATCTGGCTGCGTGCAGGTCGTACCCGCTGCCTCGAAGAGCAAGCCGGACGCCTCCCTCCAGCAATTGGTCTCACCGGATGGACGCTTCTAACGTCTTGCGCGTGGTTCGGTAGGTCAGCCCCATCTGGGTTGTCCGGCAGACGACAAGTAACTTTTTCTTTCACTCTCTCTTTGTTCAGCTGCGCATAGCAACACCGCGGAAGCAGGTGGAGCGCAAATGGTACGTACTGAGATCTACGGCTATCCACTGCGCAAGGTGAGGTCCATCCTTGCAGTGGGGATGTCGTCCCAGGCGACGGTCTCTCATCGTTGCCAGCGCAGCCAAACAGTGCGCAGTTCCAGAGCTCCCTCACCTCCAGCTGTGACCTCATGCTCCGCGACTCTCAATCTAACATGTGCAAATCCTTGCCGCCTGCATCAAATGCATCAGGGCGGGCCGTCAACTGCTGTCGCGAGCTGACCGCCTCACCTCCCTTCAGGTGCAGCAAACAGCCTCCACGCGACTGGTTGCAGACTTTCCAAGATCTGATTCTGCGACAGCTTCGTGCATATCATTTTGTCCCGGCGTGCAGGACCCCTGCAAGCGCTAGCAGGGATGTATCCCTACGAAAATTTTGGTTTGCACGCCTCCGGAGCTTCTCTGAGCTAACGGTTAGAAAAGTCTTTGCGAAGAACCATCTTTTCGCCGACCCAGCAACTGCCTTGCCCTGTCCGGTGATGCGCAGAGAATTCCGGCCAGTTGGAGGAGGGCAATTGTTAAATGCAATTGACCTATGCAGAAGGAGTGTCGTGCGTTGCGCGACGCTGCCAGACACGACCCTTCTGGAAACTGTTGTTTCACAGGCACTCCACCTGCATTGCTTCTTCCGCTCAGACACGACGCACGCGACGTGCCACCGCTTCCCAGTGATTGGCAGGGGACCTGCACCTGTGCAATGCAGCCCGCCTGATTGGGCCTAGACAGGTCCGGTCTGCATGCCCACGCAGCGTCACTTATGTGGGGTGGAGCAGGTCTCGCGCGCCGAACTTTTGGCTGGTGGACATCACAACGCCCGGAAGCGCTACGCACCTCCGCAAACGAGGGCGGAACATGGGATTAATCGGGAAGCTGCGTGGTTGTCTTCACCGCGATCTTGGTGTTGCAGAAGAGCGGTGTTTGCTGCATTTGCATCCATGTCGAGTCAGTCGCTGTGCTGCTGCTCGATGCATGTCAGCGCCCTCCAAAGCTCTCGGCATCGCGGGTGATTACGAGCAGTGAGCTCATGGGCGCCCCAATGCACGTTATCAGTTTGGAGCTTGCCGCGCAAGCGTGCGATAGGTACTGCTCAAAGTTTGGACGTCTCGCCTCCCGCTTTTGGGGTAGAATGATGTTTATTGTCCGTATTCGTCGTTGTCCAAGCTCGGTTGACCTGCTGGTTGCACCCAGAGTTCGGGAGATCTGAGATCAACCCCTCACTCGCAGCAGAGCACGTCTGAAGTTGACGTCGATTGAACGTCGACAACCACGACAACGACTTGGGCAAACAGCAAGCGCTGCTTTCACAAACTCTATCTTACAGCCTAGCCTCCTTGTTTCCAGGATGGCATTCATCGAACTGCCGTTTGCTGCAGGCCTCCCTGAAGGCCCCCCCCCCCCCGCATGCCTAACGGTGCAGATGCAAAGGACGTGACATCTCATCGCCAGAGCGACCACCACGGCTGTTGTGTCACCAGGGACTCGGTTTGCGGCACAAGCGGCTGCTCACCAGTTGCAGCTTCGGCTATCTTCTTCCGCAGACCCTTGCGAGGCTTCAACTCTAGCCACCATGTCGTGCCGAAGTTGTACCTCTTGATGTTCACGACTTCAAGACCGCTCTCCTCAACGATCTTCCCAATATCCTTGTTCCACCAACACCCATGCTCATCGGCGTGGGCCGGCGCCGTCTGGTCCAACAAACTGTTGAGCCAGTTGTAATGCGACTTGCCGTGCTCCAGAAGCAAGATCTGCCCATCCTCCTTGGTGCATGCCTCTATATTCTGCAGCAGCTTCACGGGTTCTGGCGTCGAGCAGAGACCCATTGTTTCGATGACCGTGTCGTAGCCGTCTTGGGCGTCAAATGGCGGTGTGATGGGTTCTAGAGCGGACTGCCGCTTGAAGAAGACCCGGCTGAAGTACTCCTTGTGCGTGTCGTTCCACTTCCGCCTGGCGACTCCCAACATGGGCGCGCTGGAGTCTAGCAAAGTCACTGTTGCGCACTGCTTTGTGTTGTAGTATGGTATGTTCCTGCCCGTCCCCACGGCCACCTCGAGCACATGTCCCCTTGCCTTCTTGGTGAGCTTCTTGCGCTTCGATGTGAGCAAGAGCAGTGTCTCTGAGGTATCGACCTTCTCGTCGTAGCCCTCGGCCTCCTTGTCGAAGCGATCTGTGAGGTCTGCCGGCAGGTCCTTGATGTCAACATCGCGTGTCAAGGAGACGTACAGCATGACACCATACATTCCGAGACCGAATGCGACCAGTCCAACACCAAACATGGGCCATTGCCTCCATCTTCGCAGCTTCGCCTGATGTTGTGCGGATGCCAATTGCTCGTCTGATAGTCGTTGTAGGTCTGATAACTTCGGTCGCGCAGCCCAGACCTTGCGGATCGCCTCTTCTGGTGTTTGTTTGGGGTCCGGTTTCGAAAGATCGTATGGCAATTGCTGTCGTGATGGCCTGTTCAAAGGGATTGCACGTCTGACAGGTACCGCTTTCGTTGTAGGTATCGCGCGCGGCGGCTTCGGTATCTTCGCCATGGCGCTGTGTGACTGGGATACTGGGAATCGAGTGTGCTGGACAATTGACAGAGTTCGAGATCGAAGCTATCCAGATTCTCGGGTCTGCGCTCAGACCCTTTCCCGAGCTCCACGCCACACCACGATGGAAGCCGTCAACCGCGAACAACCGGCGACGACATCGGAGGTCAGACTTAGCTCACTCGAAAAATATACCTGGGTGGACTCCGCGCAATGTAGACTTGGCTCAGTTGACTTTGCAATTATTCTTCACTGTTGTTTGCGTGCTTGTTGCTGTGTGTCTTTGTTGCGCAATGTCTTCCTCCACTTCGTCTACGCCCAAAGTGCCTAAATCGGTCATCATTGTTGGAAGCGGAGCATTCGGTCTCTCCACAGCTTGGGCGCTCTGCCGGAATCCTGAGTTTACTTACACCTCGATCACTGTCGTAGACCGCCAGACATTTCCTACCCCCGATGGCTCCAGTGTAAGTCAGCTTTGCACATCTACAAAGTCTCTGTCAGAAGTGCGCACGCGACCGGAAAGCGCAACACATCCCAAAGAGGAAGCAATGCTGATCCCACCACTTCCAGGTCGATACCTCACGCATCATCCGCCCCGACTACGCTTCGCAACCATACAACCGCCTTGGAAACATCGCTCAGGACCGATGGCGAACCGACTTTGCGCCTGAGGAATACCACGAGACTGGCCTCGCCTTGACGGCATGGGGCAAAGAGCAGAAGTACGTACAGACGGCGCTTGAGAATGTCCGCAGGATCGGAACCGATAAGGTCGAAGTTCTCGAGTCGCCTGAAGAGATTGGCAGAGCCGCGGGTCTGGAGGGCAACGATGCATGGGGCAATGGCAGCACAGGTTACGTCAACTGGAGCTCTGGCTGGGCCAACGCTGAGGGCGCCATGATCTGGCTGCGCGAGAAGGTTGAGAAATTGAACCGCGTCAAGTTTGTCGTCAACGGCGTCAAGAAGCTTCTCATCGACCACAAGACCAACACCGTCTCTGGCGTCCGCCTCTACGACGACTCCGAACTCACAGCTGACCTCACCATCCTGGCCGCTGGCGCATGGACAGCCTCCCTCATCGACCTGCGCGGCATCTGCAAAGCCACCGGCCAGGTAATCTGCTACATGCCCATCACCGACGCCGAGCAGGAGCGCCTGGCAAACCAGCCCACAATCCTCAACCTCTCGCACGGCCTCTTCATGATTCCGCCGTCGAACAAACTCCTCAAAGTCGCCCGCCACGGCCACGGCTACGTCAACCCAATCACAATCCCGCACCCCGAGTCCGACGACCCCAACGAGACCATCACAACATCTCTGCCCTGGACCGCAGTCGATGACCCCAACCAAGCCGTCCCAGAAGAAGGCCAGCGCGATCTCCGCAACTTCCTCAAGGCTATTCATCCGTCCATCGCCGTACCTAGCCGGCCCTTCACAAAGAGCAAGATCTGCTGGTACACTGATACCCGCGACGGCGACTTCCTGATCAGCTACCACCCCAAGTACTCCGGCTTGTTTGTCGCGACGGGCGGAAGCGGGCACGGCTTCAAGTTCCTGCCGGTCATTGGCGACAGCATTCTCGAATGCGTGCTGGGCCGCACGCCGAAGGACTTCATTGGCAAGTGGGAGTGGCCCGCTGAGAGGCTGCCTGAGGAGCAGTGGCCGGGTGATGGGTCACGAGGTGGGCCGGTGGGGTTGGTGTTGGCGGAAGAGATGGCCAAGAGTAAAGGGAAGTTGTGAGTTGGCGAGTACGAAGCCAGAAAAAGGTGAATTAGCAGGATATGTACAAAAAGGGATCCGGAGGTATTCACATGGTTCAACGGTTGCATATGTTAGCGATCATCACAGCTCGGCGCATCTACAGTTACGTTTTATATTTCAATTTATGGGCTCATTTTGAGCATTCCACTACTTTACAAAACACCCAAGCGCCAATGCAGCGCACGCTGATGCTAATTTTGAAAGACTCTATGTCTAGAATGAGACATTACATAAAGAAAACCGAGCAGCCTCCTGAGCCGCGTCAAGCAACATAATGGAAGGCGAAGAGAGCAGATTCGCTGCCATGCATCGCTGATAACCTAGAAAATAATGCTGGAACTCGTTTTACTCCCTCTTGTACTGAAAGCGCTCAACGGGTGGGCTCTGTGACCTGTATGGGTTGTTCGAGCCACTGGGTCCCGACACTCCATATGGCGACCTGCCCTCCTCTTCCTGCTCACGCTCGCGCTCCTCTGCCGTCATCTTGACGCGTGGCCGGCTGTTTGATCGCGGTGGTGGCACCATGGTCTGGAATTGGTACTCCTCGATCTGACCAGTCGAGATCGAGTTTGGCGATCCCGGTGCTGTACTGCGGTGCACAGACTGAGTTGGCTGGAGAGGCTGTGGCGGTGAAGCGTACTGGTTGCTGTATGCCGATTGCGATGGGTTGACCGAAAGAGGAAGTGGTGGTGGACGGTTGAAGTCAGTTGATGGTCGTGTGGCGTATGGCGAGAGAGTGGTGCCTCCCTTGCGTTTGCCGGCTGAGCTCGCCTTGTGTAACAGGCCCCTAACCTCATCCAGATCGGGTCGACCGTCGGTGCTGGGCCGTCCGAGGGTGCTAACGTCATCACGAGCGTTCCAAGTATCATCGCGGACGGTATCAACACCCGGCTTGCGGTTGGTCAAGGAGGTGATAGCGAAGTCCTCGCCTTGGGCTCCAACCCCAAGGTAATCCGTGCTTGTAGACTTGCCCTTGTTTTGAGGATCTTCGGGCTTGTTCAAAGGTACCAGTCGGGCCTTGTCAGCGCTCATTTTGTAGGCCTCATACGCTTCACGCGCCTCCGCTGGTGGAACAGCTACGGACCATGTAGGCTTATCGGCTGAGCCCAAGGCAGCATCTCCACCAGCCGGACCATTGATAGGGACCTTGCGGAGGGCAACGACCAAAGCGCACATGAATTTGGATCGTCGGGAAGCGCGAAGGGACTCGTTCGACCAGTTGCTCTTGTGACGGATCTCCACTCTGAGCTCAAGCTTATTCATCTCAGCAATGCTGACAACCTCGATATCAGTATCAGGGTGGAAGTCACGGCTGTTGGCCGGGTCGCGGAGGAAAGACTGCATCTCAAGTTTGAGGAGGTGGATATCCTCGAAAGAGGTGCCGAAATCGCAAAATACGGATACCTGCTCGCGCATGGCCCTAGATCGAGTGATGTTTTCGACCCAGAGAGTGTTCAGCACGATGTTGGGAATTTGCACCGTCTTGCCATTAGCAACACGTTTGAAGACCGTGTACAATAGGGCGATATGCTCGACTGTGAGCTGCTCCGAAGTGATGTCGACGCGATCACCAATATCGTACGGGTGTTTGGCGAACAAAAAGATGCAAGAACCGAGAATCTCCTGAGCAGTGGTGGCGAAGACGAAGGACAGAGAAAGCAGAGCCGTTGCCGATGTAGTCAGAGTGCCGACGAAGCTGGGGCTGAGGAAGGCGACGAAGACGAAGATACAGACAATGAAGACAATGGTGAACAACAGGCCGTCGAGCGCATTGATGGCAGCGTCAACGTCGTGCATGCTGGTGTTGATGGACTTTCGCTGCCTGGCAATCTCGGTCACAGTAAGGATCATCTCGTCCAAACTGATGTCGCCGTTACCGTCACGATCGAGGGCTGCGAAGCATTCCTCGGCTTCGTCAGCGCGTCCAGGACCCATGACCTCAACCAAGTCCTCCTGGTAGAGTTCGTTCTTGCCCTCTACAACGAAGGACATCCAGATACGCTTGGCTAAAGCTTCAGAAGAACGGTTCCTCTCCAAGGCAGTGAGAACGATAGAGTGAGCGGAGTTGACGTCGAAGACCTTTTTACCAGTGATCTCAGAGGCGATCGTACCAAAAACGGAGGTGACCTTATCTCCAATGCGACCAACATCGCGACCGACTTCCTGAACAAGGCGCATTGGAGTGCGTGTTCCGGAGCGACCCTTCTTCGACGTGCCCTTTTTGCTGCCTGGCAGAAGATCGAGCAGCGTATCCTGGATAGTGTAGTCTTCTTCGGCGAACTCGTTGCAGTAGGCTGGGAAGAGCGCTCGGGACGCATCGTAGAGGATTCCCAGAAGATAGATGTTGCGCTTCGACTCCTGGATCTTCTGGTCGAACTGCTTGCGGTGATAGCTGATACTGATCAACTGGATCAATACTCGCTCGGCCAGAATAATGACTGTGCAGACCAGCAAAGCAAGCAAGACAGATTGCATCTTAGTATACCATGTTGGAGTAGTAGCGTTCGGGTGCTTGGTTTTGTAATCTTTGGTGACAACAACAAGTCCAGGGAATGTGGCCTGGTTGACGATCATCCAAAAGACGAAGGATAGAGGTTTCTCAACAGCGCGCAAGAGCAGAGCATATTTCTTGACACCGGGGCTGACCACACCAATGAGAAATTCGAACACGTTCGGCAGGAAATGAGCGACAATCTTCATGACCCAGAAACTGAGCCAGACTAGTCAATATGTTAGCAGAATTCTAAAACATGTCGAGTTCGTTGCACGTACTGATTTCAATCCAGATCCAGAATCTCCTCTGGTCTGTGCCGCCAATCTCTCCAGTAATGGTCTTCGTCTGTGAGAGAATTATGGGAATGGCCAACAGAAGGGCGATTGGCGCGACGTAAATCATGTAACGGGTAACAATGCTGAAGTTGAGGATCTTGGTGTAGAGACGCCCCATCTTGTTCAGAGCGGTCTTCTCCTGCCCAGCAACCTCCCGAGAAGGCAACGGTGCGCCAGTCCTGTCGTCAATCGCAACCTTCTGCCTGCGTCCTCGAGTAGAGAAGCCATTGAGGATGCCGCTCTTCTCTGACTGCTTCTCATCTGATGTGGGCGACGGTGTGTGGCTGACTACCGTCTGTAGTGGAATGTCATTGCCCTGGTGGGCCATGTTTTCGTCGTCGCGGATAGCGTTGAGTGGCTGAAAGCCGTGGTTGGAGAGACGGAATGACCTCTGCGAAGGTGACCGCTGGGAATGCGCTGTCATAGATGAAATTTGTGGGTGGTCGTAGCAGGCGTTGCCTTTCACCGCGAGAAGCGAGTGTAGCTGAGCAATGTGAAACGCGCCCTAGCAGTTGTAACCGAAAAGAATGGAAAGGGAGGGTTGTGGTGGAATGTGCGTCGAGCACGATGCTGAGTGCGATTGGAGGTGGTGATACAGTGCAAACGAGCTATGACGACAATGGCGGATGAAGTGAAGGCCCGCCGACAGTTCTGAGTGCACCCAAGGAAATAAGGAGACAAAGAAACGAGGTCCAGCCAGACACACGATATATACAATTGCGCGAAGTGAGCACGCCAGGAGAGTGAGTGAAGCAGAGAATTTATTCAGGAGGACAAGTACTTCCAGAAGCACCGCGTCTTTGGTCCCCAGGACCCTAGACGTGGCTTGCCTCCCCTGCAGAAAGCTGCATGTACGAAACCGCTAATTGCCGTTCAAGCGAATCAAGGCGATCCCGGCGTGCGTCGCCAAACCCTAAGGGGAACTCCTCCATCGCTGATCGATGAGCCGTCTCTTCGCAAGACCAACAGTCGGGCTGCGCGTGGAGCTCGAATAATTACGACAGACACCGTTGCTCCACTAACAGCTGCTGTACCAAAAAACCTTCGATTTTTGCACCAGAGAGCAGCTGCGAGCCACCAAGATGCGACGCATCACGAGTGGGTGACGATCCCTGAGTTGATCCGATCTGGACTCGCTCCCCGAGTGCACTTATCGATAAGCTTTCACGTTGGACTTCATGTTGGGACGTTCGTTCGGGCTGTGGAGATTTGATGTGTGCCCTGCTCCACAATGATGAACGCGTTGCAATCCGGGAGAAGACATCCACTCGTTGACGTGTCACAGGACGAGATCTTTGATCGACCGCACGAACTGACACTCCACAGCTGACGAGCTTGTCTGAAACTCGAAGGCATCAAGATGAGGCAACGAACAGACCACAAACTTCACGATGTGGCTATACGGGGCGCCACGAAATTGCCACAGATCGAACCACCAGGCACCCAATGCTCAGGTCAGTGCTGAAGACCTTCTGGGTCAGCCATGCCCTCGGTCTGCGTCTGCAATTTTTCGGTGGCCGTTTGCTAGGGCGTTGTCTTTCTTCGATGGCGCCGCGTGTTCCCGGCCCAGTGCCCGGCAAACGAGCGTGGCGTGCGTGTCCGTCGGCCGAAAGGGGAAGTCACGGTTCCTCGTGGTTCTATTTTCGGTAGGCACAGCCGTAACGAACAAAATGTTTTCATCGCAAGCGCAACTGCTCGATGACGACAGTGCAGCTATTGATGGAGTTGTACGAAACAACAGGCTCCGCTGACGATGGGAGGTCAACGGTCGAACGTCATTCTTCTTTAGTATCGTGCTTACTCGCCAGCGACGAATTGGGCCGATGTGATTGCCAGGGTCCCTGTGTGAAGTCATCCCCACCGTTTCTCCACAGCTTCCTACTCCGAGGACATTAGACCTTGGAAGGCCACGATGCGAACGTCACGGCATACGCAGCCAAGATGCCGTTGTTGTTCTTTGACGACCTCGCAGTCCGCGCGGCCCGAACATTCTGCATCTCTTTGTCTCGGTGGATGAATCGCTGAAAAGCCTAAAGCCCTTTCTTGAAGGAAACAACTCGCATGTCAAAATCAGGCTTTCCACTACGTCGTTGACTCAGGCTATCTGAATCGTTGCGGTTTATCAACTCCACTTATACTGTCGATCGCCCTGAGTTGTGCACACAACGAGTTCACGATAGTCCAAAACAGGATACATCACCGGATCTTCAAATTCCGTTGCATCTCATCATCTCTGACTACCTTTACCAGGCGCTCAATGCCTTCAAGCGCTTAGTCAACATGTGACCAAAACACCCATGATAAGATTATGGCAATTGCAGGAGGTAGAATTGCAACAGTAAAGGGCGTTGTACCCTCAAATACGGTTACCAAATCCCAAACTCTTCTTGTTGAATAGCTGAAGCTGCCGGCAAATTCCGCCATCTGTCAAATTGATGTTCTCTTACTGCAGCATTTTCTAAACAAGCTGCTTTGTACAGCATAAGATAGCGACGCTTCAAGTATTCCCACATAACGACAAACCAGCAACAATACACCAGTTCCAATTCCACTTCGTTGCACTCACCAGATCATCCACGTTGAGCATCCCAACATCCAGCTCAGTCAACTTGAACCACACCTTATCCCTCAAACTGATCGGCCACCGGGGCTCATCCCAGTACCTGCTCTTCAACCCTTTCACATCTGCAGCATGTATCTGCTCTGCTAGCTTATCAGTCTGCTTTGCTGACAGTCGATTCAACCAAAGGGATCCAATGGCTTTCTTCATCTCTACGCTGGCGTAGTATGAGTTCGTGGTGTTGTACTGCTCGTCTGAGATCGAGAGCAGCGGGGCGTCGAAAAAGACGAAGCGGTTTGTAGAGTTCTGCTGGACGAGATCAAAGGGCGTGTTGCCTGTGCCGACAATAGTGAGGGGACCTTGATGCAAGACTGCGCCGTCATAGTACGTGAGCCAGTCCTTGTCTCGTAATGACTGGAGCTGATCAAGCAGAATGGGCCATGTCTTGTGGCCGTCGCCTTTGAAGTCGATGAGCAAAACGGTAGATACCGTCGGATCTACGTCAAAGACTCCTACTTCTTTTGCATTTTCAGAGGCGACGGTGACGTTACGCTTGTCGAAAATTTTGGAAAGTGGGTCAAGGTACAAGCTTCGAAGAGTACGGTGCCGCGTTGTGGACCTCCAGGAATGACTGACGAGCAGCTCGTTGTTATCTGCCAGCCAGATGTCTGCCTCCACACTGACACACCCGGCTGCAAGGGCGTTGTACAGGGGCACTCGACGCCAGTAGTCATTATGGGAGTGACAGTCCTTGGGAACGATATTGCGGCTGAAGTCGTCTCTCCACTCGAACTCGTATCCACCATTGCTATTTGGCTCTTTCCAGTGGTTTACAATATGTCGCAGCCCACTGTGATCTTCTGGTGGGGTGAGACGTCGTACGAGAGCAGTTACAAGCGAAATATACACGCTGAGAGAATGTCAATAAGGCACAACGTCTTGGACCCGTAGACTACTGACAGGGCCGCGATGAATCCCAGCAAAGTCAGAACGACTATTGCTATCATCGCCCATCGACAAATCCGTCTGCGCTTCTCACGGCTCATCGGACGTCTGCAAGATGGCCTACATCGAAGGCAGCCACCCCAAAACCTCCGTGAGCCTCGACGATACCATCGTGGGTGGGAAGATGGGAGACTATCGGCACCCAGCTCTAGTTGGTCGTCGATCGAGTCGACCTCATTGTCACGGTATCGAGGTGGGTTGGCCATGTTAATGCTCACTGAAGTTGGTGTGACTGGCTTCGATGCTGCGTTCAGCTTTCGGTGAATGCTCGCCTGCACTTGCTTCAATTGGTCAATATTGATGCTCTAGCTGACAACTTTGAGGAGATTTTGGTGATAAAACTGGGTAGAGGAGACAGGTTTTGGTGTCAGATACTGCGGCTGAGGTTGGACAGCCGTCAAGTCACGGCCTTTGTTCGACAGCCACTGTGCTCCTTTACCGGACAAGCGAATGTCTCACACGTACCTGATCGTATTCGAAAATGATTGGGTTGCTGGAAGGTTGTAAATGAGATGCGCGAGACAATTGTCGTAAAGTGAAATGCGCTTGTAATTGCTTGCTTGCTATCTTCATCTTCACATCAAGATTACCCTATTTGACCTTCGTGTTCCAAAACAGCTGCCTGGAGCATAGTCCAGTAACTCCATCGAGTATGCCTTGACCCCGTACTCGGCTCCACTGCATTACAGAAACGATGGATGTCAGTGGCGACCTGAACGCGCGTCTACCTTGAGTGTGTGAGTCTCGAAGGCAGACTGATCAGGAGCCAAAGTTCCTCGGAAGCAGTTGTTTAGACCGACAACACTCTCGTTGAGTACGGTACAAGCATTGAGTCCTGGGTAGCACTCGAGAAAGGTTTGGTCAGTGTGGCGCAGCCTTGAAGTGTTACCCGAATATAGTGCCAAAGCGCGATCAGTAAGATTGCGCGCTAGTATCGCGTTCAGATATTCGGATTCGCTAATGACCATTTTCGAAGCTCTTTGAACAAATTGTCGACGTCTGCCCTTGGAAGCCTTCTATCGGAGGAGAAGACCTTGGGCTTTCTACATCTGGTGAACCGATGTCGCTTACCGGCGTGCAGATCAGGTCCTCATCAGCGCTACACGAAGAGAGGTCGTCACACCGAACTCCGTTCTTGCATCACTTGCGGCGCGCCATCTGCGTACCGTCTCGAACGTGTCGGACTTGTAAAGATCACGGTGCATCCAGACGTTCTCTCCCAACCTCATCTAGCCTTACCCCTAGCCTCATTTCGCCTAAGTCAAAGCGCGGTAAGACAGCCGACCCCGAAACAACACACATTTCACACCGCCGCACCACTAACACTCCACCTTCACGCATCCTCATGCATACAATAGCAGAATTCGCTTCAAATCTAACGTGTTTGCGCTTCGCTAACGCACCGCAAGGCTGGGAGCGTGACCGCTTTATGTATGTGTGGGTAATTATGCTGTTTGACGGCGGCTATTGAGCATCCCCGGTTCTTAATTAAACAGAATCATGGGACAGCATGGTAATCCCTTCACACATTGCAGTATATTAAGGCGTTCATTTCGACCGTAGTGCAACCCCATATTCTCCGTGTCCACTTGAACTCCACTTCCATTCACAACACGTTGACAACTTCCTACTGTCGAAAGACTTGATTGAGTATTGTTGCGAACATGGCCAAAACAGACGTGTTTCGCGTCTGCATCGCCATCCTCCTCTTCATCCAACTCACATGCTGGGCGCTCAATCTGCTCGACCTACTTCATCCCGGCCGCCCCATCGTGCTGCTACGCGAGTCAACAAACATCATCTCACAGCTGTTCGCTAAACAGCAGCCCGCCGCCGTGCTGCTATACAAGGACTTCCGAAGCCGAATGTTCTGAGCATATCACTCTTCATTGGACAAGGGCCAACAAATGATGTCAGAAGTACACACACGAGTATGCTTGGTCATGCGAACGGTGGGGAGGGGGAGTCTGCCTCGTATTCGGGCGAGTTTCGAGCGTGGACATAATGAACAAGCAGTACCAGAAAGCTTGTGTGCGCCTGGTCAACGATGTGGTTGCTCTGTTGAGCTCTAAGCCACTCGACGCGTTGTTGATTATCTCAAAGGCAACGGTTCATTGCAAATCGATGAGGGCTAGTCGACCGCCTGGTGCAGTCAATGCAAGCACCGCACCGAGCGACTTACATATCCACTTCACCATGTGGGGACCCACGCGTACGAGCCTTCCAGAAGGTAGAAATAGAAGGATTGAAGCTCAAGGTCCATTGAGTATTCGATCCAGATGGAGAAAGAGGGGTGAAGTGCAAGGATAGGTCTCAGGCCAACCATGCGGACTCAAGGCACCGACATTCTGAAGAAGACCACTCGCTAGGCAGGACCGATCAGACAGAATTGGCGAAAAGCTTCTTCACCTTAAAGACGTCATGTCATTGAGGAGGTTTCTGTTGACGTGCACTTGCGCGTTCTTCTCTGGTAATTGAATGCCGCTTTTGAGGGCACCGGGCACTACCGGCATTCAATGTAAATTCTCAACTATACACTATCATGGTGTGCTTCGTGTTTCTCGCGCCCGCTCATCTACACATAACATCATGCTTTGCCTTCCACGTACGCGCCTTCGATTGTCGATTGTCCTAGCGTGACATACTATGCTCGCCACAGCCCAAAGAGAAGAAAGTTGATGATCGAAATGAAAAGTGCCAATTCAAGTATGAGAATGGCGAGACCGGCCAGAACAATGCCAAGTATGGCGAAGAAGCCGCCAACAAGTAAAGCAACCGCATGCCTACAGCCCTGTTAACGCCGATTTGAGATGCAGTGAAGACGATAGATATAAGAGATATGTCTGGACAAGAGACACTTTACTGGGTGGCTTGATGGCTTAGACGGTTGTTGTCTAGCACCCCAACCTCCCCAATATGCTTTTGATCGTACGAATGGTTGTCAGAGACTGCTTGGACTGGTGCAGGCTCGATCTCGTCGTCGTCAACGTCCGTCTTGGAGGCGCTTGAATACTCCGATGCCTTCAATGTGACTGTACTCTCAGCCAGAGACTCTGAAGGTTGAGGATCTGGGGTTGTGGACGAGCCTGCGCCATCAAGGTTGAGTGGACCTTGCGCAGTTGCAGACTTCGCCTCACCAACATCTTCGATGAATTGAGGACCATTGTCAATCTTGTCGTCCTCGTGGCTGAGGGTTTCCTGAAGAGCACTGAAGTTGAACATAGGCTCAGTACCAGATAGCGCCTCGACTGGCGTCTCATCGCGACTAAGATTGAGTCCCGACCCGCTAGGACTCGGCTCGTACGAAGATCCGGGAGCAAGATTGTTTTGACTTCCGTCACGAGTAGCATCTTGAACCGATTCAGAGAATGAAGACGCAGACGAGGAGTCGTTGGACAAGTTGCGCAGGACAGAACGATGTGATGACGAGTCTCCTTGCAGAGCATCAGAAGGCGTTAGGTTGCTCGAGCTGCCCCCTTGGATCTGGGCGCGACTATCTTCAAGGTGCTTCTGTGCGTCGTCCTTCAGGGAATCCCTCGATGACGGCGCATTGATGGTCGACGTAGGTTCGCTCATTGGGTTGAAGCCGACGGTGCCGCCTGATCGATCCACTGCCTTGCCCTTGCCCGCTGCGGAAGAACTGCCTACGGGGTCGGTGAGGCCATCAACGTTGACTGGGTGGAACCCACTCCCAATGTTGCGTTGTGCCTTGGCAACCTTCTTGTTCTCTTTGGCCTTCTTCTTCCCTTCTTTCTTAGCTTCCTTCGCAGCTTCTTTGTCATCCTTTCTCTTGCGGTCCTCCTCCGCAGCGAGACTTAGACGAATAGCCTCCATCATCATAAGCTCTTCGAGATCATCGAGCCTGTTGCCTCCTCCACGTCTCGAACTGTGTCTCCCAGGGAAAAGGTCACCTGAGCTTTCCCCGCGCCCTGATGACCCTTCACCTTCCCTTCGAGGGGTCCCTTGCCCACTGCTAGCACCGCTGTCAGTGCCAAACATTGTTCGCCTCCGTCCGCCGAGCCTGAACCCGCGGCTCTCCTGTTGCTGAATGTTGCCCATCATATAAGCAGCATTATGTAAGGCTGTCGCAGCAGCAGCCCTTCGCAGAGCGTGGGATTTCGCATCTGCCAATTTCTTCGCCCAGTCAGGTCGTACCATATCTGTCGTGACGACTGTCTTATCATTCACCGCGAGAGACGTGGCTCTTCTCCGACCTGCAGGAGAGACAACACCTGATGAATTGACTGAGGTTGTAGAAGACATTGCAGAAGCAGCGCTGTTCAGGCTCTGGTTTTGGTGTGCGTAAATCAAACCTCGCCGGAACGGCGGAGGCTCGTAGGTCACGCCAAACTCTGGCTGTACGCAGAATGGACATGCTGCAGGTTCTGACACCAGTTGAATCTCTTCCTGCGGTTCAGTGGTCGGAGGCGGCTCTTCCCCATGATGCTCAGGGGGATGGGGATCTGGTCGTTTGATCTGCACAAAGCACTCGGAGCAAATGGGCTGGTCGCAACACCTGGTCTTGTTCAGGTATGGCGGATAATACAGGAAGCAGATGGGGCATTCTGCCGCGTTCTTATATAGAAAGACCTCGACTCGCTGCCCGTTGACATAAGGGTCCTTGGGCAGCTGCAATTCTTGTGGAGCCATCTCGCTTTGCGAAGCATTGCGCGAGCCGCTGGCAAGGGAAGCTAGAGTTTTGGCTCGTCCACGGAAGAAAGGAGATGACGAGCTTGTGATCTGAGTGTTCTGAGCGATTGGAGAGGTTGGCGAGGGAAGAGAGAAGGCGGGATGGGATGGCGAGAGGGTACCGGACCGGTCAGAGTTTTGCGACATGGAGCGCGCGCCAATGGGAACTGTGAGGTTGTTGATATTTGAGTCAGAGGAACGAGGATTCCATTGCGGGCTGAGGCGGTTGACCGGTCGAGGCGGCTCTTCTGGAGGAATCTCATCTGGAGCGGGCAATGAAAGACCATTTGCTACAGCCACGAGCTGGTGCTCAGTCCACGTGTCTGAGTGGTCGTCGAGACCTTTCCAGAAAGGTGCCAACCTTCGCTCAATCTGGTACGTGTCAGTTCCGCCATGATCAGATCTGAGTCGTAGCATACCTGAAGCTGTCGCACGGTGGGCTTGCTAAAGTCCTCAGGTCCAGTGTATGTCCCTAATGTCACCAAATAAGCACCATCAACACCCTCTTCGCGGATGCTGCGCTCGCGCTCTTGGCCCCTCAGTACTCTTTCTTTCTCTAGCTTGCGCGCCTCTCGCTCAGCCTTTGTTTCACGCCGTGGCTCAAGGACAGGGTCGCGCTCGGGGTTGTTGCTACTGCTGCCAATGCCTAGAAACGACAAGTCATGTCTGCTTCCTCTCCCACTCCTCGCACTATACAACCCTACGCCACTTCCAGATCTCTCGTGTGACGATCCGCTGGGCCCGGATGAGCCGCCTGTAGGCGAGGTCGATGAAGCCTGGGCACTCGGTCGGCGCACATGGCCTCTCGAAGGCGGCTGTGACTCTTTACCCTGACTGTTGCCCATGTTGAGGTGGGTGGAGGAATACTGGAAGGTAACTGTCTGGGTCGAATATGGTCGTCAGGCGGGACGCGCCGGGGTAATTATAAGGTGGAGCGGTGATGCCCAAACGGCTGATGGCAGTATCTTCGTGTCCGTGCGGGCTGGGATAACGTCGTTCGCGGCGCGATCAGCGAGTGGGATCTAGGTGCGGTGGTGGTGTCGATGGGAGATAGCAGGCGTCACAAGGACATAAGTTGTATGCAGCCCAATGGGGCTTGGTCGACTATCGTTGTTTCCTCACACGACTCAAGAACGAGTCTTGGGATGTAGAAAGCCGTAATCCAGGCAGTCGCAGGCTACAAAGGTCTTGCGCAGCAGACACATGCAATCGTGGGAGCTTGCAAGCCTGTGTTGAGGGGACGCCGGCGAGCGGGATG
The DNA here is from genome assembly GCA_021642125.1 of Nothophoma quercina. Taxonomy (NCBI): domain Eukaryota; kingdom Fungi; phylum Ascomycota; class Dothideomycetes; order Pleosporales; family Didymellaceae; genus Nothophoma; species Nothophoma quercina. The sequence continues at coordinate 456,638 of JAKIXB010000007.1, read as the reverse complement.
ACGTTCACTTGACTGCTACGGAGAGTTCCAAGGTTTGGAGATCGGAAACGAGATATATGGCGGGCCGAATACACAAGGCGTGGGGAAAAGGAACGTCGTGAACAATCTCACATGCCAGGCCAGCATTCGCTATGTTGTCGCGCGCTCTGAATCGTGAAGGTTCAGGTTATGAGACAAAGGACGCGGGCACTGCGGGCTGCAGCCAGCCACTAGGTGCAATTGGAGCTCTTGAGCTTGTCCTGCCTTGGCCGAAGATAAGACGCCACACGACCTTTCAGGAACTGGTCTCACACTACAAAATTACGCGCATCACCGCTCACGGCCTCTTTGACACGGCCTCGGCCACTGTTTTCCCAGGGGCCATTGTTCCTTGGTTCGACACAAGACTCCAGAGGGTCCGCTAGGAAGAGGCACCGAACGACACGCGAGCACCAGGTTACCCCACCCACGCGGGGCTCGAGATGGATCGGTGAGCTGTCAGCAACTGGAGGGAACGCGCAACTGTCATCTTGTCTGGTACCAGCAAACCCTCTGAGGGGTCAAGCATCTAGACCTTGGTCAATCTTACAGAAGACAGTAGCTCACAAAGATAACGCCCGGATGACTGCTCTACAGACACGTGCTCAAGATGCGGTTGTTGCGGCATTTACGCCTGCGCAATGACCACCACGGTTGGGATTCAAAGATGGTTTTGTCGATATCTACTGAAGTGGATTGAAGCACATGCTGCAAAAGAGTTTCGTGTATTCCTTGATGGAAGGTTGCTTCCTATGTCAAATCGACCGTTGCTGCCGTTCAAGTCTACACGTGCTACCTTTTCCTAAACCACGCTGCTGGAACAACATGTCGACCATTTCGCAACCACCAACACATACCAAGTATTCCTAGGTCCTTGTCCGCTTCGATAGTATCGCTCTGTCCGCCGCACAAACAGCGACCATCTCCCACCGTTTCCTCTCGATTAGCATGTCTGTTCTCGACTTTCTCTGCGACATACGCTTTCACAAGAGTTACGTTCTTCCACCGAACCCAGACACCGGCAGACATGCACCGTACCGAGTTTCGTATGCAGACTTCGGCGATCCTGACAGCAGTGCTGTGGTTCTGTTTTGCGGCGCCTTGATGGGCTCACGGTTCTGTTACTCGCCTCTCGATCAACTGGCCAAAGCGTACAATGTCAGAATTATTCATCCGGACAGGCCTGGTATTAGTGGCAGTCAGGCTGTGGATTTGGAGAAGCGCATACAAACATGGCTTGGTTTGGGCTTAAGGGCGCGTTTCCCTGACGTGTGCTAAGCTAACACCGACAGAAATGGTGCCCTCGTTGCTTGCCCATCTAAACATAACTCACATCTCCCTTGCAAGTCACAGCGGCGGCGACATCTACTTACTAAACACCATGCTGACCTACCCGTGTCTCCTACATCCGGAGAGGCCCTACGTCTGCTTTTTCGCCCCGTGGGTCGTACGTATACTTTTGCAAGAATACAACGACTCCTGGACACATAAGCCCACGTGAATATTCCCAATTGAAAGTTCTCTGCTAATACCGTTTTACTGCAGCATCCTTCACATTCTCGGATTTCGCAGCTGCGAGCCACCGAACTACTTCCCGCACCTATCCTGGGCAAGTTCATATCGGTCGTAAAGTTTGTGAACGACAATGTCACACCCCTTGCTGGACTGAGCGGCAGCTTCGTGCAAGGCCTCAGAGACTCTCTGCATCGTTCCAACTCGTCACAGGCCTCAGTATCAGCCCCAGCCCCCATCCCTTTGACGCCGACGGCGTTGAGTACGCGCACAAGAGGCACCTCACTGTTCTCGAACGATGAGCCGAACGAGCTATCTTTAGACGACGATCTCGTGGTAGAGGACCTCCGAAGACACATTACATCATTCTTGTTCGCTGAGTGCATGGAAGGCATCTCGGCAGACGTACAGTTGTTTCTACGCAAGCCTCGTTCTATCGCATGGTGTTCAAGCGTGTTCTGGTCAGACTTTGACTATGCTGTGCCCTTGATATCAAAAATCATCGACGAAGAAGACGGACTGGAGGGCTTCGGTAGAGCATGGAAGGTCGACACATTTCATGCGCAGACAGATGTATTGGTTGGCGAGAAAGGAAAGATATGGTTCGACAGCTGCTGGATGTCACACCAGCTGACCCCAGAGCCTTCCGGAAAAGAGAATGTGCAGTCGACCTATTTGCCGATGCGCAATAGCTACAGATATAGAAGTGTAGTGGTGGAAGGTGCAGAACACAATTATCTCATGGACCCCGCCTATGGTGCCAGCGAACTATGGTTACAGCGAGTGAGAGATGCTTCTCCACTGCTCATCAAGGTCTGAGGGCCTCCACGCAAACAATAAATGGAGAAATAGACTGCTGACATAGTATAGAGTGAGTCTGAGGTTGAAGAGCCTGAGGAGGAGGAACAAGAGCTCGAAGTCGCGACAATTGATGATGACGCTTCATCGTCCTCGACTCGGCCGATCACTGGACGCAGGAGAAGGTCTGTCAGGGCTTTTGTAACCTCAGTGAGGTACAAGACCCGTGGTGCCTCTTCGAGAAGGCCTCGATTACGATCGAAGGAGCTTCGATCTGTTTCAGCAAAACCTGCCCAGAAGAGACGCAACCCCTCAGACGAATTGGCTCCCGATCGCCCAACAATACCTCGACAGACGTCAGACGAGTGGGCGAAGAGAAGAATTTTACGACATAAAACCGCTCCCGAGAGCCCGTAGAGAACCAGTATCAGCATACACCGATGCAAAAGAGCCCCCTTTCACCTTGGTCATAGCACTTTTGTCTCATGTCTGTCTCGTGACCATGACTGCACTTCCTGCCTTGTCTGTAGTACGATTTTAACGATTCTACCCGGTTGGGAAGGTTTGTATAGAAACCATCGATTGCAGTTAACCTTTGGCCGGCTTCCTGGTACTCTGCTTACGTCGCGTAGGAGCCAAACCCCACCAGAATGAATGCAGCCTTCGTTCGTTGCAACCTCTCGATAAATTGTAGTCCCTAACAGCCTAATTTGCAAATGCAGGTATTTCTGCCTGTGCTGTTGATGCATGAGTGAAGTTGCTCGAGATGAAGGGTTCTGCACGTGACCGAGAAGCTAGACGGCAGGTGCGCACGGGCTAAGAAGAAGGCGCACACGGCACTAGCGTTAGCGAATTTCGACAGAGGGCATTTGTGATTTACCCAACAGCAAGTTCACCAGCAACCCGCCGCACGCAAATCCACACCGAACGACCGTCTCCCGTCGAACACACAATCTCACACAATGGATACCGCTAAGGCCCCCGTCAAGCTCGTCAAGGTCACCCGTGTCCTTGGACGTACCGGTACGCGATCCCCGCACTGAGCTTTAAGGCCGCGCGCAAGGAGGAAGAGGCGAGCGCGGTTGCACTGCTGCAGGCTGCACGGCTTGGAAAACAAGGACTTGCAAGAAATGCAGGCTAACGGCGACATAGGTTCCCGTGGTGGTGTCACCCAGTGCCGTGTCGAGTTCATGGACGACCAGACCCGTTCCATCATCCGTAACGTCAAGGGCGCTGGTACGCAACATCCCCTCCTTCTCCACCGATAACCAGCGAAACTAATACTGCGCAGTCCGCGAGAACGACATCCTCTGCCTGCTCGAGTCCGAACGCGAGGCCCGCCGTCTGCGATAAGCGCTTGCTATGGGAGAAGTGGCGCGTTGGCATTTTCCTTCGGTTCCGGAGTTCTTCACGAATGGATCGGCTTTTCACATGGTCATCATGAGGGCATGGATGCGTTAGTCCAGTGTCGCGAGGCGCTGTGACTGGGGAGGATATGTGAGGAGACATGATAACCAGGAAATCAACGAACTGGGACTTGCTCCTGAATGAAACGATACCTCCACATATGTGTGCTAATGTGCACTTGTTGCGGTCGGTGCGGAAGCTGCTTACATGCATAGATCGTTTAGCCTGCGACACCGGCATATATTATTCGACTTGACTCAGCAGTCGCAATCCATGGCAACACCAAGTCACAGCTGCCCTTTGCGGCCACCTACGAAAGAGACGGGATTCGACGGTGTCTTGAATGTTTGACACTATCTATACGACCGAACTTGGCCTGGTCTTTCTGACCCTTCGTAGGGATACTCCTTCAGCATACCCAAGAAGTCGACAGCCGAGAGTCCGTCTTAGTGCTTGTTTACTACAGTCCCTTGTACCACATATCTCACATTCCATAAAGTCATCTATCACTTTTTCTTTTCGCCAATTTCCTCTTGACATCACTTACCTACTTTATTCGGAGGCAAAATCCCGGTAGTTTTTGCCTGCCTGCTCAGTGATCGGATCGCTCATTCCACTTTCTCCCCAGCCATGGCAGCCATGACGACCCGCACACGTACCCTGCACACGTAAGAGCATGTGTAGCCGTGCAGCCTCGAAGCAACTGTTTCTTGAGCAACACTCCTAATGCATTTACCATAATCCTACCGTCGCCGTCCTTTCAACCTTCAAAAATACTACTCTATCCACCTCCACGATGCATCTCGACGGTGCCAGTGACAGCAAACCGACTCTTGAATTCGACAACGACCATCACGGCACGCGGAAGGCAGATCCCAAACCTACAAGGTTGCGGCGGTTTATGTCCATTGGCTCGAGAGGAGAACGCCAGCCCAGTAAACTTAGGAAGCATCATGAGCCCGACACGTCAGCACCGATGACTACGCTTGTTCCCCAACCAACCATGTCTGAGCCATGGCCTAAGAAGCAGACCAAACGTTCAATCTCCACCTTGCTTCTCTCGAGAAACACACCCAGCGATGATCCTCGGACGGGTAAGGATCAAGCCAACACAGATACCACTCAAGGCCACCTCCCCGTCACTGAGACTTCCTCGCTATCCTTCCCTCCGGCGGCTACGAAAGGCGAGGAGCATGGGATTGAAAGACAGGGACATCTACCGGTTACTGGAGATCCATATCAGTCTGTGCAGATGCAGCCCAGAAAGGACTCGGTAACGAAGTCGTTCTGCAACATGCTTACTGCGGCGAGTCGAACTGCTGCGCTCACAAGCCATCCGGTGGGGAAAGAGGATCTGGAGAGTGAAGACAAGCTCCAAACGCCCGGGGGGTTCTGGGGACGTCAGAAGGAAGAGTACCTGGAGAAGTGATACTTTGGATGATGCTCTTGGTACAGGAGTGTACAGGTTGTGGGAGCTCGAAACTTCCGTATTGGTTCACTTTGGGATTTTTCGATGATCGACGTTATGGAGAAGCGGACATCCATCGTTGATAAAGGAGGAGAAGTGAATTGTTATAGTTAAAGGTAGTAGATGTACGTAAAACTAAAGCGATCATTTCCCTACCTGCCGTGGATATCGTTGATCAGCAAGCTCGAAAGCTTCCAACAATGCCCATGTTCCTGACCGTCCAACGCCGACGCCATGCAATTGTCCTCTCCTTAGACCTTCAACCACAGGTTCAGCACACCCTTGGCGTACTCCACAATCTCGTCTCCACCGAGCTTGCTCTCGCCGTACAGACGGTCGACGAATGAGATGGGCACCTCGGCGACTGTGCATCCCATGGCCTTCGCACGCACCATCATCTCCATCTGGAAGGTGTATCCCTTGCTTTCCGTGCTCCTTATGACCTTCTGCAGCACCTCCTTCTTGTACAGCCTAAAGCTACCCGTCAGGTCGCTAACGCCAGGCCTGAGCACAGTGTCCGCGAACAAGTTGGCGCCCCGCGACACAAACTTCCTCTTCAAGTCCCAGCCATACACACCGCCGTTGCCCGCATACCGTGTGCCGGTAACGATGTCGTAGTTCTTAGTCTTCTGCAGCGCGATCATCTCGGGGATGAACTTGGGGTGGTGGCTGAAGTCGGCGTCCATGATGATGACGAAGTTGCCTGTCGCGAACTGCAGGCCGTGGACGTACGCGGTTCCCAGGCCTAGCTTGCCGGCGCGTGCGCGAATCTGGATGTGCTGCGGTGTGTAGACTTTCTGGAGCTGGGCGGCGACTTCCTGTGTGCCGTCGGGTGAGCCATCGTCGACGATGATGAGCTCCCAGTCGAGGTTGCTGGTGGTCGCTCTGTTAGCTGTGTGTCCGTGGTTCGAGGGGGTTGCAGGGGTGCTCACTTCTCAGTGAACGTCTTGTTGAGCAGCCATGCTATTATGGGCAGGTTGCGGCGCTCGTTGTATGTGGGGAGGAGGACAGAGTATTTGTCCTTGGTCTGCTTGATCGGCGCCATGTTGTAAGTTGGTCAATGGGCTAAAGGAGTGACTGGAGTTGAAGTAGACGTTGCGTGAAGCGTTCCTCGAAAGTGTGGAGTTGTTCGTGTCCCTTTCCAAGGTTATCTTAGCGCGGCTCAGACAGGCAGGGGCAGGGGACTTCTGCTACCCCTTTCAGCGTCGCTATAAATGCAACCCAAACAATCACACCGACATGTTTCCATCAAGAGCGCAATGTGCAAAGAGAAATCTGCTACTGTGCTTTGATGCATTTGGGACATTATTCCAGCCCAACACGCCTATTCCAAGAGCGTATGCTCAAGCTGCACTCAATCATGATGTAAAGATCACAGCCAAGAACCCTGAGGCGGACGTTGGCAGAGAATTCAAGAGAGCATTCAAAGAAGCGTCCGCTAGAAACCCCAATTATGGAAAGGCGACAGGTCTGGGTGCGGAGAAGTGGTGGAGGAATGTAAGTTAATAGATTCCGCTGCATACCCTCGAACTTAAACTTACAATAGATAGGTAATCCACAGCACGTTTCAGAAATGGCTTGAGCCTGGCCAAGAAGTACCCCAGTCTCTAGTCGACGAGCTTTTGCGTCGCTACTCGACGAAAGAAGGCTACGATATCTTTCCAGACGTAAAGCCGTTCTTTCAGATGCTCCGTGACCACTCTTTGACTAGTATCGTCGAGCCCTGGCCCTGGAACAAGACAGTCGTTGGTATCATAACAAACTCAGATGACCGAGTCCCCGGCATCCTGGAATCGTTCGGTCTGGAGGTCGGCGCAGGCAGAGTCGGAGTACCGGATCACCGCCTCGAGGAAGGGTTGAAAGACGATATAAGCTTTGTGGTACTTAGTTATGATGTTGGGGTCGAAAAGCCAGAGCGTCGGATATTTGACGCAGCAGTTGATTCCTTCAACGAAATTCTGGCGCGGAGAGATGATGGGCTCAAAGTCGATAATTTTGAGAAGTTATATGTTGGAGACTCGCTGGAGCATGACTTCTTTGGTGCCAAAAGAGCGGGATGGAACGCGCTTCTGCTGGACCGTAGCGAGCATTACAAGAGCATGTTTGCAAAAAAGGGGAAGGATCTCGTGAGCACGACGATAAAGCATAATAAGCACGATAAGTTTGTGAAGGTGGCCATGGTCAAGAATCTTGAGGCACTCCGCAGCTGGTATCCCCAAGGATCGAGAGATACCTCGCCTGGATTCGGTGGCTCTGAGGACGAGGGCGCGGTTTCGAGTAGGCCGGAGCATGAGCCAGATGCAGAGGCTAAGTCATGAGCAGCAAGTTGGGCATCTCATTCAAGGAAGAAAACTTTCGAGTGCAAATACGAGTGTCTCTTAGAAGAAATGACCGTTGTCAACCCGCAGGTCGCCTTAGCTCAAGGATATCTGACAGCTTGACGGTGCCCTTACCACCCCATCCCGCCTGCCCAGACGCGACCTCTGGACGTACACGCACATACCAGCCCCAAGCTCGTCTATCTAGGTCCTCTTTACTCAGAACTTGAGCCCAAGACTGGTACAGAAGCCCGAGAGCACCCAACAACATTCCTAGATTCCGTTCCTTCTCTGCTGTAAGAGCGGCAGCTGTCCGCTTCACGGGTGTAGCTTCAGTGTCCGGTGTGGTGGCTTTCGGTGTTTCGAATGACTTCAACAAGTAAGCTCGTGCCCCTTGAGCGGTATGTATGGGCAGTTGGCTTGATCCTTTATGTGTGCTGGGCCCGGAATTGGCCTTCTTGAGTGCCTCCAGGTCGATACCCCAGAGTGCGGGCTCTTTTGCTTGAGCCGGCTCGTCTCCTACAAGAGTTCCTTGTGTTGAGTCTTCCTCTTTCAGGGTACCTTGCATCGACTCTTCTTTCTTGACTACCTCTTCTTTGGCAGGCTCTTCCCACTCGTAGCCCCAACGCTTCATCACTCGAACCTCTCTATTCATGATTCGGATGATTGGCTGTCCTTCGCCCCACCCTTCATCTTCTGCTGTCTTTCCGCTGTCGATACCGATGTGCACTGCCTTCGTCTTGCTGTTCATGCTGACAACGGCTTGTGCGAGACTAAGCCTACTCGATAAAGGCTGCTCAGGCATAGTAAATTTCAATAACGCCACTGTGAAAGCCAGTACCAACGGTGCTCGATTAGTGAAGATGGTTTTTGACTTCAAGATGTCTTCGTTGTGTATCGCCTCGGGAAGCGCGAGCGAGGCCTCAATCTCTGCTGGACTCAGTGGCTGCCCGTACAATGGCTTGATCTTGGTCTTCTTGGGCGATGGTGCTGGCGCTGCTCCTGGGCCGGATGCATCGCTTAAAGATCGCTTCTTTGATACTCTTTTGGCGGCATTGAGTACCTGTCGCGCTACCTTCTCATCTTCGAAGATGGTCTTGAGGCTCTGGAATTCCGCTTTGGCAAGCTCCTCGGCTATAGACGCTTGGTCAGATCGGACTCGTCGCGTTCTTACGCTCTCACGTGCTTACGCGTTGCCAATTTAGCAGCTTGAAGGTCCTTGACTTTCCCTAATGCTTGTGCGAGTGGCACTTTTGCATCTTGCGATAGAAATCGGAGCAGAGACTGAACTTCCTGCGCCGATGCCATGGTATGTTCCACACAACAGCCTGAGGGTTGTCGAGGTTGTTTGCCAGATGACGATGGTGAAGAAGCTCGACGCGCTATCGATAAAGTGATCGACGCTAGCTCCACGTCTCTTCCCGCAACCTTCAACCGTCGACACCTGTGGGGAGCTTCCGCTCAGACCTCACACTATCAACATGGCGTTCAAGTTCTCTTTGGGGGCGGCCAAGGGCAACAAGATCCAACTGAATGCTAAGGCCAAAGCAGAAGAGGAGGAGAAGGCGCGCGAAGAGAAAAATGCGTTGGACAAGGTTATGGCCGAGTTCGAAGAGGAGCACGGTGCTGGTAGCAAGGTGCTCGGCGAACCAGAGCGGCAAGAAGAGGAAGATGTGTTTGTGCCGACGGGAAGCAAGCGACACTTCACAGGACGACAACGGAACATGAAGAGCGGGCCTGGCACCCTTGAAGCCGATCCTCTTGATGAATTCAGAAGCGTAGGGCCCGGACGACTTAACCCTCCAACTCAATCACGATTCGGCGGCGCACTTACCTCGGGCCCGGGATCACTCGATGGAGGCAAGCAGAAGGAGGATCTGTACAAGACTGTGGTAGCGAAAGCGTCGAATCTGCCTCCATCGATGGATGCGAAACGACTAGAAGAGCTCTTTGCCGAGTTTCCTTCCCTCAAAGTAACGAAGGTTGAGAAGATACCTCCGCAGGGCCCGACGACCAAAGGACGACCCAGTGCGACAATGAAGGTCATCTTTGACAAAGACGCCAACGCGCGAGATCTTGACGATGCTATGAACAAGTTGAACGACAAGAAGTACTTGGGCAGAGGATACTACCTGCACCTGGACAGGTACCTCGGTGGGCGTGTGGTTGGTACAGAGCAGCGCACAGAGCCGTTCGGCGCTCGATGGCAGGCTCCAGAGGTGGCCAAAGGCTATGCGCCTCCACCGGATCTCGGAGGTGGAGCTAGGGATAGGGACCGCCCTCGTGAAGACACTGAGCGTTTGGTCGTTACTGCCAATCAGCCACCAGACATCGCAACGCTTCGACTGGTCCACATGACTATCGAAGGAGTCATCAACGGCGGAGTCGAGTTTGAAGCCGCTCTGATGAACGATGCGCAAGTCCAGGAGGAGGAACGCTTCGCCTGGCTCTTCGACCAGAAGCACCCTGTTAACCGATATTATAGATGGAGGATGCATCAGATCGTCTGCGATACACCAAACTCGGAGATCTTTACACGGCAAGGCATGTGGCAGGGACCAACCGATCCACTGGCGGACGAGTTTGCAAACCACCTAGGAGCCTTCGACGCGGACTACGAAGACTCTGAGGACGATGAGGATGAGGAGAAGCCACAACAAAGACAGCTGCCTGTCGGTGACAACTACCCCGGCAGAGTGGACAATGGTCATGGAATTATGAGCCCTCGATCAAGAGCAATGCTACTCTGGCTGCTCACTTCATTACCACCTGGCAGTATTCTGGCAGATGATATCGCTGCTCTTTCTGTCTTCGCTGTCGAACATGCCGCTCAGGGCATGGATGAGGTGATTCACATTCTTATATCGAATCTGATCGAGCCATTCCAGATGACTGAAACGAATACAAGAAGGCGCCTTGGCGATGCAGAAGGTAGAGAAGAGCGCAGACGAACAGATCTGCGACAAGCCACGCTGAACGCTCTACGCATCATCTCTGACGTTTTACTGACTACTTCAAGAGAGTCTGGTGTCTCATACAAGTACCGACTTGCCATTGGTACGCAGCTTGTCGAGCGCAAGGCTTTCGAGCATCTTCAAAGACTGCCTGCGAAACTCGAGATGGGACGTATGACCGAGAAGACATACCGGGACGAGGTGAACAGCATTCTCACAGTCTGGAAGGACGAGCACCTCTTCGATAAACCCGCCCTGGAGCATTTGGACGAGGCCTTCAATGCACGAGAAAGACAGAAGGAGCAAGAAGAACAGGAGAGGAAGCTGGCTGAGAAGAGGAATAAGCGTAAGGTTGCTCCAAAGGCTGCTGCTACGAGTACTCAAGTGGACAATTACGAGGACGACAAGATGGATCTCGACGAAGAAGGTGAGAACATCAACACGCTTGATGGCTCCAACGATGGAACACCCCAGGCAGTACCAGATACATCAGTACCCGCTGAACCAGAGACCACAGTGGTTGATACGCTGCCAAAAGAAACCTCAGTTGTAGCGCCTGAGATACCAGAAGAAACAGCAGCTGCACGGGCTAGGCGCCTGCGACCAAGGGCGGAAGACATGTTTGCATCAGATGGCGAGTGAAAAACAGCGATTCTTAGTACATGATACCCTAGACTAGACGAGATGCATGAACAGTACTGAATGGCAGTGAAAACATTGTCAAGCACAGTGAAACATTGCGGTGGTCAGGCAGGACTGTGAATGGGCTTGTCGGTGTTTGTTGACGATGACGCGCTTCGGCCGCGGGGGGTCAAGGGACTTTGATACGTCGCGAAGGCTACCAATCACACACCACGCCGCTGCGATCAACATCATTCATGGTTCCTGACCTCACCTCACTAGGAACGACATTCACTCTCCTCCGAACCTGTGACTGACTGCGTGCCGCGGACGCGCTATCACGCGGCTTTGTGGTCATTTACGTGATTGGCCCCATCGTCAGGAGCATCGTCCCTCTTCTCGCTCCGAGCGCTTTCCCGCCTACACTCACCGCAATAAACCTATCACCAAGTCTACCCCACCCCAAAAATTTCGCTCGCTCACTGTGCAACTTCATCTCCCGGCGGAGCCAGAGCAATATATCTGCGGCGAGCCGAGACTACGCAGCTACGCACAGCTCCGCACCACCCCCGCGGTTATCTCCCCGCGCAGGTAACCGCTATCTATAGCCCACCATGCCCTGCTTTCTAGGGCTCGCCGTGAGCATCCACACTCCCAACGGGCCGCTGTCAGAGCATTCGATACAGAAGCAATCCAAATTCCACCGCATTACGTCGTACATTCCCGTGCCGCCCGCCAAAGTCCCGCCTGGTGCTACAAAGCCTGAGCAGTCAACATTCGCTATCTCGATCACTCTACTCACACCAGGTCTTCACGTCCCCTACTCCACACCAAAGCCTACCGCGGAAGACCCCAACCCAAAGCCGAAAATCGTCGGCGGCCTCCCAGGCTTCACCGGCGAGCGGGGCAAGTACGGCGCTGCCATAGCACCATACAAGCCTCTTACCACCTCGCCAAACGAAACGATCGCCGCCTACATATACTTCGATGGACGAGTAAAGGAGGAGGTGGCGACGCTGTTACGGCGCGGCGAGGAGACATGGGTAAATTCGCGTTGGGTCAGTGTGCCAGACTCAGAAGGAGGAGGACTGGCCGAGCGCGAGTTCCTGTTCCGCGAAGTGGGACTTGAGCGCTGGCTGAATGGGCTGGATCTGGAGGGTACAGACAAGAATGTAGCTGCCAAGATTGAGCGGAGAAAGCAACGCCTGGAGAAGAAGCGCAGGAAGAGAAGGGAAGCGCGCGGCAGCGACAGCGAAGATGAGAGCAAGCCCTCGCGAAACGGCGTCCTGCGCTACGGCGACGAGAAGGATGCACCAGTTGAGGCATTGTCAGGAAACGACGACTTCTTCACATCAGACTCAGACTCAGACGATGAGCCTCCGGTACCGGAAGCTGCAGGGCAAATCAAGGTTGCCTTGTTCCGTGTCTTAGCATCTGGCGAGATTAAGCGCGGAGAATACTCACCACAGTTCGACGCGCATGATGACGACGAGACGAACGGTGGTGATGGCGAAGACATTGACCATACCACGAGTTTCGCGAAGCCAAAGACGCTAGATCCTAAGTCGATCAGCACACAAACCGTCACCGGCATTGACCCCCCAGACAAGCCCTATGCTGTATTTACATTCTTGTACCGTGGAGAACGTAGGTACTTGCCTTTCTTACAGACTATTGTATGCTAACAAAAGTAGGACAATTGCGCAAGATGGGTATCCTGGAGACCGATGAAAAGAAGGTGACAGTAGCCTCACCAGCAACTCGTCGGAAATCAGGACTTGACTTTGGTAGCCTCAAGCCCCTGAACGCAGCAGGCACTAAGAACTTTGGCGGCTACCGTGACATGCAGTCACCTAAGGCTAAGAAGAAGAGCGAAGACGCCATGGACAGCGATGCGGATGACGAAGACGATCAAAAGCCAGTTGAGGCGGATGACGACAAGGACGTAGTCGACAAGGGCATGCTTTCGCCGGAAGATGCGGCCAAGCAGGGTGAACTTGCAGAGGGCGTGCGAAAGATCAAGGTCAGTATCCAAATGTCCACAAGTAGTACGTTCACTAACACCATTCTAGCTGAAGCGACAGCACTCCGCCGAGCCCCTGCGAGGTCCGCCTGCAGGCGAATCGTCGTCCGGGTCTCCTGTTTCCGGCTCACCTGCCCCAGGCAGCTCGAAAGCCGAGGGATCCGCATCTGCCACTGCTACCGCGGATGCGGAAGCCAGCATCGCATCACCATTCAAGAAGCACCGTGCTTCTCTGCCAGGCTTTGATGAGAACGTACGCAAGAGCTTAGGTCAGGCCCTATTGGGTGCTCAGAAAGAGCGAGGAAACTCAGAAGGCACCATTCCGACAACGACCATTGAGTCGAAGATGGAGGAAGATGAGGAGTTGTGACTTTGGGAGATTCGTATGCAGAGTGCATTTGGATAAACCGGCCACAACTGTAAGCAGACATGTGGTTGAAAGTCGTTGTAACGTTCATTGCCAGGTTCCTCTTTTACTATGTCAAAATCAGGAGACGGCCGCAGGTACGCATCGCTCTGCGCCATAGCAAACATCGCCATTGAGTACTATACCACGCGGCACCACAACAGATGGGCCGGCACTTGCTATACAGGCGCTTTTGGGCACAGGCACGAAAATTGGGCGGTTTGGATCGAGTGCTTCTAGCTCTTTCACTTCTAGGCCATGTGCTCTGTACATCTTTGATTTTGATCCCAGCGCAGGATGAGGTTTGTCGTCAAGACGCTGCTCAGACAAGGTAGCATCACGAATACTGTAGATCATGTCAATCTATTCTTCGTACATCTTTACCGGTAAACGTTCCTCAACTCATGTATCATAACATTGTATTGGTTGAGCAGCGATTACAGCTTGAACTCGACCGTACTCCTTTCCCACCCGACTCCTCCTGCGTCCTTTCGGCTCGCAAGCTTCTCTGCTAATTCGGCCTTCTTGTCTCTATTCCGCTCCGTGCACAGCTCGAACACTGTACTAAGGTTGAAGACCATGGAATGGAATGGCGAACTTTCGTCAACAAGCTTCGAGAGTAGATCCTTGGCATCTGGGATATGACCTGTGTACAGCAGGCACACAGCGAGGTTCTGGGCGACCATGGCATCTTCGGGAAACTGCTCATGCAGAGAACGGAAGGACGATACTGCAGCTTCGTAGTCCGAATCTGCAAGCTGAGTGAGAGCCGAGAGAGAGCCATCAAGAAGCGCATCACTGCCAGCTTCAGAGGCTTGCGCAAGGCATCGTCGTGCACTTGCCAGATCACCAACTCTCAGCCACACCAGCGTTTCCATGGTTAGTATCTCTCTGGTCTCGGCAGAATTTGCATCGCCGTCATTCCTAGACAGCGTGCCCAAGTGTCTCCCCGCGCCTTCCAAATCACCCATCTCCACAAGGGTATTCGCAACCCTGACCCCACAGTCCCTCAACCTCCGTCTCCAAAGCACCTTTTCAGACTCTTCAGTCGCTCGAATAGTGCTCTCCCGACACTCCCTTGCCAACTCATAGTAACCCATAATCCCTTTCCTCCACTCCCCATACCCCAAGGCCGTCAATCTTACAACCAGCAGTCGCAAGTCCCACGGCACGAGATGCACGTTCGTCAGCGGATGGCGGTAAAACGCACTGTTCAAGTCGCCCAGCACCTTGGCTTCCTGTGCTGCAAGCGCGTGCTCGCTTATCAGACACAGACATGCCAGGCGGATGTGCACGAGGTGGAAAAGTGTGGGGTAGTCGGTAGGTGCTGCCGCTGAGACGATGTTGCGCGCTGCTGCGATGGCGGCTAGACGGTAGTGTCCAGATATGAGGAGCGAGTCTATGGGCGCTGCGACGGAGGGGACATTGGAGGCGTGCTGGAAGGGGAGCGGGGCGGTGATAGGGAGGACGTGGTAGGCGGAGGGGTCCTGGAGGAAGGATACGTCGAGAGAGGGGTTTTCTTGGATACCGTGGCTGCTGGATTCGGGCGGAGGTGAGACTATGGGGGAGCGGGTTGGCGAGAGGACGCGTGAGGGCGTGCTGGTGTTGGTACTGGGTGGTGCATCTTGGGCGAGCGGGTCGTTGAAGGTGTCGTCGGCGTCGAGGGGACCCTTGGTCATGCGCCGGGCCAGGGCGACGCGTCCGCTGGCTGAGCGGCCATGGGTGCTCCGCGAGTTATTGCGTTGCGGTGTGAGGCTCATAGTTGTCACTCATGTTGCATGAACGTAGATGCAGGAGCTCCAGCAGCCAAGGGTCCTCGGGTGCAGGGATCTTGAGCCAAGGGCATTTAGGTGCTCCGTGGTCTTCGATCTGCCGTCAAATGACAGTTGCGCAGAGCCTTCAAAATCGCCCCTAACGGCCAAAGGAACAATGCTCTTTGAATGGATACACGTTCAGTCTGATAGGTCTGTTAACTCCATGGCTGTCACCTCGGTGTTAAGCTTCACATGCGCCCTGTCAAAGCACTCCGTCATCGGAGGCGATCCGTTTCCCCACATTCTCGAGTGGCCAATCAAGCTAGGTCTGAGTATTTCACTAAAAGGCCCGGCTGGACTGCTGCTGCTCGCCTCTTGACTCTTCAAACTTTTGGGACTCACCCTTCTGTTCGATCCACACCTCGAGTATTCTCAATCGCATCCTTCTCCTTTGCGATTGCAGTCCACAGTCCTGCCAGGACGCTCTTTTTCGCCATGCAGCAATCACGGACTCGCGCCATTGCGGCCATCAAGGGCACACGCACTTTTTCCACTTCGGCTGTGCGAGCACAATCATCGCCGCTGACCCGACCAGCCCAAGCAGCCGCCACAAAAGTCGTCAAGGAGGATGTCAGGACACAGAGCACCGCCGCTGCGGCCTCGCAGACACAGGCGCGCGCCCGCCCAGCGCCCGCCTTCAACCGCGAGGATTACGGCAGCGTGCAGCCATTGAAGCCCTACCGTGCACCTGAGATGGACCACTCTTTCGTCGGCATGACTGGTGGTCAGATCTTCCACGAGATGATGCTGCGTCAGGGCGTCAAGCACATCTGTATGTCTCAGCCACTGCGTCCATTGTGACTCGCATACGCAAACAAAGACATGTACACAATGCTAACCACTTGACTCAGTCGGTTATCCTGGAGGTGCCATTCTCCCCGTATTCGATGCCATCTACCAGTCTCCACACTTTGACTTCATCCTCCCAAGACACGAGCAGGGCGCTGGCCACATGGCCGAGGGCTATGCCCGCGCCAGCGGCAAGCCTGGTGTCGTTCTTGTTACCTCGGGACCTGGCGCCACCAACGTCGTCACACCCATGCAGGACGCTTTGATGGACGGAACACCCATGGTTGTTTTCTCCGGACAGGTCGTCACCAACATGATTGGATCCGATGCTTTTCAGGAGGCCGACACTATTGGTATCACACGAGCATGCACAAAGTGGAACGTCATGGTCAAGAACATTGCTGAGCTGCCTAAGAGGATCAACGAGGCTTTCGAGATCGCTACCAGTGGCCGCCCTGGACCCGTTCTCGTCGATCTGCCCAAGGATGTCACTGGTGGCACCCTCAACCGCCCTATTCCCATCTCCAGCACCCTTCCTCCTTCTACAAGCGCCGCGACTCTGGCCGCGAGGGAGGTCTCGAAGAAGCAGCTCGACGCCTCGATCAGGAGAGCTGCCGACCTGATCAACGTTGCTAAGAAGCCTGTGATCTACGCCGGACAGGGTATCCTCCAGACACCAAACGGAACTGAGCTCCTGAAGGAGCTTTCTGAGAAGGCCAACATCCCCGTGACCACCACCCTCCAGGGTCTTGGTGCCTACGACGAACTCGACCCTAAGTCTCTGCACATGCTTGGTATGCACGGTTCCGCATATGCCAACATGGCCATGCAGGAGGCCGATCTGATTCTCGCCCTTGGTGCTCGTTTCGATGACCGTATTACCGGAGCTGTTGCCAAGTTTGCGCCGGCTGCTAAGGCCGCCGCAGCGGAGGGCCGCGGTGGTATCGTCCACTTTGAGATCATGCCCAAGAACATCAACAAGGTCGTCCAGGCCACCGAGGCTGTTGCAGGTGACGTTGGTTCTAGCCTGACCCAGATGATGCCTTTTGTCAACATTGTCAAGGACAGGCCCGAGTGGTTTGCCCAGATTGATGACTGGAAGAAGCGCTTCCCGTGGGCCTACGAGAAGGAGGGCGAGAACGGTCTGATTAAGCCTCAGACCGTCATTGAGACTCTCTCCAACCTGACTGCTCACATGAAGGACAAGACTGTCATCACAACCGGTGTCGGACAGCATCAGATGTGGGCCGCACAGCACTTCCGCTGGACACACCCACGCACCATGATCACTTCCGGAGGTCTTGGTACTATGGGTTACGGTCTGCCTGCGGCTATTGGTGCCAAGGTTGCGCGCCCAGAGTGCCTGGTCATCGACATTGACGGCGACTCGTCTTTCTCCATGACTCTGACTGAGTTGTCAACTGCTGCTGAGTTCAACATTGGCTGCAAGGTCATCATCTTGAACAACGAGGAGCAGGGTATGGTCACACAATGGCAGACTCTCTTCTTCGAGGACCGCTTCTCGCACACACATCAGAAGAACGCCGACTTCGTCAAGCTCGGTGACGCTATGGGTGTTCAGGCCAAGCGTGTCATCAAACCCGACGAGCTCGAGGGCGCTTTGAAGTGGCTGATCGAGTCTGATGGCCCGGCTCTGCTGGAGGTTGTCACTGACCAGAAGGTTCCCGTCCTGCCCATGGTACCTACAGGAAGTGCTCTGCACGAGTTCCTGGTATACGACGAAGGTACGTCATCCTCCACTGCATATCGCACAACACTCGCTGACCACGCATACAGAGACACAAAAGAACCGCAGAGCGCAAACCAAGGACAGATCGGGCCGCTAAACACTTAGCCTCGTTTGTTTCCTTTATTTGTACATTGCCTTCTCATGTAAATTCTTGGGTCAGCTTCGGCGTTTTATTACCATCTTGTGTCAGTGTCATTGGCGGAGCGCTTTTTACGGAAAAGTCAACACGTTGAGTGCTAAAAGTAAGATATCAGTCTTTTCTTGCGCGCGATTGGATGAAGATGGAAGGGATAGCATATGCGCGTTAGTCATTTATGAACAGATTGCATGAAAGTAGCTTGGTTGCATGACAGAGATGTAGTGGTTGAGCACGATGTGTTCCGTGGTCGAATATAGAATTGTCCTATGGGTCAGGGTGCGCTTCTTTGAGCTGTGAGTTTATATCGCATTGCTCGCTTTCTATGAGTCTTCACCTCGTCACACCAACTCGCAGTCACAATCTGATCTTAAACACCTTCATCGCCACCCCAGGTCTCACGAAGACCTCCACAGTCAAATTTCACAGCACAATCCTACATCTGAGATCCCTTGAATCCTCCACACATCAACATGAGTACCCTCTTAACTCCCCGTAAGACCAAGTCATCCTCAAAACTTCCGCCCTGCCCTCGCACCGGCGCTTCAAGATGCTACTGCCACCCCGACCGCACTAAATCACGCTCCTATCCATCTCAACAAGGTCGCGTGCGCACCAGCACGGAGGAAGGCAAAGACCCCTGGCCGGACCACGTCATCGCAACGAAAGGATATGCGGAGCACCTCGTCAGCCTGAGCAATCCTGGCGATGCTCCCAGCAGGGTGAAGGGGGTGAATACCTCCAGCCTGAGCCGAAGTGATTCGGAAGTATCATTTAAAGCGCTTTCTGTGGTTACCAAGAAGGGAGAGTATGAGAGTATGCGCAGTGGGTATTTTGCGGATGACGAGAAGTGCAGGAAGACACTCTTTGCGGAGGAGAGGAAAGAGGAAGAAGTGGATGAGATGACAGTGGCGATCAGGATGAGGGCGAGGCAGTGGGAGGTGCAGAATCGATATAGGGGGAACAAGGGATTTAGGGGCTTCGTGAGGAGCTTGTGGAAGAAGGGGAGTAGGTAGGTGGCTGTGATATGGAATCGGGCGTAATGATAGAATTGTGACTACCTCCACAGCAAGATATAACGTAGATTTCCACCGAATCAATTCGCGATTAGGAATTACAACTAAATACTTGCATTCTGATGTCGGCTTACTCAGCCCGACACAACTTGCCGTTCTCATTCGGCAGACCATCGACAGATTCGACCTTCCACCTCTCACTGCCCACACCTGTGGTGGCGAAGAAAACATCTTGCGGATCCAATTTGCTCTTCAGCTCCAGCAGACGCGGGTACTTGTCGCCCCAGAACGCCTGCCCAAAGTTCGGCTCAAGCCTATCGGCCTCAGCCAAGTAGCTTCCCGCACCGGGACTGATGTCGCGCCACGCCTGCGCCTCGACGTCCTGGAAGTCCTGTCTGATCTTGAGGATTTCGGTCGCGGTCGAGTTGATGGGCCAGCGCACGGACTGCATAGAGAAGGATACAACAGGGCGCCAGGCTGAGTTGACGGCATTGTCAGCGTCGGACTTGGCCTGGAAGTTGAAGTGCACTTGTACGCGGTTCTTTTCGCTCGAGGAGCGAATGTGTTCGTACAGCTCCTGGCGCTTCTCTTCGGTCTCGAAGTTGGCACGCGGGAAGAGGCGGGAGGCTGTGGCGACGTTGGCCTTCTGAACTGACTCCAGAGGGAAGGAAGACCGCCAGGCGGAGTAGTAGGTATCAAAGTGGGTGATGTTGGGGGCGTAGGTGATGTTCAGGCTGTCGAGCTTGTTGAACCAGGGTTGCAGGAGGGCCGTGGCTTCTTCGAGGGTCTTGTTCGGGGCGAAGAAGGGCGAGAACTGGAAGGTGAAGGATCCGTTTGATGGGATGATCATCCAGTAGGTGTAGGTTCCGGCATCAGCATTTGCGACGTTGACGTCAAGGTACGAGCGGATAGCGGACCAGAAAGTCTCGTTACCTGTCTGCTTGGACGAGAAGCTGAAGCGCGAGGCGGTCACTGGCAGGTCAGGGTGAGCTTTGACAGTGACTGAAGTCGCAACTCCGAAGGTACTGCCACCTCCGCCACGAAGAGCCCAGAAAAGGTCAGTGTGGGAGGTAGAGTTGGCCACGACAAATTCGCCATCGGCAGTGACGACCTCGAAGGCAAGCACGTTATCAGCACCGGTGCCGTAGAGACCGGTCAGCGGAGAGTGACCACCACCTTGGATGTACCCACCCATGACACCAACTGTCTCACCTTCTCCACCAACAACGACCCTGCCCTTCTCGTCGGCAGCCTTATAGATCTCAAAAGCCTGTACACCGGTGCCAGCCTTGAATGCAGGTCCGGTGTAGCCTAGCTCCTCATCTGCATATTCCTCGATGTACTCGATGTCCTTCATGTAATGTGTCCAGATGCTCAAAGCATCCTTACCACCACTCTTGCCCAGAAAATCATGGCCGGTGTTCTTGACAATGAGCCTGACACCCGAGTTTCTGGCGAAGTTGACAGCAAGCTGGATATGCTTTGGCTCAGTGGCATTGACAACGTATGCAGGGAATCCTCCACGGGTGCAGTTGTGACTGTCAAAGATGACTGGTGCAGTGCAAGTCATACCTTGTGCAACCGGAGACATCATTTCGATAGGGTCGTGCATGTGAGTGTATGATTGAGTCCATGTTGCGGAGTAGGTAGCACACTGCTCAGCGTCGTAGTCCGGATGAGCGGGGTAGCAGACAGCAGCAAGAGGTGTCGGCCTTGAGAGTAGACGGTTGCCAGTCAACTCGTTCAGCTGAGACCATGCCTCGTCGGACGGCCATGCGGCGTCTCCTGGGTAGACCTTGCAACGAGAGGTCTCATTCTTGGGGACAGTGGTATTCGAGCCCTGGAGGAAGAGGTTCTTGACAGTCGAGGATACACCTTCGAGGTCGGCCTCAACAAGCACGTTCAAGTCCCGACGAGCCAGTAAAGGTGACGCATTTGTCGCAGCAGCCAAGAGTGCTGTGAACCAGATCGTAGATGGAGCCATGACAGTCTACCGTCTTGATCGAGATCAACAAGTCTGTGACCATCAGCCGTTAGTCTGGTAGTCGATCCATGGGCAGCTGAACTATGATTCTTACCAGTACAACGGCTCCGGATGTTACTTGCAAGTGCCCGCTACCCGCACCGTTTGGCAGTGTCGATGGAGAAAGGCCGCCCATCGTGCTGTTCGTCCACTTAAGGGGGCCTCGCAATGGCAAATTGCTGGCTGATGGCCCACTCTCGGCGTATCGTAAGCTAACTCGAGAGCCCGCCTGATGCGCTCTCTGACAGACGATCTTTTCAGAACCTGTGTAAGACCGAAATGCAGGGCCCGTGAAGAAGCTCGGCCAAGAAAAGTCAAGGTCGGCAGCTGTTCCCCGCGCGGGATGTGTGACGGAACAGGGCAAGAGCCGTCGGGGATATAGTTCCTTGACTCGTGCATTGGGTGATCATCATCCCTTTTAGCCAGCGATGTGTGCAGGAACAAATGCTCTGCACGCTACAGGGCACGTTTGATAGGGCGAGTGTCGAGGTTCATGCAGGTTTGCAGCCCCTCGACAGGGCTACACGCTACATTGTGCTGAAGAGGCACCACTGCCAATATTCGTAAAGAGCGTACCGCATGGACCTGCATGCGGATGTGATGTGCAATGATGGACACTGATGGGCGCTGATGGTGGAGTAGGAAGCTCTTGTATCTGCAAGCTTTCGCATGTGTTGCGCCTTCCGAACTTCTCCCACGCGGCCCGTACCTCGACCCAACCATCAACAACCTACATTGAAGCCTTGGGCATCAGTGTCCGGGTTTAGAATGAAAACTCAGTTGCACGATCAGATGTTGACAAGAGTTTGTTTACCGCTTTGACCAGTCTCGACACGGCTCGGCCTTACTTGATGTCCCTGAATCGTTGTGGCGCTCTTCTGACAGGTCAGCCAAGGATGGCGGTTGACGGATCAGCGTATTCACTGCCAGAATGGCCCTGAAAACTGCCAAAGCGTCCCTCGTATCCCTGCAGGGTATGTATCGTAATGGTGGGACGTCCGCAAATGGCCACGTCGCGACCGAAAGATGCGCCGCAAGGCTAGGGTTCATCGAAGTAATTCTCCGCCTGTTGCTATTGTGGGCTGTCCCACACCAGAGAGTGTGCATTTGCATCGAAGTCCTTCGTGATCAATTGAAGTGGAGGAACAGTATCGAGGCGTCAGAGGTAAGTCAGTCAGCTTTCCAATGTAGACCGACCGTCATTGACCTCTAACAGGGCGCGCAACATATCATCAGTGTACAGCCTCACTTCGAGTTGCTTCCGGTTCCCCGTCATTACCGTCAGGTCGACGCGCCGATTGGCGCCCTTATGTCAATCACTGTCGAGCTCAATTGCGCATTTACTGGCTTTTGAGCTCTGGTCTTTGACGGATCATCACCAGTATGGTTGCGAGCCGGCAAACTGAGGCTCTTGTTTTAGTATGCCTCTTTCCGGTGCTCTCCACGATCTTCGTGTTACTGCGAACATATTCACGCTACTTGAGTCGCAACTTTGGATGGGATGACTACCTGATCTTGCTCTCAACGCTGTTACTCTTGGGTCAGACTCTGACGGTGTACAAATGTATGTGAGCTAGAGACGTGAGACGAACCTTATACTGATTCGTACAGATATTTTGGTGAGCGGTACTGGGTATCATGTCTACGATCTTCCCAAGCAGACCGTTGCAGAAAAGATCACCGCTTTGGAATGGAGCTTCGCGGTGCAGATGTTCTACCATCCTCTGATGTGCGCAATCAGGGCGAGCATCATCATGTTTCTGTTCCGGATGAAAGATTACCGCCGCAGAATAAGGTACTCCCTGCATATAGTCTGTAAGTCTGCCTCCTCCGGTTCGTGGTCATGAGTATTGACTCCAATTTACAGTCTGGTTGAATGTTGGTTACACTATCGCAACTACTCTGGTGAACACACTGCAATGCAATCCTGTCCAGTACACTTGGCTGCGTCCAGAAATGGACCAGTACGACGCCGACGGTAATGTCACTGTCAAGGGAGGCACATGTATCGAGTCTCGAGCCTTTATCCTTGCGAGTTGCGCTCTCAGTATCTTCATGGATCTGATCATCATACCAATTCCCAGCATCATGGTATGGAACCTACAAATGAGTGTCAAGACAAAGACACTCGTCGTACTTGTCATGAGCTTGGGTTGGATGTAAGTCACAGTGCTCACAACGTTTCTCTCTCTTTGCTCACAATGCCTCAGTGCTACAGGAGTGTCGGTCGGACGCTTCATAGTATACTACTACCGCTTCGCGCCCACCAATTTGGACCGAACATGGGACATCGGAGTCGTAATATCAATCGCGGAACCAGCTGTTCACATCATCACCGCTTGTGCTCCGGCCACCAAAGGACTCTTCCGCATGTTGTTTCCATCCTGGAAATCAGAATATGGGACCTATGGTGACAGCTATGTTCCATATACACCTTCAAACACAAAACAACTCGGGTCACGTACCACAGCTTCGAAGCCGCGGCCGTCTATGGGTTTCAACTTTGGACTGTCCTCGAAAACAGAAGAGGGACAGGATGTCGTGATAATGGAGAGAGAACACAGTTCCAGAGATGAAGATGTCTACGGGATGAAACCACTCGGTAGCGTCGACTCGAGGGAACAGATTGGTCATGACGATTACGAAACGAGCACACACGACGCTAGGGCCAGCAAAGCCAATACAGAGTACAGCAAGGAAGACAGCGACATCATTGAGGCATCGCCGAGGCATGTCCTGGGACACGCTAAGTGAGCGTCTCCCTCCAATGTCTCACTACTGATGTTCATACTATGGAGTTGGTGGATCTGTGCTGTTATTTGGAATGCGATATACCATTTGCTAGGTTCGCTTATACTGCATAATTCATGATTGGACACTTTTAGTCTTTCGTCTTAGATAAGAACCAAGTACCGTTTGGAAGTCATTACTGCCTCGCAGGCGATAGGTGTGTGACCTGCGACTTATTCATTCTTCGTAGCGCAGACTTGTATCTATTGGTCTACAAACAACAACAGCACCAACGCAGCCTGTGTACGATGCGAATTGTCTAATGATCGTTGTTGGCATGTTTGAGCATATTATCACATCGCTTGAAACTCCTAGAGCAGCCAGACTCACGGCACTCCACCCTTTGTCCCTGACCATGAACAGTGGCGAGGTGTCGTGTCAGATCGGCCCTAAGACCGAAGGGATCTTGCGTGCAATCATTGATGGTGCAACGGAAACGCCTCGAATGCTTACAAAGTACGTGTCTCCTGAATAGTTACGAATCAGCACTACTGCAAACAGGGTGGCGCAAAAGCGTATATGGCTTGAACTTACCTAAGCTCCGACTGTAACAGGAAGGTATCGTTGCACTCATCACACCGCGGTCCTTCATTGCCCGAAAACAAAGGCTTTTGTCGGGACGAGAGATGATGCGTGTGTGGCAGGTATATAGGGGAGCGCTTAAACCGCTGGAGTACTGGACTAGCCTTTGCGGTGGGGCCCGAGATTGTTGTTGACACTTGCTGCCCACAGTGCGACGAACCCCTGGGTCCCACCATTTGTGACATCGAAGAGTCGCTGTGGCAAGAGCGTGGCGTGTCCTGCAACTCGCTTGATTGTGATGTCTCCTCTGTTGGTGACGATGTCGAGCTATCTTCACCTGGAGAAGAGGAGGCCATGTCTTGATCGTGTCCATTACCCGGCCCGCGTAAGGAATACAATGCGGGTAGATGTAGGTCTTCATCATTAGCATTGCTAGCTGACGTAGTGAAAGCTGTGCCCTGGCTCGACGCCGACGCTTCTGTCGGATTCTCTTGGAGGCTATATGGCGAACCATTGTCCTCCTTGATGCAAATAACATGACTAGCTGATGCTGGTATTGCTTCAACTTGATCCGCCGCCGACGTTTCCGCCAAATTCTCGTGAGAAGTGGACGGCAGCCCCTCGCGCAACTCAGTGCACGAGAATCTTGGTGAAACCGCCTCGAACCGCTCCATGAGCTCTCTCTGTAGGCGTTCGATGACCTGATCTTCAGCGACAATCTCTGCTGGTAACATCGTGGGTGTCGCCTTGGTAGCTTTGAGATATGGTCTGTGTATGACGGGATTGAGGTCATGTTCAACATCGAATAGTGAGACAGTGAAGTCCCCTCCTTGATGGAAGCAATCGATGACATGGCAGCTCTTTCCTTTTTGTGCATTATATGGAAAAACGTGTGGAAAAACGGTAGTACAAACGTATGTGGTATCTGCAAATTGGAGAAGAGCCGTAACCGGCAATAGAAATTGGCGAAGACTGTACAGGCCTTCACCAGTACGTTTGAGAGGGAGGAAGCAGCAGTAGCAGCTCCGGGCCGAGCGTCCTGTAGGCGCTCACTGAAGTTGTGGAACTCGTCTGTGACGGATAGGATTGGAGCGCGTTGCAGTGGTGAGAGCCAGTTGGTTTTGTGCAGGCGGCCGAGGCCGCTGCAAAGGTTTATGGTGACAATTCACCTGGGTAGGAGCATAGCGGTGTTATATGCTTTGTAGCCTCGTTGGCGTAGTAAGAGAGGCTGATTGATGCAGCCTATCAACGTACCCATGGGTATGCCTCATGACCTCACGCAGGCCAAGCCTTTGGCAGTGCCAGCTCGCAAAGGTAGCGCGGGGCGCAACGAACGAGGCTATGACCGATTAAAGTATGCCTCATTGTAGACACATTCTCATCGGATTTCGAGAGGATGGAAATGCATGGTAACGATCCCCACATGTGCAGGGTATGCCTCCTGCTGGATTAGTGGTTCGCACATGGCATCCCAATGCTAACGGTCTGCCTATCACGGTAGACCCGCGCTTACTGGGTAGACTACAGTCGGCTGTGCAAGAAACAGCTTCGGCACCCGGGCTTCCATGTTACCTCTGTCTTGCCCTTCAATAGACGGATGCGCATGTTTTAAAGCAGGATGCCATAGGCTAGCACCACTGAGCCGGTTTATGCAAATGTTTCTATATGTCAAGTGCGGTTCACAAGACACTGTGTACCAGTACTGTCGCCCAGTAGCCTTGTGAGCAAAGCTATTGCGCTGACAAGGTGTTGCGAAGCGACATCATGTTTGCGTCTGATTGTACCAACAGCGTCGATGCTGTTCTCGTTCATAATTGTGGGCAGTGCGGCTAAATAGACGGACACACGGCGAGCGGAGCTGTGTGTCGGGGTGGCAAGATATGCAGTTGTTTCAATTGTCTATTTCCCAACTTGAAAAGAAAGATCGATGGCTGGAGAAGTGAGGAAGGAGAAAGGGCTAGCGCCTCATGTGACAGCACCATCACACCATCAAGATTGTGCGCAGAATGATACGGTTAGTAAACAAATTCGAATGCTACGCAAGCTGTGCAAGTAACGACTGGAATAATGCCAAACCCCAAACTCCTAGTCCGCGATCAGCAGATCTCCAGCACCCCTAAAGCTCTGATCTGGCATTGGTAGCACTATTGTACACTCCGTCAGATTGTTGATGTTGTTCACACCAAGAAGCGACAGTCTGATATAGCTCTACGCATGATCCTCATTCCAGTTCTCCTGGCCCTCCTTCCCATGGCTGAACTTCACCCACTCAGCCTTTGTCCTTGGATCGCTCCTCAGTATAACATCGCTCGGGAACCTCATAACAGCCTTGGAGAGAAATAGACTTTGCGCGGAGATGAGCTGATCGGCAGAATCATTGACATCGGGAGGCAGACCATCCATGTTGGCCTTAGAGGAGTCCTTGCGGCCGACGAGGGTGCGAACGCGAGGACCTGCTCTGACCGGGTTCAACTTCAATGATGATGCGTGCGATCGTCTTTTCAATTGGTGTTCTTTGACGTCTTTGATGTCACCGATAAGCACAGGTATATCCTCTGCTTCTGCTTCGGGATCCTCGACCTCGTTGCGGGCTTCAACCTCATTTGGGTCAACGACTTCATTAGGGTCGACTTCGGTTGCTTGACGTCGAACATGCGATGGCAGTCGTCGGGGTCCGGGCCGTTACTGCCTTTCTTGTACTCTTTGCTCGATCCCGCGTACTGTAGCTTCCATGTCGGGGTAGGCGTATGCGCATTCGAAGATGGTAAGGGCGCCGAGGCCACCAACAATGATTAATGAAAGCTTCATGTTATGACGAGTGAGACATGAAACGATTGACTTGGTGAATCGAAATGCTTGCGAGACTTGACTTGCCGTGAGGCTGCCACGGCCTGCTTTATAACACCTGCACATCTTGCTATACGAGCCTTCGGCTTGCTCCAGCGTCACGACCTCGCCGTGTTCTCAGCTTGGCGAGCGTCTAGATACCCCGGACTTTCCGTTTGAGATGGCTGTTTAGCGACAAGCTCGGCAAGAGCCACAATGTCCCTTCCACAAGGCTGACGCTAGGGTCAGGTCAGGGTCCGAAAGACGAAGGCGTGGTTCCCAGATGGGTAAGTACACGAGGGCTTCTTTGTTCTCCGCGACTAGCCAGACAACATGGCCGGCGAAGCGAACCATACTTCCGTTGCTCTTCGCCAGAGACCAGACCATTGCTATTCTCGAGTCCCATTCTTCCTCGTGGAGAGAGTAAAAGTGACAGCCTTGGCTTCTGAGATCTTGTAGTGCTTCGTATATATACGGCAGGCATCAGTTGAAGGCTGTCAGCACAAAACTAGTTCGTGTTGGAAGCTCGCTTTATTGGCGAGTATTCAGTACTCAGATTGCGACGCAGCGTATGCAGGTGCTGCATTCTGTCCATAAGCATACAGATTGCTGTGCAATAGACTCAAGTCTCCCGCGAGTTCTCCTGGACTTCTGCTGCGCCTCCTTGGCCAGAGATCAGACTGTCGAAATGCGGATGCGAAGCCGATGGTTAGAGCAGCGAACAGAGGAAAGGTATTGTATGCTTTCAGGGTCCAGACGGCCGGAGTCTGAGTCCAGAACTTTGATTGCACGTGACGGCCGGATGTGGAGCTGCAGGTACCCGAACATCTAAAGCGTGAAACCTGTGAGATTGTTTCACACATGTCAATCTGCGCAATGCGAAACCCAATGTCGCACGGAATCTATTGAAAACAACTGAGGTCTGGCAGATGTTGAACAAGTCGAATTTGCTGCGAGATATTACCCTCACCTCAAGTATACATAGACTCCAAGTCGCTCCAGCCCTCTGCTATGCAACCTATACAACTCCTAGTGGCCCATTTCGAACCATTCGTGGTAGACCGCCGGTACAGTAGTGATACAAGAAGATGTCAACATGTCGATACGCGTGTGCGCATGTTGTATTACAATAGATCATTCAATATGCCGATCCAAGCGCCGTGCAATGCAATTCCGTGATGTATGTGTCGTTCCTTTACTCGTGGTAGTACGTCTCGAACGCGTAGATGATGCCGAAGAAGAGGAAAGCAATAGCACCGCCAAGAGTGACTGTCGAAAGTTAGTTTCGAGCTTCTGCCTGGAAGTAGATGTTTATCTTACCATTACGCATACTGATCTTGCCAGCAATGGCGCGGCCACCAATAACAGCGCCTGCTGTGCAAATGGCATGTCCAGCGGTTGCGCCGGCAGTGACCCACCAGTAGTCAGAGCCTGCAGCCATGGCAACAGTAGCAATCTGGCTACGGTCGCCCCACTCTCCGAGGAAGGTCATGACGAAAGTCTGCACCCATGCTGGGCTGAGAAGCAAAGAAAAGAGGTTGTTGATACCGCTCAGAGCTCCAGAGAATGAGGAACCGCGAGGAGAGGGAGATCGGTCGGGCGAGGTGGAAGGACTCCGAGCAGGTGCGGGCAGCCTGGAGTTTGATCGAGAGCGTCGTACACGTCCAGACTCGAGGGCGTAAGGGGAAATGGATGATCGGCGGCGGCCCTTGGAACGCGCAAGCTGCTCTTTCTCCTCGAGCTCTTCCTCGACCTCACGCATCTCCTCTCCAACGCCCTCATCTGGACTCATGGCAAGACCCTCACGCAACAGCTTGACACCGAAGACGAGGAACAGAACAGCAGCAGCCAAGTGTGTGAAGCGCTCCGAAAGGAAAGCAGGCACTGCGTGGCCAAGCACAGCCGAAAGAACTGTCATGACAGCAAGGGCGGAGAAGGCAGCGGAGAAGACTACAAGGCGGGGGTGTCGCATGGCCATCAAGGCGGCTACAAGGAAGGTTTTGTCGCCAATCTCAGAGAAGAGGATCATTGTGAAGGACAGAACGAAGGAGTGGAAGGGCTGGATGACGCCGCCGGCCTCGTCATCAGGCATGCTGGAAGTGGGTGCCTTCGTCTTCGGTGTGGTGTCAAGCGGGTCGGATTTGGAGAGCGAGTCTGGGACGGGATGGGGGAGGTCGTCGTGTGGTGTGTCGGGCAGGTCGGTGGGTTTCTAATCAAGTGGTCAATTGCTGGAACGAGGTGCCTATCACAGTACTCAGGCTTACCTCGAGGCCTGCTGCGCCGTAGACACGTGTGGAGGTGGTCTCTGT
The DNA here is from genome assembly GCA_021642125.1 of Nothophoma quercina. Classification (NCBI taxonomy): domain Eukaryota; kingdom Fungi; phylum Ascomycota; class Dothideomycetes; order Pleosporales; family Didymellaceae; genus Nothophoma; species Nothophoma quercina. The sequence goes on along the minus strand of JAKIXB010000007.1, from coordinate 427,138 downwards.
GGCCGCTGCTTCCTTCAGGTGCGATTGCTCGCCGTGGGGTAGCGGAGGCGCTTCCTTGGGCGATGTTGGCACCTGCTCCTTCTTCGATCCAGTCTTGTCCTCGTGCGCCAGACGCTCCTTGTCCTTTGCTGAGACGCCGCCCTCGACGCCAGTCTTGCCGGTCGCCAGCTTCCGGTCTGGGTCCTGCATGACGCTCTTGTCACCATCGAGGACTTCTTTCTCTGCACCAACCAGCGTCGAGTCCTTCGAGCCAGGAATCGTCTTCTCGCCTGAACCTAGATCCTCGATCACGGCAGGCTTCTTGTCGTGCGAGGTTGGTGTGTCGTCGACGTAGGGACCGGCATGCGGCTTGCCATCGAAGCCATCGACAGGCGCATCTTTTGTTCCTTTCACAGTGGCCGGAGTTAGCGCAGCGGGCGATGGGTCGGGTATGGCATTGGTGTAAGCGGGCGCAGCTGCTCGTGCGACTTTCTTGTCGTCGATCTCGGCGACGGTAGACCTGGCGAGCACCTGCAACGCTGGCAGTAGAATCAGGGTTCGTTGCAGCCTCATGGTGCTGGCTATGAATTTGTGGGCAGGGGTATGCTGTGAGCTGACGGGCACGAAGCGTGACCAACGACGACTGAGTTATTACTACAAAATGTGCGAGGAGAAATTGTCGATGCGAAGGGAGTGTCGTGAAGGAGTAGTGGGATAAAACGGCGGAAAACACAGGGACGTATGCTCAGCACTCAGGGCGTGCTTAGGTGTGATTGAGAGATGTGGCTGCTGTTGGAACTTTAGGAGACACCACTGCCACAGATGCACGCAAGGGGTACGTGCAGATGGCCAGAGGCCCACGTAATGTGTTTGCGACTTGCGTACGGCAGCGCGCTAGGTAGCAAAAGGGTCACGTCAAAAGTGGCAGCAATTTCAGCCTGTCAGACGTCGGCGCGCTGCAACTCCGTCGAAATGTCAAACGCTTCCGTATCCTGCTCAGCTCTCTTCTGCATGTCGCCCCTTCTCCTTGCGCGGGCACGGGCATCCGTACGAGCTGACGCTAGCCTGCAAAGGGCATGCTCGAGCTGCACGTGATTTTGTGGCTGGTACGCGGCAAAGCGGGTCATCCTAGCCGTCGCGAACCCACCATCACAACAACGCGCTCAACGCCGTCACTCATCGTCTGTGAACCTCCGTGCTGCGCAATTAAAAGCTAGATTTTGCGCGCCAGCTGACGCTTCAATGGCTGATGTACGGGGCGTGCGTGCTGGCAGCAGGCGCAAAACACCCATCCCTCAACCTGAAAAGGCGCCTGTACGCGCATCGCGACAAACGCGCAGCCAGAGTCGTGATATCGAGCCATTTCCGGAACCGCTGAAGCCAACCCGCCGGAATACACGCCAAGCGAGTGTGACCAGCGTCGCAAGTGAAAGCGAAAATGAAGGCCTCAAATCGCGCAAATCAAAGCGAAAGCCCGCCAAGGCAGCAGGTTGGTTAACCCCAACTTACCCTAACCCTAACTCGTGCAACGATCGCGTTTCCACCTCGCAAACGTACGACTCACCTTGCAATTGCTGATTCAGAGTCCACCAGATCTCACAATCGTTGAGGAGCTCGACACCGAGATCGCTTTAGGGGAAGTTCCAGGCACACCGCAGCGGTTCGACATCCCTCTGGAGCCAGCACCGTTTCGCTCACCCGGTGCGGTCTCCGAGATGTCTGGCACCACAGCAATCTCCTCGTTCTCCATGATCGAGGCTGAGTTTTTGGATCCAAAATACATGCTGAAGCATGTGCGAAAATTGTGCGATTCTGCAGAGGACTTCTTGCAACACCTCGCACCCAAGAATGGATCCGAAGCCGACGATCGTCGCAGCATCTTGGAGATACAGAAACCCGACTCTGACTTCACAGAGGAGTATCGGGATTTCGACGAAGAGCTTACGGTGCATCTGAAACATTTCAAGAGCGCAGAGCACAACTACATTCACATTCGAGCGGTTCACCGCGCTCTTTTTGGCTCGTACAATGACGTTGGCGCCTTGCAGTCAGGCATAGATCTTGTCTTCTACTTGGCCAACATCCTTATTCTAGGCAAACAAATGATCCACCACGATCGAAGTGACAAAGACATTTGGAACCACCTACGGCAACTCGATTCCACGTTTCCTAGCCAATTCATGCGCTCATTAGTGAGCAACGGTTCGCAAACAGCTGCTGGCGACAGTGTTCTTCTGGAAGAAACGTTCAAGTTGGGTCTAGAATTGCGAACTCAGCTTGCTGTTTCTCTGTTCGAGCGTTTTGCTTACGATGCCGAATTTAACCCTGACGAAGCTCTAGAGGAGATTTTCATCCGTTCAGAGGCATCTCAGGATATTGGTCTCGTTCGCGGTTGGTCTTTGGTAGCTCTTGGTGGGGATCAGGCAAGCCTGTCACACGACTTCCAGAATGTTGTTTTGCAGCGGATCAACGACATCAGAAGTTTCATTCTTACAGACTCTCAATCCTTGGAGAATGGAGACCTCATCGACCAAGACGGTCTGGCCAGCAAGTTTCCTTGGGAGCCGGTCATTCTGCAGCTCTTACAGTGGGTGCGCCTCCGACACGGCGAACTGAGTGCCTCCATTGAAGAAATTGGGGGGTCTGCGGCGATATTGGCGAACGTCAAGCAAGCAATAGCCGCACCTCAACCAGCTCCTGAAGACAACAGACCCACGAATGCCCCTAGAGATTCCCCACGCAAGAAGCGAACATCATTCGGACGATACCGAAGACGCAGCAGTCGCAGGTTTGACCCTAACGCGCCTATCGACGTGCGCGCAATAGACGCATTGAAAGCGCGAGAGAGGGACTCTGGCGTACACTTCGATCCGAAAGACCCGCAACCGGGTGAAGAGTTTGAGCAGATTGCTCTGGAGGAGGATTCCGCGCAACAAATAGTGGAAGAACAAGCTGAGGTGGAAGATGCGCCTGAAGACGTTGAGGAGGAGGCTGAGCTGAGCGAGCCGATTCAACAGATTGACGACAACATTGGGGAACAAACACTCAGTGGGGATGAACAGCAGCAAGGAGACGCGACGCTTGTAGCAGGGGAGGAAGAGCTTGAGGACATTGATCAGTTCGCCGCCACAGGTCCACCCAAGAGTACGCAAGATGTGCTGGCCGCTCTACATTCGGTTGAACCCACTGGAAAGGAGAACCGCAAAAAATCGTACTTCGAACGGCAAGCCGATGCCCAACGCGTCGAATTTGAAGATGGATTTGGCTCCAGCCAAGCAACACCAGGGCCCTCGACCAGAGTGCTGGACAAGGGCAAACAACGCGCAGACCTGCTGCCATCTGTGTCTCAGAAACGCGCACGCGAAGAGTCTGACGAGGAAGAGGAGGATGAATATGAAGCTACCGAGCGGACGTCTCGTGTCCAAGAGCGCCGCCAGAAGAAACCAGTCTCGAAGCGAGTGCGTGTCGAGCCACCATCTTCTGCTCCAGCGCCTCCGTCGCATCAGCCGGTGCGTGCCTCTCAAACAACCCGCGCACCATCGGTTCCAGCAGAGGAAGAGCCACGGATGCCACAGAGCCGGCAACGCGCACCCGCCTCCTCGGCACCCACCGCACCGCGCATGCAGGAAGAAGAAGAATCTCTCTCAGAAAGAGAAGCGCCTGAGATGACCGAACCCGAACCCGAACCTCCGCGCTCCACATACAACGACCAACGCACTATCGCGCTCCAGAACAGTGCTATAGGACGTCCGCGCCAACCTCGACGGACGTGGACGATGGACATGGAAGAAGCACTTGTGGAGTACATGGCAAGGTTTCCGAGGATGTATTCTCAGATCCAGAAGTACGATGCTAGCGAGGATGGTTACGGCCTATTGGAAGACTTTACGCAAGTCAACTTGAAAGACAAGACGAGGACCATGGCGATCAATATGATCAAGTAAGTGCAAACGCTAACAAATGATGTGAAGCGTATTTTTTTTTAACGTTGTTGCAGATCAGGAACTGGGTTGAGGCCTGGGTTCGAACACGTCATCGCGCCTACGTCGAAGGAGGGCAAGAAGTTGATTGAAGCCGGGTTCGAGTGGTGAGGCATCATCGCATGTTGTTCATTTCTGGAGGCACTGTGACTTTTATTGATAGCTTCACACGCCGTCATGTACTCTTACGCTTCGCCTATTCCGGCTGCATGTGTTCCTGCCAGTACATGACTAGGATTATCGAGTCCCTCCGTGACGACTTTGTATGAACAGTCAGAATTGGATGCCGGCTATGTGACCGTGTAGTTTGCATAGCAAACCATGCGCAACCGAGGCGTAAGCCAGCGTTGTTGTCTAGAATGGGTGATGGTTTGTCGTTGCAGGGCGAGTCAGCGATGATCTCACCGCACCATGATGGAAGTGGGTTGGTGGATTGTCGATGAACCTCGGAGGTTTGACAGCTCTCGGTTACTCCGCATTATGTAGTCAATCGTCAGAAAGCTTTACTTCTAGACTCTTGCATACCTTCAGATAGTCCAAGAACCTTCCATCCATCTCTTTTTATATTGTTGTAATCGTACACGTATCCCTCAGCATGTCTGCTTCCAAGCGTGTCGACCAGATCGCTGGCCACCTCAACTACCCCAAGGGTATGTTGGCTGGCCAGGTCGCGATTATTACAGGTTCGGGTCAGGGAATTGGGGCTGAATGCGCGCGGCTGTTTGCGAATGAGGGCGCGAAGGTTGTTGTTGCGGATGTCGATGCCAGTATGTACAGCCATGGACTTGTACTAGACTTTTGGATTGCTCAAGCATACATTTTCAAGGCAAACTTGGTAGATGATTCCAAGCTAACGAACCACAGAGAAAGCCGAAACGGTAGTCTCCTCGATTCAATCGAACGGTGGCCAGGCCATGGCGGTGACAGGCGACGTTCTCGACGATGCCTACATCAAGACGCTCATCCAGAAGGCGGCCGAATTTGGCAACGGCAAGATCCACATCATCGTCAACAACGCAGGCTACACATGGGACGGCGTGATTCACAAGATGACGGACAAGCAATGGCACACCATCGTCGACCTGCACGCGACGGCGCCCTTCAAGATTGTGCGCGCTGCGGCACCGTACTTCCGCGTCAAAGATGGCGAGCCACGGAACATTATCAACATCTCGAGTACGAGTGGGTTGCACGGAAACGCGGGGCAGATCAACTACGCGTTGGCAAAGGCGGGTGTTACGGGTGTCACCAAGACAATCGCTAAGGAGTGAGCAACCAACGTCATGTCTCGGTTCCTACTGCACTCGAGACTAACAGCATCGCAGATGGGGCCCCAACTTTGGCGTGCGCGCCAACACAGTCGCGTTCGGTCACATTGCAACGCGTCTGACGGCAGCAAAGGAGGCCGGCGCTTTCGTGCAGCTTCCCGACGGCGAGAAGGTCGCGCTCGGCATCCCGCAGAAGCAGAAGGAGGCTGCGGGTGGACAGGAGCACGCTGATATCCCGCTGAGGAGGCCCGGGACAGCGACAGAAGCGGCGAGCGCGGTGCTGGCGGTGGCGAGTCCGCTGTTCAGCTATGTGAACGGAGAGACGATCAAGGTGACGGGTGGGCGCGCCATGTAGAAGAAAGTCGTAGTGAGGATGTAGTGATGCAAACATGAGGCTGTGTGTTTCAGACAGTGTGTGGTTAGCAGAATGTTCCGACGCTGAAACTCTCGTGGCCGAATTGCTGTGCGCAGCGTGTCGACTGGTAGTGTCCATGTTGGGGATGGGTTTCAGCATACCAAGCTTCCGCCGAGGGCTATCGCGGCATCTCCACTCCGCGCGAGTCCCTTGAACACGACAACCCCAACGCCATATCTTACCTTTGCTTGCCCTTCTTGCTCTGTGTTATTACTCGGATTTCCCGCTGCTGCCGCTCCTTTCCAGTTCACTATGTTTAGCCAATAGCACCGACCGCCGTATCTTAATCGCATCGCACCGCATCGCATCGTATCGTATCCGCCGCCGCCGCCATGGCCGACGAGAAGCAGGGCCTCCACGTCTACGAAGCCCCGGAAGACCCGCCCATTCCCTCCTACGAAGAAGCCACCAGCTCGCGCCATACATCGACCGCCCGCCGTGGGCCGAACGAAGTCAGCGACGACGCCGAGCGGCAGGGCCTCCTTTCCCCGGACGTGCGCACGCAGGGCAACGGGCCCGCCAGGCGCAATGGCTACTACCACCCGCCCTCGGTCAACGACGAGGAAGACGAGGACTCACTGCTGGGCAGCCCCGTGCGCGACAGCCAGGATGAGGAGCAGCGCCAGATCATGGAGGAGATGGACATCCTGGACCCCGAGAGCGTCGAGGACGGACGCGCACGACGCAATCGCAGCCGCGGTCGCTTCTCCAAGCGCTTCTACAGCATCACGAGCAGTCTGTCCTCGATCCATCTGCCGCGTCTCAGCTGGCCGCGCCGCTTCCGCCCGTCCTTTGCTTTCATAACCGACCGCATGCCCACCGTGCCCGACGAGTACAAGCCGGGGTGGAGCGTGATTGCGCGCCTGTGCGGCCTGATCGTCATCGTCTCGCTGGTCTACATGCTGGTCGTGAGCGAGGTGGTGCCCATGGGCGGCGGATTCGGCGCTCAGTTCAACGCCGAGTGGGTGCGCCAACAGGCCCAGAAGAACATCGAGGGCTGGCGTATCGAGAAGAACCTCGAGTACATCACGAGCTTCGACCATCTGGGCGGAACAAAGGGCAGCTACATTCTGGGTCAGTACGTCGAGGGCAAGTTCAAGGACGCTCACATGGACACCTTCACCCACGACGAGTACTGGGTCTACATGAACTATCCAAAGAACAAAGGAGGGAGGAGCGTGGAGATTGTTGACCCACAAGACAAGAAGTGGAAGGCGAAGCTGGATGAGCCATCCGTGTACAACCCAGGGAGGGCTCAGACATCTGCGTTCCACGCCTTTTCTGCGTCAGCCAACGTCCAGGGGCCACTCATCTACGTCAACTTCTGCGAAAAGAAAGACTTCAAGAGATTATGGGACAGCGGCGTCGATGTGCAAGGCGCTGTGGCTCTGTGCAGGTACTATGGTACGCAGCCAGATCTGGCCATGAAGATCAAGTCGGCACAGGATGCTGGTGTGGTTGGTGTGCTCGTGTACTCCGATCCGTCTGAGGATGGCTTCAAGAAGGGTACTTCGTGGCCGGACGGCAAGTGGCGACCTGGCGACAGCGTACAACGCGGTTCTGCCGCACTGTCCAACATGGTTCTGGGTGACCCGCTAACGCCTGGGAAACCGAGCACGAAGAAGCAAGACCGCATGCCGAAAGACAAGAACCCAGGACTGGTCAAGATTCCAAGCTTGCCCCTGTCTTGGAAGGATGCGCAGCACTTGATCAAGTCTCTTGAGGGCATTGGCGAGGAGCTTCCGGAAGAATGGATTGGTGGTGTTCCAGACGTCAAATGGTTCTCTGGCCACCGTGACAAGTCGCCTACAGTCAATCTGTCCAACGAACAAGACGAAGTCGAGCAGCAGCGCATCACAAATGTCTTTGGGTCGATCCGTGGCCTCGAAGATCCTGCTCACAAGATCATCATCGGCAACCACCGTGACTCCTTCTGCTTCGGCGCCGCAGACCCCGGCTCTGGCACCGCCATTATGCTCGAAATCGTCCGCGTACTGGGCGACCTCCGCGCACAAGGATGGCGCCCGATGCGCACTATAGAGTTCGCATCCTGGGATGCGGGCGAGTACAACCGCATCGGTTCGACTGAGCACGTCGAAGCCAATGCTGACTCATTGCGAGAAAACGCAATCGTCTACATTAACATTGATGCTGCTGTCACTGGTGATAAACTCTGGGCCAACGGATCGCCACTCTTCTCACACGCCTGGCACCGCGTCCTCGACCGCCTCAACGACCCACACAACGACAACAAGACCCTCAAGGAAGTCTGGGAGATGCAAGGCTCTTCTGTCGGCAACCTCGCTGCAAACCGCGACTCGGCGCCCTTCCAGTTTATTGCAGGTACCTCGTCGCTGGACTTTGGTTTTGCAGCCCCAAAAACCGCGCACAACAACCCCATGGCGGGCAGCTGCTACGAGACGTTCGATTGGATGGCGCAGCACATCGATCCAGGCTTCTTGTACCACTCACTGCACGCCGAACTCCTGGTTCTCCTCATCCTCGAGCTCTCCCAAGAACCCATCATCCCGCTACGCCTCACAAACTACGCCTCCCACCTGCAAATGGAGGGCCAGAAACTGCTCGACGAGACCGAAAAGGCCGGTGGAGACTACGATATCGACATCTTCGAGCCGCTCGTCCAGAGTCTCAGTGGGTTGAAGGGCAAGGCGGAAGAATTCCACAAGTGGGAGACTTTCTGGTACAACCAAGTCTACGCAACAGGCGGCTTCGAGACCAGCGGTGTAACGATGCAGAGAATGAACCACAACAACAAGATGGGCCTGTTCGAAAGCGCGCTGCTGGATCTGCCGTTAGATGCGAAGGATACAAGTCCGCGCGGTGTAAGTCATCATCTACCTTTTCTATTGTCTGTGCATCGAAACTGACAAATACTAGTTGCCCGGCAGAGAACAATTCAAGCATGTCCTCTTTGCTCCGTCGGCGTCCAACGGCCTCGAGAGCTCTGTCTTCCCCTTCGCGAGAGACGCGCTGGAGAAGAAGGACTGGGCGGCTGCGAAGGAGGCCATCAAGAAGACGGCAGATTATATGAATCGGGCGGCGGACCAACTCAAGTCGGGATAGAAAGGGGTAGTGGTTACTTGCATCAGTGGCGTTAGGGAGCATGGAGATGCGCAGACATCTACCTGTTGGATATATTGTAGCGCCTTATCGAACGTTGATTTCTCGACCTGTCCGTAACCTCGTTGTGCGACGGCCGACACTTGCAACAAGACATGGCGCTCTTTGCGTCGGATGGGTAGTATTGGAGCCGTGACTATCAGAGCTTGGTGATGCGCACCGGGTACTACGAGTACGTTGTCATCGCCCATCTCGTCGGTCACTAGAGCTACGCATTCCAGACTGCTTGAGACCTGGTAATACGAGTCATGTACGGTTTCTAGAACGCTCGTCCAGCTCCAAGAGGGGGGGGGGGTCGTTCTGCAGCCTACAAGCGACAAGCCGTTTGGTATACCAGAGAAGCTCTGTGATGAGGAATGGGGCGCCACAAGCCGTGCAGTAGTATCGTTTATAAGTCTGACCAGACCTTCAATCGCCGTGGACCTGTTGGTCGTATATGGGAGCTCGCAAGAGCTGTGTTCTTCGATGATGTACCACCGTGTATGCACCCGATGTTCCTTGTCGGCCCTGAAGACGATCGTTCCTTCTGAACCTTTGGGATGGTACAGAATGTTGTGGAGAACACAACTAAGGCCATTGTCTGACCTCCAGGGGAAAGGGCGGTTAATGGGGTTGAGTGCGGGCAGTAAAACGTGAGATCAACACAGCCTGTCCTATGATTGTCAAGGATGAATCTGTATGATTCCATGGACGACTTCAGAACAAAGCTTTCAGATCAGTTGAATGGTCCTCATTTCTCCAAACCACCTTTCACCATTTCTGACTTCCCATGTCTGTGCAACCTCATATCCATCATCACTATCGTACTGTGTCGCTGTCGCAGTGTCGTCTTCCACACTATCATCCATATCTTCTTTCCACTTTATATCATAGTACCCGACCCTTCTGAAAACCGTTCCATCCTGATTGACAGGTGTGACCATCAACCCGAAGCTAGCGGTGTAACCCCGATAGTAACACGCCTCGTCCTGGAGAATCTGCAGGCCCCACACCTCGAGCTCTCGGAATCCCTCGGACCGCTCTGGGAGCGTATCTGGGAGCCAATTGCCGTCCCACATATCGTCTTCAATCCCAAAGTTGCGGCTATCGCAGAAGCGGAACGGAAATGTGTAATATGTCTCCCCGCCATAAGGAGACTCTCCATGGATCGAGTAGGCGCAAGTGACACGCAGAAGTCGTGCGATAATCGTCAAAGAGTGAGCAGGCTCGAGATTCGCTACTGGGCCGTTGGCGTTCAGGACTACGTTGGCAAGGTGAGTTGGAGATCTCATCCTCGTGTAGTATTCGTGGGAGACCATTCCTATTGTGCTCAGCCAGCTCCACGATGGGAAACCGGCGTTCAGTCTCTCGAACGAGTCGGGTTCCCATATACACCACAGTAGTTCGAACGGCATGTACTGTTTCCACAAGCCCTGGACCATCCGAATTGACTTGGCTTGCTCTATAAGGTGTGACAGGCCGGCGATGGCGGGGAATCGATCAAAGATGTACGTCAATTGCCGAAAACTGTATTCAAGCACAATATTCCACCACGTGCGGATCCAATGAGGCGTAGGATGAACCATGATTTCCATCCCTATAAACTCCGAGGTGCCGTTGAATATGTTATAAGCTTGTTGGTTCAGCTCTAAGAATTGCTTGCCAAAGCCAGGCTTCTCCTCGGACGCCCTGGCTTCGATGCATGCCCATGACAGTTGGTCTGCGCCAAACTCGAGCAAACGGTTGGATAAACATTGCTCTTGCATTACCCAAGCTCGGTCATAGAGTGGTCTGTTTACACTTCGCCCCTCCTGCGCTACGTACACGCCGCGGTTATGGACGTCTTTCTTTATCAGTTCGCATGGTACGTTGAATTGAAGGTTGAGTCGTTCCGAGAAAAGCCCACCATGGCTATCTCTTGCTTTCACTGCGGCAATGGTGCATTGCGAGTGCCGATATACGTCCCCCATCTGATTGGACTCAACTTTCCAGTCATCATCACAATCTTGGATAATGCATAAAGAGTCGATCCATATGTGGTTGTATCCTAGTTTCAAAGTGACCAGGAATGCATCCGTGAATGTTCGGGGCAGGCTTGATATGGGGATGTCGACCTTGAAAGAGCTCAAAGATGCTCTGGTAAGCTTCAAAATAGGAGCACCTCCCCAGCAATGCGAGAGGGTCAAGTAACTAGTAGTGGCACCGATTTCTGACGAAGTGACAAGCCGTACAGCTTGGATACGGTCTCCTTGATTCGTGATATGCACAAGCCGCGATGGGACGTAGGAAGATTGTTGCTGTGTGTATCGATCGAACGGCCTGCGGTCATTGCAAAGTATATGCGTCTGCTTGCATGTGTGCATCCATTGCGATGCAAGTTGGAGGACCGGTGGGTCATCAGACTTTCGACAGCCGATGAGCGTGTTGACATTTGGTGTCGTTGGTGCACCAAAACACAGTTCAGTCCGTGGCATCTTCAGACCTTCCTTAACCAGGTAGATCTTCAACGATCTATTGAGATTTTCAGGGTCTTGTTCCAGACGGAACTCGAGATGATATAGCGTAGAGGCCTGCTCCCATGTGTATGGTGATTCGAGAGTCGAGCCCCATAATATGCAGCAAAGGTGGCAATCGTTCCTCGCAGATTCCAGCAGAGCCCCAAGATTGTCATAGTGGTAATAGCTATCTGTCGACTCGATGAATTTGTCGCTAGAGCTGGATAAAAGTTAATCTTTTGATTCTGCGATGCTTGGAAAATGATGGCACACGTACATATGCTCGTAATCATTGTCAAAGTCTCGATTCTGGACTAGTTCACAACATTTCTCGCATAAGCGATTACGGCCAGGAATATCAGATCCAGACTGTGGGCGCTGCGTGACAGTTTTATCGAAGGATAAAAGTATGCATTAACGTCAGCTCAAGCTTGCGGGAGAATGCTGACAAGCGAGATCTGATTAGACTGCAGCTCACCTTTGGAAGCTTTCAACGTTCATTTAGTGCTTGTGACTCAATTAGACCGTCTTTCAATTTGGGGTAGTTATTGATAACGGAGTGGTGCAAGGACACAGCAGGCAGAAGTCGCGCTAGTGATGTCCTTGGCATATTCCATAAGAGGATATGACAACACGTGGCGGCAACTTCGGAAAACCACAGGCACCTTCTGATCCTCCACAATGAAGTTGCCCGGGAAGAAGAATTTTCGGGGATGAGTCTGTCTCTCGAGGAAGGCTCGGCCGCAACGACCTGAGTCGTGCTTCAGATGAGGGCCAACTTGGTACCCCCTCACTCCGCAGGTATTCAATGCAGACTTCGAGAACCAAATGGACATCCGCATACCTGTGAAGTGATGTGCTTCTCGAAGGTAACGATGGACGTGGTGTACCGGTGTGAGATAAGCATCTTCGCAAGTTGCTCGCTAACGCCTTCCGAGGTCGATGTCAAGCACTTTGACCATCTTGCCATCTCCCTTTCCCTTCTCTTGTTCTACGCCAAAGAACGGCGCAATAGCCTCATCAACAACCCCCTCAAACAACCCCTCAATCATCCCACTCAGCTCATCACCCGTCTGTCTGAAATCCGGGAACGCATTAACCTCTAGCAAATACGTATTCAGACTCCCATCCTCCTCAATGCCCACCATGAAATCCAACCCAAAGATCTCGAACGCATTGGGCAGCGGCTGGAAGTGAATACTCATGCCCCTTGCCGCAGCCTCCAATGTCTGGCCTGTGATATCCTTGATCTGAGTGGAGACCTGTTCCTTCCAGTCTTGCGGTGCGTTGATCTTTGCGTCGGGCTGAGATGTGATGGAGTCGGGTAAACTCCAGAACAGACCAACGGAGCCTTCGCGGTCGCCCGTGTCTTGCAGACAGGTATTTGTGAGGTGTGCGCGCATAGCGTCTTCCCGCTCTTCTTCGGACTCGAAGTCGGACGCCCAAGGTGGTAAATAGGGGCGCGCAGCGAAGAGGGCGAGCATGGGCTTGTAGACGAAGACCTGCAGTGCGCCGGTAGCGAGAACGTAGGTCCTGATGTGAAACTTCCTCAGCTGTGTCGGTTCGCCTGGTGGTGCAAGGAGGAGCGGTGGGTGGATGTATGGCTGTGCGACGAAGTGTCGAAGTTGACTTGTGATGATGCCATTGCCCTCGTCTTTCTCCTCATCTCGACCTGCGTCACTTCTTGCGTCCTCATCCTCATCTTCTTCGTCACTCTCAGGATCCCACTCTTCGAAGATAGCTGTCAACTCTTCTTCTGACGAGAACAGCCTGATGCCCTGTCCTCGGTCGCTCATACCCGGTTTCAAGATCCACCACTCCCTTTCTTCCGCGTTTTCCTTCTCTTCATTCCGCGCCCAGCTCTCCTTTAGTTCCCACGCCTCCACAAGTGCATCGTCCAGAAACTCAGCATAGTCCACTTCGAACTCCAAACTAGGCTTTGCGCCCCGCTTTAGTGCGCTCTCTGGGTACTTTGTGATCCAGTTTCCAATGGTGGTGCTGAGGTAGTGTTTCCGAATCAACGCTTTGCGGATGATGTATGCGTTAGCGAGAGATGTTGAAGAGTTCGACATTAGGTGATCCCAATCAATGGACTCATATTGCACAAATTGCAGGCATGGCGTCGATGGCGAAGGTAGGTCTTTGAGGGATTTGACAAGTTTGTATGTTGAGGAACGCATGCGCTTTTCGAGCGCCGAGAGGATGAGGGGTTGGACGTATGGATCTTCGTAATCGATGAGAGCGTGGACTGGCGCTGTCCAGCTTGTAGGTGCGGACGCCATGATGAGGCACGTGTTTCTAAATTCCAGAGTTGTTCCTGCTCTTTCCAATGAGGTCTCGTGATGTTGTAAGGTCGTAACGGCCAAGCTTTCAGAACGAATTGGAAAACAATGAACTCTTCGATTCAAGGAAAAGACCAATGGCAGGTCTATAGATACTGTTGTACACTAGGAAACTCGTTACTGTGGTATCTGCCAGGGCAATCCAAACCCAAAACGCAAATTCGCCCATCCCCTCGCTTAGCTCCGCCAATCAGCGGGCCGCATTTTGAACGCCATAGAATCGTTTCCAACCCTTCCTTGAGCGTGACAATCGTACACAAGAAGCCCTCAGGGATAGGGCATGATATGATGAAAATTACACAACTTCCAAATCATCGTCGTCGTCGTCCATAGCTGCAATGAGCCCGATATCGAGACCTCCGAGACTTTCGCGTCCAGGCTCTCGTATGCCTTTTTCTGGCAACAGCAGGCGTGCTTTCTTCTTTGCTGGGCTGCCTGCGCGTGTCCCTCGCATTGCGGAGTCAGGTCGGCTTTTAATAGGCGAGAGAGGACGAGATTTCTGCGGAGACAAGACAAGACCACGCTTGTAGGCACCACTCCAGCCAACAGGTTCGCTGGTATTGTTGGTATTTGACTTGCTTGCGTTAGAGTGTTTTCGTTTCGATGGTATGAGGGATCCGCTTGCCTTCCGATTCAGGGAGACATCGGCGGCTTTTCGGTTGAGAAGTCCACGAAAGTCGCCTTCTGTAGCCTTGTCCTGCTTTGCGTTCGCTAGCTCTTGAGTAGCCGTGAGAGCCGCAGATGGATCGGTTCTCCGCTTGAGGTAGTCGCCTCCTGTAGTGCCCTCTCCCATCTCAGCCAACTTCTTCCCCAGGTCTCGCTCCTTCTCCTTTGCAGCAAGTTGTCTGCGATGGCGTTCTTCTCGACTGCCACCCCGCTCAAAGCCTTGGTCGTCCTTGTCCAGCATGCGTGCAGCACCTCCCGGTCTCGGCGCAATGAACATGGTTTCATGCAGGTAGCTGTCATGATATCTGCCTTCTTTGCGGAGTTGGTCGCCTTTGAATCCATTTGGAGCTCTTCTTCCGAACATGCCGCCTCCACTACCTGAACCGACCATGCCATTGATCTCCATGCGGCCTTTTTTGCTCTTCTCAACTTGCAGGGACAAGTGGAACTCGCAGAACTCTGTCTTTCGCCCGTCGACCCATTGGCCGCACTCTTTACCATCCTTCTTCTTTGCGTGGCAGAAGTCCAGATCTCTTGCGACACCAATTTCGAGGACGGTGTCGTCGGAGTTCGTAAGCTTCAGTGAGAATTTCCCGCTATTACGATCCTTTGGCGGCATGATGTCTGGATTCAGGATTGCGACCAGAGTCCCAACGGGTAGTTTCCAGAAATGCTCGTAACCACTATCAAACAAGAACAGATCAAGTTCCCATTTCAGGTCTGTCAGCCGTATAACCATGAACTTGCCATGCTCTTTACGTTCTTGATTGCCTTTCGAATTGTCCCGGGCCGAGTTCTGAGTATCGCGTGGTGTAGACTTTGAGCAGATCACGCCCATAATGACATAATCGTTCTCCCAGTCCGGCGGCTCGTAGGCGGGAGCTTTGACAGTCTTGAGTAGCTGTGGTATGGTAAACACAGTCTTCCCTTCCAGTGTGCGGGTGACGGCACTGTGCTGCATCTCTCGCGACTTCAGATGCAGTCCAGATAACGACTCGAAGCTGGGAGCGTCGAAACTCTCGTTGCGCTGCGCGATCTCCTCGTACTTAGAAAACGAGCTCGATGTGGCTTGAAACCCTCTTGACGAAGGTCTCGACGCTGACGATGGTGGCCTTGCATCTGGAACTGAACCGCGCCGGGTCGCAGGTGTAGGTAGGTTTTCCTGTGAGCTTAACAGTCGGCTATGTGTCCTACTGTGGGTTTTCGAGCTGGGTGGTGGCATATCTGTGAACGAACTGCGGGTTTGAGGTATGTCGGCGAATGAGCTTCGAGTCCCTGAAGCATCTGAAGTGAATGACGAGCCCCGTGACGATGTTGGCCGTTCTCTCTTGAGTCCTGCGATGTTACTCAGACCGAACCCTCTCGCCTTTCTCTCCTCATGCTTATGCTCGTTTTCCTCACGCTGCTTCTCTTTGCTTCTGCTTTCGGCAATGCGCTCGCTGAATGACTTGATCCTGGGCGTGCCAACGGCGCCAGTTGTGTTGGAGCGCGCGAGTCCATTTGCTGCCTTGACCTGGCCAGGACGCTTGAGACTGACTTCAGAAGCCTTCAGGCCTTTGTCGATACCAAGCAAGACTCGTGCAGGACTTCGTGGCTCTTCTGGTTTGCGTCGGGCCCGCGTGGGCGAGACAGGTACTTGGACGTCTGCATCTGGTCGCGGCAGCTCGGTTCTGCGTAGTGCTGCAGTGCCCGGTCGTGAGGGTATCGCGCGGCTCTCCGGCTCAGCTTTGCGTGCCTTCTGCAGTTGTTTGAGTTTCAGCCGTGCCTCGATAGCCTGCAACTTAAGCTGGAGCGTCTCCTCGTCCTCGTCTTCGGTGGTATCGCCGTCATCTTGCTGGACTTGGTGCAGCGACACAGGTCGGCGCTTCGTCGGGGAGGGCGACACAGAACTGCGCGCACGTCGTTCTTCGTACCTGCGGCGGCCGGACGGTGAACTGAGCAGGGCTTCGTAAGGGGATTTGGGCGGCCAGTTCGGGGGGTTGTTCGTGACTGAGGCTGTCAGTGAGGATCTGCATGCGGGGAATTGGAGGACGCGCCCTTGGCCTTAGGGCTCTCCCGCACGATCATGGTCGCTGGTGTGTATGTATAAGGGTCCTGCTTGACGCACCCATTTCTTGCGCCAAACAAACACGAGTGGAGCGCAGGTGTGTGAACGCTTGGGGCGGGCTCGGTGGGTATGTCAGGCCTAGTTTGGCGTGTTGACTCGCTGTTGTTGTTTGCCGTGCAAATAAGGTTGCGGCTCAAGGTGCGATCGCAGATGAAACAACAGGGGTTGCACGACTGCACGCGTCGCGTTCGCGTGCCACTTACGCATTGCATAGCAACCTGCCGTATTCTCAATTGAACATACACACCTCGTCATTTCAGTCTATTCATTGCTTGGATATACTACGAGAACAGCCCTATCCTACGCATCATATCGGATTATACATAACCCACCATGGCAAGAGCGACACGCTCCAAACCCGCGCCAAAAGAGCCTACACCAGAACCAACACCCTCGACCGCACAACCACTCCCAGAAGCCACCTCGAACCCTCCAAAGCTCTTCATTCTTCCCAAAGATACGTCCAGCAATGCACGGATAGTCACACTCGACAATCCTGCTACCAGCACACCTTCTCGCTACTACTTCTGCCCGTCGAAAGGCTTCTACGAGTTCACACGTATCGCTGCGCCGAAAAAGGCATGCAGAAGTTGGTTAATCACAAGTCGGGAGGTCAAAGCATCTGAGGGTGGCAAAGAACAAGAGAAGACAGCAGTAGAAAACGCAGGGCTAGGCAGTGGATATGTGACGAAGAACGCAGACCTGTTTCTCGCAACACCAATCGACCTGCTGTTCCTGATCCTGCCAGCACTGGCACCCAAGTCTGCGAAAGATGAAAAGCAACACTTCCTCGAGCTCTATGACTACACAGACAAACTCTCTGCATCATCACGGCACTGGCGAAGCCTCCTTTCACAATATCCAACACTGAAGGGCATGCTGGAGAAAAAGATGCGACTTCTCTGCGACACAGTCGACGCGGGCGACGAAACTATGTATCGCATATCACACACCAAACTTCTCGCGATTCTCATCAAGAAAGCAGAGCGCATGGTCACGAACGGTCTCCCACCGAGCATGGAAGAGAAGTTCGTCAAGACTGCGCTCGAAGTTCCAGTTATGAGCATCCGGCGCGAAGACAGCACACTCAGCGCGGTCTCAGAGTCAGGCACATCGACACCAGCTGCCGACTCCCAAGCATCAACAACAGCAGACGCAGAGAGCCAGGCAACAGACATAACAACACCAGACGAAGCCGAAGTACCTGCCAAACCAACACTTCCAACGCCAGAAGGCATCCCCCACCTCCTCCGCCTACGCACAGCACTCACATACCTCACTTCCTCCTATCTCCCACCCACCCTCGCTTCTTCCATAACCACATCTCTCTCAGCCTCCACAACGCCTGACTTCACACCCCTGACAACGCACCTCGCCGTCATCGCCAAGCTCAAAACCGAAGCTGCAGCGCTCCGCAGCATCAGCGATAATATCAGCCGCAAACGACAGTTCGAATGCGACGAAGACAAGATTGCGGAGCGGGAGGAGAAGAAGCGGAAGAAGGAGGAAGAGGACAGGAAGAAGAAGAGTGAGGGGAGAGGGATCAAGGCGTTGAAGAAGGTGGACACGAGTGGGATGAAGAAGATGAGTGCTTTCTTTACAGTGAAGCCGAAGGCGAAGTAATAACATTTTTGATTGCGTTGAGTAGCATAGCGAATATTCAGGACGTTCATGTTTGTTTTGATTGTTTGATTCTAACTAGTGGTGTGTTGCCGTGCCATATGCAACTGTGAACCTCGCTGGTCCTGCCGATGCCGATGCTTTGACACGCGCTATGCAATACGCAAATATCTTCCTCCTCCATTACCCTCGACGACATATACCTACCATGCGACTGCGTAGGACAAACCCCTACTTGCAAGCGCACTAAATCCTGGGTATCCTTGGTGTTGATCGCTAACATTCGATGTCCGTGTAACGCCAGTGCAAAGTCAAACCATCCGAGCGTGATGTGTCAACACGTCAGATCAAAAACGTGAAAATCAAGAACGGGCTGTGCAGCGTTAGACGCTGTCAATTGACATGGATGAGTGGGAGTGCTCACTGCGAGCCTTCTTGTCCACCTCGCGCACCAGCGGTGAGCCGCTGCGCTTGGCTCCGCGCGAAGAGCTGCTGGAGCTGTGTGCAGACTTGACGCGTGTCCAGGAGTCAAATGAGATTTCTGCGTTGTGTTAGTCGAATTCAGAGCTGAAGGATGTGGCTAGTACATACCTCGCTTGGGCTTGCGCACAGTGGGTGGTGGGGTTGCTTCTTGCAGCGAGTCTGCGATGTGCATGACCATCTTGCCCTTACCGCGGCTTGGGGTGGCGATGGGAGTCTCAATATCGGTGACTGCTTCTTCCTCGTCTGACACCTCGCCATTTTCGACTTTCCTCTGCTTGATCTCCTCCTGGAATAACAGTTTTGGCTTGATGGATGAACGTGTCAATGGTCGGCGTGCTTCATGACCAGCTTGGCGAAGCAATTGAAGATCGTCTCCAGACGCGTCCTCCTCCTCAGTCGGTGCATCTGATGGGTGGTCGTCGTGGAACTTGCGGAACACCTTCCTTCCGCGGAAGATGTAGACCATGCCTTCTTCGCGATCTACCTTTTCCTCCATCTCTAGTGTCTTTGCATCGATCTTGCGCGACCTCTGTGGGGTTGCCTTGGTCTTCGATTTTGCCTTGCCCTTGCCCTTCTTAGTGACGAACGGGTTCTCCTCATCCTCATCAGCGGTGGGAATGCGCTCTTTTGAGTCGGTGAAGATCTCGATCTTTTCAGAGGATTCGCCGGCTTCCTCGAAGCTGTTCAAGGAGTAGATATTCTTGGTGAACTTGCGCGCCTTTCGTGGGGTTACCTCGTCAATGGTAGCTGGACGAGGCGGGAATAGAACGCGTGCTGTGGACTTGGTGGACTCCTCGGAGAACAATGCACGCTTGCGCGGCGTTTTTGCAGGTGTTGGAAGCATGCCTGGGGCCATCGACGCGAGAAATCGGCGTCCTGATGTGGGAGGAGGAACGTCAGAATCGGAGTCGAGTGCGGTAGCAGCAGGGAAGAGCGCACGTCGCGTCGAGTGGGGAGTGCGATGTCTTGGTGAGGAGACGGGCGAGGTGGGAGGTGACAGCGTGAGATTGGAGGTGCGAGCGACAGATTTCCTTGACGAGGCAGTAGGGGTCACGTCGCGCCTGGTCCGTGGGGTGCGCGCTGCGTCCGTTTGCTCGAGGTGAAGACTGCGTTGTGCTGCAACCCTGCTGGAGCGGCGCGGAGAGAACGGCTCCCAATCGTCACCGTGAAGGGGCGCCGGTGGCGTGTGCACCCGGCGCGCGGGCGATGGGGTGCGATTCATCGTGGAGTGAAGCGATGCGTGTTGTGGTGCGGTGGGTCGTTGCGATGGTGACGATGTGTGCGCGTTTGTCCAATGTCCAAAATCAAAACAAGCTCTTTACAGGGCGCTTAGCGGTCGCAATGCGCAAAGTTCGGACGATAAGGGGCACGGTGCGGAGTATCGATAGAGATAGGTGATGGTGACGGTGAAGTGGAGCAGATGGGCCCTGGTGGCGATATGGGCGTTCGAGATGTAGCCCTGTGAATAGAGGAGGTTGGTGTAAACGGTGATGGCTGGCAGGAGCGCCCAAGCGCCTGCCCTTGGCATGCAAGGGTCATTGTTGACAGGCCGCCCTGCCGACCCCGCGCAAGTCAAACGCGTCAAACACGACAACGAAAACACGTGCAAGCCCAGTACTGATTGGGTAGCACAAAGAAGTCGCTGAAACACATACACACCTCACGCATCATGGTACAGCCACCCAATATGGACGACCCCAATCTCTCCGACTCGGACACGGACGCTCTCTTTGATACCCCCACCGCGCGCAAGAACAAGCAGAGGGCGCAGGATGCAGGGGCTGAAGCCGGGGAAGGGGCAGCGGGCAAGGTGCGCGCAAAGGAGTCGCATTACACTGCAGAAGAGGCTCGCGAAGCTGCGTTGCGCCGGGAGCTGGAGAGCGTACGCAATGTCAACAAAGTGATCGAGGGAGTTGTCGAGAGCTTGCAGAAGGCCAAGGACAACATGGGTGTACGTGCAACAGGAAGCCATGCGCCTACCGTACTGATAACCGCAGACCGTTTCGAAGACAGTCCAGAATGCTTCCACTCTCCTCCAAACATGGACCCGCATCCTCTCGCAGACAGAACATAATCAGCGACTCATCCTGAACCCGCAATGGCAGGGCGCAACACAGGACATGGTCGATATTGAAGAGGAAGAGAACCACAGAAAACAGGCCGTAGAGCGTCGAGCAGCAGAAGAGCAGGCACGGAGAGAGGCGGCGGCAAGAAGGGCTGAAGAAGAGCGCAGAAAGGCAGAGGCAGGACCACCCAAACCAGCGACAAGAGGAAGAGGCAGAGGCACGCGACCACGCGGCACCTCAACATCGACAACCTCCAGCGGCTATGTCGGAGTTGGCGGGCAGACTGGACGAGGTGTCAGCCGCAGCGATTCAACAAGAGGTCGCGCGGGTAGTGGCATTGGGCGTGGGCTCCGTGCTCGCGGTAGAGGAAGAGGAACCGAGTGAGCGACATGCCGGCCCATGCGCGATCAGATACAACAATGATACCCAATTCGACATCTCGACCATCACTTCTTCCTTCTCTGTACCAAACATTCGACATCCTCTTGCACAGAAGCTTGCAATGGCACGGCCAAGAACGAAGACGAAAGCTGGAGTTTTTGCAGGTTTGAAGACGGAGAACCAGCCATTGTCGCTAGACCGGATGTTGACCAGACGCTGATGCCAGAAAATTGACCGTCTCTTCTCTCGCCCGCATGATAAAGCGTCATGGCTTCTGAGCAAGCTTCTTGCTAAACGGTACCTTGCAGCCAACGGTGGGGTAGGTCGCGCATCATAGCTTGTGCTGGTTCGGATAGACTTCCGCTTACAGCACATCCGCACCCTTCGAGCCTAGTGAAGCGCACCCCGCGCTCGCGACTCTCGCAGGTCCATATAACCTGACTTTTCCGCTGTTGTTAACTCCCTCTCCTCTTGCTTATTTTCTCGCTCTATCGTACGCTCTGGAGCCCCTACACTCTCAAATCACATCATGTCCGTACCAACAGCGACGTCGCTGCGCGATATTTACCCCGAAGACGCGGTTCCAGTCGAGACGAAGCGATGGGAGAAGCTCCTAGCGAAGTTCAAGGAGGTTCATGGCAGGCAAGCAGAGTTCGTCGCTCGTAGTCCTGGGCGTGTGAACATCATTGGAGAGGTAGGCCAGCTTCCTGCTATTTGTGACACCTTGAACTCACAAGTAATAGCACATTGACTACTCGCTGTACGAAGTGTTGCCAATGGCTATCACCGCCGACTTCATTATGGCAGTAGCTGTGCGACCTTCGAACGAGAAGCCCCGAGTACGGATAGCCAACCTCAACTCGGAGAAGTTCCCGACACGAGAGTTCGAGATTTCTGAGGGAGAGATCCCCATTGATGCTACTGAGCACGAATGGACCAACTACTTCAAGTCTGGTTTGAAGGGCGTCTCAGAGCTTCTTCAGAAGAAGCGCGGCAAATTCCAGTCCGTTGGCATGGACATCGTTTGCGACGGTACAGTGCCCAGCGGTGGTGGCCTTTCCAGTTCTGCGTCAGTCGTGTGCACCAGCGCATTAGCCGTCCTGGCTGCGAACGGCGAGGAGAAAGTTGACAAGAAGGAGCTTTGTGAGCTCGCTATCGTGTCAGAGCGTGCCGTCGGTGTTAACTCTGGAGGGTAAGTACATCCGGGCCAATTTGTCGTACGTCGTTAACACTGTTCTAGCATGGATCAAGCAGCCTCCGTCTTTTCTCTTCGCGGCTCCGCCCTCTACGTCTCCTTCAAGCCCAGCCTCGACTACACCAACATCGAATTCCCCACAACAGATCCCGAGCTTACTTTTGTTACCGCTCAAAGCTTCGTCGCAGCGGACAAGCACGTCACAGCTCCTGTATGCTACAACCTGCGCGTTGTCGAGTGCACACTTGCCGCTGCTTTCTTGGCTAAGGCCTTTGGTCTGAAGAAGGAACTACCATCGGACTCTTCGCCACTAGGTGTCAGTCTGCGCGGCTTCCACGACACATACTTTGAGGAGAAGGAGGATGTTGCGGACAACACAAAGACCTCCGTTGCCGACTTTGAAACACAACTACACAAGCTTGTCCAGCACACAGAGGACTACCTCACACAAGAAGATGGTTACTCGAGATCGGACATCTGCGCTCTCCTCGGCGTCTCAGAGGATGACCTCAACCAGCGCTACATGTCCAAATTCCCGGTTCGTGCAGAGAAGTTCATGCTCCGCCAGCGTGCGCTGCACGTCTTCACAGAGGCCCTGCGCGTCATCAAGTTCCGCTCGCTCCTTTCGAACCCGCCATCCACAGATAAGGCATACCTCCAGTCTCTTGGTGACCTCATGAACACAACTCAAGACTCCTGCCGCGATATCTACGACTGCAGTTGCCCCGAGCTCGACGAGCTGTGCCAACTGGCACGTGCGGCCGGCGCTACTGGCAGCAGACTCACAGGTGCTGGGTGGGGAGGATGCAGTGTTCACCTCGTACCCAAGGACAAGGTCGAGGCGGTCAAGAAGGCGTGGGAAGTGAAGTACTATAGGAAGAAGTTCCCGGATATCACAGAGGAGAAGCTCGCACAGGCCGTTGTTGTCAGCAAGCCGGGCAGCGGAAGCATGATCCTGAAGGTCACTGGCGATTCCGTTGTTTAGACGTGGTCAATTTCGTATTACCCAAAAGGCACTTCGATATCATAGCGTATTTGTTTGGTGTTCATAGATCAAAGACCATGTGTGTCTTTCGCGCAAACTTCTCGATGCCTGTTCTTTGTGACCTGTTGCCTTCGTCACAATGTTTCTTTGTCACTGGCCAGCTGGCAGTGACACAACCAACGTCGATCTTGAAAGAGCAAATACTTCAGCGAAGTGAGTCCACAACTGTTGTGTAGCTTCATAATCTACTCGCCCAACATACGCCTTAGCATGTACAACGCTTCCGCATACCGGGCTCGAATACCCACCGATATGGACAGGTATCAGAAAGATTTGTCAAATGTTGTGTCTCCGTCTTGCTGTAGCACTTGCACGAGTCTACCTCCTCCATCATCTTTCAGCGAAGACACCATACAGAGGCAGCTTGACCACCTCCTGGATCGCCCCTGCCTGTCCGGTAGCCCGCACTTGAGAGAGCCAAGCGCAAGGGTATTTCGGCCGCATATCTATCGACCCGTGCACACCGCCGTTGTTCCTGCACTTCTATATGTACCAGCATACTACGTCCCAATTTACTCATCCTGCTTCAGCAATGACCGCAAGTGCGTGGGATCTTCTTCGCACTGCGGAAATATTACGAGGATGCAAGAGTGCGTTCGTTGTAATACTGCCTGCGGAATGGAGCAGAGCCACGAAAGATCTGGGAGGCATGATGAGCCGTATGAAAAGATCGAGGTCAAGGTGGAACCGAGGCTTAGAGGAAGGGATGAGTGGGATTGCGACTTCTGTGGGCTTGAATGCTTTTGTGAGAGGTTTTGAGATTGCTGACGGAGACGTGAGTGATTTTGAAGAATGGCTTACCGCTTGTTGATATTAGAGACAAATAGAAGAAAACCTGTACGTTTTAGTAAGGCATTCAGCGTGCCACCATCAGTCAGTGGAGACTCCATCGAACATTGCCATGTACCACCTGTGGAAAAAGAAGTGCGTGCTGACAAAGTTCTACAGAGTTTCGTTGTCCAGCTCCCCAAAAACGCAAGAATACACTTGTGATAGCCATCAATACTGCCATTCCCATTGGTAACACCGCGCATACATACATTATGTCCAGAGCGAACGACATGGCAAAATAAGCAGCTGCGACAGAAAGGACAATCTTCATATGACAGATCTCAAACAAAAGTCAGTTGAGCTGAAGCAGAGCCTGAACAATCCTGCGGACATGGTGAACGACTCCGGCAACACAGCTGTAGCGCAGGACCTGAAGACCACGATGAAACGCTGGGAAGACACACATAGGTTCCTGGTGGCTGAGCGAGAATACACGAACAAGCGGTGGGCATAGCAGAATAGCAGACAAACCAGCAAACCACATTCCGGACAAGAGACTGGTGACTTTGCTAATCTCATTCGGGAACAGCCCCGTGTGCACGATACCTATCCATTCATCAGGAGGAGTCGTCCCATAGGCCCGTTGCTGGATTCCTCATGACCATCACCTTCAGTGTCGTAGTCATCATTCTCAATCTCGATTACATCGGGTCCATCACCCCACCCGTGCTCTTGAGCTGCGGCTTCACGTACGAGTGACGACTCCTGAACCGCTATCGATGCTGAGATAGTATCGATTGTCTCACAATCGCCAGTACCATACTGCTCAGATTTCCATCCGTTGATCACACGAACCAGGTCCTGGTGTCCGTTCTTCCAAGCCCTGTACACAGCCCATCTGTAGTTCAAATTCTTCTTACCTCTTACATCTGCTCCGCTTGCAAGAAGCACAAGAACGGTACCGAGATGGCCACCATCTGCAGCACCCTCAATTGCTGTCATTCCTTGATATGTGCTCGAAGGAGCATTCACTTCCGCTTTCGCTTCCAACAAAAGTTGCACTACTGCGAGGTGACCTTTCTCTGAAGCAGCCTGTAGTGCGGTACGACCACCCGGCGGTATCGGTGCTGTATTCACATCAGCACCGGCACACAGTAATGCTTTAACGATATCCAAATGACCATATCTAGCTGCGGATTGTAAGGGTGTCCAATCATCTCTCATATACACCAAAGGAGTGTCTGGGCTGTTGGGTTTGGCACCTCTCTCGATTAGCCATTCCACTTCTTCCAAATCTCCGTTTTGTGTTGCCTGTTGGAGAGCTGAGTACAGCCGCCGGCAGATGTACCGTGTCTCGCCCATAATGTGGTCAATTTCATCTGCCCGCAATCCAGTTTGTAAGATCATTGACTGTAGCTTATTGTTGCCCGTACAAATTGCGGTTGCATATGCTGCTCCAAGTTGTCGTTGTACGACAGGCTGTCCGGTCTCACTCGAATGCTGTGATTTGTGTGTCAAGAACATGGCCAGTATGTCCTGTCTTTCAAGCTCAACTGCACACTCGAATGCACTGATACTGTTCCAGAACATGTAATGCTCGTCGAGATCGTACAGCTCCTCTTCTCCTGGCGTAATGCGATCGAAAGCACTGAGACCAGCCGTTAAGAACATCCATATCAAGCTTACTTGGCGTTTTCTAACGGCTAAGATGAGCGCCCGTCTGGCGTAATGTCGCGGCACTACCTCGACAGGTGTTGAGATCATCTGGTGTAGGATGCGTTCCACCAGGCTCGTTTTCTGTAGTGTAATGCCGGCGCACATTACTGCCAATTGACAGGCCGCTCGCGTTCCGAGAAGACCAATGTCCATCAGTTCATTCGCAAGGTCGCGATGGTCTCGTGCGTTAGACGTGCGAATAAGTTGCCCAGGGTTCGACAGATCACTATATGCCTCTCCGAGCACATAGCGGACCAAGGCTCCGTTTCGATTCTGGATAGCTATGTGGAGAGGGTCCCACGCTGCCGAGCTACCAATGCCCACGTTGGAATGCAGTCGGCCACCTTTCTTACGTAACATATCAACTGTTGGTAGGGAACCATTCTCGAACGCTATTTGCAACGCTGTTCGAGTAGTAAATGGCTTTGCCGGACCGGCACCATCGTCCCTGGAGCAAAAGACAGTTGTTGCCATGTTCGATGAAATGGCATTGACATCAGCTCCAGCGTCAAGAAGCTTCTCTAGCACAGACACATTGCCGTTGGAAGCAGCTAACTGAACAGGATAAGCACCGCAGTCAAGGTTTGTCTGCGCGCCATGATTCAGCAGAAGACTGACAATATCTTCGTTGTTCTTTCTTGTGGCGATGTGTAACGCTGCTGACCCATGGAGTTGTCGTAGTCGTTCCTCTGACCTGGTAACGGCTCCTTGTACTGACTGATCACCAAGCCCAAACGCTAGTCCATTCGGATCTACTCCCGCAGCTATCAGATGTCGTACGAGTTCGTCATTCGAGTTCTCGACCGCGGACACCAGTGCACTACCATAGCCATTACTGTCCGTGGCATGTATGTCCAAACCTCTCTTCGCCAAGGCTTGGAACATGCTGATGCCTCCAACTGAAGAGGCAGCTTCCAGTAGGATCCATGGTTGTTTCCTCGCGCTATTCTGCAGTTGAGGCATAAAATAAAACAATAGATCGACGTAGTCTAAACGGTTTCGCAGAACAGCGAAACGCAAAGTGCGCAACGAAACCTCCTCTGTTGTGTATGAGCCGCATGGCTTGGACTCCAGGAGCATCCTGAACATGTCTCTATCGATTGACCGCGCATGATTCATCCTGGAAGGATGTCCCATCCACTGTTGATCTTTGTCCCTTTCGATGATGACGTCGAAGATTGTGCCAGAAAGAATTCCTTCCACTTCGTCAAGTTCGGCGTGCCGATTCGTGGCACCATGTTGTAGTAAGTACTCAGTGAGATCCTTGCGACGGTTGTAAACAGCGCATTGAAGTGCGGTAGTGCTTCGTCGTTGTTGAGGGGGTGCGCTTTTGTCCGAGAACCTTCTGTTGGGATCTATCCCTGATTCAATGAGTGTCCTTACAAGCGCTATGTTGCCGTCCCTGGCCGCTGGAACGAGGAGTTGCTGGGCAAAGATCTTCACCATCGAAACGTCAGACAGATGAAGCAAGCGTTGCAACACTGGCAAGCATTCGTGGTTGTGCGTAAGCCTGAGTACCGCCGCTGTAGCCGATTGGAAGTCTAGATTTTTCGAGACCACTTTCCTGAAGACCTTAACAAGTTGGATCTGTGGGAAGTTGTGTGCTGGCAATGAGGATACAGTCACTGCGTCATCAGTCCTATTGGCGGACTGTGGGTCAGGCTCAAGATTGAGTTGTGCATTCAGGTCGTTCAGTATCTCGGTTATCCAGTCTTGCCTTGCCTCGAATCGTTCCAAATTCGAGTTCTTTCCTATAGGTGGAGATGCATTTGAAGGGTTGAGTAGGTTCGAGTGCTGCCACCATGGCGAATCATGGCTCTCATAACGATCTTCCTTAGACAGTTCCTGTACAAGATCGGTCTCGGGTGACTGCAAACGTTGAGGTGTGTACACCTCAATACCTGGAGGTGTTGCGGGTCGTACAAGTGTATCAAGTTCTGCATCGCGTAAGCAACGAGTCTCGATGTATTCGGATGGGCAGTTGCCGGTACTCACGTAACGCGTGCCGTTCGTAGGTCTTGAGGTAGCCTTGCCTAGGTTTTTCCTTGTTCAACTTGGTTGTGGAGATTGTGATACCACGGATTTTGACGATAGAGCGTTTTCCTTGAGCATCTCGTTCCTGTAAGCGACCGAATATGAACTGCCATTCGGTTGAGTGAATGTTTTTGGAAATAGCCCAAGTTTTAAGAATCCGCTCATACTGTGGCTTTCTGTGGCTCTTCGTTAGTACCAGCTCATAAAGATTGCTTCTTACATACGATCGGCTAAAGCCTTGAGTAGCCATCACTTTCATGACCTCTCTCAGAGACATGTTCTTGGTAACATAGAGGTTGAGAATCGATTCTTTTCGCGCTTGCCATTCGGTGTCCTCAGCCTTCCTGCACCGCATCTTGCATGATCTGTTCCAAAGTAGCTTGTCAATGTGGACCGGTGCAGCTGTCGATGAAAGCCGAGAGCATCAGGTAAATTCAGTCACTGGAACTTAAATATAGACGCAAGACCATCGTGACAGAGTACGAGGCGTAGATGGGAGTAATATTGTGATTGCGACCTGGAGAGGACTGCCAGTGCCGCCCCTGCTGAGCTGCGCAACAGTTCGGCTGTGATTGGCTCATGCCGAAATCATCGATCCAGAACCTCAGCCCGTCAGCACTTATTTGTACCATTGGTCAATTCCACAATCTGCGTTTCTGCGCACTGGCGGTGTCGGGAAAAGCACAGCCTCGCGCTCGCCGCGCTCGCCCCTGAATAATGGCCCAGGGTCACAAAGCACTGCGCCAGCCACCGTATCTCTCCGCATATCCAGCCTCGACCAGAATCATCATGAGCCGATCATTAGCTCGCTTCATAATCTGTTTTCGCAACCTGACATGAACAAGCTGTCTGATAGTTGAAACCGAAATCTTGCAACAAATTCAGCTTAGTCGACCTCGTGACAGCGACCATTGGGCAATCCCACTATCTGCACCTTTTGAGCATTGCGGTCGCGGCGAGACTCGTGGATCTCCGAACCTCTTCAAGTATTCGCTGAACATCATGACCCTGGTATCAGGCGCATGGAACGCGTGACGCCAGTTCAGAATCTATTGGTCATATCCCAAATCCTCGATTATCATGGCATAGCAACACTTTCGATGACGGAGGCAAGGACTCGCCAAGTTTGTCTTTTGGAAAAGTTTGGAATCGTTGTAGAAAGTGTGATACTTCATAAACCCGTAACGACCTCGTTCCTTCTTCCCATCATTGCATCCGCCGAAATCAACTCATCTCAGTCACCATTGCAACATGGCACTCAGTACCGAAAACATCATTGCAATGATAACGCTCTTCTTTGCGTGTCCTCCAACCTTGTTCTACATCTATAAGCTGTACAAACATAGAAACCAACCCCCCGCCAGCCCGAACTGTATGTGCCTCTAAGCACTTCTATTACCAGCAATGCTAATGTGCAAGAGCAGTCCTGCCCCAACACACCAATGAAACAATCATCTCACCAGCACTGTATCTGTCTTGCCAGCAATCACAAACATGGACCTTACATACTGCCATCAACCTCGATCAGATGGGGTTTCCAGGCTTCCATCCTCCAACCGGCCTATATACCTTTCGTACTTCACAACATCCACAACATTCGATTACAACGAACGGTGTTTGACAATGTGAACCAAGAAGGACGTATGTGTTGATAGGCTGATAAATGGCTTGCACCCATCGGCAAAAGCAGCCTATTCAGATCTCTAGTTTTGTTCCATATACCGTAACGCGATTTATCGCAGTCCTTTCTCATGATAGTCTTACCTCGAACCTGTAATATCCTTTCATACATAGTGCAATGACCTGTGCCACTGTAAGACCAGTCATGTATAGGGGCTTGTGTGATATGATTGCATATACATAAGTCTTGATGGTAACTCATCCGCATTCGACGTATGTAGAAGGCAGATTGAAATGATGCAAGCGACGTCTTTGCGACAATCATTGATCACAGTCACACAGCAATCCACCTCTCAATATGGTCACCATCCCGCAGGCAGCATCTAATATTGGGTCACTATCCTTTTACTCTCCATATTGATCGTTACGAATCGAGATCCTGAACTGTCCCATATGCGTGGAAACCCCCAGATATGTCTGATCGTCAACGACACATCGCCGTATCATAGCCCCCAATCAAGGATCGACACCGCCATGTTCTAGGCTCAGTGAAGTTCCGATGAACGACATCAGAAACGCTAGCGAGTCGGCGGACGCTAAAATCCACGCGTGAATTTTAGCGTCTGCTGAACCGCACTACCTAGGGGGTAGGGTTCAACGATCATCGCAGGTCGTATCACATCTGCATGCTGCTTTGCTTGGGGCTTACAAGGGCATGATATGCAGCACCAGTCCAGCAGGTACGGCATGTCAGAGCGCCCAACTCTACAATATGCTACATGGATCATGCAAATCAGACCGGTAAGCTCTCGAGGCCCCGTTTCCGAACTTTGTGGGGCCACTCTCTTCATGGGCCCAGCCAGCCTTCCGTAAGCTCGATATTGTCGATTACACTACCTGATCAATACTGTAGCTCGAACCAGGATATGTTAGAGTTGAGATTGTCTCTCTTCACAGTTCCGGTCCTCGGGACTTTACTTTCTCCACGTATTCGAAATATCGACAAGATACCCCCTCTTGTCCCGCATACTGATACTCGCATGCGTGTCATCCAACATCCTCAGCCTGACTCTTTCCTTGTACTCCAGCGGACCCGCCTCCCTGACTTCCCCTTCGACCTGCTCCTCCTCCATCCTCAACCGCCTCGCAATCGTCCTGCCATGATTCGGCGGCACATTGACATCCCTGCTTCCATACCACAGCACCACCGAAACATCTTTCCGAATATCCTCAATCCGAAACCCCCAATCCGTACACATGACAAACCCATCTTTACACATGGCATCAACCCCCTGTCTAAAGCTCTGCCTTGACGTAGCAAGATACGCACGCATCTCATCCTCATCCGCAAAGAACGTGCGATCTCTCTCATCCATCCCCTCCAGGCGCTTCTCACTTAGGAAGAGTTTCAGCCGCTCTTCATCAGGCAGATTAAGACTATCAGCCGCGTCGCGCTGGAAGAACCAGCGCAGGAACACCTGCGGACTCCAGCGCCAGCCAACCGTGAAACCGCTGTACCTGGGCCACGCGGCACCGCTCATGCCGATGTCTGGGGACCCGATGCCGCAGACAAGACCCACGACCTTGAGCTTGTCCTTTGGGAGACCGTGGGCGCAGGACAGTGCGTAGGGACCGCCGCCGGACACGCCCTTGTCGGATTGGCAGGGGTTCTCGATGCGGCTGTTGCGACTCGATTTGCAGCGGACCAACACGGCAGTACAGAGGCGAGGGGATCCGCATCGACGTACCAGAACTGCGTATTCGCTGAGTTCGAGGTGCTCGGCTAGACACTCGACGTCTGCGGCCCAACTCCGCACTGTCCGGCCTCTGTAGGTGTCAAACGGCGTACTCCAGCCAAATACCGGTCTGTCGATGGAAACGACCCTGATGCCCAGCTCTTTGCCCAGCTCGTGATATCGCGTGGCTTCGGTTCTGCTCCCGGGGAGGCCGTGTTGATACAGAATTGTTTTACCTTTCGGGTCGCCGTAGTCTGCATACCCGAGCTTCCGTCCGTCGGGCAGGGTGAAGGTGTGTGAGTGCGAGTCGTCGAGGATGTACTTGCAACTCTCTGCGCCGTGGAGGTTGAGTGGAGCAAAGTTGGTTGGTTTTGGTCTGCGGAGGAGATAGGCTGCTACGCCCGTGCCTATGGCGCCGAGGGTGTAGTAAAGCGTTCTCAGAAGCATTGTTGATCTAAGGACTATCGCGGCAGAGTTAGGATCAGATCTGAACTTTATTGGTAGGGACACTAGTTTGTAAAGGCCTCTGTTCCTTTACAGTAGAGTTACAGGAGGTACTAGTTATTTCAATGGTCAATTTGCGATATGGGTCTAACAACACACTGCCGTCTACCTTGATATGGTATGAGCAGACTTAGCGAGAACGAAGTGTGATGTAGTCAGCAAAGCGGATGACGATGTTTGACATGTCCCTCCGCACTTTTTGCCTGCTTTTGCGACCCAAGAGGAATTTTAAGTGGTATAGAAACATCATAAGTCAGATTTTCTTTCACATACGACCATAGGACGTTGAAAACAAGGCTTCCCGTTCGCTCAGCCCTATTTAAGCAACGTACCGGCGGATTAGTAGTTAGGTGGGTGACCACTAGCGAATACCCGCTGTTGTATGTTTTTGCCATCATTTTGCTGTCCCAGTGCGAACCGAACTTCCTTGTTGTATCTGTGAAATCGTTTTTGGCTCGTTGGCGTTGTTCGTAATCACTATTCTGGTACTGTACTGCCTTTCAGTCACCCTCTCGTAGCTCATTGTTCTCACTTTGGGGGCGCTCTATTCTCTTGAATGAGCCAACCGATGGACGAAGCAAATACCCTATCAAGTTCCATAGTCGAACTGGAGCTTTCGCTTTGGATTTTATTGCCACTTGTTGTAGAATACTAAGATCGATCTGTCCGTCAATGTTGGAGTATGATCCGCTCGGCACTCGAGCGAAAGACAGATCTGGTTAGCTTGCTTTTACTCATCTGAACAACTCACACGATTTGTGTCATTGACTTGTGATGACAAAAGCGCGTTGATGCAGGCATTGGATTAAGCGTGCCATCGTATGGGAGTTGGAATACTGTATCCTGGTGTTGTCTACCGTCCGGTCCGCGACGGCACGCTGAGCCGGCGAAAAAGTTGAGGCCAGGAACAGGTACGCAAATCATCAAAGATTGAAATTATACGCCTCATGACAGAGATGGACGCTTTCGGTGTCGCCGGCCAAGTACATGGCGTGCACGAAGCCCATGCAAAGGGTGATGTGGAGGATGGAGTATGGCACTCGCGCTAAAGCTAGCGCGAAGTGTGGGGCATCTTGCAAGGGGCCTGGGAGCTCTTCGTCCTGGACAACCACACCTCGAGAACAGATCGCGAAGCAGACATGCAAACTCTCGACACGTGCGCGAGCCTCTCACTTCCTGCAGCTTAGTTTCTATAGCCGCACGTTCCTGACTCTTTTAATGGCCAACGATGTCTGACAGCTGTTGGGCTGTTGTGGCGGGTAAATGGGGCTTTCATCGCCGCGAAACAAAATATAGTATGTAACCCTTCGACATCCGGACCTGAAACATTACCATCTGAGAGTATAGCCGGGGGGAACAACAGATCCTGACTCAATCGTGCTCGCTCAATGGTCCGGTGTGATGTTGTCAGCTGGTCGCCAGGCACGCCATAGCCGGCGTAGGATTCGTAGGGCTTGGCGAGAGCTCCATTAAGGTAAACTGCGCGGTCACAAGTCTTGTGGAAACAAGGTGTCTGTTTCAAGAGGATCGAACGAGGCGATGCATGGGTGGTGGGAAATTGGTGGCGTCTGGGGAAGGTTGACATCACCTCGGCCTAGATTGCTCCGCCGGTTCGAGAAGGCTGCGCAGATTCCATCATTCGCGTGTCGACATTACAGGACCTTGCCATATGGCACATACACAACTTGTGTAGACTCCCGCTCGAGCGATCTCGGTTTTGGATATATTCCGCCCCGGACATGCCGGCAATTGTACCTTGTTCGGCTTCCAATGCCCCGGGCGTTCTGCCAAGTCAATCAACTTCACGAAGCTACTGCAGATATGCAGCTGAGCTGAGAGTAACGTGACACCTTTCACGGCGGTTCCCCGCTAGTAATATATTCTAGGGAATTGCTAGGTGTCACAATGATCGTCGCCGCGCTGTATTTCGCGGAAGATTTAAGAAGTAGTCTAGGCTTTCCCTTCGTCCAGAGGATATGATTAGGGAGGAGCTTGGTTGATAAAAGGCGGGAGTTGGCTTCTTAGACACTATCACCAGTCTTCAGTACTCTTCAAGTCGTCACTCTTTGATCGCTTCATCAGCACGATGTTGGGCTCTTCCTCCGTTCTTTCTCTACTGGCGCTGGCGTCCACCGCGCTCAGTGCGCCCAGCAGTAGCATTGAGAAGCGTGCACCAACAGTTTATCTTGCAGGAGACTCGACAATGGCAACAGCCAAGGGCGCTGCAGGCACTCTCCAAGGTAAGCATCCGCTCACAGTAAGCTCAATGCATACCTTTAACATATACTAGGCTGGGGTATTTACCTGCCATACTCGCTGACCACATCCGTTGTCAACAAAGCCATCGGCGGCCGTAGCTCTCGTTCATACACCGTCGAGGGCCGCTTCACCGACATCGTCAACACAGTCAAGGCTAACGACATCGTCATCATCGAGTTCGGCCACAATGACGGCGGCTCGCTCACTCCCACCGACAACGGCCGTTCTGTATGCCCCGGCAAGGGCACCGAGACCTGCCAGTCAACTTACAACGGTGCTGCCACCACCGTGTACACCTACCCGTTCTACCTGATCCAAGCCGGCAAAGCACTCATCGCAAAGGGTGCCAAGGTCATCATCAGCAGCCCGACCCCCAACAACCCCTGGGAGTCTGGCACTTTCACCTACAGCGGTAGCCGCTTCGTCGACTACAGCAAGAGCGTCGCTGCTACCCTCGGCTCCAACGCTTTCTACGTTGACCACGGTGCTTATGCTGCCGATGCCTGGAAGACACTCGGCAAGGCTAAGACCGATGCTTACTTTGTTTCTGGCGACCACACCCACACCCTTCCCATTGGTGCTGATGTTGTTGCTAAATCATTCGTCAAAGGTCTGCAGTGCGCTGGTGGTGGTTTCCTTAGCGGCTATGTTAAGAACAGCACTGACAGCATCACTGGCAAGTGCTTGTAGAGAACGCGAACATTATATAGTCAATTAAGCATTGATAAATCATCTCACTTCTATCCTCGATATCAGCACTTGTCTCAGAAAAGCAAGTTCAAAGGAAGCTCGCAGCCTTGGAACCATGCCTATGGTAGACAATCTCCTAGTATAGCTCATCTTTACTGCTGCAGCAGCATAACTTTGATTCGAACAAGTAGATGTATCACATGGTAGACTGCGAAGCATGATTGCGCTCTCTTCCTTTGATTGGAATCGATACTTACAGAAACCCGTGTAACGGCAAGCAAAGACAAACAAACGAGAGAGCTGAATGCACGAAGCAGCTGAATGTGGACTAGTGGCTCATGTGGAGGCATACATCATTCCAAGGTACAGCTAACACAGCTTTGCGCCATACCTACACATGTCACGCCAGCACTCTGCAGATGTGATCACGTCCCGCTTACACAATGCTAGACCCTATCTAGGGAAGGCTACCAAACCCTGAACCCATGCGGCTTATAGTATGCCTTCATATCGTATATCACATATATATATCCCGTGGCTAAAGACACAACAGAGCTGTATCCTACACCACGTGATCAGTCCGTTCTCTAAAGTTTCGCTTAATTATTTGCCCTCCCCCTTCATCGTACACCTCGTCCTACTTATTCGATACCCCTTCACGGCGCAGAGCCAACACATGTGTTCAGGGTTCGTAAGGGACTTGGTAAGAACAAGAGTCATCTTTGTCAAAGACGGCAACTTAACACTCGCCGTCACTCTTCCTGATGGAGAATTCGCAGATTACGGGCTTTGTGGCAAGACCTGACTCTTTTCCCTCTTCCCATGCGTTCGACAATCGGATGCTTGTAAGCAATGCGTTCTACTAGGTTGCACACTCGGGGCTTTTCTCACGAGTGCACCCTAATTGCGATCTGCTAGCGTGGCGTTCAGCATTATATAGCTTAGAATTCTAACCTTGCGATGCTTGAGCTCAACAGTCTTTCGTTTCTCAAGATGGTCTGTTCTGTGATTACTGATGTCGTGCTGAACCGCAGACAGGATCTACAGACGCGACAGAATCTGGGGGCTCTACGCTATCGTAGGATGGGCAGGTAGTTTGAATGCCATCGAGACACTCTGTCGGTCGTAATTTTGCTTCCATAGGTTCCGCGCACTGATGACTCTACCATGCTAGATGACATGCAAGATTCATCTGGCTACACCTTAGAGCTCCAGAGTGCCGATTCTACTTCCAGCATTACCACCAACACCCCATGGACCCTCATTGACCCTCCTCTTCACCATGAATAACACATCTTCCCGGCCATCATTCTCTTCCAGATGACGTCCCAACGCTTTCAATACATCGAACTTTGCCATAGCAACCTGGTATGCTGCATTCTCTGCATCACCTCGTCCACCCACAAGATTCGAGAACGACGTCGCAGGCTTCAGCAGCGCTGGTAGCACACCACCACTAATACTGGGGTCGAGTATCAGGTCTAGACCAGTCTTGGGGAAGTTGTTGAGACGAGTGTATATAGGGTCGTTCGCAGGGAGCTCTGGGACAAGTTCAGCGGACCACGATGCTGTGATGAGTGCGCGCAGGAGGGTAAGTGCTGCAAGGGCGTTCTCTTTCATGGCAACAGTGTCTGCGTGGCCGATGATGTCGGAGAATGTATTTGGCTTCTTGCTGACGAATAGAGCAGTTAGAAGGCGTGCATATGCAGCTTCGATTTGCGTCCGCTTCGCGTCTGATCCCAATATCTCCACCTTTGGAAATGTGATCTCCTCCTGTGAGGGTTAGCTGTTATGTCAATATATATAACACCAAATGACGTACCTTAGGTGGCCCATGAAAGACAGTTGCCAGTGTCTTCAAGGCATCCTGGTTTGTCCTTGTAATAGGCATGTCTATTAGTACGCAATCATCCCAGGCAAATCCTGCGCCTCTTCGTGGTATCAACGTCGACCTCGGCATAGAAGCGATGATATTGAGGTCGCTAGCCTCGCACTTCCGTATGTTGCGATGGACGTAGTTCCGTATCGCCGGCATCTCTGTACTCTTCTCGAAGTTTTCTGGGTAGTTGAACGCGTAATCGCTGATGTACTTCGCAGTCCGACTACTCAGGAAGGAGTGCTCTACTCCTGGGCTGTCTGTAATGTGGAAGTCAATGAGCTGTTTGTGAATACCCTGCTCTTGAAGAAAATCCAGCGAGAGACTTGAATCGTAATGCCTGTTCTGTGTGAGTATGAATCTGGAATTGGGGATGGTCAACTCACGTCAGATGTGGGTGTGTCTTGACCGTGGTGATCAATATGCTGAAGAAGTTGATGAGGGTCATGTACATGAGCATGTCGTCTTCAGTGTCCACCATTTTCGTTGCGGCATAATGGAGTAGGCCTTGGGAGTCGCTCAAGCCAACCTTACGTTCGACATCGATTGTGTGCGAGGCGACCAGCGTGTCCCAGTGCAATGCGCCGACTCGTGGGAGCCATGACAACAAACGTGCTTGCGCAATAGTCTTGTCGCGCTTACTCAGAATGGGCAAAGGTGGTGAAGGTAGTTTCTTGAGTGATGTGTAATAGTAGTACAGAGAGCGGATATCTTGGTCGTTGAATAGCCGGCGCCACATTGGACCTGTACCATGAGTGTGCCCTGTGTTCTCGCCACCGATTGAGAGAGGCTCATTCTGAGACGCTCTCAGGAGCGAAACGAGGAGATCTTCCGCTTGTGTGGCTATCCCTGTGTCCTGTGTACAGAGCCACAAACGTACAATGGAAGCCACTACGCCAGGTCGATTCGCCAGCGCCTGTGTATCAGAACTGCTCGCAGTTGCCTTTTCCAGCAATGACAAGATGAGGCCATGAAAGGGAGTGGCCTGTGGGTCGAGTGCAATTTCGAAGTCTACATCCTTGATATCTTCGAACCGGTATGGAGCGGCAAGCTTGGTGATGAAGTGTACAAGAGGCGAAGGGTCTTGCTGGAGCTGCGGTAACAAGGTAGCGATCTGAAGAAACAGCGGTTGCGTCTCTGTCCAAGTTCGACTCCGGTACTCCGGTGTACTTGTGAAGAGCTCACACTGCTCGAGTAGTTCTGTGTTCAGCTGAGTCGTAGGATCGCTCTTAACAAGCTGTAGATGCGCCGACAAGTCGGTCAACAGGGCAGATGGGTCAGCCATGATGTGTTTGGATGTGTTTGCAGCTTGGCTCGCCGTAGGTACAGAGACAGTCTGATTACCCGTGCTGTGGCGGGGCGAGGCTGATGAAGCTCCCAACTTGCAGAAGGTTCTAGTTGATCTCAGGTGACAACGCGTCAACGCTGGACTCGACGCGTTTCTCGGCACCTATACGTGCCAACTTCGAGGATGCCTCTGTGTTGAAAGATGGGATGTCTGCAAATAGCCCACCTGCTGTTCGTCGAGGTTGATGTCAGAATCGTGAATGTGAAACGCGTTCTTTGCTGTGCAGATGGTTGTAAGGACTTCGACTTTTCTTCTCTAAAGCTGCAGCTGGAACACTCAAATGTTATCAAGCCTCTTTGCAGTTCATAGAGATAGCGCAGGCTGGTTTGCGGACAGGAATCGAGTTGTGGGTGAATTGCAAGGCGGGGACCATGCCGGCTGGTAGTGCCCCACTCGAGCGGCGGTCGGCTGCAGCTGCATCAAATAATTTCTGACTCGGCTTTTAGACATTCGCAACCACACTGCTTGCACGACTGTTAGACGCCGCCATAGTTGAAGTATCCTTACGGAGCGCACGACCACAGTGACCAAGTTTCAGCGATAACGTGTAGAACAACATGCCGCCAGCCGGTAGAGGAGGGCGCGGCGGCGCGCGTGGAGCCTTCAACCCACGATCAGGCACAGTAACAATTGGCGGCACCGAGCTGAACTGGGACCTGTCAGGCCTTGAGATTCAAAAAGGGCCCGCTGAGCGCTTTCCCGTAGGCCCGACATGTACCTCGTGCGCAACAACGGGCTCAAGCCAACGACAATGCGCTCGAAAGCTTAAGACTAGGACTAAGATCATGACAGGAAGCTCCTCCTCCGCAAGCGCCTCCGCCATCCGCCGACGAAGCCAGAATAGTACAGCACTTTTTACAAGTACGCGACCGTATACATGAGGGACCATTCTACACAATCTTGAACGATGGCATGAAGAACGGTTTGAAGAGGAAGGCCAGCGAGCCAGCACCTACCGAAGCCTCGCTATTCAACCCTTTCACCGATAACCAGACGTACTCAGCGAAATATCTGAAAGTTAGGAGAAGGTTACCCAAGCTCGATGAGCGACCATATGGTAAGTTGGGCGACAGCTGGAGCGCTGCGAACCTTTGCTCATGACCACCACCCAGTCACGGAACTTTTTCCAGCCGAATTACGACCCACACTTGACGGTACAAGAGGAGACGGTAACCTGTCGAAGAAGCGCAGGACGTTGGGTGTCACGAAGGTCAACGCTGTGTCCCAAATCGAGCGCATGATCAAGTTCGAGGAAGGTCGAACCAACGAAGCAGAAGCACGCGCCGAGGAAGAAGACGACGAGGAGGAAGAGGAGGAAGGAGAGCAAGACGATGACAAGCCTGACGCCATCGACGAGGATGAGAACTGGTCGCAAGCATCCACCGATTCTGAGGAATCAGACGACGACTACAACGCCGAGCAATACTTCGACAATGGCGAAGACGACGATATCGATGATGCTGATCCGTACGAGAACACGTACGAATGAGCATTGAGTTTGGCGATCATCTAGCATCTGGTTTGGCGCACTGCGCGTGGCATTGCTGGCGTTGGGTTGATTTGATACCCTTTCTATAGTTTATTTGGCTGGTTTACGAACCGACCTACACAATCTACCAACATCTGCTTTCAATGGTCTTCGAGACGCTTCCAGTTGGAGCTTCCTCCTCACACTCACGTTGCTTCGAAGACTGAGTCTGGTGTATGGTACAGTCTCGGAGTTTCCCCGTAGGAGTTATTACCGAAAGATGGGAACTCAACTGGTCAGACGAGGCTGAGCACGCTAGTGGCATGCCTGAAACTGCCGCAGCAACAAGCCACCGCAGAATCTCACGAATAACTCAGCAGGCTTTTCATCTTTTGAGTGTTTGTGTGAAAGCTATCCTGCCTCACATGACCTAAGATGTCACACAGATCACAGATCTCGCATCCACAGCCTTGCGTAGCTCTCACTAATCAGGACCCTGCATTGTCCCATGTACCCGTTGCCGCGGGGCTCATCGAACCGGTCGACCTCACAAGGCAAGTCTAAGTGAACATCAGGCGAGCCAAGATACCAAGATTACCGCTTGTGCGAGGCTTAGACGGCTAAGCGGTTGTGTAGTGTTGCAAACACTGGTGAAAGCGAAGATCGTGACGTGAGATACTTGATCAATCAGGTCGCATTCAGGTCCTGGAAATAAGTATCGAGGCTGTCCACAATCTGGAGAGCATCAAACTGCAGACTAAGAATATCAACAAGTTCAAGATGAATGTTGGCGTCCCAAACTCAGTCTCTACTTATCACAAGATGACATTGGAGGAGTACCAGAAGATAAGCTTTATTCCTACAGAGGAAACTTTAGACAAGAGAGGATTGGAACAAGGGCAGGCTGCAATGCAGAGCCAACCACAAGGTAAGCGCTCTAATAATGCAGCAAGAAGCATCACTAATCACGACGCAGACGAGAGAAAGTTAATGAGCGACTTCGAAAAGGACCCACTCTTCCCATCAACGTCAACTTCCCCACAGGAACGGGCGAACTCGCATTCACACAACCCACCGGAGATCAGACGCCTTAGTGGGAACTTCAATGCACCCACACATGTTGAGGTTAAAAGACATAACGAAACGAGGAGTCCGCGGGGCTTCAGAGAGACGATCAGAGGTTGGGTCAAGAGGTCGCCGCCTCCTCCAACAATCGCCTGAGCAACTTCTATGTTGGCGTTGACCTCACTTTTTGCTTCCGTTGACCTCACTTTTTGCTTCCGTTGACCTCACTTTTTGCTTCCGTTGACCTCACTTTTTGCGTCCGTTGCTTCAATAGATAACCCTCGTTGCACAGATCAATCTCACAATTTCCTGACTCGGTCTTCCATTTGCTTGTTCCGTCGCCAATGTCGTCTCGTGTTACCTTCCAAGGCGAATCGCGATGTTGTGACATCATACCGTCTGATCACCACCATTTTCCAGCCTCTCTCTACAACCCGCACTCCGCGCAGTCTCCCCGCAACCAAACCTCGCGTAGGACTTCGGCGTCAGACGTCAGCCACGCACCGCGCGCATTCGTTTCAGCTTGCCTTTGTGACTATGGAAGGCAACAATCAGCCCACCAAATATCACGGCCTCGTCAGACCCTGATTGAAATGCGGCAAGATCGTTGGCGATTGCCACACATCATTGCCACATGCGGCCAAAATCCCCCAGCAACGGCACGCCCTGCACAAACGGCTGCGATGACGTCTTAAGATAACACATGTCTCGCAAGACTTCCCGTCCATTTGCTCAGGTACAGAGTCGTTTAAATGCCATGATGCTGTGTGTGCTATGACAGGGTAAGCAAGCCGGGCAACATCGCCAACCAATAAAGCCTACGTCGCAAAGTTGTAACTTTCGAAGGTCCATCACAGCCATCACTTTCCTGCTCCGCGGTACTCTTTCCTTGAAAGCAATCGTGTCGAATTCCTGTGACCTCAGTGTGGAGCACCAGCATCATTATGGATCACTACCCTGAAGTAAACGTCGAGGTGCAAGAACAGCCATCAAGTGCTTCGCGCCACGACTCTGCTTCCTCAATTACCAAAGCTGCCGACTTTCACTCACCTCCTTCACTCGTACCCAGTCGACAACCATCTCACAATATGGCCACCACTGCAACATCAAATGAATCCACAAAAGAACAACAAAAAACGGCTTCAAATCCTCCAACATCAAATGCTACCGATCCTCAAGAGCGCAAGGACTCCATTCATACCGACGAGCAGACCGCTCAAAAGCTGAAAGCCGAGTTTGCTCGCTATACTGATGCGCCGCCACCATTTTCGGAAGAACAATATGAGAACAAGACCGAGGAGCAGCAACTCAGCATGAGGGCGCATGACTATGCGAAAGAGCTGAGCAGGATGATGGGTCGCCAACTTGTACGGGGTCTCAAGACAGAAGATGGCGAGGAGTGATGAAGGAAGATGGACGATCACCAAGAGGACGTCAATACACAGCTGTTTCGTCGGCAGGCTGGTCCTGTACACTATGAGCATTTGAGCGAAGCATGGCGTTATAGCAAGGCGCAAAGCACCAGTGCCAGCTGGCATGCGTCTCAACTGATCGAGGCGATCATGGGTCTTCAATCATGAACATTTCCACGTATCGACTCCTGCATTCTTTCTTGTCCTTTCTTTCCCCAACTTTTTCGTTCCAGTACCGTATTCTGAGGGTGTGCCTAGTTAGTTCCAGTATTGATCGCCGCGTAAGCCGCATCAGACAAGGCGCGTTCGTCAACACATCGAACACAGCCGCTGACGCACACCACTCCAACAACGCCTCGCAATAACCCTAGATTCGTATCCTCTCTTTTCAGCCGCAGTGCGCATTCCCACACACAAGCCCTGTGACAAGCACTTAAGCCTTAACAAGCAAGCTATTGCGCAAGCGCATCAGCTACACCCCCGCAGCAACAAGTCCCGACCATCGATCTACGCCTACGACCAAGAATAATGGCGTCAACGAATGCTAAGATGATAGATCATATGAGTGTTTGCGCGCAAGGTACGAACACCTCGTTGCCC
The DNA here is from genome assembly GCA_021642125.1 of Nothophoma quercina. Lineage (NCBI taxonomy): Eukaryota > Fungi > Ascomycota > Dothideomycetes > Pleosporales > Didymellaceae > Nothophoma > Nothophoma quercina. Next base: position 384,877 of record JAKIXB010000007.1, on the reverse strand, counting down.
CGTCCCAACCATCTTTTGTTCTTCCACAAGGGAAACCTTACTGACACTTGTAGTGCAGACCCAAATAGTCCTGTCGTGAAGTACAAACCACGCAAACTGAACAGGATTCTACACCCTAGAAGCAGTCGAAGCGATCATCCAGAACATGCAAATCGCAAAGACCCCGAAGCAAGAGCGATGCAACAAAACGCACGAGAGACGGAAGATGCAAGCAAACAGAGATGGAAATCGAGACGTAGCCAAGAAGAACATCGAAGAAGCAGTGAATCGAGTCGATGAGGAAAGTCTCAGCTGAGTTTTTGGATGTGGATCGATACCCCAGGAGCATGCTGGCAAGCGAGTCATGATTACGAACCTAACGAATAGCAAATGTAGTGTTTAATTAACAATGTATTGCCTGAAAAAGTTCTGCCGTGCGAAAGTACTCACACTGACCACCAAAGTGAGCCTTGATGTACGAAGGTCTTGGAAGCACGGGCGCATCCAACAATTGCCCAATCTAGCCTCGCTTGTATGGCGAACCCCTTGCCCTTGCTTCCATGATGCCTCTTTCCAGCAACGCTCACACCCCGCGTTATCATAAAGGCAGCCACACAGACACTTGCGCAATAGAGATCGCTATCTAAAGATAGTAAAAGCAACTCAACTGTCGATACCGTATTGTGGTCCAACGGTTAGGCGGCTTAGGCGGCATGGCGCAGCCCGCGGATCCGGCCTGAAGCCAGGCCGAGCACGAACGTCGTCGGACAGGATGACGCGGACCACGCGTGGATGGGGTCCGCAATTCATGAAACAAAACATGTGGAGGAGGAGAGTTTAAGAGCAAGGAAAGTCCGCTGGACCCTGACAGCTTTCGATCAACACAAAAACACGAGCACCACAAGACATCGATCACCGTTGCAGTCCAGTTGAGCCATTTGGACGAGGTACGACCGAGGCATATCAGGCTACCACACGTATATTATCTAACGTCTTAAAGAAGTCCCTGAAGACCTGCGAAAATACAACACCCGCCACATCCGGTCACAACAAAACACACACCATCACAACAATGGACTCACCTACATCCTCCGCATCTTCATCTCCTACCGCGTCACCAACAACACAAGCTTTCTGCGCTTTCCCGTTTCCACCCGTACCTGAGCACATCATCGTCACATTTGATGGCAAAGTCCGCGAGATGGTACGGATAACGAAACCTGTTGAGGAGCGCAAGTCTCGCCCAAAGCCAAAGCGATACTACTCGCAAGACAATTACTAGGCAAGCCAAAGCCTACCGAGGTTAGCAGAAGCTGCCCATACCCTACGTATAATGAAGCATCACCGCTGTCGTGCTTTGCCATACAGCTAAAAAGGAGTTTGGGATAGGGCATCTGGAATTAGCGCACTAATGCATTTACATGGTTTACAACATACGAAATACAATGTCTATTATTACTATCACCACTACACGCCACACTCAGCAACGTCAAAGCAAACACTCCCTCAAGCACGTCCAGTCACTACTTTCCGTCGATCGTACGTTTGCCTCTCCTTCGTCTCCATCCTCATCCTCATATCCACCTCCATCACTTCCATCAAACATGAACATGTCCAGTACCTTTCCGGTTCCTTCGTCTAGCAGTACAGTCATCCTATCCGCCTCCTCTATCTTCTCGTTCTCCCACCTCGGCTGCCCGAACGGAAAGTCAGAAATGAACGCAAAGATATCAGCACATAATTGATGCGTTCCAACAACGCCGTAATGGTCTCCCACAAACTCCGCGTAGAAACACGGATTGCCTCGTAGCCTGTCAAACGCGTCTTCATCGTCTGTGATGTAGATCTTGAGGTTGCGAACGTTGGCCAATAGCAAATCCATCTGGCTAGTGTCGATGTATTCAGAGTTGGGAGGACAGGCGTGTATGCCGCGTTGGTAGAATGGTAGGTTCTAGTAAGCGCTGCAGTGAAAGTCCACTCCTGGACCCCTCTGTCAAGTACAGGCATTGAGGGAAAGTGATGAACGAGATTCACAGCTTCCCCGTGAAAGTTTTTGCTGCCCCAAGCTCCCCGCACATCCGAGACACAAGTACGGTGCAATTTGCTCCTTATGCCTTCCTTCATGGTCAACACAGCAAGAGTGCATCACCGCCAATGGCAATCACGTCGCCGACGCATACATTCCTCTCATTCATATGTTTGAAGACAAAGTTTTCGCCGAATACACCGAGCTTGAACCTTTCCGCAGCCGCAGGGAATTCGGACTTCCATGCAGGATAGTGAGAGGCGCAGTCTAAGAGAAGGTCAGAGGAAGCATGTAAAGAGAACTCAGAGACCAAACGATGAACATCCATATACTGCTTTGTCGACGCTACCGTGGAACGTTGGATCATGTTCGTCTGCATCGAGACCCATGAAGGGTAGTCGGACAGGCCGTTCTCGTATGGTCTTATCAATACCAGAATCATATCCGAGGCCGATCATCCTTGTCATTCTGCCTGTCTGGAGCTTGAGTATAACATCGCTGGTGCAAGGCTCCCAAAGGTTGACATCAACTTCCTGGGCCAGAGCCATCTAGTTTTGTGGATGGCTGAGAAAATGCTATGGCTAAACGTTATCGTGTAGCTAAAACGGGAAGACTCTGTTGACAAAAAATGAAGTGTAGCGATGGGTATGCTCGCAGAGACAATGCTGAAACATATCAATTAAGGAGAGAAAGATTATCATGAATCTGAAGTCAACAGTTCAACGAGAGTCAGCAACCTATAAAAATTTGGTGCGACAAAAAGGCATGCCATCAACATGCTATGGGGTTGCTCTCCAATCCAGCTCGTCTGGAACTGAGGGGTTCACATATTGCGTAGCAGTGGCCGGACTATCAGGTGCCCTGAAGCTATGGTCATTTCATTTTGCAAGGCTTGCATCAGCTCAAGTGCTGCATGGGAGTAGCATTGGTGCAAACCTTTTTGCGGGCGGGTTGAGTCTGGAGAGATGGCTGTTTCTCGTCGAGAGACGGCAGTAGTTGTGCGAGGCTGGAAGCAGGCACCAATTAAATCAGAGCTGCTCGGCCCACTTCCAAATCATGCGCGTCACGTTCGTGTTACCACCGCGAACACCGACTTCACCACTGCTTTCACGCTGTGCTTGTCGAATATCCGAACACCTCTATGGGCGCTCTTGATATTCCAGCAACATTGTGTATGCGACAAGATGCGTTCTCGATGGTCACTCTGTCTGTCTTGATTCGGTTGATACATGCATGTGAGCTTATCAGCCCCAGACCCAGATGATCGTACGGATATAAGAGGGGAAGGGATGTAATCTTGGTGAGGGGTATCGCTCTACATCTTCACACATGCCGCAATGAATTTCAACGGTTTACACTTCAAGAATCACGCTCAACTTCCAATTGCCATTGTCGGCGGCGGCCTTGGCGGCCTTGCTCTAGCCATCGGTCTGCTCAAACATGGGATACAGGTCCATATCTACGAATCTGCCGAAGCCTTCTCAGAGATAGGTGCGGGCGTTGCGTTCGGTATCAATTCGATAACGGCTTTACACCTCATTGAACCGAAGCTCCTCGAAGGTTACAAAAAGCACGCTACGTTCAACGCCGACCACGACCGCGCCAGCACGTTCATGTCTTTCCGATGGGGTATGGACGAGAGGGGGCTTGACGGACACAAGGCTGGCGATGTGATGTGGGATCTGAATGACGACTGGGAGCCTGAGCGCGCAAAAGCTCTGGGTGTACGAACAAGGAGCTGCATCCACAGGGCACGCCTACTAGATGAACTCGTAGCGCTGCTTCCGGCTGGTGTCACATCCTTCAAGAAGAGCTTCGTGACTGCTGAGGAACAAGTTGACGGTTCATTGCAGCTATCGTTTGCAGACGGCACAACCGCGTTGGCAAGCGCTTTGATAGGCTGCGACGGCATTAAGAGCAAGGTACGAGAGCTTGTGTGTGGCCCAGCTGTCCAAGCAACCTACGCCGGTGAGGTAGCCTACCGCGCTGTAGTGCCTAAGGCTGATGCGGACAAAGCGCTGGGTGCCGATCTCGCGTTCAATGGGACCATCTATTGTGGTTATGGCGGATATGTTGTTACGTATCCCATCGAAAACTGCGACTTTGTGAACATGGTTGCCATACCGCATGACCCGGGTAACACTTGGAACTGGAGCGAGGAAGAGTGGACAGTGCCAGCGACTACCAAGGAGATTCGTCAACGTTTCGAAGGGTGGTATTCGCCCCTTGTCGACATCATCTGTGAATACAGTATGCCTTACAAATGGGCACTATTCGATCTACAGCATAATGCACCGTACTACCGAAGGAAAAAATGCTTACTCGGTGACAGCGCACATGCAACGACACCACATCTGGGTGCAGGAGCTGGAATGGCCATGGAAGATGCGTACTTGCTCAGTAGTCTGATCGCCTCGGTCGGCGACATTGCCCACATTGAGGATGCTTTTCGAGCATACGACGCTGTGCGACGGCCACGCACGCAAGGATGTATCCAGCGAGGTCGCAATGCAGCTATGGCATTGGACTTCTTGGACCCAGATGTCAACGATGATATATCAGCGTTGAGGAAAGTTCTAAGGACATCGTACAAGTGGCTTTGGCACGAAAATCTCGAAGCGCAGCTCTGCAAAGCCCAAACGCTGCTCTAGAAGCGTACGCTCCAGCGTTTCGACAATCTTTCGGCAGACCCCAGCATTGCTTGGATTGCCCATGGGGTCTTCCGCGGATGTTCCGGAGTGGACCCGAGTTGTTCTGCCGCTGACAAATGCCTGATAACGTCATTCCTGATTACAACTAGTCTCGGTGTACACTGCTCTACAAAGCGAACATTAGAAGTTGTAGGAAAATTCCATGCCAATCTGCCGAGATTGTCCGGCGGCTGATTAGAAACTATGGACGATGTATATAGGTTCAGCCTCAGGTCTGCAGCAGCTCACCAATTCCATTGAGCCTTGTTCGTCGGCTATACTATACCCCTCCAGTCTCAACATATCCGTATTCGATAACCAATATGTCCGATTCACGCCTCTTCCAACCACTCAAGGTTGGTTCTATTGAGCTGAAGAACCGTGTTGCTATGGCACCTCTGACACGTTTCCGTGCCAGCGACAGCCACGCCATCCTCCCCTTCGCAGCTGAATACTACGGCCAGCGCGCTTCCGTTCCCGGTACTCTCTTGATCTCTGAGGCTACTCTTATCTCCGGCCAGCACGGGGGGTACCCTAACGTTCCTGCAATTGAGACCCAAGAGCAGATTGATGCCTGGAAGAAGGTCACCGAGGCTGTGCACAAGGAGGGCAGCTTCATCTACCTTCAGCTCTGGGCTCTGGGACGTGTCGCAAACAAGGACTTCGCTGCCGCTCATGGCATTACAGTCAAGTCCTCCAGTGCTACCCAGCTCTCGGACGACCTTGCCGTTCCGAAGGAGATGACTATTGACGAGATCAAGGAGACTGTCGGTGCTTATGCTCAGGCTGCTAAGAATGCCATTGCCGCTGGTTTCGACGGTGTAGAGATTCACGCCGCAAACGGTTACCTTGTCGACCAATTCCTACAGGATACCTGCAACAAGCGTACCGATAACTACGGTGGCTCTATTGAGAACCGCAGCCGCTTCGCTGTGGAAGTCACCCAAGCCGTTGTCGATGCGGTTGGTGCCGACAGGACTGGAATCCGTCTTTCTCCCTTTTCCGAGTTCCAGGGAATGAAGATGAAGGACCCCGTTCCCCAGTTCTCAGACATCATCAAGAAGCTGAACACCCTGAACTTAGCTTATCTGCACATGGTCGAGTCCCGTGTCTCCGGCAACGCCGACGTCGAGGGCTACGACTCCTTGAAGCCTCTCCTTCCTTTGTACACCTCCAGCCCTCTCCTGATCGCTGGTGGCTTCAGGGCTGACTCCGCTCGCCGCCTCGTCGATGAGGAGCATAAGGACCGCGACATTGTTGTCGTCTTTGGCCGTTACTTTATCTCAACACCTGACCTTGTCTTCAGGCTAGAGAAGGGTATTGACTTCACTCCTTACGACCGCGACTCGTTCTATATTCCTAAGAGCGAGAAGGGGTACACTGACTACCCGTTCAGCGAGGAGTTCAAGCAGACCGCAAACTTGTAGAGGGAGAGTACAGACTAGCATAACACGGCGTTTAGGATTGGGCAATTGGCATTGTGTTGAGCGATGATACCATGGAAACAGATTAGACATAGATACATACGACAACGTCCGTGGCCTGGGCACGATAGAGGAATGTAAAGATTCTCTAGAGTAACGTCAATAGTGTCAGCATGTGTGTGTAGGGCGTGAAGGCGTGCAATGTTTTGAGATGGAGCCAAAAGGACAATGGCAAAAGCTGTCTAGCCTGTTTGGCTTAGTGATAACGCCTGAACATTGGCTGGCTTGAGAAGGACTCCTCCATCACCACACCACCAGATACAGCCCAACAATAGGCTCGTCGCTGGCAGAACCGAATTAGGTCATCTCTTCAGCTCACGAGTAGTAACTTGCGTATCTCACTGCTGCAGGATGGGTGAGCGGCGACATAATGAGGCGCGAGGCGGAGAAGCTCGCCCCATAGGGGCTGCATTGCCTGCATTACTTACTTGACCGTCTACCAATCAGAGCGTATTGCCTTGAAACACCGAACAGTCACAGTAGAGATATGCCGTCTTCTACATACACTTACGTAGTGGGTGCGCCATAGCACCCTCCAGCATGATGGCCCCCCGGGGTTTGTACGAGAACCATAAAGATTCTCCACAGAGTCGGACCTACCCGTGTTTGATACCATTACCCTGGAGCCAAGACAGCCTAAGGCAGACTCGTTATGTCGAAAATTGTCCGAACGGAGTATCCTCTCGGCCAGACGTCGTACATTGCGGCCTTCGATGATGGTACCTCGCCTGCAATCACTGGGCTCGCCAAGACTAACGTCCCGATAGGGTTACTTGCTCAGCATGAATTGAAAGAGGGAGAGCCGTCCCGGCGATCGGAAGGATATGCGAAGGTATTCAAGGTTGAGATTCTAGACCATGACCATAGCAAAAGTAAACATCGCATCTGTAACGATGAACAGCTCAAGGCAGTGCTTGTCTATCACACAAGCCCTGAAGTGCGAGAGACCTACTAACCGGATTGATAGGCTGAGCCACCGCCTCAGATCCGATTTGTCCTCTTATTGCCGACTGTGCATGAGAGAATCGCCGAAGACCTGTTCGTGAAAGCAGAAGCAGACTTCAACGACGCCAAAGAGAAGGCTAAGACCAGACTCAAGGCAGCGGTCGAAGCGAAGACAGCAACAGAAGCTGAATTTAGGAAATCCAGAAAGACTGAAGTGTTCAAGAAGAATGATCTGTACGATGAGGACGTAGCTGATCCTGCCGATCCTGTGGACAGTGAAATGTGAAGGTCAGATTGAACATATCCGACGACGCACTCATGGATATCGTGACAGGGTACGAAATTGCACCTGGAGTATGCTCTCACTTACGCGGACAAGAACAGCTTTTCAGTGCACGCACTACCAAAGATGACAAGAATGAAGACACCGCAGTGGGTAAGGCAAGAGCAAAGATCGTATCATGCTTAGGCAGGCTAAACCTGGTCTAGAATCTTGGTATGCTATACGAGCAAAGGCGTACTTCCGTGAGATTCACGAATATGTCGACCTCAGAACGACGATAGTGACAAAGTACGATGTTGCTACCAAATCGACAGTGGTGCTGTTGAAACACAGGTCCGCCAACGATTTACTAACGAAGTTGAAATGTGACCTGAGGGACTTGGTTCGCCACCTAAGCAATAAGCGTATCGCTCATAATCCATTTGGAGTAACGCTGCTGCATTTCAGTTGCACTGCACAGTAGTACCAAGAACTAGGAGGCCAACAAGCTACAAGAGTATGAGCCGTTCGATGCGAAGTAGCAGGGTAGAAGAAACAGTATGAGCAGCGAGCTTATCAAACTCAACAGCAATGGTCGTGAGGGTCTCTCAAAAGTGTAGTATTGCAAACAGAACGAGTTCCCAGTTTGAGTTTAGCATTTCGTGAGTGGGACTAATCTCTAGAGTCAGCCTTGTCAGCGTTTTTCGTGGCTTGATGCACGTGGTTCGCAACTTCCCCGCGCTGCCAGTGTCACATTTGTAACTTGTCTCTGCGGTAACTTATCATGTTTGCTGCAGCGAACGGTGTTGTGAAGCACGAGTTTGCATGGCGTTATAGTGTGAACTTATGCTTGTGAACATGAAGCATCTTAATCACCCTCGTGGGCAGGACTTGCTTCAACCTTGCCTGCAATGACCAAGTTCAGCCTTCCGCCCTTAGCTGCAAGTCCGCCTTCACGCCGAAAACAGTATGAAGAGCTCCTCGATGACCCTCAACGTCACAGCAACTCGGTAAGTAGAGTCTGCCGTACATCATGTATATTTTGGCTGATAGCTTCCGGTCACGAGTCCAAGAGGCATACAAGACACACAGAGAAGTGTGGAGAGAGAAGCAGATTGAGCTTTATTGAACTTCAAGACCAACCCTATGACACCCAATCAAGCTTTAATCAAGCACCTTGCTCGCCAGGATAGACTTCTACACGGCCACGAAGAGAGCAAAAAAGATCATACTGATGCCAAAGAGATCGGTTGTTGTATCATTTGGGCAAGGCCTTCCTTGACGGGATGTAATACGTCCAGAAGCAGCTCTACAAGCTTGTTGGCAATGACTTTTATCTGATCCCATGCGAGGATCTGCATCTCTCGGTCGTCGAACTATCACATCGCCACACAGTACCACAGCTTCGCAGTGTAGCTGATGAGATTGGGCCACCGCATCTACAAAACATCCTTGACACGGTATCAACCTTGAGCAATAGACTTGAGTTAGTAGCACCAACACTAAGCTTCGACGAGATAGGTATCGCCCTTAACTACCTCCCATCCAATACCCATACGTACACGTACCACCACCTGAGGAGTGATATGCATGCTCGGGCTCTTGAAAGCGGGATTCAGACCGATATGTGCTAAACAGCTCATCCAGCACTCATTACCTTCGCCCAGCTCGTCGATAACGAATTCTTTGATACGCTTGAAGTAAGGAAGGAGTTCGTTCAACTTGTGAAGTATTTTAATGGAGCGAAGGACGGTGAATCTCATGTATGGGCTGTCTGCGAGGAGCAGGGTCTCAAACTGTAACTGGGCCATCTGAAGTTCGGCAGGTAAAGGACCAAAGCAGATATGGTCGGAATAGTATCCGACTGCACAAAACAAAAAACGTACTTGTTATGCTCCTCAAGGGTTGAAAACCCTCAAGGCGCCTTCTCTGTCTCATGCTACGGTAAGTAAAGGCACCGCTCTATCGTTGCATCATTCTAGCAAGTTTTTACCAGACTTCACTTGATTCATTGTGGGTGAACGTGCACCCATAGCTATATCTTCGACCGTCGGCGACCGACGACTTAGCCCTTACCTTCACAACGAACAAATCAACCCTAGAATCAACGATCGCACCCGAAGATGCGATTATCTCTCTTCTGCTCTCAGCTGTTCACGCTGATAGCAACTTCGCTGGCCTACAACTGCAACAGCTACAACTTTCCCCTGGATGGTCTCTGGGTGCCCAGACAGAGCAACTTCAATGCGGCGATTCTCGACAAGTTCGCCACGGCTAACACTGATGGCATGATATTGGCCGATATCTGGGGCAACACCGGCGGCCCTGCCCCGTGGTAGAGCGACGAGAACAACCTCTCCACGATCAAGTATTCCTTCAGGCGCGACTACGACCGCCGTTATTTAGTGACTATGTTCGAGACCGCTATTGAAGAGTGGCGGGGGGGAGATCGGTCCTGATGCCTCGTGGTCCGGGCCATGGGCTTGCGATGAAGGAAGTCGTCAACAAGAAAGGTAAACCTGTGTACTGCATGGATATCGGTGCGGAGGATTTGTGGAATAGGAAAGTTTCCACTGATACTGTAGCTATCCAACACACTGGCGGTACTGTAGGGTATTGTTCGGCATCATCGGTCTGCTTTGAACTGAGCCACTGACGCACTGGAACATACGTCTTTCCATGGATGCTCCACATCGCATTATGGTTGCTATGTATGAGTCCGGTCATGTCTTTACTGGGTGGCCTCGGCATTCCATATAAATCCACCCATTACCTTGCAATCTAATGCCGACTTTCTTAGACATGATGCATGAGCACCAGCGCGCCGATCGCGACAAGTTCATCCAAGTCCTCTACAAGGACCTTGGTGATTATCGGTCGTGTTACCAAAAGGTTATCATCCGAGAAACCTACATGACCGAAGATGGGTTTTGCTGGAACTACAAGAACGTATTGCGATACGGCTGCAGCTGCTGGGAGTCCACCACAAGCATCACCATCAACGGCGAGTCTATCGACGCCGGCAGCAAGGACTTCAACTACAAGAGCATAACGATATACAATTCAGTCGATTGGGCGGAACAGGACTGCATCGACAACTTCAAGAACTGTCCGCTGGCGTGCTGGAAGGATCCGGACAACCATCTCAAGGATCCCGGGGAGATTGCCAACCCACCTGGCGTGATCTCGCGCCTCAACTACGAGAGGATCTAGAAGACGTATCCGTGAAAGGAGCCACTAAAGCATATAAGCTCAAGAAGGCTTCGACCTGGATAGACATAAGTTGCAGTGCAAAGCTGCTGTGGATCCGCAGGCGAGCATGATGGAGCAGGGCCTGGTGTGGGATCCTGGTGTGATGCTAAGTTGGGATAGATCTGGCGTCACCGCTTGGGCGATAGAAGGCTCCAGATTCGAACGTTCTTTCTGCTTGCTGGACTACTCGAAACATGGAGGACTCGTGATGTTGTAGCGCGCACAATCCGCTGGATTTGGTCAGCCAATGAAGATAGAGCGGAAGGAAACATGGCGAAAAGGAAGGGTAAGCTTAGCCCTGCGGAAGATAATAGATTCCATGGTTGCGCAAGCACGCAACCGAGGGACCTTCGTCTATGCAACATACTCGCCTCAGGTGCCTGTGCCACCTCAACGCACCTCAACGTCTCCATATCCCAATCATGACACCTTCCCCAGCCACGCAGATAGTCGTCATCCCGAGCGGCCCCGAGCTGACATTCCCAACGAAATCCAAGGACTCAACATCTGCACGTCCCACAAGTTCGCCTACGCAATCGCTCTCGTACCTGCAGGTAACCGTTAGCCCTTCTCAACGACCTGGCACCGCCAAGGCACCCTAGGGGGTGCAGAACAGGGTGAGACACATCAGGGGACCCCTTCTTCTTGTAGTTAAATCCACCGCGGGATCATAAGAGGCTAAAGCCACCGCGGTGAAAGTCCTGTGTTGCCGCAGGGCAGCGCAGGGACGTCAGGTACCCGCTTCTTCGCTGTCACATGCTAGAATTTTGCTTGCATGTGAAAGCGCACGGGCAGCGCCATCGCGATTTGCACACCAAAAACGAAACATTCACCGATGGGACCTCCCGACTTTAGAGCTTGAGCACTGATTCCCGTACCGTAGTTTCCGCGTTCGCTTGAGAAGCGAGCTGTAGCCAAGGGCCATGGTGTCGGGTTCTGGGGGTGTGCATGTGTTGAGCTTATCTCGACGACAGGGCGGGACTAATGGAACGTGAGGGGCTCTGGCACGCAGACGGTCCTTTCCACTTACTGCAGCACGTTATCGCACGCACCCATTCTGAAGTACATGCTGCAATTCTCGTTACGAACCAATGAGCAAGAGTGATGATTTTGAACTTTGTTTTGAATTGCATTACAACGTGTAACAAGGTGGTATGGCGGATCTAAGCAACGAATGAGGCTCCAAAACACCCACGCCTAAACTAACAAATATATCTTCTTCCAAAATTTTGTCAACCTCCCTCTGTTCGTATAACCTCAACAGCAATCGCAGGTACGGTTCTCCTAAAACTGCGCGATGGCGACAGAAACAGCCTGCTCATCAGAGTGGCTGATGCTGATGTTGATGCTCTTGACACCGACGCGCTTGGCCTCTTCTTGAGCATGACCAGAAAGCTGGAAAGAGGTTAGCATCCATGTTACTGACAGGTTGTGTTGGAAGACAGCTTACCTCGACGACCGGCGCACCAGTCTCGTCGTTGCCAATCTCGATATCCTTGAGGGCAGCACCTGCACCCTTGCCCTTGACGCCCAGCGACTTGAAGACAGCTTCCTTAGCTGACCACTTGCCAGTGAAGCTGGCCTGAGGGTTGGCAGCCTTCTGGCAATAGGCGATCTCCTTCTCGGTGAAGTTGCGCTCGATGAAGGTGTCGTTCTCAACGTTGATAGCACTGATGCTCTCGACGTCAACACCGATCTTCGTGTTTGCCGTAGCAGTAGCCTTGGTAATGGACTCAATCATCTTCTGGGTCTCCTCAGCCTTTTTATCCTTCTTGGGGTCCGCAGCGATCTTCTTGGGGTAGCCATAGGTGGCAGTCTTCTTGTCCAAGGCAACACGTGCGCGGGGGTTAAGGAAGACCTCCTGCATCTTCTCGTCCTCATAAGGAGCCTTGTCCTTAGCGCGGAACATGGTGTTATTGATGAGACCATCGTGGAAGTAGCGGTAGGCCTTCTTCTGACGAGCCTCAACCTTCTGCTTGTAGGCAGCGAACTGGTGGTGTTCAAGAGCGGCGTAAAGGTACTTAGGATGAATACCGATAGCCTGGGCACCCTTCTGACCGAAACCGAAAGAAGTAACGGAGAAAGCCTTGATGCCATCAGTCTGGATAGCTTGCGAGGGGTAGACGATGTAATCGAACTGCTCCATGATCTTGTCGACGTTGTCGGCATTGCGGTTGCCTGGTACAAGACCGCTGTTGAGGACCTGCAAACAACCGTTGAACATCCAAGCTCCAGCAGCACCCTTGGGGTGACCAGTGAGGTACTTCTGGAAGATACCCAGCAGTGCATTACCCTTCTTGCGGCCAAGGTGACGCATTTGTTCGCAGATGACGTTTGACTCGTTCTTGTCGTTGGCAACAGTAGACGTGCCGTGGAAAGAGGCGACATCGAGGTCATCGATAGTGAGACCCCAAGTGGCGAGGGCACCACGGAGAGGCGCGATGCGGGGATCCTTCTTCCAAAAATTGTTTCCAAGGCTATTGAGCGCGTCCTTCTCCTGTCGCTGAGCCTCGAGCTCAATGTGGTTGGCACGCTCCTGGAGGTACTCGGCCTCGCTGAAGTCCTCAGAAGCAGAATCCTTGATAGCAGCAACTTCCTCCTGGAGGTACAGAAGCTCGGACTCCTGCCACTGCTTGATCTGCTTGCGGCGGAGGTCCATCTGGCGCTTCCTGTACTTGATGTCGAGAAGAGGCGAGGGGAATTTGGAGGGTTGCTCACGAGCAGTGGTCAGAACACCCTTACCAGGAGCAGGGACGGAGCGACCAATCTTGTCAGTCGCGGTGACAGTGAAGCCAAGGACACCATAGATGGGAAGGCCCATGTCCAGCGCCAGCTTGGCGTCCATGATGACTTGCATACCAGCACCCTGGGACTCCATGAAACCGTTACGGGTTGTGGTAGTAGGGCGGGACATCTCCTTGGGTGTGCGGCCGTGGGCGAACTCGTCCTCGGCGTTGCTGGTAGCCTTCATGTTGGCGAACTCGTAAGAGCCCTCCTCCTGGAAGTCATCGAAACCACCGACGAAGCAGACACGAGCCTTGCCCTCGACAATGGTATCGTAACCAATATCGATGGACTCGACAGCAGTAGCGCAAGCACCGACAGGAGTCTTGATAGGTCCAGTAGACGACATGAGCAACATGTTAACCCAAGCGCTCATGGTGTTGATGAAGGACTCCTGGAGAATGTCCTTCTGGACAGGCTTGTCAAGGAAGCGGTCCTTGTACATTCCCCTCAAAGCGGTGGTACCACCAATACCGGAACCAACGCAGTTACCAACCTCCGACAAATGGACGTACTGGTAGAACTCGTAAGGGTCGGTGATACCACTGGCAAGCAGACACTCGGCTGTCGACACAAGGACGAAGAGAGTGACAGGGTCAACCTGGGAGATGATGTCATCAGGGACACCGTACTTCTTTGCATCCCAACCAGTAGGGATCTGACCAGCAACAAGACGATCGAAGCGAAGAGCCTTCGGGATGATGAGGGTGGCACCCTTCTTCATGCGGACTGTGTACTCGCCGGACTCCTCGATGGCAAAGATTTCGACCTTGTCGCCATGCTGGCGCTTGAACTCCTCGGCTGTCTCCTTTGAGGCCTCGAAGGGATCAAGATCCTCCTCGATTTGGATTTCCTGCATCAACTGCTTCTTGTTGGGGTCGTAGCCGTTGAATAGCTCTGGCTCGATGAGACGGATACCGCTGTGCTCGAGAATGTACTTCTCGTACTTAGGCTTGACGTCCTTGTCGTCAACAGGTTCACCGGTCTTGGCGTCGACCCAGCCAGAGTAGCTCTTGCCCTTCAGCGGGCCGTTGTGGTTCTTGATGAGACCCATGATCCAGGCCATCTCAAGACAACCTTCAAGCGAGAACTCGCCATAGGCCTCCATCTCCCAGCGAGTCCTGGAGTTACCCCAAGGACCAACCTCAGCGAAACCGGTGACTACAACGACCTTCTCAAGGTCGACCATGCCCTTTAGGTCGTCGTTGAGAGGCTTGACCTCGGCATCCCAGTCAGGCAGCTTGGGGAAGTCGAACTTCATGTTAGCTCTTGGCTCAATCTTGGCCTTCTTGTACAGAGCCTCGCTAGCCTCACCATTGACAACCTTGTTCTCAATGGCGTTTTCCTTGATGACAGCTCTGCGGACGTCGCTTGTCTCGGTGAGCTCTTTGCGGAGATCGGTCATGAGGTCTTTCAGGTTGGGGATGTACTGGAAGCCACCGTTCAGATCAGCCCAGACAGGCTCGATTTGACAAAGGTTTACGATGGCTGGTGCCATCAGACCCAACAAGTTGAAGGCCATCTCTTGCTGAGAGAAGGTGCGGACACCATACTTCTCAATGCCCTCAGCAACGATGTTGTTCGCGCCCATGAGGCCTGTGCCACGAGTCCAGCCAATGACAGCACCGCAGATGGTGAGGTAGTTGCCCCAGCTCTCTGAGTGCCACCTGGAGAAGAGAGTCTCAAGAGACATCTTGGACTCGGAATAAAGTCCGTCGTTGCCGAAGGTACCGTGGTTGGGAGAGAGAGGAAGGATGACCTGAGCAGGACGAGTTTCGTAGCCGAAAGCCTGCTTCTGCTTCTTGACAGCACCAAGCATGCGAAGGAGGTTGGTCAACATGATACGGTGAGCAAGCTCGGACTTGGAGTCGATGCTGTCAATCTCGCGACCGTTCTCGGGGATAGCAGCGAAAGGAACAATAAGGTCAAGGTCCCAGCCCAGACCCTTCTTAGTGTCATATATGTAGTCAACGAGGGCCTCGACGTCCTGATTGCTGCCTTGGTTGAAGGGTACAACGATGAGCTGAGAGCCACGAGCACCATAGCGGGTGTACATGGACTGGTAGTACTCAGTGACTTCGCGGGAGAACCTTGAAGTGGTGACAACGACCTTAGCACCACCGCTGATCAGGCCCTGCAAGACCTGAGCACCGATGGAGCCAGCGCCAGCACCTGTCATCAAGGCGTACTTGCCCTGGAACGTGACACCATTGTTGGCAGCGTTTTCGAGGCAGTCGAGGTAGACACCAGTCAACTTCTTGCTGTACTCCCAACCGTGGTCGTCCTTCCTCTTCAAGTGGAGGAAAGGAATGGTCTCGACCTTGCCCTGCTTGGAAGAGCCGTTGGCACGACCGTTGCGGCGCTTTCCGTTCGCGCCCTTGCCATTCTCGCTAGGCATAATCTGACCCTCGTTCATCGACAGCGAACGAATGACGTTGCTGTACAGGCTCTTGATCTGCAATTGCGAAGACTTGGAAAGCTTGTGTTGCTGCTTGATGAGCTTGTAGATGCGCTGCAAGTCGTTCTGGACCTTAGTGCGATTGCCGTACTCAGAGAGCTTGCCTCCTTCAGCCATCTCGCGGACATAGTGTTCGAGCTTGCGGACGCTGGCGCGAGGTGCCTCCTCGTAGTTCATGTTGCCGCGGGCATCGATCTCGAGGTGGGGCGCGGTAGGTACTGCGACATCTTTGTAGACAGGTGCTTCGTTGAGTACGTCTCGGCAGTTGTCGATAAGCTGTTGACCGAGTTCTTTCGCAAGCTCGTAGGTCTCGCCACGCTCAGTCGGGCAGTGGTCAATGTGGTATTGCATGAAGTCCAGGAGGAGAGGATTGGAGCGGTTCATGATCGCAATGCAGCGGCTGACGATCTCGCGGTCAACGGCCTTGAGCTTGCCGAAGATGATGTCGTAGTACATGGTAAGGGCATCCTGACGCGCCCAGTTCCAAGACGAGTCATAGACACGCGCCTTGAGAGGGGTGAACTGAGGCTCGATACCAGAAGCATAGAACTCGCCATGCTCGGTGTTCCAGAGGTCCAATTGCGCCTGGAGCGCAGACTGTGCTTTTGTCGACTCCACAAACGACTTGTCGCCAGCGCGCAGGTCGATCTTAAGGTATCTGGCGAACAGTTCGAGCTGCTGCTTGAAGAGCTGGCGCTGGTCCTTCGTGAGCGCATCAATGGCTGCAGGGTCCATCATCATGCCTCCACCAGCACCACCGCCGTCACCACCGGCTACGGGAGCGGACAGACTGATACCAGCCATTGTTGCGTACTGGTTGGCCTGGGTATCCAAGAACGCCTTTCCGTCGCTCTCAGAGCCAAGACGGGCAGCTGGCTCATTTGTGATAGCGAGCAGCAAAACTCCGTCCTGTCGGCCCTGCGCCAGACCCCATCTTGTTTCCAAGTGCTTGCGCACAGCTGTGATGTTGAAGCCACCAGGCATCTTGGACGATACCATGCGGGCAATGAGGGAGGAGGACTGCTTTCCAAGCTGACCATTGAAGGTAGCTTGCATTGAAGCACCGAGCTCATCGAGGGGGGTATCTTCGGGCTTCTCTGGGGTGGAACCGAATTCCTTGCCCAGGTCTCCGAGAATTTCGTTTTGAAGCGTGGACTTGCCTGTGATCTGTTAGCTCAAGCTTCTTCGATTGACTGCAACTGCTCACCTCCAACCAGATCCTTGATGGCCTTGCTCAGAGGAATGTCCATAAGAGGCTTCTTCAGCTTCTGGGCGACCAATGTCCGCAGAATGTCGGTCGCTGTGACTGGTGCGTCCGGCACCTGAGCAGCTGGGCCAGCGCTGGGAGCAGGAGCTGCGGCCACAGGGGCTGCTGCTGCTGCGGGCGATGATGAAGCTGCTGCTGGGGCGCCTCCACTAGGAGCTGGCGCCGCCTCCGGCTCGTCCTCGACAGGGTCTACATCGTAGTAGATGTCTTTGGCGTCTTTGTTGTAGCACAGAATCTGACGCTGGACTGACAACGCCGCATCGTGAGCCTCGTACTTGGAAGCCAATGTGCGCTTGGCCATCACACCGAGTGTGTCTGCGGGGCCGATTTCGACAATGCGCTCTGTGGTGTTCTCGCCGAGGACCACATCCTGCGTCTCAATCCACCTCACAGGCGAGGCAAATTGATATGCAAGCAACTCAATGAGCAGCGTGTGCGAGAGCTCCTGCTCGACCTCGGGACGCATGGTGCAGAGAGTGCGTGGAGTGCGGGTGGGTGGTCGAGTCTGGGTATAAGAGAGATGCTACCAAAGCTCGCCGGAGCTCAATGGGTATCTCTAGTCTAGTACACGGCGAAAGGAGGGGTATAGAGTCTAAAGGAAGGAACAGCAACGCTGGGGAGCAAGCGTGCTGGAATTAGGATGGAGATGGTGTTGCTCGGAAGCTTGGGGACGGGTGAAGTAAGTCCCCAAAATGCAGATTATTTGGAGAGGTGGGAGTGGACGGGAGCAGTAGGAACATACAGCACCCAACGCATTGACTGTTTATCTCGTTCGAGCGGAAGAGACTTTACTGGACGTGTCCTTTGGTCGTTGAGGATTTGTGCACCGCTCTAAAAGTCACGCACCCCTGCGGCCTAGCCTGTCAATGCTCTGGCTCTCAACACAAATTTCGCCAGTCTTGCGAGAGATAGCCACCAAAGGCGGTGGGTGTCGCGAAGCCAGTGCGGGCCAGGGTCACCACCACGTCGGCCCACACCCGCCTCCAACACTGTGCTCAACAACTGCAGGCCTTGGATGATGCGGGGAGCTGTTATCAGCGTACGTTTGACGCACGTCAGACTGAGCAATGGCACCCATCGTTGATCCGCTGGTACGCCCATCGCAGCTGCCGGAGAGGTGCTTTGAGGGGTCCTTCCTTCCCCAACGCTTTGGCCGCAGAAGGCACACCCATGCAAGTGCCACGACCCCTGCACCTCTAGCGCGGGTCCAAACCAACCTGGAGGGCCCGAGTTTTTGAGCAGTCAACAGCTCGCCGCGGATAATAGACACGCCATTCTGCGCTGCCCGGCATTTTCCTACATCTCCACTCGCCCAATTGACCCTTCCTCCCCTCTTGATTACTCCTCATATACCCTTTTCCACTGCTGCCTGCTGCGGTGGATTTCTAGCACCCACACAGCACACACCGCACATCGCAAGGGAGCTGCGAGCACTAGCAGTCCGGACGAAATCCCGAGCACATCAGGTTGATTAGTTTCTACCTGAGCAAACAGGTACGCATTGGGTCTCTGTTGCGAGCAGACTGCGTTGTGGGAGACGTGTCTTGATCTGATCTTGGTGATCTCTGATAGCTCTTTCCTAGAGCTTAAGCGCAGTCCCACCAAAACTGAATGAAAGCTCACACCTCACTCCAGACGCACCTTCTTGTGCACACCGTTCCTTCCATATATCTGTAATTTAGCCCCGAACTGTCTTTTTAGAGGTATGCAGCACTTTCTTCTGAACTGCAACTTCAATGTCACCGAGGCCGCCGGATCAGCGAGCCCCTCAACACCCTAAAATCCAGAATGACGAAGCTAATCCGAGCGCGTTACAGCTTTTCAGGCGTCAAACCACTCAACATGTACGGATCAGGCCAGCAGACCGGCATCTCCACGCCGCGCTCTGCAGCAAATCTGCGCCCGCTCATCCTCACTCACGGCTCGCTCGAATACACCCTCCTCATCCCGACCGCCCTGCACTTCAATGCTCAGCAATTGAGGGATACCTTCAAGCAGACACTCCCCGAGCCCACAGACGAACTTGCGCAGGATGACGAGCCATCATCAGTCGTCGAGCTGGTCGCACGCTACCTCGGCTTCATTGCCAAGGAGGTAGAGGAGGGCGAGGACCCAGACTCTTTCGAGGAGGTCCTCAAGTTGGTTCTCACTGAGTTCGAGCGCGCCTTCTTGCGGGGCAACGAGGTGCACGCGCTGGCCGCAACTCTGCCCGGCATCACTGCGAAGAAGCTGGAGACTGTACGATCATACTACGCAGCTCGCGCTGCTGTCGAGAGGCCGATCAAGCACCACGAGTCTGCTCTCTTCCGCGAGGCGTCTGACGAGAACGCCTTTATCTACGCTGTTCTGGGCGGCCAGGGCAACATCGAGGAGTACTTCGATGAACTCCGAGAAATTTACAACACATACCCCTCGTTTGTGGAGGATTTCATTGCGGCCGAGGCACAGCATCTGCTCACTCTGTCGCGAGACCCGCGTGCAGAGAAGCTCTACTCGAAGGGCTTGGATGTCATGCGGTGGTTGAACAACCGTGAAGCTCAGCCTGACACCGACTACCTAGTCTCAGCGCCCGTCAGCTTGCCGTTGATCGGTCTCACACAGCTTGCACACTACGTTGTCACCTGCAGGGTGCTCGGTAGCCACCCCGGCCACATCCGTAGTCGTTTTGCTGGTGTCACTGGCCACTCTCAGGGTGTTGTTACAGCTGCCGCAATTGCAGAGGCAAAGAACTGGGAGACTTTCGAAAGGTCTGCTAAGAAGGCGATTGAGATCCTCTTCTGGATCGGTACACGAAGCCAGCAGGCCTTCCCCAGGACTTCCCTCGCTCCCAATGTCCTCCAGGACTCGATTGACAACAGCGAGGGTACTCCCACTCCTATGCTGTCGATTCGTGACCTGTCTCGCAAGGCTGTCCAGGACCACATTGACGCTACAAACGCACATTTGCCCCAGGATAGGCATATTGCTATCTCCCTGGTCAACAGCGCACGCAACTTCGTCGTCACAGGTCCTCCGATTTCCCTGTACGGTCTCAACCTTCGTCTGCGCAAGGTCAGGGCTCCTACTGGTCTTGACCAAACCAGGATTCCCTTCACGGAGCGCAAGGTCCGCTTCGTCAACCGCTTCCTCCCTATTACCGCGCCCTTCCATAGCCCGTACCTCGCCGAAGCAACAAAGCAGCTCGAGGATGACCTCAAGGACATCAAGATTGCTGCAAGCGACCTTGGTGTGCCCATGTTTGATACCCACACTGGCAAGGATATCCGCGAAGATGGGTCTGACAACGTTGTTCCTGCTCTCGTGAGGATGATCACAAGCGACTCGGTCGAGTGGGAGAAGGCTACCGTCTTCCCCAAGGCAACCCACATCCTCGACTTCGGCCCTGGTGGTATCTCCGGCCTCGGTGTGCTTACCAACCGTAACAAGGAGGGTACTGGCGTCCGCGTCATCCTGGCTGGCGCTATCGATGGTCAGAATGTCGAGGTTGGATACAAGCCCGAGCTGTTCGACCGTGACTTTGAGCATGCTGTTACATACGCCGTCGACTGGGTCAAGGAATTTGGCCCTAAGCTGGTCAAGACATCCACTGGCAAGACGTACGTTGACACTAAGATGAGCCGAGTCCTTGGCCTGCCTCCTGTCATGGTCGCTGGTATGACCCCATGCACTGTACCCTGGGACTTCGTCGCAGCCACCATGAACGCCGGCTACGAGATTGAGCTTGCTGGCGGAGGTTACTACAATGAGAAGACCATGACCGAGGCTATCACTAAGGTCGAGAAGAACATCCCTGCCGGTCGTGGTATCACTATCAACTTGATCTACGTCAACCCCCGCGCTATGGGCTGGCAGATTCCGCTCCTGGCCAAGCTCAGAGCCGAAGGTGTCCCCATCGAGGGTCTGACCATTGGTGCTGGTGTGCCTTCCATCGAGGTTGCCAACGAGTACATCCAGACACTTGGTATCAAGCACATGGCCTTTAAGCCTGGCTCCGTCGAAGCTATCCAGGCGACCATCAACATCGCTAAAGCAAACCCTACTTTCCCGGTTCTGCTTCAGTGGACTGGAGGTCGTGGTGGTGGTCACCACTCTTTTGAGGATTTCCACCAGCCTATCCTCCAGATGTACGGCCGCCTTCGTAAGTGTCCCAACCTCATCCTCGTCGCAGGCTCCGGTTTCGGTGGTGCGGAAGACACGTACCCCTACCTTACTGGTAGCTGGTCGACCAAGTTTGGCTATCCTCCCATGCCATACGACGGTTGTCTCTTTGGCAGTCGCGTAATGACTGCTAAGGAAGCACACACATCCCCCTCCGCCAAGCAAGCCATCGTCGACGCCCCTGGACTTGACGATGCGGACTGGGAGAAGACCTACAAGGGCCCTGCTGGTGGTGTCATTACTGTTCGCTCTGAGATGGGTGAGCCGATCCATAAGCTTGCCACCCGTGGTGTCATCTTCTGGCACGAGATGGACCAGAAGATCTTCGCTCTTGACAAAGCCAAGCGCATTCCCGAGCTCAAGAAGATGCGCGAATACATCATCAAGAAGCTCAACGAAGACTTCCAGAAGGTCTGGTTCGGCAGGAACAAAAAGGGCGAATCCGTTGATCTGGAGGACATGACTTACTCTGAGGTCATCCAGCGCATGGTTGATCTCATGTACGTCAAGCACCAGTCTCGCTGGATTGATCAGAGCTTGAAACGTCTCACTGGCGACTTCATCCGCCGTGTCGAAGAGCGTTTCAGCAAGTCTGGTGGCGAGTCGATCATCCAAAGTTACGATGAGCTCTCCGATCCATTCTCAACTCTTGAGCAGGTCTTTAAGGCCTACCCCGAGGCTGATCAGCAATTGATCAACGCTCAGGATGTGCAGCACTTCCTGCTCCTTTGCCAACGCCGCGGCCAGAAGCCCGTGCCCTTCGTCCCTTGCCTCGACGACACCTTCGAGTTCTTTTTCAAGAAGGATTCTCTCTGGCAATCCGAGGACATCGAGGCCGTCGTTGATCAGGATGTTGGCAGGACCTGTATCCTTCAAGGTCCCATGGCTGTCAAGTACTCTACAAAGGTCGACGAACCGATTAAGGAGATCCTCGACGGTGTCCACGAGGGCCATATCAAGTACCTGTTGCGCGACATCTATAGCGAGGATGAGTCGAAGGTCCCCGTTGTTGAGTACTTCGGCAGCAAACTTCTCGCAGCCCCGGAGGGCGTTGAGGTTGACGGCCTTACTGTCTCTCAGCTCGAGAACAAGACCATCTACCGTTTGTCGCCTGCGCCGAACGCGACCATGCCGGAGGTTCAGTCCTGGCTGCAGCTCCTCGCCGGTAACACATACTCGTGGAGACACGCCTTCTTTACCACAGACGTTTTCGTTCAGGGCCAACGCTTCCAGACCAACCCTACAGCCAGGATCTTCGCTCCTGTTCCTGGCATGACCGTGGAGATCGCTAATCCCAACGATCCAAGTAAGACTTCGATTACGGTCAAGGAGTTGCACCACGGCGCGAAGTATGTCAAGACTGTTGACGTCAGCGTGAAGGACGACGAGATCCTCCTCAACATGTACGAGGAGCGCACCGCTTTGGGCTCTGCCGTTGCTCTTCCCTTCCGCTTCACCTACCGCCCCGATATCGGTTACGCGCCCATCCACGAAGTCATGGAGGCCCGCAACGACCGCATCAAGGACTTTTACTACAAGATCTGGTTCGGTGATGAGGCCTGCCCCTTCGATGCTTCGGTCACCTCCAGCTTCGATGGCGGTCGCGCCACTGTTACCAGCGAGGCTATCAACGATTTCGTCCATGCTGTTGGTAACACAGGTGAGGCTTTCGTCGACCGACCTGGCAAGGAGGTCTTCGCTCCTATGGACTTTGCTATTGTTGTTGGCTGGAAGGCGATCACCAAGCCCATCTTCCCTCGCGCCATTGACGGTGACCTGCTCAAACTTGTTCATCTCTCTAACGGCTTCCGCATGCTTCCTGGTGCCGAGCCTCTGAAGAAGGGCGATGTCCTCGACACTACTGCTCAGATCAACGCCGTCATCAACCAGGACTCCGGCAAGATGGTCGAGGTCTGCGGCACGATTACTCGTGATGGTAACGCTGTCATGGAGGTTACTAGCCAGTTCCTTTACCGCGGCGCTTACAACGACTACGAGAACACCTTCCAGAGGAAGACCGAGAAGCCAATGCAGTTGGCGTTGGCTACCAGCAAGGATGTTGCCATCCTGCGCTCAAAGGAGTGGTTCAACTTCGAGGAGCCTGAAATCGATCTCCTGAACAAGACCTTGATCTTCAAGCTCGAAACTTTCCAGAAGTACAAGAACAAGACAATCTTCTCTAACATCGAGACCATCGGCGAAGTCCTCCTTGAGCTTCCTACCAAGGAAATCATCCAGATTGCATCCGTCAACTACCAGTCTGGAACTGCTCACGGCAACCCTGTGATCGACTACCTGGAGCGTAACGGATCCACCATCGACCAGCCAGTACACTTCGAGAACCCTATTCCTCTGCACGGCAAAGCTCCTTTGACCCTGAGGGCGCCAGCTTCCAACGAGAACTACGCACGTGTCTCTGGCGACTACAACCCCATCCACGTCTCGCGCGTCTTTGCCAGCTACGCCAACCTACCCGGCACCATCACTCACGGCATGTACTCCAGTGCTGCTGTCAGGAGCTTGGTCGAGACCTGGGCCGCCGAGAACAACGTCGGCCGTGTCAGGAGCTACCACGTCAATCTCGTCGGCATGGTCCTCCCCGACGACATGCTTGACGTCAAGCTCCAGCACGTTGGTATGGTGTCCGGTCGCAAAATCATCAAGATCGAGGTCAGCAACCAGGAGACTGAAGACAAGGTCTTGCTCGGAGAGGCCGAGGTCGAGCAACCAACTACATCCTATGTCTTCACCGGTCAGGGTTCACAGGAGCAGGGCATGGGTATGGAGCTGTACAATAGCAGCCCCGTCGCCAAGGAGGTCTGGGACCGTGCCGACAAGCACTTCATGGACAACTATGGTACGTTCTGCTCATCTTATATTGAGAGAGCCATACTAATTTACTACAGGTTTCGCCATCACCAACATTGTCAAGAACAACCCCAAGGAGCTTACTATCCACTTTGGTGGTCCCCGTGGAAAGGCTATTCGTCAGAATTACATCTCGATGACATTCGAGACCGTCAGTGCCGATGGATCCATCAAGTCTGAGAAAATCTTCAAGGAGATTGACGAGAACACAACATCGTACACTTACCGATCGCCCACCGGTCTCCTCTCGGCTACTCAGTTCACCCAGCCCGCTCTTACCCTCATGGAGAAGGCTTCGTTCGAGGACATGCGTTCGAAGGGTCTTGTCCAGCGCGACAGCACTTTCGCTGGCCACTCCCTTGGAGAGTACAGTGCGCTTGCTGCTCTCGCCGAGGTCATGCCCATTGAGAGCTTGGTCTCCGTTGTATTCTACCGTGGCCTAACCATGCAAGTCGCTGTCGAGCGCGATGAGACTGGTCGCTCTAACTACTCCATGTGCGCTGTCAACCCCAGCAGGATCTCGAAGACCTTCAACGAGCAGGCCCTTCAGTACGTCGTTGAGAACATCGCAGAGACAACTGGCTGGCTCCTTGAAATCGTCAACTACAACATCGCCAACATGCAATACGTCGCTGCTGGTGATCTCAGGGCTCTTGACACCCTCACTGGTGTCACCAACTACCTGAAGCAGCAGAAGATTGACATCCAGTCTCTGATGCAGAGCCTGTCCATGGAGGACGTCAAGGCGCACTTGGTCGAGATCATCAAGGGCTGTGCTGAGCAAACCGAGGCCAAGCCCAAGCCTCTCGACCTCCAGCGTGGTTTCGCTACCATTCCACTCAAGGGTATCGACGTGCCTTTCCACAGCACATTCTTGCGCTCTGGTGTCAAGCCTTTCCGAAGCTTCTTGCTCAAGAAGATTCACAAGACTTCGATCGACCCCTCCAAGCTGGTCGGAAAATACATCCCCAATGTCACTGCGAAGCCCTTCGCGTTGACCAGAGAGTACTTCGAGGATGTGTACAAGCTCACAAACTCGCCCAAGATTGGCAACATTCTTGCCAACTGGGAGAAGTACGAGGAGAAGGAGGAGACCACCGCCTCCGCATAAAGTGATCCAGATATAGTGATTTGGGCGTTGTAACGGCCGTTTGCTTAGATTTTTGATATCCGGTGGAAAATGCGCACTTTTGTGTAGAGATGTTAGATTTGCAATCTTTAGTTCCATTCATTAATCAGCTCTGATGAAGTCTTTTGTTCGCATATCTTCGTTGTCATGTCGATTCCTGAATCGATTCATGACCTGTCTTCTTGTCATCGTACTACTAATAAGGTGTTGCGCCTGCGTCATCTAGCCTGTCAGACCTCCAAGGAGACCGGAGAGACCTCCAGCGCCTGCCTGCCCCTCTGCACCAGCGCCAGCTCCAAGTCCTCCAATGAGATCAGCTAGTCCACCAGCACCTGCACCAGCTCCGGCACCTGCATCGGCGCCAGCACCAGTATCAGCGCCCCCGAGCAGACCGCTTAAGATGCCACCGATATCAAGGCTGCTGCCCTGCTGCTGCTCTTGGTCACCAGCCTGAAGAGCTTCCTCTGCAGCCTGGTTCTGGCCCTTGCCCTTTCCTTTGCCACCACGGCCATTACCATTATCCTGTCCTTGCTGACCATTACCAGCCTCAGTGCCGTTGCCAGCTGCAGCACCTGTCTGGTTTGCCGCAGCACCGCCGCCAACGATCTCAGTAGCGTTGCCTGCAGCAGCTTGCTGGCTTTGCTTAGCTTGGTCGAGAGCTTGCTGTGCCTGGTCAATCTCCTGTTGAGCTTTCTGCTGCTCTTCGGTGGCCTTTTGCTGGTCCTTTGCTGCGCGCTCAGCGTCCTTTTGGGCTTGCTTTGCGTCTTGCTCAGCTTGGTTCTGGAGTTGTGCGGCTTGCTCTTGCTGTTGCTTGGCCTGTTCCTGGGCGGCCTGTCACACGTTAGTCAAGATAGTTTGACGAAGGGGGCGGGCGTGTATACTTTCTGCTCCTGCTGAGCCTGCTTTGCCTCTGCTTCTTGTTGCTTAGCTTGTTGCTTGGCCTCCTGCTTGGCCTGCTCTTGAGCCGCCTGATCGGCGGCCGCTTGGTCTTGCGCAGCAGCTTCTTCAGCGGATTCGGTAGTATTGCTTGGAGCCGCTGGTGCTTCAGGTGGCGTGAGCGGTGCTGCAGCCTGCTCATTGTTCCCTTTACCCTTGCCGTTGCCTGCAGCTTGCTCGTCTTCAGCAGCAGCATCCTCCTGGGCATTCTCTTGAGCGTCTTCGGCGTCTTCGGCGTCATCTTCGTTGGCATCATTGGCAGCCTGGTTCTGGCGCTGGCCACGAGCAGCCAAGAGAGCATCGCGAAGCTCGAGGGTGCGCTTGCGGAAGCCGTATACAGACACCTGCTGCCGTCGATCAAGACCAGTGACGGGCACACCGGCATTCTCGGTCCCAGTCGCAACCGCTGAGTCCGTCACGACGAATGGCGCCGGAGCCGCTGCCACCATGGAGGCGGACAGCAGGGTAAGAAGGGAGTATTCGATCTTCATGATGATGGTTAGGAGAAGACGATTATCTAAAAGATTGTAAAGAGATGTGTCAGATCAACTGTTTGTGATAGTAAAAGTGAGCTCAGCTCTCACAAGAAAAGAAGGTATGAAGATAGTGGGTGCCCTGCACCAAAGATTGATGAAGAGAAGTGGTTTGGGCGTGCCATTGAATGCTTCTGAGTAGACTGCATATATACTCATGTTGTTCGGTGTATGATCTCCAAGTTGTTCTCGGATGAGGCAAGTTCCAAGAACAGAAGGCCTGCCCATTGGGATGCGTTCTCGAAGATCCCGTGTATCCCTTACACACACCGTTGGAAGATGCTTGCGGACAGTGATGCCTCCAAAGACCGATATGGACAGACCCACAGATCTGTCACATTCGAGCAGGGTGCTTATTTTCGCCTTGACAGCAGTTGACAAGATCGGTCGAGCCATGGAACCTACAGTCTTGGTCAGGAACAGGCGAATGATCAAACGCATTGAGGAGCAGATCCCATGATGGCGGTCCTGACAATCATTGTAAGCGAGGATGTCCCGACTGTATTCGAACGTGGGTTGTTGGAGACTATGTCGCAGACGGGCTGGGGTGCGGGATAGCCCAAAAGAGGTTTCCTAAACGCATGAGTTGTGCCTGAGGCCTGCAGGCATGAAGCTTGGCCGGTTTCAGGCACACTGACGTGCGATCTTCGACATTAGAACTCAAAAGTTCTTCTGTGAACACTCCACAATGGCAGTCAATGTGAGTTCGTGAATGGTGGGACCTTTTTTTTGTAGCGGTTTCATTTAACGCCTACAGAACGGATGCCTGAGATCCGAGGCAAGGCAGGCGTCGTAAAAAGAATGCTCACAGCCCCGTGAAGACTGCGATCGCTTCTTGCAAGCTCGGCAGCTTGCTTGGTACTCTGATCGCACCTCAAAGTCCACCTTGAGGGACTCGAGGGTAGTCGCAGCCGATGCAATGCGATCTTGCTGTACCTCGGTGGTGACGAGGTTCTCGGCATAGCAGCCTGCTGCGAAGTTTTGTTCCAGATAGATACACGCATGACAGAGGGATTTGAGGGAGACAACTCCTCGAGCCGCAACAAAGGCTCTGCTTCTTCTAAATAATGTTTGCAATCATGTTGTTGTTGTTCGGCTTTCGGGTGCAAGATCCGAAAGGGAAGGAGCGAATGAGGAGCAGCAGAATCAGCAGCTCCTCCATTGGCCGACCGGGCAGTGAACAATAGCCCGCCGGGCAGCCTCGGTTATTCTGAGAAAGTTGAACTTCGTCATTGAGCTCTGGTTCAAGAACGGGGGGTACTTAGACCGCGCCTCTGTTGCTATCATTGCATACACACAACATTGGGGTGACCTGCTCAGTGCGCGGCTGGTCCGAGATTTTTAGGCTGTTCTGGCGGTTGTCATCGATCCTGTGTAGCTTCACATCTTTCGCCGATTTTGCCTTCTTAAACTTCACACCACAATGGCTTCGAGAACGGTACCCGCGTCGCTAACACGGCGATTGCTTGCGACACCACGCGCCACACGTCTTTCCGCACGATCCTTTGCCTGCACCGCATCACGAACACGGAACCTGATCGAGTCATATCGCCCCGCCGTTCGCATTGCTGGCCAAAGAAGGGCTTTCTCATCGACGCCACGGGCACGATTGGCCACCGAAGATGACTCCTTTGACCCGAAGTCAGTTGAGCGCGAGGTTGATGAGGTCGACGTGCTCATCGTAGGTGGAGGGCCCGCTGGTTTGTCGGCTGCGATCAAGCTGAAGCAGATCGCAAATGCTGCAGGGAACGAGGACTTCCGTGTGCTGCTGCTCGAGAAGTCTGGTGAGCTGGGAGACCACATTGTGTCTGGCAATGTTATCGAGCCTTCTGCCCTGGATGAGCTGCTGCCAGACTGGAAGTCTGAGGACAACCTAAACCGATTCGCCGATATCACGCCTGCAAAGGAGGATCGTATGCGGTTCCTTACGAAAACCGGCTCGATCCCCTTGCCGAAGCCCCCGCAGATGAACAACCACGGCAACTACATCATCAGTCTGAACCAGATGGTCAAATGGCTCGGTGAACGTGCAGAGGAAGTTGGCGTGGAGGTTTACCCAGGATTCGCTGCTTCAGAGATCCTGTACAATCATGAGGGTGTAGTCAAGGGTGTGGCAACCAACGATCTTGGTATATCACGCGAAGGCAAGCCTAAAGATTCATTCGAGCGCGGTATGGAGTTCCATGCCCGCGTGACCCTGCTTGGCGAGGGGTGTCATGGCAGTCTGTCAAAGCAAGTCATCAAGAAGTACGACTTGAGGCGAGACAGCCAGCACCAGACATATGGTCTTGGCATCAAGGAGGTGTGGGAGGTCCAGCCTGAGAAATTCAAGTCAGGGCAGGTCACACACACAATGGGATACCCTCTGCCAAAGGATACGTACGGTGGTGGCTGGATGTACCATTTTGGTGACAACCTAGTCAGTATCGGCCTTGTAGTTGGTCTTGACTACCCCAACCCATGGCTTGCACCGTACGGCGAGTTCCAGAAGATGAAACACCACCCAATCTACAAGGAGGTATTGGAGGGTGGCAAGTGCATCTCCTATGGTGCAAGGACACTGATCGAGGGTGGCTTCCAATCGATACCAAAGCTTGCCTTCCCCGGTGGTGCTCTGCTTGGAGATTCAGCAGGATTCGTCAACGTGCCCAAGATCAAGGGCACTCACACAGCTATGCGCTCCGGTATGATGGCTGCGGAAGCGACATGGGATGCTCTGCAGGGCAACACCGATGGTGGAACTGTGTTCCTGTTTGACTACGAGGACAAGATGAGGAAGTCTTCCGTCTGGTCAGAGCTCAAGCAGGTCCGCAATATGCGGCCTTCCTTCCACACCGCGCTTGGTTTGTATGGAGGCGTGCTGTACTCCGGTCTCGAAGCCTACGTCTTCCGTGGAAAGACACCGTGGACCTTGAAGCACGGTTTGCCAGACCACGCCGCTACCAAGACTGCGGATCAATACGAAAAGATCGAGTATCCCAAGCCTGACGGCAAGATCAGCTTTGACATTTTGACAAGTGTCAGCCGTAGTGGCACGAACCACGAGGAGGATCAGCCCTGTCATCTACAGGTCAAGGACTGGGACGCGCACGCACAGAAGCAGTATCCCCAGTACAAGGGTGTCGAAAACCGCTTCTGCCCTGCAGGTGTCTACGAGTATGTTGAGGATGACAGCAAGGAGCTGGGCGTCAGATTCCAGATCAACGCTCAGAAGTAAGTCTGCCCAAATCCACAACCTAAGATTTACAATGCTGATCATTCCCTAGCTGTGTTCACTGCAAGACCTGCGATATCAAGGTACCCGCCCAGGACATCAACTGGCAGACTCCTCAGGGTGGTGAAGGGCCCAAGTACGTCCTCACTTGAAGGATCGATACGCAATTGTCGTACTTGCACTTATCTTCACGGCGTACACTGGCGCCATGTCTCGTTCAAAATGTGTATATTAGGCAGCGCGCAATCGTATATACCCAATTTCTTGATCCTGTTGCCGCCCAACAATGAGCCGAATCAGCCGAGCAGCTTGTGAACTGAATCTGCGCATAGCACTTCACAAGCGCATGTACTGGGTTTGTGGGCTCACCAATGTAGAAGATACTTTCTGCAACGTAGATTGTAGATGCCACGTCGTCTAACCAGTTGTCTGTGACATATGAGCGTGGAGGAACTCTGCTGGTTTGGATCCACGTGACCGCTACCGGGCGCCGGGCGCGCTAAGACGTAGCCTTGGCTTCTCGAGTGATGAGCGTGCGCCTCACTCCATTCCAGCACCACTCACCCACCGTTTCCGGGGCCGCAATATCAAAACCAGCAGCCCGCTCATCTCTATCGCATTTTCGCTACCGCAACATCTGCGTGTAGTGCTCGAGTTACCGGACCCCAACGCGCACGACTGCACGTAGCCGTCGCGCAGCATTCCCTCCAGGTCTTCGAGCTATCAGGTTCCTTGTGAAGGCCGCTCTCTTCCACCCAACAGTAGGACCCCCCGTGCAACCGCTCAGCTCCCCAAAGGTACGACCAGTCGCCTACTGTCTTGTGTCCGCTGGCCATATATCCACGCGCTTCACTGGTTTCTGTTACGCGCAGCCTTGGCCGCTGGTTCTACTGTCGCATGCTTCCTGTTCGCTTCCTTCGCAATGGCGTGCCAAATTCAGACTTCTTCCCTGGTTGCTCCTACTTCTGTCGACATGCGCTCACTCTCCTTACCAGGCTAGGTTCTTAGGATAAGGCTACACCACAGCTACCACCATGACCGAGGTATCTTCTACACGCCTGTACTTGGGCAATCTTCCTCGCAATGCCACCAAGGCAGAAGTGGAGAGCCACTTCCAGACCCATGGCACCGGCGAGATCACTGAGATCAAGCTCATGAACGGTTTTGGCTTCATCGAGTACAAGGACGCTATGGACGCGCGTGACGTCGTTCCTGGTAAGATACGGACCACGGCACGCATCTCGAATAATGCTAACGATTGTTGCAGCTTTCCGTACGTACCTGTTGTCCACAAAATCCACCTTATCCGAACGTACACCTAACCATCACAGACGGTTCGGACTTCATGGGTGAACGCCTGATCGTCCAATTTGCGCGTGGATCCCGCCGCAACGAGAACTTCACTCCTCACGAGCGTGTCCCTCCGCGACCTCGTCGCACCCCGTACCGGATGAGAATCACAAACCTTCCGGTGGAGACCAGCTGGCAGGTTAGACACCCCAACTCTTGGATTTTCCCTGCCCCCAGTTAGGCCCAAGCACACCAGGTCCTGGAACGCCTATGGCTTTGTTTTGCGTGCTTCCTGTACCCCACATGTCTGGATTTGGACTCAGCCTAACCTCGAAGTATAGGATCTGAAGGACTTTGCCCGTCAATCTGGACTGGACGTTGTCTACTCCGAAGTTGGTCGCGAGCGCGATGGCACTGGGTATGTACATGCAAGCGGCCTTGTTTTTCCTTACTGACGACTTGTTAGTTTTGTTGAGTACGAGACCGCCGCCGACTTGAAGACTGCCGTTGAGAAGCTGGATCGCCGTGAGTTCAAGGGTCAGGAAGTCACCTGCACTCAAGATATCTCCGACCCACCTCCACCCCCTCCTTTCAAGCCTAGGGCTCCTTACGGAGGCCCTGGTGGTCCTGACGACAGGGCCCGTGATAGGTACCGATCTCGCTCCCCCATGGGCCGTCGTGGCGGTGGCTACCCTCCTGCCCCCTACGACGACTACTACGACCGCCGCGGTCCTCCTCGCGGTTACAGCCCTCGCCGGGATGACTACCGCCGCCGCACCCCGCCGCGCGAATTTTATGACAGACGTGATGGAGGATATGGTCGCTCGCCGCCTCGTGGCCGCATGGGGCCTGATGAGTATGGCCCACCGCGTGCGCGCTACCCTGATGATCCTTACGATGCCAGGGCCGGCCCACCACCTCGTCGCTACGATGACCCCTACATGAACGGCGGCGGCGGCCGTCCTTATGACGGAGGTCGCCCCCCTTCTCCTCGTGGCGTTCGCCCCCGTAGCCCGGGAGGCCGCCCACCGTACGATGCCCCGCCGGCTGGTGACTACCCACCTCGTGGACGCTACTAGTATTTCTTCCCTCATGCGCAAAATTTTGCGCGTCTTGAGCAGCGCTTATGAAACTAGATCCCGGCCCATCTTCCGGATGGAGAGCCATGGCGAACGTTGCATGCGTGGAATTAATTGTATGGCATCTGGATGGGACTGTTCCAATCGTCTCCTCACCTCGGACGGATGTTTGACTGGCTTTGATTGGATCCATCGTGTATTTCTTCTGGGCCCTTGCGTGGTCGTAGCTTGGCTATCTATGCACTTCCTGGCGCTTAGGCAGCTTTCTGCGGACCGTTCACAATATGCCCGCCAGGGTCTTGTCGCACCTAAAAGTCTTTGTATGGGTGCAATGTGGGCTCTGCTTTCTTCGCTATTAATGGGTTATGCTTGGTATGTACATTAGTTCCCAGCTATGAGTATACGGCAGTTCGCTGCAAAAGGAAAGCTGGGCAAATGAACTTGGTTGGATGACAACATTTCTTCTGCCATCCTCGAGCGTACACTTCAATGGAGACAAAAACAGCGCAGTATTGGCAAGCAGCGGATTACGTCCCTCTAAAGATGAGATGGAACCTTCCCCTATCACTTGCGCTTGCCCGTCGTCTCACGTCGAGCTAACAAGAATCAATTGATCTCGCAGTGGGTGATCAGTTGCTATGGAAGTACTGCTCACGCCGCTTTGCGTCTCGCCTTCGCCGTAGCCTAGGTTATGAGGGTAAGTCGGCAGTTCACGAGTCGACATGGGATGGTTCTTTCACCTCGATGCCGCCTTCACACGGGCACACAAAACCTTTTCCGCCGTCTTTGCACCATTACCTCTACAGCCTTTGATTCTATCCACTCATTCTCAATCATCTTTTTGTGCGACAGGTCTTGTACACTTCTTTCGATCTGTCCTGACAGTAATATCCAGACACATGGCTTCCAACGCTACGCCTTTCAAGCCCTCCGCCCCTGTCCCAGGACGCCCTTTCAAGATCTTCCACAACAAAGGATCACTCGAAACCCCGCGTCGTTTTGCTGCTCCGCAGCCAGATGCTGTCTTCGATGATCCAAACAACGAGAACCTCAGCCCTTCTCAAAGCAACCGCAGTAGACCTATCTTCATGTTCGTCAACAAGCCCTCCGCTCAACCCGACCCCCCCTCCACTATCAAGTGCACACCTTTGGCCGATGTTACACAAGAGCAAGTCGGTCGCCCTCGCTCATTCTCCGCCGCTCTGGCTGAGATTGCTAGGCTGAAGGACGAACTTGAGCTGTTCAAGGAGGAGAACAGCGAGCTGAAGGGTGCGATCGTCGCATATCAGGATGCGCTCAACACGGCCGGCGTCGATGCAGGATACTTCTAAGTCGTGGAAAAGGAAAATATCATCTTGTACAATACACAGCGCTAAGCTCTAAGGCTAGCGAAGTGTCTTCGGTACGTGTTTGGAGTTAGAAAGTTCAGTCACTACAATGCCGCCTCTTGGACAAAGATATGTTTCGCAATGCCCAAAGATGTCGAACAGCGATGGTGCCCCAAATAATTCATTAATGTTACAAAACGAGGTTCACGATTGCGCCATTGTTTGCTGATCTCTATACCTAAATGCCACGCATGCCTTCTTTCCCTTCCTGACGCGTCGGTGCTAGCGCGTCGCTTAGCCTCATCTCGCGACAACAACCTGTCACTTCGTACTGCCAACATCGATCATTAGCATACACATTAGCTCCCCACTATTGCTGGCAGCATGCATCGATACTGAAAGTGACAAAGACACCTTCGAGAACTAGAAACGTGCGTAATCGCGAGTGAAGCAGCCTTGTTTGCCTTCCGGCTGCCCGCGTGCATTGACACCACCCCTACTGTCCCAGCCACACCCAGGACTTTCAGACAATCTCTCATCGTCTTCACTGTCTCACACATTCGCTTCACAGCCACCTTACCTTTTAAATAACGCGCTCATTGTACTCTCGCTTCACTTTCCCCGCCTCAACTTAGCAACTCAACTCTTCGGCATTCTGCATCTACCACATCGATATCTTGTAACCACATCATCGCCATGGAGTCCTCCGAAGGTCAGCTTGCGCTGATCAAAGTGTGGGCGAACGACACCGATTTCGAGGTTGATAACAACAGATCACCAAAGGCCAACTTCGCAGGTCTAGCAAAGGCGCAAGGATGGGTTGGAGGCGATGCAAATTGGCGCTTGCACTGGGAGGCCTGTTTCAAGGAACCGTATTTGTTCGGCCGTCAAGGTGAGCATGCTTACAGCGCACCCCGTGTGATGGCTGTACTAGCACGTGTACTGACAGCAACCAGAAGGGTCTACCATACCTGCAACATCTATAACTAAACAAGGCCTCGAAGAGCGTACGCGTCGCCGACTGTCCAGCAGCTCTGAGAACTCGGTTGTATCTGTCGAATCGGACTTTTCAATCATCTCTAGCGCGCCCAGCATTCAATCACTCGATACCAACGGCTCCATCATTGGAGGCATCGTCCTTGACCTTGAGTCTGTGTCACTTCAGAACACCGAGAGTGCACCGCCGGCTTCTACTACCGAGCACCTGCATTCCAAGGCACCATTAACGTTGACTGTCTCCGTGGAGAACTCAACAGTACAATCTAACGCGACAGATGATTCGCAAGGTCCACCGAAGGCCAGCCCATTCTGGTACCAGTATCAGGGATTCGAACCAGATCCATGTGCACCCTTCAAGCATGAGCTCGGCCGCCTGTGCAAGCATGTAGGAGCAGCAACCAAGAAGGAGAAGAAGGACCTCCAGACCCAAGCCCTCACGGCCGAGATCAAATTCCACTATGGCGCCCACATGAGCAGGCTTGATCGCTGGCAGGAGCTGTGCGAAGAAGTCGGCATCGAGAAGATTCCCACATCGATCACCCAATGTCAGAAGGTATGTGCATCTCATTCCTCTTCATTGCTCCCATTGTAGTAATCATGGAGCTTTGCTAACGCTAAGCAGGTCTTGAAGCCTGTGTTCGTCAATCTCTTCAATCTTGTGGATCACAGGCGCAACCCAGCCTCCAAGGTGCTGCGCTTCCAGTCGTACGGTGAATTCAACAAGTTTACTCGCAAGGGTCACGAGTTTCCTCGTAACTGTGCGAAACAGGAGGGCTTCATCAAGGTTCTGCTGAAGAAGATGTAACGCGCTCAAAGCCGGGCTTGGTTTACGATATGGATGGACGACTACCTGATCTAGGACGTATCCTAAGATCTATACGACTAACATGATGGCTGGGTTCATGCATTTGAATTTCATATAGCGACGGAGTTCCAGGTTTACATTTCGGGGTCGATGATACCAGATGGAGGAGCAATGCAAAGCCTTTGTGAGCTCTACATTTAACAAACATTGTTCAGCTTTATGCTACATGATCATCTGCTATGTGATTAGAAATGGCCTACTGATGCCGTCAGCTCGCCAGGCCACTGCAGCCATCAAACTTGCTGATATAGCCCTGTTTGCTCGCTTCGGGCTGGACCTTTTAACGCAAGTCGCGCACCAAAGTTGCACATCATGCGTATGGCAGCAGTTTGCTACATTTGAGCCTCAATCGATGTGCATCATGTCTCCTACAAACGTCTGATGATCTATTGGGAACAAAGGCGCTCATGGTCCACTTTAATGTTGTAGGTGTTGCGACGCCGCAAATACCGTCACAGCCTTTCGCTTTATGCATGTCGGTTGAGCCGCATTAGCCACCGAACAATCAAGGCATCAGTATGTATATCAGCCTCGTCACTTACATTCTGTCCCGTCTCCATACTTGCAGTCGAGCAGTTCATCTACAACAGGTACAAGGAAGTATACCAGTATCTACAATACAATGGCCAGACGTCGCAACCGTCCAACCTGTAAGTCTTGCTTGCAGCATGCTTACAACCAACAACTGACACCGACATAGCTGATAATGCCGGCAGTTGGTTCGACCAGTTCGCCGGCTTCGCAAACGAGCCTTCTGCGGGTCTCAGGAGCAACTTCGACCGCCTCGCCGCGCAGCGCCAGTGGGGTAAGAAGCTCAAGCACACGCGCTGGGTTCAGTGCCAGACAGCTGAATTCGGTTGCTTGTATGGCGATGGCGTCGATGTAAGCAAGCTTGAGAAGTGGCAGGAGCTGTGTCGTGAGGTGCACGTCAAGGACCCTCCGAGTAGTATCACGCAGTGCAAGAAGGTATATTGGCGTTCAGCTTCTGTTATAGTGTAAGACGCTGAGCGTAGCCACAGGTTCTGGGTGATCGCAAGATGCTTGTCAATCTTGTAAATCTTATTGACCATCGTCTCATGGGTGAGAAAGTTATTCGCTTCAAGAGCTACAAGGCTTTTGTGGAGTACACGAGCAACGGCAGGACATTTCCGCGTGAGGCGGCCAAGGAGGAAGGCTTCATCAAGGCGCTTCTGCGTAAGCTTTGACAAGCGGCATATTAGGAGCCTGTGCTTCTCGGTTCTGTCAGCTACTGTCTTGTAGTGACATTGATTTTGGTATTAGTGGTCATTCCAATATTACAATACAATGTTCAAACAGTCGAGGGAACGCGCCGATCTCTGAAGGTATCGTCAAACAGCTGCTTCTACAGTCAACCTTACAATTTGGCTGTGATGGATTCGCCTTTTGCCAACACGAAGCGCAGTAGCTGTTTGGTTGGTGATGGTCGTAAGCTGCAGCCTTGCCTCAGTGCAACCGTGTTTCGCGGCGGGAGGTAGAGGCGGTGTGCCGTCCCGAGTGAACGTCTTCGGCGCTTCTCACTTCCAATCAGAAATAGAAAATCCTGAAATTGTCGCCAGCAAACATTGCTGCGTTGTGTGTGCTGATCCATCGTATTAGGAGCTGATGCGCGTGTACGTGCGGGGAGAAAGCAAGTCTCATGAGCACGGTTGCTGAGCCCCAAGGGTCGATGTCCGCGCCAAAGGCGATTCAACGTGCTCGTAGGGACGTACAGCAGGTCATCTGAAGCATTTCCCGCATGTGAAGTGAGCATTGACGCGTGAGCCCAGGTTGTACTGATGGACGCCTTCCCGCTGACAATAGCGCGCTTGGTCCGGCTGTTGTACCAGTCGGTCTCGACTTCCCCGCCACTGCAATTCACGCTGTACAACACACAGCCTGCGAGCGATCCATGCAATATTGCTCAAAGCCTCCAAATCGCGATGAGCGTGCGTCCTATATATCCAGCTGTGCGGAATGCGCGCTTTTGTAGGCGTGCAGTCCCTTCCTTCCCACCATGAACGTCGCTACTTGTTATTGAATTGCCTCTACGGCATATTAACGACCACCAGTCGTCACCGCCATGATCACAAGCACAGTGCTTGAGAACGAAAATGTACAGCTCGAAGACGGCCGAAAGCTGTCGTACGCGACATACGGCAGCCCAGTGCCCCGCACCACGGTCATTTACATGCACGGTTTCCCTTCGTCGCGGTACGAAGGGAAGCTATGGCATTCGGCATGCACGAAGCATATGATCCGTCTGATCGCCCCAGATCGCCCTGGAATCGGTCTGTCAACATACAAGCCGAACCGCCGAATCCTCGACTGGCCGGCCGACCTACTTGCACTCGCAGACCACCTCAAGATATCGCAGTTCTATATACTAGGCGTAAGTGGAGGAGCACCATATGCGATGGCGTGCATCAAGAGGATACCGAAGGACAGGCTGCTGGGCGTGAGCATTGTCAGCGGCATGTATCCCACCAAGTTCGGTACGGCGGGCATGATGCTACAATCACGCGTCTTGTTCTGGGTCGCGCCCTGGCTGACAGGCTTGACTTCGTTCATGTTCGAAACCAGCATGGGCAGCGCTGCAAGATGCTCTGACCCACAGGTTTTCGAAGACATGCTGGCGCAGGAGATTGAAAACCGGCACCCTGGTGATCAGGCTGCAATGAAGGACCCCAAGTATTGGCCTACCTTCGTCGCGATGATGCGGGAAGCCTTCACGCATGGGAGCAAGGGTGCAAGCTGGGAGGCAAAGTTGAAGGGCAGTGATTGGGGGTTTGAGTTGAGTCAGCTGTATCTTGATAGCGATGTTGGCTGTTCGCTCACGCTTTGGCATGGCACGGAGGATGTCAATTGTCCGGTAGCAATGGCGAAGAAGGCTAAGGCTCTGATGCCGGGGTCGAATCTATATACCATGGAGGGGGAAGGTCATGTGAGTTTCATCTTCAAGAAGTCAGACGAGATCCTGGATGATCTCATTGGCGTTGAAGAAGAAGAGGATTATATCCAGGTAGGTGTCTAAGCACATCTTTGTTATCGTTTAACCATCGTTGAGGCGTTCTGTATCAACGAATTATTCATTGCCATCTTCCTTCATCGAACCACTATTGCATTGAGGGCCCTCTATTGCTGTAGGCATGATCGGTGAAGATAACCGTAGGTAGGGCACAAATGACAACCCTCAACCAAGGCTTCGGTCTCTGCAAAGAATATATAATCTTCGCTGCCACATCTCCTTGAGCCCACCAACAACCTTACAGACTACTAGAGCGATCGAGCTAACGTCAACGCACCACACATTTCAACTCCACGTGCAATAAGTAATACTCAATACACTATCATGCATACGATGTTGACCAAACATGAAATATGGCCTTCAAATCCATCCTCATCTTCGGCTTGATAGCCACAGCTAATGCTGGCCTCAATAAGCACACAACCTTCTCGACCGCCGCATCTGCTATGGCTCCTGCCTGCTCGTAAAGCCGCTCGCTAATTTCGGCTTCGCCACGAAGTTCATTTTTCTTTCTGAAAAGAAGAGGAAGAAGAAGCCTGAGCCGGTCCTTGAAGGCATCAATGAGGAGATAGCACGCGTCCTCGATCTCGCTTTGATTACCATGAGTGAGGAGCGCCACATCATCGAGGACGATCGGGAACACTACAACCCCTGGGATCACCTCGAACAGATATACACTGGAGGTTTTGAGCATGAGGGTGGTATGACTGGCGATCAGAAGCGGTTCTACAAGGAGTTTGGGATTCAGCTTGAGATACTAAAGAAGATGGAGGAAGCGAAGCCTCCAGCACCGTGCACCACGATTCAGATTGAGATTGAAGGGGAAAAGACCGTGCAAATCACATGCCCTACCAGGAGATCTGGATGGTAGTCATTCTTCCTAGTTTAATGCTGATTTCACATTGTTGGGTTCAGTGCGGTGGGCTCGACTCTGGTAGCGAAGTAACATACATACCAATTCAGTCCACATCAGCACATATCTTGCTATATCATTCGACGGTGCGAACTGGCCGTGTATGTCGTTTCTCGTACATCGCGCCATGCGTGACTAGTGCATCTATATCATTGTTCCTGCGTTCCTCGCATCGTCTCAATGACAACCTCCTGAGTCAGAACAACAGTCGAACATTGTAGACAGCAAACGCAGACTTCGCTGTGGCTCACCAGGCATTAGGAACATCTCAACGATGGCGGAGTAGTCGAACGCATGAGTCTTAGACTGCAAAAAGATAGCATACGCAGAGCCTGTTATTAGGCTCATCCGGAAGCAAAAAAAGATCGTCGCTCATTATACATGGCGGTACCGTGAATCGAACACGGGCTGGCGCGGATCTGGATCGGAGCACTGAGTGCTCGCCAGCCACAACGCGACGTCATACCACTAGACCATACCACCCCATTTAAGGGTTGTACCCCTGCTCACCACTCGAAGGTGATGAAGGTGTTTTGATGGGGTGAAGCGGGCACAATGATAATATATCGATGATTGGGAGAGCTGAAAACGCCGTGTCTCAACTCTGTTGATGAAAACTATTTACACCGAATTGAAGCCAGGTGGGGTAGCCTACACAGTAGGTGCGGGGTCACATGTCTGTGCGCATTATATGTGGTAAGACAACCACTTGGAATCCTTCTTTCGTTCGCCGACCTCGTCTAGCTTCGAATCCTGCATGACCACCAACCATGTCGCGCCGCCAATCGCGCAAGAAACAAACAACATCTTACAGCGTAGGAGACCAATACTCCTTCCTAGATGAGGACGATGAGAACACGGCGCCATCGCGATGGCGGCGGCCAGCCCAGGACGACGACGAAGATGGCGATGACTTCATGCCCGACACCAACGCAGAGGAAGAGCCAGAAGATGATTTTGACGAAGAGCTCATTGAGGAAGACTCCGACGGTGAAGTTGCTGAAAGTGAAGAGGCCTCTGCGATCGGCATTCAAGATGTGACCGTCACGCCCTCACGCCCTTCCAAAGGCAAAGGCAAGAGCAAGCCCGTCATGCGCGTCTTACCCCAAACACCAGCACCCAAGGTAATCGCCCCAGTACAGGTCCCCAACAGCTTCGCCAAGAGCGGCGGAAGAAAGGTCAACATGGACGACGACAAGCTGCGCAACCGAGGCCTTGCGGATTTCAGCAAATCTGGAGGACAGGAGTTGCGACTAAGAGACCTCTTCGCCCCAGGCAATAGTGATCTCACACCTATACTAAAGACAAGGGATGTGTGGAGACCTCAAGAGACGCTACCCCTCCACGACGGCGGTTGTAAGCGGAGCTATTTCGAAAGCATTGAAGCAAGGGCGAAGGATGAGAAGTTTATGCAGACATGGTATGCCAACACGGGGCGAAAAGACTTCACGAGCGGTCAGAAGTCCAGTATCCTAAGTTCAGAGGAGGGTACAAGATACATGGCGAATGACGGTGCAGATTCGCTCAACGTCCTCATGGGTACCATTACCAAGCCTAAGCTGCATGTATGCAAGAGGAATACTTTCGTCGACGTCGCAGATGCTTTCGAAGACAAGGCGGGAAGGAGAGGCTGGCTGCTCAATCTCGGCTCGCGTATCCAAGATGCACAGTGGATGACGAACGAGGAAGGCAGCACACAGTATCTCGCTGTCGCTGTTGAGCAGAAAGACCCGGATCAGCAATCGTCACCAATGGAGCAATCAACAGCGCCTGCCTTCTCCGCCACCAAATCTTTTGCTGCATCGATCCAGATATGGGCGTTTGAGTCTACCAAGAAGCATGCGCTCGACACGTCGAAGGAACCGAGGCTTGCTCTCGTTATCTGCACAAACTGGGGCGCGCCAAAGCAATTCAGGTGGTCTCCCATTGGGCCACATGATCGAGCAGTACCATCAGACGATCAAACAGCTGACGTTGCTCTTCTTGCAGGCATTTGGTCAGACGGTCGAGTGAGGGTTCTCAACATTGAGATTCCTAAAACCGATACAGACTTCACAGAGACCACATTCGTGCACATCTCCCAAGCAGCATTCGACGTCTCGATGCCTCAAACGATCCCGACATGCCTCCAATGGCTCTCCGGCTCATCGTTCGCCGTCGGAACTGCTGCTGGCACAATGGGTATATGGACGTTGACTCGCCCAGGAACTCTCTCGACAACCCCACCAGGAGGTAGCAGTCACAGACCGTGGTTTTACAAGCAGATTGGAGACACATACGTCCTGACACTCCTATCTGGCTGGCCATCGAATCCGCAGTTCATCTCGGCCAGCACGGCAGATGGCTTCGCACGACTTTACGACATTCGCTCTCCCGAAGCAGACACAGTCGCTTCGGTCCGCGGGCGCGTGCTAGTCGTCACTCAAGCATGGCACGAACATACTCAGTCCTTTATCATGCCAGACGAACACTACATCCTCAAACACAACCCAATCCGCCGCTTCATTCACAACATCTACAGCGCTCGAGCGGAGAGCAGCATAGTACGCGTTGCT
The DNA here is from genome assembly GCA_021642125.1 of Nothophoma quercina. Taxonomy (NCBI): domain Eukaryota; kingdom Fungi; phylum Ascomycota; class Dothideomycetes; order Pleosporales; family Didymellaceae; genus Nothophoma; species Nothophoma quercina. Next base: position 342,838 of record JAKIXB010000007.1, on the reverse strand, counting down.
GCGAGCCCCGTACATCCCGGGGTACTGGTTGGCGGTGCTAACGGGACCGTCTTTGCCACAAATCCCGTCGGCCGGCTTGTGAATACCAAGGTCGTGCCGTGGCAGCAGAATTGGTTCGTTCACGAGTGGCGCCCACCGTTGGATCAAATGGTCGTCAAGCCTCCTGTGCAAGACACTGAGATGGAAGATGCAGACGCCCAGGAAGCAGCAGGCCCAAGCGCATCGAAGGTGCATGCGTCAGTGTTGTCTGAGCCGATGGTGCGCTTCACCGAAGGCTATAAGGCTACGCAGCCGGGTATTGCATTTTCCGTCACGTCGAAGAAGAAGCCCGAGAATGAGAACAGTACCCTCATCACGATATTCGAGGAGCAGTCTGCGATCAGTGCGCTCGCATGGAATCCGAATTTGATGTTCGGCACATGGGCAGTGGCGGGTATGAACAGTGGACTGCTGCGAGTGGAGGACATCGGTGTCTGATTAGCTCGATCGAAAGAGAGAAAGGCCAGGATCAACAACACAACCAAAACATACATCGAAGGACTATCACCCCTTCGCTCTGACCTTCATAGCCGCCTTGTTCTTATCCTTCGTAGCTGCCTTCTTCTTCATCGCCTTGCTCGTCCGCTCCTTCTCTGCTTCCTCATCATACTTACATTGTTCCGTCCCACAACCACACCAATCCCCATTCCTATTCATCATCGTCCAATAGCCCTCCCCGTAATCTGAGGTGGCCTCCTCCCCTTTCCCAATGCTTCGCAAAGCCTGGACCACGACCCTGATCTCCTTCCCAACCCTGACAAGGCTATACGCCGCATTAGGTTCGCACGAATGATTGACAAATCTGGTCCAGCTTCCAACTCGAAGGGAGTCGATGCGAGCTAGTGTTGAGCCGTCTCAAGCCTCGATGCCGAAGAGGTAGCGACTCTCAAAGCTGTCTTCAACGTATTCACCTAGGAGGCCCCCCTTCTTAAAGGAAGTCAAGGCATATACACCTACTCCATGCGTGTCGTCGACCCAGCGCAGGTCGATATGCTGCTGTATCCGATGCTCGGTGTTCTTGATATTCCAGGGAGTTGTTGTGCACTTGCAAAGCGTTGATATGGTGCTTACGGTTTTACGGCAGCATATGCAGCCCCCTCCGCGGGTTGATACTTGATTGTGTCCATCTTTATCTCTGCCTGCTTCTTCAGAGTTGTCCTTTACCCGCTTCTGTTTCGACCTCGAAATGGGCTTAGTGGGATTTCGCGCTTGCCTCTCATCATATAGAACAGCCTTTGATATATCTTTAGGAAAGCTGAACTCAGACGGAAAGTCCTCTGGACTGACCTTGTCCTTCCATCGGGTAAGCTCAATCACATTCTCCGATATGCGATAAGGGAAGATCTTTTTACCTTTGTGGAAGGAGACTGCTTTGTGAATAGTTCGTCTCCTCTGCTGAGTCATTCTAGTGTACGTGAAAGCGGGCAAGCGACCAAGCTGCTTTGGGAATCTTTTTGACGGCCATCTTGACTAAAGTTATGGTTGCGAAGAATCTCTGAGCTCGCAGGCTTGCACATATTGTTATACTTGTATCCGGATGCTTCCAATATCAATAGCCTAGTCTATGAGGACAGACAGACAACAAAGAAACACATTAGAAGACCACACTGTGCGCTTAATCAATGATCGGCACAAAGGCTTCTTGCTTTGCCAATACTTCAACGACACTGTGAAAAGTTCGAGAACTGACCACAATGCACCGTCAACACGTGCAGAGTAAACCGTGAGCCAGTATCGCAAGCAGCAACAAATCTTTACAACTAAGTGCAAGATGGATACAAAACGTTTCACACGGTATAGAAACATAGTCCGTCTCGTATTACTTTTCCATTGCTAGAATCAAGCTATGTAGACGCCTGATCTCCATTCCAGTTTCAGGGACGATGAGGGAAAGGAAAGAGACCTCAGATGCCTACTTGAGGTCAAGGGAGTATCATCGTGAAGCTAATCATACAGGATCCCAATGATCCATTTTGCCATCAATACCATAGTCATAATCGTGTCGTAAAACGTCTGGCAGCCATCAAGGCTGAACGAAGCTTGTCAGAGTCGATCGGTAAGGCGAGTTATTTACAACTCGTCCTTAGCAGCGGAAGAAGCCTTGGAAGCCTTAGCGCTGGCAGAGCTGGCGGAGGCACCGGCGGCATCGTAGCCAGACTGGGCAGACTTGGAAGCAGCGGAAGCAGCAGACTGAGCAGACTTGGATGCAGCAGCGGAAGCAGAAGCAACCGACTTCGAGATGGAAGACGAAGACGAAGAGGCAGCCTTAGCAGCGGAGCCGGTAGCAGACTTGACCTGGCCGGTGGCAGAGCTGGCAGAAGCGGCAGCAACGCTGGAGGCAGAGCTAGCAGAGGCAACGGCGGCATCAGTGGCAATGCCGAATTGTTGCTTGATCAAATTGGTGTAGTAAGCGAAGCCATCGGTGGCCTGGGCAGCAGCGCTGTTGGCATTGGAGGTAGCAGCGCCGTAAGCAGAAGCAGCAGTGGCAGAAGCAGAGTCGCCGTAGAGGCGGGCACGGTGCTTGCGGGCGAGAGCGATCAGCTCGTTACGCTTGGAGCCCTGGGGAACCTTGATGCCGTTCTTGTCAGCCCACTCCTTGATCTGGGAGTCGGACCAGGAATCAAGGAGAGCATCGCTCAAGCTCTGCTGGGCGGCGGCGGCGGAAGAGGAGACCTGAGCGTAAGCGCCCTGAGCGTTCTGGCTAGCAAGGCGAGACTGGCGACGGAGGCTGGCGATGAGAGAGTCACGAGTGGAAGGCTGGGGAACGTCGTAGCCACGCTCGTCAAACCAAGCCTTGAGGTCAGAATCGGACCAAGAAGCGTAGAGCCAGTCACCGGGGTAGTTGGCAGTCTCAGAGGCCTTGTCGGCAGCAGACTGGTAGTTCTCGCGGACAGCCTTTAGGAGAGAATCACGCTGGCGGGGCTGGGGAACAGGAATGCCGTTCTTGTCAGCGAAGGTCTTGAGCTGAGACTCGCTCCAGCTAAAGAATGTTAGCATGCATTTCCAACACATCATGACTGTGATGCTTACCTATCAAAGATCCAGTCCTTAACGTTGGCGTACGCCTGGTTGGCAGAGTCCTCGGTCTCGTACCAGTAGGCCTTGACCTGCTCGGAGAGGCTCTTTGCGTCATTCTCGGTGCCCTTCTTCGCCTGCTGGCCCCGGGCAGTCAGGTAGTTGGAGAGCGACTTAGCATCCCATGATGTGTAGGGGTTAATAACCTTGTCGTTCCAGTTGTCGGAGACGGTCTTCTGGAGGTTCTTGCGGTCTGAGGGGCTGGGGTGAGGGATGTTGTTGTCCGACAGCCAGCGCTCAAGCTCTGTCTCGTGCCACTTGTCGTACACTGCTTATTGGCGTTAGTAAAAGCACGAGGAGCTGATACGTAAGAGCAACAGCGACGAATCTCAATCTACGCACCAGTCTTGCCGAACCAGCTGTTTGCTGTGGCCTGAGCAGCCAAAGTCACCACCAGGGTGGACGCAAGGGAAAACTTCATCTTGGGGGTTCAATCAGTGCTCTGCGTGATAGCGATGAGGTGATTGGGGTGCTGTTGATAGGGTGGGCAGCAGTGATGGATAGAAGTAGGGGGAGAGTGCGGCAGAGCTGTTTTGTATGAGGGGAGGATGGCTGAGAGCACCGTGCGATGACGTAAAAATGCGTTGCCTGTCACCTCTAGCGCGCAAACAAGATCAAGCTCACCTGCTGCGGGCCCCGCAGCCAATTGGAGGCTCCTGCCGTCCTATCACAGACGCGGACATCGCGTTTTTCTTGTGGATTTGACACAATCGCCTTCACGAGCCAGACCCTGCTCACACAATACTAGTGGGGCGAGGGATGACGATCCGCGGCCTGACATCAATCTCCACACACTGGAAAGCAGTGACGCTGCTGTCGCGTCGTTATGTCTCTTTTGAGGCTTTGTTGCGGGCTTGCAACGTGTTGTTTATGGCATTTCAAAAATGCATCATGATCGCGCAGTGTGGGGAAAGCCGCTGATGTCATTGTGTCTGTGCTGAAGCTATGGCCTAGAACAACACGATGGCTGGAGACGAGGCGAGGGTTGCACAAAAGAGCAAGTTGTTGTATCGCGCGATCTTGTTGGCGTCTGCAGTATCCTCAGGTTGCATGGAGCATTTCAATTAAAACGGAAGTAACACGGGAATGTAGGGGAATGCCGTTGAGACATGATAGCTGCAGTGCTTGATTCGTTCATTCAGACGCCTTCCGTGCGCATACATAATCGTACAGTGCCATTGCTTCGTAGATGTGCAATTTGCTCATTGAGTCGTTTCAAGGCTCCCTATCGCGTCCGCCTTGTCCTGCACTGTATCAGCCAATAGCCTCACCATCACCACGACACAATTAAGACTTACCAGCCCAGAAGCTCTTTGATACCTTGTCATTTTCCGCGTCCTCATTACTGACCTGCTCATATGCCTTCTCAGCCCTCTGATCCATCTCCTCATTGTGCTGCTTCACCTCCTCGCTGTCCGTGGCAGGGGGGTTCGCGTTCAAAATTTTGGGTTGGGCGCCGTTGACTGACTTACCGTCGCCTCCGCCGGTCTTTGCGGCTCCGTCGTTCGACTGACTCTGCTCTGATGGCTTGGATGTGGACGATGACGACGATGTGGACGATGACGACGACGATTTGCCGGACGATGAGCTGGAGTCCTCGTTAGGTGACGAGGAGGACTTGCCCAAAGCGACCTTTGGTGGTGGTGGGCCTGGGTGCTCAAGGCTCTCGCTGAGGTTCTGTCCTTGTGCCTGAGGGTCCTCGCCAGCTGGGTTGCCGTCGCCAGAGCCGTAGTCCGTAGTAGCGAAGCGGACCTGAGGGCGCGCGAAGAATGCTGGACGAACAGCGGCAGGGCGAGCTGCCAAGCGCAGAAGAGATGCTGGTCGTAAGAAAGGCATGATGTGTTGTTAATTGGTTGATTGGTGTCAAATAACAAGGGTGATGAAGTTTGGTAGATGTTCGATTGAAGCTGAGAGCTCCAGGTCGTTGTGGGTTAGCTTTCCATAGCTCTGGAACGTGATGTCATCAATACATGAGATCTCCGTGCACCAACCGCCAACGTCACTCACGTTTCACGAACGGACAATGTCTCTGTCAATCTTACGTGCTCGTGTCCATAGCAAAAGTGAAATTCAGTGTCTAAATCGATGGACGAAGGGTATCGCGTGCGCAAGCTCAATGCCATGTCCATAACCAACGCCATCCAAAACAGCCCAGCAATATGTCCAAGTTGCTCCATATGCACCTTCGCCAATATGCAAAGCGATCAAAATGTACAAGATAGAAGTATTGCCGAATGCATATGTTCAATCGATACCAATCATCGTTCCATCGCATCTCCAGTCGTCGACTTCAACACCCTCTGCTTGTGTATTGGTAGCTTCAGGGTCGATCTTAACATGACTGAGCCAGGTTCCCACCCTGTTGGCACCACGCTTCGATCCATCAAGAGACAGGCCGGCCATGGCCGACGAAGGTGCTTCTGCTGGTACATGTCGAGCAATTGGGACTTCGCGAACGACACGTCGACTAGTGGACTGGGTTGGGCGAGGAGCAGGCACTTGTACAGGCCTGTGTGCGGCGGAGGTGATGACAGGGCGGACTTGATAGGAGGTGTTCATGTGGTGCTCGCCCGTGTTTCCATAGCCATAGACTTCGACATTTGCAAGATCGCCGCGGTTGAGACTCGACGCCGCGATGTTGGGAGGATGCAGGTGCCGCTGGGATTGCAAATGAGCGGCCAGAGCTCCATCCGCACGCTCTCGGGGGCGATCGCGTTCGCTACGATGTCGAGTACGGCTGGTACGTGTACTGGAATGACGAGCGAGGGGGGGAGAAGGCTCCTCCGCAATCTCAATGACTTCAACACCGTTACCGTGTCTACTGTAAGGCACGCGCATTTCATCGAGACGATCCTCATCCGGTATATGCGAGTAGTCGAACCAAGGACAATTACACGTCTTCCAGGGTGCAGCGCAAACCATGCAGAACTGAGCTGCACAACGGCTGTTGAACGTTAGTCACGGTTTGAGTAGAGCATGCAGATCACAAAACCTACCAAGTCATGTGGTTGCATCCTTCTTTCAGCTCAACTACAGCCCTGCAGTTGTAGCACCTCTGCCAGCCCTTTTCCTTAGCCATTTGCACCAGACGATTGACATCGTCGTCCTTCGGGCATTCTCTTCTGGTGTGATACTTGCTGTTGCACAAGACACATACCTTGGTGCTGCATCGACCACAGCGAGCATACTTTCTCCCAGTGGCCAGATCGACACGTATCTTGTTGGGTTTAACCCATTCACCGCAGCCTTTCGCAGGGCAGTACATGTTCTTTGTGGCTGTGTATTCTTCAAACTTCTGGTTCCATAGTCTCTTGAACTTATCGTCGAACAAGCGCTCTGCGTGTTTCAAAGGGATATGATCCTTAGTACAGCATCGTGGAGGCATGTGCTGAGGATCTTTGACGGAGAGAGTGAATGAACGTTTCAAACAGGAGTGACACATGCGGTGGCCACAAGCGAGCTTTGCTGACTTGTTAATAGGAATATCATCGTTCATACAGACCAGGCAGTCGACCCTAATGTATTGTCAGTACAAGGCTACGGTATGACTGCAGGACAAACATACCTCTGAACATCTCTTATAGGTGGCGAGCGCGGTCCTGACCTGAAGAAGGTCGAGAAGATGCCCCCAGAATTTCTCCTGATAGGTGGTTCTCTGGTGGAGTACGATCTTGTAACAGGAGAGACAGCGGGAACAGCAGAGAGTTTGATGACACTTGGACGGCGTGCCGATCTTGTCGACAGGTACCTGCTAATGGGTTCTCGTGCAGAAACACTCCTGCCCAGTTTGGTCTCTTCAACCCGACGTGAGGAACCGGAGCCAGATCGAGGTGTGTACGCAGTTCGACTTGACGATCCACCTTCATCGCTTCTTTTGCGACCCGAGGACCTCCTTACTTCACTCGACTTTGACCGTCCATACACATAGTCTTCGTCACGATCGACTTCAGTCACTTCCCTCTTCTTCTTCGTCTTGCGTGTACCGTCTCTTGTCACTTCTCGACGGCTGCTGCGAGGGGTCTTGACACTCTCTGCCCTGATCTCAGTTGCCATACGATCTTGGTCACGATAGCGATCGCTCTCAGGCCTGCTGTAGTAGCTGGCCCGTCGCGCTCTCAAGTCATCTAAATCAACTTCTGCGGATCGACGTGCCTCTCCAGCTCGTCTGCGTTCCCTACGTTCTCGCTTCGCTGCGTACTCGTCGTCGTCGTAGTCGCGACTGCGGTGGCGACGGTGATGTTTGCTGTCTCGATCTTCTCGCGAATATTCGTCGGCGTATTGGTATCGTGTGCCTGCCTCATCGCGATTCCTGGCCATCCCCGGCAGTGTGCAGGGTTATATCACGTACCCGGGCGCTACCAGCCTACGAAGTCACAGGTTCTGGAGGACCTCAGGCAGGCGTGCAGTCGACGTGCAGGAGACGGGTTGTGTGGGAGTGTCTGTGGGCGTGATTGACGAACAGCCACCTGCAGGCAGGTCGAGCGTGCCCAGTGCATCAGACGAACTGCGCACTCCAACCAGCGACCGCCGCGTTGGGCGGTGAAGCGCGAAAGAGAGCAGCGTGGACGGTCTCCTAGATGATCTGTGTGGCCGCCGGTGCCTTCCCAGCCGCCCGCTTCCAGGGTGCGCTAAGGAGATTCGTCTAGCGGCGGCAGGGATGCCGTTGGGTGCATGTCAGGTGTCGACGTGATGGCTGCCACCTGTTCAGAGGCAGACAACAGGTGATAAAGAAGATGTCGCCTAGCAAGCAGTACATTGTTGGGTGTACCCGCAGAAAGTACTATCAATGATGGACGAAGCGGCAAACTTGACGCAGGATGTTCGGAATTCGTCAGACTTTGTCGCACTGCCCCTTTTGGGCTGCAAGCTGAAATGCAAGATGCTGAGTCGAGTCGCCACACATGTGTGGTCGATTTATTGCATATTTGTAGGAGTGTGACAATGCCCAAGTATGACAATCGTCGTCCTTCAATCCTTCTCAAAGGTGACCTGGGTCGAAATTTCCCATTTCTGTCCTCCGCTGCCATAACTTCCACCCAAACGATTTCGTACCATGCTGCTGATTCGGTCGCGCAAACGTCCAATGTCGTCCAGGCTCCGCACCCGTACCTTCAAATTTGCCTGACAGAGTCCATAGTGCACTTGCCAGAACTTTGCCTCCTCAACCGCGCTCACCGCTGGGTCCGTTTCAATGTCGTACATGACGTCGGATACACCTGGGCCCGAGTAGGACATCAATAGCATCTTGCCCAGCGTCCATCCCTGAATCCATCCCAATGCGACCATGCAAATTGCAACGGAGAATGACAATGTGCGGTCAAGCCACACGTACATCTGTATGCTCAGTAGAGGTAAAATCAGTAGTAAGGCCGAGCACGATAGGGTGAGGAAATGTGAAGGGTTGCTCAAGACTGAAGGCAGATTTGCAATTGCGCCCATTCTCATCACCTTGCCTATGCGAGCATGATTCTTGAGCAAGATAGCCGATACGAGCGTCGAAACGATACCGCTCAAAGCAGAAAGATCGATGCTGCCGGGAGAAACTCGCTCGTGTGCATCTGCGTGGTGCGCAGTGTGGCCGCCGGTGTTCTCCAATGCGTGTGTCAGGCCATGAGAGATGAGATCCAGCCCCATGAACAGAAGACCGACAGACATTCCCAGTCCTGCAATGACTTCAAGACGCTCAAATCCGAATGGGTGACGAATACTGGAGCGCTTCCAGACTTCGAAGTTCGATCCAACGTCAACCGCAACACAGAGGAAGGCGCCAATTGCGTCGTAGAATATAAGCCGGGAAAGGACTGTAAGGGCCAGGGATTCGTGTGAACCCCATTGTACAAGTCCTGCCACCAGCAGATGGCCGAAACACCAAGTCAATCGCAGCTTCTGATCCTTGGACATGGACGATCGGTATTCCTTGAAGGTTGGGATTGGCAGAGACGCTGGAAGCTGGAGAGGAGCACGGGGCGCTGGTTCGAGGAATATCTGATGAGAAACACTACTGTGCTTGTACTTGTGTCCGCGTCGTCTTCCAATGTCCTGTTATTGTCAGCAGAAGTCAGAAGTCTTATAAGCGCATGTCATACATTCTGCTTGGCCTGAGGTCGGCCAGGTTGGTAGGTGACGGATTGGAAGTTGAACGGGTTGCGCGCATTCTCAGTACCAATCAATGATGGTGTACCGGTGTCGGTGCCGCTCATGGCACTCGCTGGAGTGTGTGGGAACGTTGCGCTCGCAGGTGTATACAGAGTAGTAGGCGTCGCACGCTGCGAGACGGAGTCGCTGGGTCCTAGGGTTGCATACTGCTTCGAAGGGAAGGTTGCAGACATTGGTGAGAGCGCGTTTGGATCGAATCCTAACCCTCCAGCTGACAGCTCGCCTTCAAATCCCAGGCCAACGGGCTCCTGCGGCGCGTCTTCATCAGGAGGCGGAGTTGGCGTGCGCGGCGGCAGCGGCATAGGCAGGTTTGAAGCCATGACAGCTACTCAATGTGCAACGGTGGGGACGGTGGGCTCAACGACAACACATCTGTCCAAGGACTCGCCAGATAAGAGAGCCGGATTCACCCCAGACGGGAGGTGGAGGGGAAATTGGGGGATGCCATCCACATGCAGATTGATCATCTTCGGGGTGGTCCGCTGTACCAATCACTAGTCTCCGAGGCCGCACCAGGGGGTCGTTGAGGCTAGAAAACGTCACCGGACGCATTGTTTGGAACAGCAACGCGCTACGCTCTCGTTGTTCTCGGTAGATTGGTCGCGAAACATGACACTTCTAACTTGACAGGCGCACCGTATGGCCTGTGTGCGTGCACACAATGGAACATGGGAACGGCCCACAGCGACACGGCAGCGATGACGCAACACGACCGACGGAGGACAAGGTGAAAGGGAGCGCTCAAGATGATAATAAGCCCGAGCACAAGCGCAGCAAATCTGGTGGCATCCTAGGCAGTCTTTCGTTCCTGAGGTCAAAGGATGTTGCAAAGAAGCCGGCGTTGAAGTTGGAGGCGGAGGACGAAGGTCAAATGGAGGACACAGAAACTATACAAGGACGCTCCTCCCTCGCGACTGCCTTGCGCCAGAACGGGCAGGCTCGAAAGAGGAAGGGCTCATTGAGGAAGGCAGCAATGGCGAAGATGCGCGAACGCAGTGGCTCACTGCGCAAAGACCGAGCGACCGTGAAGCCGCCCATCATCACCACGACCATGAGCACGACTTCGCTCGAAGACGACGACACAACCCCACGCCGCTTCAGCTACGAGAACACCACTCTCAGCTCGTCCTCAGACAGTGGATGGCTGCTGCCTGAAAGCACACTGTCTCAGTCCGCACTTGCACCTGGCCTTCAAGCTCTAGAACGCCCGCGCCTTCTCGCCTCGCCGATCACGAGCCCAGTCGGTCCATACGCTTCGACAACAGACGAAGACGAGGCGCTTTCGTTCTACCAACCTCCAATGTCTGGCAGCAGCAACACGCTATACAGCCTATCCGCGCCGGACCCAGCTGTTCAGCGCCGTCGGTCGAATCGATCTGATCGGCGTACGTCCTTGACAATAGTCCAAACGCCCGCCGATACTGAAACCGAGGACGAATGGGACTACAGTGAGACTGAGTGGTGGGGCTGGGTTGTCCTTATCGTGACGTGGGTTGTTTTCGTGGTCGGAATGGGTTCATGTCTTGGAGTATGGAGCTGGGCTTGGGACGTTGGTGAGACACCGTACGCACCACCGGAACTGGAAGACGATGAGTCGCTACCCATCGTGGGCTACTACCCAGCGCTGATCGTTTGTACGGCTGTGATGAGTTGGGTCTGGGTAGTGATAGCCTGGGTGGGCATGAAGTACTTTCGACATTCGAAGATGGTCGGGGATGACTGACGTCCATGTCTCAACGCAACGATATTTGAAGACTCTTTCAGCCCAGTCTATGAAGGTGATCCAGAAGTATGAAGTGACCCGTCAGACGAAGGCGAGCTGCATTCGGTAAAAAGACTACCACGCATGGCAGACACAGGACAGGACCACTTCTGCTGCAGTCAAGCGTGGACCAGAAAAAAAAGATTGTTGGAGTGATCCCGGCCAAGCCGGGCACTGAAGCCTGTCGCTTCTGTGGATCGAACACAGTACCTCCAGATTTAATGACTGAACTTCAGTCTGGCGCTCTCCCAAGTGAGCTAAAGCGACTGGATTAAATTGATGAGGAAATTGGCAAAACTATCGACTATAACGTCAATGCACAGTTTTGCACAGCAAAATCGATCATATCTTTCTGCCTTCGTCTCAGTTGCCCCTTGTGTTTACTCACTGCCCCTCATGTGGGATGTGCGAGTCATGATCTGCGCTAGACGCGTGCTTCGAGACCGAGCTATGACGCGAGCTCCGTGAACTTTCGACGCGCGCGTCGAACTACACAATCCCACCCAATACCTTCGACTGACACGCTCTCAACATAGGGTTTCGACTTCCTATACGGCGCACGATGCAGCCCTCGCCACTTGCCAACCCGTTGGCTACTATAGCCCAGCTGGACACCTCAGGGTCCCAACTCGACGGGATACCACGGGACCTCGAAGACTCGTGTCGCTATGAAGGTGCCCGGCGTACGCAAGCTGCTGGTCAGCTTTTGAGACTTCCACAGGAAGTAATTGCGCAAGCCATCGTCGTGTTTTGGAGATTCTGGGTCGGCGCAGAAGGTGGCAGCCTTGCTGAGTTCGGCGCTGATGTAAGTCTATCGGCCTCGTATGGCTCGCAGCTATATCTATACTGATAGATCCCCAGCAAGTGTCTGCCTCCTCACTGTACCTCGTTTCGAAGCTGTCCGCATACCCGAAGTCGGCGCGTAGCATCATAAATGTCTTTGCCTACCTCGATGCCTTTCCTCTTCCCCCGATGTACACCGAGCCAGAGGAGGGCAGGGCAGAAATGTACTATGTCTCCGAAGGTATATACGATATGCGCAAAGCTTCACTCTTCGAGACAGAACAAAGGATCCTAAAGACACTCGGCTTCCAAGTTCAGGTGAATCTACCGTACACTCTCTGCATCACGTACATGCAAGCGCTTGACGTCTTCACCCACCCACGGGTCTCAGAACTAGCCAAACGCGCAATTGCACATCTCAACACTGCTCTTCTAAGCCCTCAACTTCTATACCTTACACATCAGCCCACGAGCCTGGCAACGGCAGCTATATACCTTGCAGCAAGGGAGACGGGAATCAAGCTGCCGGAAGTCGAATGGTGGGAGGTCTTTGATACAGATAGAGAAGAGCTCGGCTTCCTCTGTGTAGGCTTCTTGAGTATGGAAGGGTTCGCGGAGCAAGAGAAGGAGAAATGGGCTGGGAGAAGAGTACCTCTCAGGGTCGAGGAGATCAATCAAGAGATGAAGACTCGAAATAAGGAAGGCGATGCTTGAGCTATACGTAATGTGGCTACAGCTACGTTTTGAGGTCTCGAGCCGCCAGCCGTACACGATGGACCGACCAGACTTCGTCACAAAGCAGCGTTCGTGCTATGCAGATCTGGAATTATGCATGGCCATCGGGACCGAACCATCACAATGCGTGACTGTGAGCAGCATTGCTGCAGATTCACTTCGACGGCCTCCACTGTGCAAGAGCAACGTTCGTGAACATACGGGAGCCTACTACGTCTAAGCTACGCAACAATGTCTTTGTTTACCCACAGCAATCGCATCCTCCTTATGTGCGAACCGCCCAGTGTCAATCAATAAGTTTGGTCTAAAAGTCGATCAACGGTAGAAGCCACCGCAATGAACACCTCAAGCTCGACACACATTGACTTCGGCGATGGCTGTAGCGATATAGCAAACCACACAGAGACGGGTTCGGACTGGAGTATTAATAATGTAGACCCACATGTCCAGAAACATGCAAACTTTGTAAGTGCAATTCTGGAGTTGTCGCAGTACATGCGTATGCAACCTGCAGCTGACCGTCTGTCAAAGACGCAGCAGGACCTTGGTTATACTGATCGAGGCTTGTCACCTTCTCAGCGCGAGCGTCTTGCTGTGGTGCAGCCGACTGTCAATCTCTATCACTGGAAGGCTCCTGCGGACGAACGTGAGAACATCATAGCTTGGGTTAAGGCATCTTGCGTCCGTTCGAACGATATAGTACGGCAGCGGGCTGGCACCCTCAGACGCAACGCTGCTATTCGATGGAGCCGCAATGACGTAGTGTCGACTACATCAGCGTCAACAACCAAGGGCAAGGTCTCTGGTCCTGCGCCGCCCACGTCCAGAGCGCGTCGTAGCTTCAGCTTTGAAGATAAGGAGCGGCATGCAAGTTTGCGCACCATTGTGGAGAAGACTGAAGATCAGATTGAGTCGGAGCCGTCATCTATGACACGTGTAGACTCTGGAATAAGCAAAGGATCTGGAAAGCGAAGCACGCGCTTTCACGAGGAGCCGGAGAAACGACCTCGCGTCGCTTATACCTTCCCTGAGATTCTAAGTAGTGAGCCCTTCATTCCTACAGCTCTCCTCGAGAAATGACGAATCAGACTAAATTTGTGGAACTCATCTCTCTGTAATAATGGACCATGTATTCAATCGAAGAACCCCAACCGAGCAGCCCTATCTTGTGATTATCTGTTTCGTCTGTCTCTACAAGCTTTGCTCACACTCCAGTTAAGAATCAGCGACTAAGCAGTGAGAGAAAGGCGGCTGCTATGCGGCACAGACAAGGTAAGAGCACTCACTTTTAAGTTGGAAAGCCTAGTGCCAGTATCAAGGAGCCCCATCACACATACACCGCAATCGTACCATTCCTATCGCTACATTCATCCTTCATCGCTCGCTCGAGAGCGGTCATAAGATTTCTACTGTCTCGTATTGGCTGCAATGTCTCGTTTACTTATCGGTGGTGCGTACTCGCTCTTCACGGCGACAAGCTCCACCACCAGACACTAGAACCATGGCCAATGGAACCCAGTCTGCGCAATGTTCATGCGACATTGTTCATCGACTACAAGACAGCAAGCATCAAGCAAGCACAACGGAGGCAGAGTAGAAGACGTTTCGCTCAATGCCCCGACAGATCTTCCACAAGGATGGCAACCCGCAACCATGCCTCACCATAATCGTACTCCGATCGCTACTCACTTCGATCACGCCCGCGCCAACCGGAGACTTGGTTCGATCTTTACTCGCCTACACAACAGAAACATGTCCACTTACCTGATCCACGCCTGGTTGACCGCGTCAACAAGATCAAAGAAACCCTCGAGTTCATCAAATGAAGGATCGATGTCCGAAGCCAGGTGGTCGAACTTGCGGAAACTGGGCGTCGATATTGCACAAGCTGCAGCGTGCATCTATACACTCGGTGTCGCAGCGCGACATGTCCACTCTTGCGGCCCCGCCATGGCTGGCACAAGCATGATGAGTCGGCAGTACTTGTTGCGAGGGACGATATGCAGCTTTACCAGAAAACCGCACACGATGTGAACACCCGTAGCTACAAGGCCACGAAGCAGACAGTAAAAGAGTGGGAAGTCACTGCCACAGATTTGCTGAAGCGAACGGAAGACTCTCCACCCTGCCACCCTCGCAGTTCAATGTGGGTTCGAAGCCACCAAGGTTTCAATTATCATTGGACCTTAGTGAATACTGGGGCAGGGGAGCAGGTCTTGAAGTCGAAATTGCGCCGGATGAGCTCGAACCGCCTGTTGTTGATAGAAAGCATATCAATTCGCCCCAACAGAAGCCGGACATGACGGATGGATTGAGTATTCTGCATCACCTTGGATCAGAGTAGTTGAAGTCGCAGCTGGTATATCTTTATGTATGTCAGGATGGGCATGTAGCTGCTGCACGCTAGAACGATGAAACTTGATTGATTGATCGATTTTTTTAGCCATGTTGCACATAGGCCATGTATGCACCAAGTCTCTTGCGTATAGTTAACACAGTACTAGCACCACTTTCTGCACGTCCTTCGTTTGGCAGAGCTTTTAGTTTCAGGGAGGATCTGTGCACGCTCCATCTTGCGTCAAACAAGAAGTTGCTGAATCAGCTATCATCTCCAAGTTTTAAGAAACCGAAAGTACAGAGGGAGAAAGAGAAACCGCTGGAGCATAGATGTTCAGTTAACGTTCACATCATGATGCCTGCATCTCTGTAGTCGATGCATAAGAGACGGGTGTGAACCAGCATACACTCTCTTCCCCAAAAACCGTTATGACGGTTACCCATACCAACCACAACCTCCAGACCGGCAAAAAAATCATATCTCTCCGACGGGGAATCGAACCCCGGCCTCCTGCGAGCTGTCCGAAGATGACAAGCAGAAATACTGACCACTATACTATCGAAGATATCCAACCTTAAGGTCGGGAAGAGATGTGATTGGTTGATGAAACAACGCTTGAATATAATCATTATATACCAAAGATTTCCCAGATTCGGGACGATTAGGAGGTTTTGGAAGAGGCAGGACGATCGAGGGTTTGCTGTAATCCAAAACGATGTGCGTTGTGGGGCCAAACGAAAATTTAGCATGTGACTTTCGGTAAGCTAAGATGTGGATCCAGACGTCAAAGAGGAAAACCACCACTTGTTGCTCAACGTGACTTGGGTTTAAGTATGATTATGCACATACTCACGTTTCCTGTTGCAAAAGCATAGTTACCTCGACAGGCCTCAGAGCGGACAAGCGGAGAGGTGGTAGAATTATCTCATCAGATTATTTCACTATAAATCAAAGCTGGAAGGAGTTGTTCTCCGACATTCTTGTTGCATATGATTTCCTCGCTCTTTTCCACCTTTACTGCTTGGCCTGCTCCTTCTTCTCAGCCTCCGTCAGACCGAGGTGATCTGTGCCGCTGCGAGATGTGTCCTTGACGAAGTTGCCTCCGGCTATTGAGATGGTCAGCATCATTGTCCTAACTGAGACTCGAAGACTTACCCTTCGTTGTGTCTCCGACACCCTGTGTGAGGCCAGTAACAGTGTCACCGACACCCTTTCCTGCAGTACTTACGACGTTACCGGCTGCGTCCGTAACGGTACCAACGCCCTTGCCGAGTGTGTTTGTTGCAGCGCCTAGGGTGTTGCCTGGTACTAGTCAGTACACATGTTGAGACTTACAGATGATGTCTATGGGAGTGGCCGTGGAGTGCGTTGTCAGACTAAGACACGATGGAAGCGCAAAACATACCGAGACCGCTAGTTGCGGTGCCAAAGAAACCTATAAGTTGTGTCAGCCTTGGTCCTCAAAGGCAACACTCAACAGCAGCTGCGAGCCTTGCTCTGCATAGGAAGTTGCTCTTTGTATCACTTAAAGAGATTAGTGCGTACCCTTTGACTGTTGCTGCTGGTTCTGATCGGCCATTGTTATGCTTGTCGATCGAATAGGTTGGTCTGCTTTAGTTCTTGATTGTGTGTATAGTGGTTGAGCAAGTATGAAGTCGTTACTGCTATATATGGTTGCATCAACGCTGAATGACGTCGTACCTGCCATCCAGGTACACATCCCTGTCGCACCCCTCACCCGATGAGACAAACGGTTGATCATCGATATTCAACGGCTTTCACAGGTCGGAAGCCGCGTCGGCTTGCAGGCCGATCTTCGTGTTTATCACATCATTGGCAGGGATGGGCCCCACACGGCACGGCTGGACCAAAGATCTCGCTGTCGTCGTGTTGGTTGACTTGATATTTGAAGATGCAATGCAAATTACGCAAGAGGATGTCACAGGCGCAGTATGTGAAGTTATCAGTTCATTCTGAATTAGATCGAGCTATGCACACGAAAAAGATCTGCCATCTCTCATAAATCCTCCCATCATGTGCATTTCATACGGTCATGCCAAAGCAAATCCGTACTGATCCTCTTCGATCAATGTGCGTCAGACCACCGCGAACCGGAAGGACTTGAACGTGAAGAATGCAGCGCAAGACATCCGCCACTCGGCACCCAAAGACAAAAATGTGCAGGAACGAAAAACGAGGAAAGGGTACTTGGACCAGGAGCCAGAAAGAACCACCGAGAACGCAGCAAAGCGGTCGGCGTGGTTGGCTACCTCAGCAAATCCGGAACGCCGTCGTGGTATTGTACCCGCTCATGATACAGGTCGAAAGATGGTCAAAACACCACCATCCCCAAGACCTGTAAATCGACAACAAATAACTTTTGACCCCGCTAGTCTTGATGCGAAATGCAGTACAATGCGCGCAGAAAATGCCCCTGTCTATGCAACGAAACAAGCGATTAGATTACCGCGTGTGGTGCTGTCTATGGGTATGACCGGCACGCGCTGGAACGAAGTAGAAGGTAATCACTCGGACGGCTTAGATTCCGTCTCGGCGGCAGCTGGTGGTGGCGAGCTGACTTCGCCGGCGTTGTCGTTGTCGGCTTCAAGGGCTGCTAGCGCACTGTGGAGTAGTTAGTAAATCTATTCTTGCACCAATTGGTATGTAACTTACTCGAAAGCATTCAGAGATGCGGATGGCTTCTCCTTAACTGGAGGAGTGCCGGTGCGGGATGAGTTACCAGAATCATCGCCACCACGGCCCATCATACCGGGACCGAGACCACGACGGCCACTGCCGCTACGGCTACCCAGCATAGAGGGGCCAAGGGAGCCCGTGTTGCTGAGTCCGCGAGCAGATGCACCCTTCGACAGCTTGCGAAGATCGTCCATCTGGACACGGCCGCCAGTGTCCTGAGGAGGCATCATGCCACCGCCAGAGAATGAGCGTGCATCGCCGCGGCCCATTGGTAGACGACCGCCAGGCCCACCACGCTGAGAGCGTGATCGCTCCATGTCAGCGGCTTGTTGTGCAGCGACAGCTTCCTGGTGAATCTCAGCGAGGGTCTTGGGGCCCTTGAGGACGTCCTTGGACTTCCAGCCAGACTTGCGCATGTCGATGGTGTCCAATAACATAAAGCGCAGACGAGATGGCAGACCATCCATGTTCATGACCTTCTCGACACGCTCGAAGTACATGTTGATCATCTTGGGACCAGCCTCGGCGGATTCCATGGTGGCACCAACAGTGCGCAGAAGCTTGACCAAGCTTTCAATGGCAGACTCGTCAGGCAGGCCCTCGAAGTCAAGAAGCTTGAGAACACACTCATGCATGATGCGCAGTGTCAACATGCCAAGCTTGTAAAGCTCACCAATGAACTGGATGAGACCAAGACCCTTACGCTTGGCGGCAGCGGCGATGTAGTACTCGTCTGAGAGCATGGTAGCCTCCTTGCCCTCCTCGGGTGCTTCTGGAAGGTTGACTTCCCAACCGCGCTCGAACTCTTCTTGACAACGGTTCAGGAGGTACTTGCGGAACAGAGCACCACCAACAACAGGGTTGCCCTGCTTGTCACGGACATTTTCGTCTTTGATGTCGTGGCTCATGGTGTTCAACATCTTCCAGCAGAACTTTGCGTACATGGAAGACCAGTGAGCTTCGTCACAAGCCTTCTCGAAAGTAAGCTGAATGACCTGGCGCAGAGTGCGACCGTCAGTCTCGTCCTTAGACTGTGCAGCAATCTCGAGGATCTGGTCTGAGATCTTGTCGAACTTTTCGGGTGTCATCTTGTTGAGAGCGGCCTTGACCTTACGCTGCACCATATCAGGAGCCATGTGGCCAGTGACGACTTGCTTCTCAGAACCGTGAGGCTTCCATCCACTGGATGACTGCTCAAGACTCTTAACCTCCTTACCAGCGGTAAGAGGCATGGTCTTAGCGGCTGCGGCCTCGTTCTTCTGGCCACCGCCACCGCGACGGCTGCGGTCACCACGACCACCCTGCGAACCAACACGAGGAGAGTTGGGCTGGAAAGAAGATGAGCGAGCCATGCCAGGGGCCATAGGGAATCCACCACGCTGGCTGCCGCCTTGTACGAAGGGTGCCAGAGGGTTGGTCATTGTGCCCCGACCAGATGCTTGTCGGAAACGCTCTTCAGAGGTTGTACCAGGGGGTAAAGTACGTGAACCACCGAATGCGCTTCCTGCGCCGAAGTTGCCCATGCCACCAGGGCCACCCATGCCGCGCTGTGAAGGAGCACGGCCGCTAACGGGTGTGCCGCGGACGGAGGCAGATCGGCCCTGATCAGAACCGTCACCGACGGTCTCCTTGAGCTTGAGGTCCCAATCAACTGACGGCTTCTCTTTGAAGACTTCCTGGAACTGAAGCAGGAAGTCCTTGTCATACTGACGACCCTTACTCTTGGAGCCCTGGTTCAGCGCAGGGTTGGGTGACTGAATGCCCTCAGGGTAGTTAATGGCTTCGTTGCGGATCTGGATGAAGCGGGCTGTCTTGAGAGACTCCATGCCAGCGGTAGGCTGAGCAGGCTCAACTGGCTTGTTGGTCTCAAGCTTGAGAGCGGCAGGCTTAGGCTTTGTAGCAGATGCTGGCTTAGCAGCAGGAGCAGGAGCTGCTGCTGGAGGCGCGGCATCCTCGCTGGGCTCCTCCCCGGTAGCACCGGGACCGAACATGGTGTTCTTCTTGAGAGAAGCAAACATTTCCTTGTCCTTGGTCTCACGCTCAGCCTTCTGCTCAGGCGTCTCATTCTGACGGGCGATCTCGGCCTCTTCGGCCTCACGCTCGGCCTTGCGAAGAGCCTCCTCTTGAGCCTTGATCTTGTCACCGGCCTTAGCAGCCTCTTCGGCCTTCTTGCGCTTCTGCTCTTCAGCATAGCGCTTCTCATCTTCCTCGCGCTTAGCTTCTTCTGCCTCCATCTCGGCAACCATGCGCTCAAATTCCTCGTCTTCCTTGCGCTTCCTCTCGGCTTCGTCATCCTCGGATGACTTGGCGGCAGCGGCGGCCTCTTCTTTCTCTTTGGCCTCCTTGGCTTCCTGTGCAGCCTTCTCCTCTGCCTCCTTGGCCTCTTTGGCGGCAGCTTCCTCCTTAGCCTTAGCCTCTTGAGCGGCTTTCTCTTCCGCTGCCTTCGCCTCGTCCTTCTTTTTCTGCTCAGCTTCGGCAGCGGCCTTGGCTTCGTTGTCGGCATCGTCTTTGGCCTTCTTATCAGCCTCCTCCTGGAGACGGAGCTTCTCTTGGAATTGCTTGACGAAGTCTGCCTTCTTCTCGCTGGCTGACTTGACAGGAGCCTCCTCAGTACGGGTAGCGTCTGAAGCGCTCGGGGCACGAGGAGGTGGCGTGGGAGTGGCGGCAATGGCGGGAGACTTAGACTGAGCAGGGGGTGCAGGCGCAGCACTGGGTGCGGGTGAGGCGGCGCCCTTGGACTTGTTGAAGTCGACGACCTCACCATCTGCGTTCTTGATGACGATGGCCGCGCTCTTCTTCTTGGGGCGCTCGAAAGCGCTTGAGCTCGGTGCCGGGCTGGCGGATGTGACGCTAGGAGTGTGTGCGTGGTGGTTCACGTTTGCCATCGCAGGGGTCGAGGGCTGAGGAACAGCAGAAGGCGGGCGCTCGGACATCTGGGAAGGAGTGCGCGACATGCTCTGCCCCTGAGGAGGCTGACCGTAAGGGCCGGGCATCGAGTAGGGGTTCTGCATCTGCTGGGGGAAGCCGTGGCCACGACCAGGGCTAGCAGGAACACCGGGATAGTGGATCGACTGCTGCAGGCCGTAGGCTGGCTGGCCGTAGTAGTTGTTGTACGGGTCAAGGCCCTGGGGAGGCATACCGTACATGTTCTGTTGTTGCAATGTCGTCAGATACTGTTCGCGCTCATGAGTTGTAAAAGAAGAAAAGTCGAGAGGTTGAAGAAAAGCGTTCGACTCGTCGTCAGGTGCTTGGAAGTCAAGCCCCTTCAGGTTCATCGAACGAGGTTGCGGAGAATGAGAAAATTGAGAAGATCGAGTCGCAGCCGAAAGATTAATCGCTTTGCTGGACTCTGAAAAATTATTGGGGTTATGAGAAGGTATACGAACTTGCTGAGGGTACTGCTGTCCGGGGTAGAAAGGTTGGCCCTGCGGGTTAGCAAAGTGCTGCTGCTGGTGCATCTGAGCAGGTGTCAATGCTGGGCTACGGTTGGAGCGGTAGGGAGAGTTCTGCAGGCCCTGGGGCGTGAATGTGGGAGGCATGCCACGTCCGCCCATGGGCTGGTTGGGCATAGGGCGGAACGGCTGGGGCGAGCCGTGGGCAGGGTTGTAGTGCTGCTGCGGGTGGAAACCGCGGCCACGACCACCGTTTGGCTGGAAGCCCTGGTTGCTCGACTGGGACGACTCGCGGCGCATGTGGGGAGGCTGGTTGGCTTGAGTAGGCATAGCGGGGCGGTTCTGCAATTTCTTCGTTAGCAATTTGTACGTGGGAACTGGGGAGACCCTCGTGGTGAAAGCCAATCATGGGTCGTGGTGCACACTTACGCTATCAGCGCTCTCACTGCCGTTGCCGCCGAAGACCAAGTTCGGGCGAGTGGGCAAGCTGTCAGGCTTGGGTCCGCCAGAAATGGGAGTGGGAATGGGCGACGGCGAGTGCGCAGGCGAAGCAACACGCGGGTTCTGGGCCTGAGGGTTCAGGTTGCTGCCCTGGGCCGCAGGCATGGCGGGAGCTGGCGCAGGCGAGCCGGCAAGCGAACCGAACTTGATGTTGGAGGGCGCGCCAGAGGTGGGCGGCGTCTGCTTGATATGGACAGAGGACTTGCGGCTGTGGTCGCCGTTGGGTCCGCCGCTGACGATGGTGGGCATGGCGGGCACGGCGGGCGTGATGCTGCTGCCGTTCACTGGGGAGACGGAGCTGCTCTTGCCATGCTGAGTTCCCACTGCCGCGGGCGCGCCGCTGGACGCGATCGTAGGAGACGAACTCTTCTTGGTCGCGTTGGCGTACGAGCTGCGGGCAGTGGGCTGAGCCGATCCAGCGGCCACGTTGGCGGACGATCCAGACGAGGAATTGTTCGCGGGCGTAGCGGTCGAGGAAGCGGCGATGGTCGGGTTCTGCGCGTTGGAGGCGGATGCACTCATGAGTACCTGGGTATTGGCGGAGGTAGCGGTGGAGCGGTGGGCGTTGTTGGGCGAGTGCGGGTGAGGTCGCAGTCGCAGTCGCTGGTTTGCTGTGGCGCGGGGTGTCGGGCGAATCTCAGATTCGGCGCGGGGCAGGTTCTGCTATTAAGAGTCGGCGGTGGACGCAGCGACTCGAGGGTGCAGAAGAGAAGGTCGTTCGCGTTGGGCGAGAAAGAGTCGGCTCCTGGAAAAAGGGCGACGGGGGAGGCTGTCCGAGCGCTTTCACTGATTGCAGTGAAAAGAGTCGTGACAGGTGCTCCTCGGGTGAATTTCAACAGACGCGTCTGTGAAATTGGCAAGCGGCTCGCGTGGAAATGCACTGAGCCCGCTGCGGAGATGTGGAATAGGTCTTCACGATGAAGAGGTGTGAAGGGAGAGGAAGGCGTTCTTGAAAATTGTTCGCCCAAGTTGAGTTCGCCTTAGCGAGCCACAGGCCCGGCAGGGATTATCGACGTCGGACCCATGGAGTCCTCCCGCATGTGATTCGACCACCACCAACAATGGCTTTGCCTACCGTGCGCTGCGTCCTCACTGATTCACAGACAGTCATGCACCGCGACTCACTGCTTCTGCGACTCCTTTGTGAATGCGGGCATGTCTCGTTCGCTCCTTCCTCGTTACTGTGGGGCGCTGAGCCCCTCATCACATCTCACTGCGAGCCGCAAGCACACAAACATTACGCTGCACGCTGCACTTCGCCCCAACACCTTGACGTGGGCCTTGCCAGCACGGACTAGACGCTCCAGGGGCGTTGCAATCCCATCCGCTATTTCCTTTTTCCGGGGCGTGCTGCAATCGAGCAATCCCCCACGTCTGCAGCAAACATGCTGAAGTGAGGCAAAAGTGTCTCGCGGTTAAACGCGTTGCGTGCAGTCACCGTCTGCAGGCTTGGACCAGGTGAGTGGAAACTGCGTCCAAACAATTATTGCACGGCCCTTCAGCTCTGTGCCTTGTCGCACCGTCTCAGCAGCGCCGGGAGGTGGCTTTGAGGCAGACAAAGGGCTCTGTTGGCATTGTGTCGCCCTCACGCCCGGAACTTCGCGTGCCTTTCATTCAGCCTCCAAATCACTCTGTTTGCTGCGATCGAACGACATTCCGAATAGTTGACGTATTCCTGCGTCTTCATGCAGCATGACGCCGTGTGTCAACCCTCCAGATCAGCGGCCAATCAGCGATCCGTCATCTTAACTCCGCTAGCGCCAACGCGCCTTCCACTTCCAAACATTCCAAGGTTTCTGGAAGGTGCACAGATGCACAGTGAGTCAAGATGATCATCACGGACTCGAAAGTGTGAAGAACCAATCACCTGAGATTTGACTTCTAATCCTTGGATATTGACCTTACCGTGGCATAGTGTTGTTGCCTAGTTGTCTGTTGTGAGCATCAACCGGTACTGATGAACGACCAAGCTGAAGTCCTTCTGTGGCGGTGCAATCTCAGGAACTGATTATGCTACACTTCTCCTACATCTGGAGTGATTGTTTCTTCAGTAACACGAGAAGGTTGACTCAACCAATCCTAGAAGACACGCCAAGTTCCTTCGTTTACTTCATTCAATAGTCACATCGCAAGCTTAATCCCGTAAGAGTCACACGCATCAATCCGTCACCGCCTGCTTTCTAGTAGATCCACATCGAGTGACGCCCTGTAGTATAGCAGAAGGATGTGTTCGAACAATGGCGACCATCGAAGAGCTACGAGGGAACAAGGTCCTCGGGTACAAACTCGACGCCTTCACGTACGACTTGCACAAGTCCGGCTCTGACAAAGCCTGCGACAACCGACTCAACTGCGACAATCCTCAAGATCTGTACACCAATGAGCCTACTTCAACGATGGATGAGCTCTGATGCTTCACCGCTTCAAAAACTCCCCGCATGGCGTGGTGTTGGAGTCATTACTTCAACAGAGACTGGACGAATGTGCGAAGCAGGAGAAGCAAGTGTGTAACTCACATCACTTGTTACCCATGTTCGAGCAAACATTTGGAGTCGGTGCAAAGAGTCTGCCAGAGAACAAAGGTTTCAGGAAGCCCATGAAGAGAGGTATTCAGGCGTTGGATAGTGTTGGGACCTGGAGTAGCTGATGACAGATTTGGCACTGCCAGCTGCGATGTTCATGAAATCCTCGCAATTACATGCGGATATGTGTTGCATAATATCATGCTGTCGGAGCTGCAACTGAGGTCCTAAGCAGACATCAGAAGGTATTAGGGTGCCATCTGTTCTGTCAATGACTGGTTCTAGAGCCAACACTGACGCCTTTCAATTACTCTCAGGAAAGGGCAGATATGCGCTTGTTTTAAGGAATGCCGCAAACCTTGTCAGCAGTCAGTCCGCGAAGATGTGTTGTGTATGTCTGGTGGAGATGTTGTGATTCTCAACCAAGAGGATGATCACGCCATCAAGATGGTGTGTGATGTTGAGTCCAATTTCTATCGTGAACGTTTGACTGCAGTGCCAACAGTATTAGGTCCCAATCGCTTTCCAGAGTGGATGACAGACACCATCTCAACATCGAGAGACGCTGCAAGTCTTAGCCGAAGATAGGTTTCAAAGAAGCCTCACCCGTCTTGTCCAGCAAACGGAGCTGGTTGTCAGCATGTAGTCTTCGACCTCCAGGCTCAAGTTGCCGTCAACTGGACATGACAACCGCGTTGGTAGCAGCTGTCAGCAACGAATGCTCGTCAATTTAGCGTCGTTATACCATTGCCTTCTCTTCCGACTGTCAAGTCAAACTCTCCTCAACCTTACTACCTCTGTCTCTAAATCCAGCATACACGTGATAAACGAACGCAGCTAGATCGTTCTGCAAGTGTAGTACAGCAACGGCGCTGCGTCCGTGGAGCAAGTGTCTCGTGCTGTACCATTGGGTAAGACCGGCCCGCGGATCGATGCTGGAAACACGGCATCATCAAGGCCAAGTGGCAGACCAAGCTGCTGTGCAATGCAATTCATCGTCAGGTACACATGTGGTGCAGCGAACCGCCAGGAACAAAGGAAGAAGGAGTGCCTGACAACATGCCTTGTGCGAAGAGGATTGCCATGTCGCAAAGGAACCGCCCGTCGTACACTAGCTGCGGCCTCTTCGTCGAATCTGGTAGGAGGGGAGATAACGTCAACCTGCAGACCAACACAAGCGCTGCGACCAGGCTGCGCCGGTCTTCGTGTTGTACAGCGCTACGAGCGCAAGCTCTCTCCACAACCCTCGAATATCGGTAGCATCCTGAAGTCGGCCTTGAGGGCGAGCTTCGCCAGCATCCTCCGAGATACCCACGGTTAGAGAATCTCCACCTCTGGACGTCGCCGTCTACCCTCCTTTCGGCCCTACGCAGTACAAGGTGCCTAGCATCGCCAGCTTTGGCATCTTGTACGAGCAGGCACTGCTGCAGTCAAGAGAAGCTCATGGCGCCAGCCGTTAGACGATCCTCCGCTGTCGTGTTGGGGCACAGCCTCGGGATCCAACAGCATGCAGCTGCACAACTTCCAAGGTTGCAGCTGTCGTCGGGCGCTAGAAACGCCTCGCACAGCCCTTTTGATCCTTCGCCCGCCCGGTGCAGTGGCCTAAGAGGCAGTTCGAAAGTCAAAACCAGCATCGTATGAGCGCATGTTGCGTGCTGCCATTGTTTTCGTTGTTGGTAGATTCAAGGGGCAGGCGCGAAGATAAGACGATGCTGGGACTGCCAAATGCCGTAGGTGGTGCGCTGTACATGAGTTCCTTCCCGTCTCGTATCGCTTCGGCACGTCCTGCCAGGATGCATCGAGCCTGCAGCATCGACGTGACATCGCTGTACACGACCTTGGGAGCCCAACTGACATAAACTGTACAGGCTAGCACCTTGGAGTACCGACCGACTACACGTGAGTGCAAGCCCCTGTACTCTTGTTCCACCAATAACGTCAGCGCAGTAGCATTCACTCCGTTCTGCAACAGGAAAGCAACAATTGCCGACGGCCGACGGATATCTGCCAATCGCGTATTCGCAAAAGCAACACATACCGGTTGTGTTATCTGGCTGCCAGAAAGCGTATGGTCACTGCGAGTTCCCGGGCGTCTGTGCTGTACAAGACTCGAAAGAGCTTCACGATGGTGGTGCAAGATGACCGGCTGATGTCTCTTTCTGTTCCGCCAACTCGCATGTACGAAGCTCGCGTGTGCGAGATTGCACAAGGCTGACCGTTCTGACCCCGGATCTTCCTTGCCTCGCATTTCCTGCTACTCCACACCTTCATTTCCTGCACACGTTGGGCGCCAATGGCGGACATACAATGACGCAAACGCAGTAATGCAGAGTCTGTCACATTCATGATGCATCATTCCAACCGGACGAATTCAAGCTCTCAATGAGGAAAGTCTCCACGGTTTCCACCAGGCGGCTACGATCCCTTTACCAGCCGCAAGAACAGGGAATCTCGGTACGTACCTTAATACCCAAGCGAGAACTCAACAACGGCACTGCGTACAATCGCGCCGCCCTACGCGCCGCGACATCGGAGTAATTGGACATACATCTAACGTAACTTGGATCCGGACAGATCCATGAGGCAACACTGGCAAGCGCACACAAGCAGCACCAAGCTCCACATCATCAAACTATCGAAAGTTACATCACGGCTCTACGCATCTTTGATCCGAGAGCTGAGACCAATGTGCCGCCAATTGCGCACCGCGGTTCTTCACCAGCTGCTAGCTGCTTGTGAAGGGTCGCAAGCAAACGAGTTGTCCAGTCAGCTTTAATGCGTTCCTAGCCTGATGCCCTGAGATCGTACAGCTGCCAGGTCAGTCTGACAGCAGCCACGCGAGAATCGTTCCATAGAGGCAGTTCGGCGGCTTCGATCAACAGCTGTTCCTTCCATTCAGTCAGCCTCTTCGCCTCCGCATGATCACTCATCTCAATAAACACCTGCAGCTTCGCTTCTCCACACTTTACCCCAGACGGAGCGGCCCAGCGGTCCTGTTTAATTTCGGCTTCTAGCTCCAGGAACCGAGGACAATGCCAGCATCAATCTTACACTCTGCTTTGCGACGGGCAAGCATGAAGCTTGGTTTCCCAGTGGCTAAATTGCTATGATTGCTTGTTTGGGCCTGGATGGTAACATGGTGGGTCCAGGCACCGAGTCATGCGTTACAACACCACATACTCCAATGCCCATCCATGGGTTCATCCGATGCTGCAGATTGCTCTTTCTCCGTTTTGCGGGGAAAACGCGGACGGTGGAACATCCCATCTACAACACACGTTTTCCACATGCACATTGCATGTGCAAGAGGGGCACGGCGCAGAGCGGAACCCATGGATCAGGGAAGCAGCGGATCTGTGACTCCGGGGCTGCGCCTTTCCTTTCTTCGCACTGCAAGCCACAAGATGGATGTCTTCGCTCTATTAGGTTTATTAAACGGCGTGTGTTGGCTGGCGGGAGGATTTATTGCGCAAGTGAGTTGGGTTTTGGAGGCGTAAGGCGAACAAGTCGTGGAGCCGCGGGTGAGAACCAGACGTAGACTAACAGTACTAGAGCAAATCTTAGGCTCAGGGTAAATCGAGGCTGGGCGCCCCAGCGCAACTTAGCAACCTTGGAAGAGTAATGATTGGAGCTCGTTTTCTTATTCTCATTTTTCCAGAATTGCGGCATCGTGAATATCACCTTAGTTCACATCTCATTCCAGCATAATGATAGGCCGGGCGATCACCACCGAATTCCAAGCCTTCTGCACAACACAGATTCTACGTCGGCGTGTGATCTGTTGATCGCGGGTTTGTGATGCCACCAATGCAGCGCGACGATCCCCAGTGCTCCAAGCTTGCGAGGTGCAGATGTGGCGGTGTGATGGTCCGGATTGTAGCTGCGTTAGTCTAGCACTCCCGAGGTACGCCACGGACTTCTGGTCTACACTGGAGCTAGGGTGGTGAATTCAAACGGGCAAGATGTGCAGGCACGCAACCGTTGGATCGCCGGAACGTTGGCGAACCGACAAGTCGAGCCGACTTGAGCAGGTGACCATGAGATTAGCCATTGGCGCTGAGCAAGGACGACCATCGTATCGAGAGAACAATGCATTGTTTCGAAGCGGAGCTCGGGTAGATGTCTCTAGTTGTAGGCTAGAGTACGAACACCGTCTCGAAGCTAGCATCATCTATACGGAAGGCCTCGCAGCTAAGCAATCGTGCGTTCTCTAGGTGCTGTTGTGTTCCTTGCTAGGCATTCACCCTTGCACTGGAGCAAGCTGACCGCAGGCTAACCGCAGGAACAAACAGCGGCGCGAGTAAGGTGAGACCATTAGTGCAGGTACGCGCTGTCATCACCCTGTCGATATGGTGGAGGTCGGAACGTCGTTCCTGATGAAAAACGGCGATGAGCAGCTGTTTGTAAAAGTGATCATCGTACGAGTGCAGAAACGGTGAGTGTGTGAAGGTACTGACTGTAAGGCGTGTTGCATTGATCGGTGGTCATGACAGACTTTTTACATTGATAGTGTAGTGCATTGGCAGTGGCGTGTGGTACGGGAGTACAAGGGCCGTCAGCAAGAAGAAGGCTGTGTACATGACCTGAAGAAAGACATCGCTAAAGTATCTCCATGTAGAGCGACAAGTTTGGGTTACCAAATACGTACAGGAAGGGTATACCAGAAGCGCCATTGCTTCTGTTAAGAGTGTGAACATGTTGAAAGCCCGAACTTGTTGGAAGACCATGAAAGAGATAAGATCCACCCTAGGCTGGTCAAAGAAGAGAAGTATGAACGGCCGAATATCGGCCACAAAGGTTTGTAGTGTTGCAAGATGAACTGTCTGAAAAGCCGTAAAGTCATGAAACTACGGGCAACGCCATGCCCTGGGTCGCTCAGTCGATGATTTTGCCGCCCGTGCGCCTTATGATGTGCTTAACGCCAGATGTAAATAGGTTGATGAAACATGTCGTTGATCAGTAGTTGTGATCGTCACTTCCATGATCAGAGTGCTCGAGCATGTCCCGTAGAGAGGAGCTGACGCCAGAGTAGTGATCGTTGTGCGCAGAATCGTTACGGAGATACGAGTTAGGGAATGTGGAGAGATGGTGCGGTGCGCTCAGCTGAGGCATACCGTAGGAGACTGGTGTAGCAAGTGGTGCACTGGAGTATGATGGGAACTGAGCGGTTTGGGGCGTCGAAGCGCTGCGGTTCGGAGTATAGTGAGTGCTCAACTCGATGCGCCTAGGCACACCATTCGAGAAGGAACGCATTCTGTTTGAGCTTGAAGCCTGGAAACCCGGTACAGGCGCATCTGCTGTTGTTAGTCTCAAATTGATGGTGGTTCTGGAATTGCTCTTACAAGAGTAGCCAATGCCGTAAGGCATAATCGAGCTCGAGAAAGGCCGTGATGAATCTGAATGGTTGCTGCTGGAGTCCAGCGACGAAATGCCCTCGCTGCCGTGCGAATAGCTCATGCTTGTTCTAAGGGGTGAGTTCAACGACTCAGCACGGGTCCTGGTGATACGATCGGCGTGTAATGCGAGGCGCGGGATGCTATGCTGAGAAGAGTACGATGTTGGTGTGCTGACAGGGATAGAGAATGGGTTCGATGTCCTGGGGCTAGTATCGAGGGGTGCAGAAGGGAAGCCGAATGGTGAGTCGTGGGCCGACACGGGTGAGAGTGTATCGGTCGCTGATTGCGGTGGTGTGAACGTGAACCCGCCAAAGGCCGGGCTGATGCCTGTTGGCGACATATGAGAGTCTAGTGTGGCTCTTCGCAAAGTGTCAATGCTCAGAGGTCGCATCATGGTACTATCAGGGAAGCCTTGACCAAATGCAGCTGGAGAAGCAAGTGGTGTTCCAAGTCCGTGTGTGTTACCAAACGGAGCGTGAAGTGCCTGTGCCATGTCGAAATCATCTGGAAGAGCTCGAGACCTCATCATGCGTTCACGATCGTCGCTAGTAAGACGCTTGAGCTTTGCTCGGCTGGGAGGTTGTCAGCGTTGTTCTTGTGTCGCTCAGTAGTGTTGCTTACCGGTTCTGGAACCACACTTGCACCTGCCTGGGGCTCAGACCAGGGATCTCGCGGGAGAGTCGCTCACGATGAGCAGCATCCGGATGAGCTTGACGAGCAAACTCGCTCATGAGGAAGCGAGTCTGGTTGTGTGTGAGTCTGAACCTCTTCATCTTGCGCTTCGCTGCTCGGATCTCAGCAGCCGTCATAGGCTTCCCCTCCTCGTTGGCATCACTGTCAGCACCCTCGTCTTTGTCGTCAAGAATGATATCGTCACCCTCCTCCTCGACCTTCTCCTCGGCGTTACCATCATTTGTTGAAGGTGGAGTCAACCTAGAGATTGGGCTAGTTGGTGCTGAGCCGCCAAAGGTCACAGCAGGCAGGTCGTGAGGCTCAATCTCATCCACCGTTGGGAGTGAGTTAGCACTGCTGAGATGTGATTTGCTGTCAAGGAGGTACGGAAAGCTCTTGTGTGATCGGATTGCCGGGCGTTTGAGAGCGAATGCATTGCTGGCTTCCTCAATCTGGAGGACAGTCATGTCGCAGTCCGAATGTGGGGGAGTGTGCTCTTCTGCCCTGATGCTAGAAGACTGCCACTCGTTTTCGGCAGTGGTCATGCCGTACGCGGAATTGCGTGGCGAAGTAGGGGGAGACAGGGGAACGATGGAGCTTCCGTCAATCATTGGCGCTTTTCGCTGGAGAAAACTATAAATGTAGTACTGGTTGTGTAGCTGCACCAGTTTAGTATGTGGTGACCGTCACCGGTGGCCGGTCCTGCAAACAGACTGGAACTCACCTGGTTAAACCGCCAGGCTTCAAGCCTGAGCTGCGAATGGGTTGTAAGGTGTACAGAGCAGGTAGCGAACTTTGACAACGTAACGACCCACACTTGTCAGCCAGGAAAATCGTGTGGCTTCGTAAGGGTTGTTGTGAGAAGATTCTGATCGAGATCCAGATCTGAGGTGGGGCTGAGAGACACTGAATTGATCTGATAAGGGCTGAGATACCAGAGAAGGATGCTTAATGGTAAGGCAGAGAGTGGTGATAAGCAGTTGGCTAGCTCGAACGGACTGAAAGCATTCGGCGATGGGGAACCCTTTGTAAGTAGGATTAGGACCCGTCGGAGGGTACTTGAGCGAATGCAGCCAGGGGAGGGGAACAGATCATTCAGACAGGAAAGGCTTGACGGCACTTTACTGAGGACGATCCGGATAAATCGAGCTTTTGAGAAGTGTGAGGACTGGGGTTGGAGAGCGCATGGACTAAGGTCACTTTTAGGGAACCTGATATCCTTAAAGGATCTAGAAGCAACTCGTTACACGACAAGAAGCTTGACTAACGACGAGGGCTAGGAACCCCCCAAAGGCTCCAAGACACAGGGATGTGGTAGCTCGGGACGTGAAGGAGAGACGGAGCGGGAGCGGGCGAATCGACGGTCTCTTGATCAGGTGCACTGGGAACCAGGGGGCCCTCTCGAAGAGGACCGTGAGCGGTGCGTGAACATGGAGGGCTGCTTGCAGGCGACCAGGGTCCTAGCAAAGAAAGCGCCGACGAGCAAGGCATGATCCGTGGCGCCCATTAAGGCACATGTGGGCGCCATCATTGGTCCGAAGCACAACGGGAGCTCCAGGGACACACGCAGCAAGAGGGAGCAGGGATCAATACGACAGGGTTACAGGGCTCGGCAACGCTTCTTTGCGGGGTCTCTCTGTTGATGCTGCTTTAGTTTAGTCCGAGCCGTCGGCGAGCGAGGTGGTGGTGGTGAGGTTGAACTGAGAACAGGTGTGTTGCTAGCCGCGCATGTGCAGCGTGCCGACTCCATGCTACTGTCGAGTAACCAGCGCTTTCACAGCGGTCCACATCCGTGCTGGTGTGCGGCTGGTGGCTTTCAAAGCGTCCTTTGGCAGCTGTCTCATAACGGCTGTGGCCCGCGAGATTGCGTCAGGAACGCGCTGCATCAGCCTTGTTCTTCGAGCCGCCCATCGCGCCCTGTGACGCATGAAATTCACTGCGTGGATGCCCTCGCGGCCAGCAAGCAGCGGTTGGCTGATTTCGTACTGGGCAGGCACGAACCGCTACACACCTGCGCGATCAGTCGTAGCGGGTATCTGATAGTCACGAGTAGTCACCTATAGTCGAGCGCCTAGCACGCCGGCTGCAATATGTAGCGCGTGCAATGAACGATCTGGCTGGAGGATCCAACGGCGAAAAGCTTCGGGCCGCACTGGGATCGTGTGTTCTCGAAGCCTGCTCCAGCATGGTGCAACACCGGCCATCTGTCGGTGGCTCTGACAGCGGTGGCCGTCGACGTAACTCAGAATAGCAGGGTGCCCAGGGCGGCATGCACAAGGGCTTAGCATCCAGACGCCAGTCTGTTTCGCTGCGTGAGGCTGCCACAATGTCTCGAAGTCGCGTTGCAGGGAAGTTCAAGGATGGGCAGGTGGGCGTGCGTTGAGATCGCAGTCAGTGCAGGTCAGTGCAGCCACCCCTTCCAAGTTTCCGCGGGGATCAGCAGCGCTCAGGCCGAACAAAGTCATGAGCCGTGCCTGAATGAGCTGGCCAGCCCGGCGCGCTGGGGTGTAGTGCATCAGTGAATATAGCAACGACAGCCGAGCGCTGGGTACGGTGTGCTCATCGTCGACGTGTGGTCGTCGGCACAGGCGGCCTCACTGCCAGAGGTGCGCTAGGCTGCATTGTACCACCGTGAAGCACACAGCTGGCGGCCAGCGTTTGGGTCGTTTGGCATGTTTCGCAACGCAAAAGAAATCCAGAAACCGCACTCTGCTGGCGTACGCAATCTCCAGAATTCTGCGGTGCCGAGACCGGCGTTGCGTTCCATTTCCAAAACACTTGCCAAGGCGTGCTCCTGTCATTTTACTACCCGCTTTCATCCGCCCACCCAGCATTGAAAGCGAAACCGCCGCGGAAATTTTGACGGGCCATTGGTGGACGGCGGAGAGTGTGCGGGTTTGATGGACACATGGATGGCATGCTGATATCGGCAGAAGATGCTGCGTTTCCAGGAACGCTGCTATTCGGCTTTTTGTTCTGCCATTGCATTGAAGACTATCGACAATGCCGTGTGCTATCACTTGGAAACAGCCCGACGCCGCTGTTCTGTCGAGTCGACGCTTTGCAAACGGCGGCATGTCAGAACGGTGACAATGCCTCCATCCACAATGGAGAACGTTGTGACAGGTAAGACAAGGTCCCTTCATTTCGGGAAACCGCAGCATCGCCCACGTACGTGGAGCTTCTGAACTCAAACTTCGGCCAATGATTGCAACACGGCCCATACCCGCCTGCTGTCATCCTAGCTCTGGCAGCGGCACTTGCTGTGTTCGCTGTACAGCTCATTTTGCAGTGCCGGGAATGACACAATGTCTAGCCAGGCACGACAGTCCAGTCTTCATCTCTGTAGCTGCAGATCGTGGCGCCGTACGTGCTGTGGCGCCGTCTGCGGCTGCTTCACTGATTGTTGAGAATCCCATTGGCACCTCAACGATCGCTCGGAGACATGTACGATGACTGGCTGTGCCCCATATGACCCTCGCTTACACCATTATCTAAAGAACCGGCGTCACGCTTTCCCCCACAATGCACATCATCAGAAGAGGCCGAAGTTCGTGAAGAAGACTGCATGTTCAGAACCCCTGATGGCACGCCAACCTTGTACAGGCAAGAATGCCCCTGTTGGTCACTCCATCTCAGTGTCTGCGGTCACTTGATTTCGTTGCTCGGCCCGCTGCTCCTCGACGCTATGCTGTTCTTCTTGCGGAGCTGCATCCCTGTCTTCCGGAACAGTGGGTGCGGTGTTGTCGCCTGCAATTTCAGCTAGAGAAGCGGCCGGCTGAAAAGCCTCCAGACCTTTACCATGTTCCAGCTTGTCGAACGAGCTCAGCTGTTTCTGAGAAGCCGCGCGGAGTCCTCTCCAGATGTAGCTGGACTTCTTCTCCTCTAGCTCACGCTTCTCAGCATCTGTGTTAGCCATTTCCAAGTCCAAGTTGATCATCTTGACCTTCTTTGCGTAGGTTTCTGCACTTGGTGCATTGAACCTGCTGGGCGTAAGCATCAATATGAAGATGTTGATACACCGGGGCAAAACATACCGATCACGCTGCCTCAGCTGCGACAGTCCCTTCTCCGCCTCTGTGTTGTAGAGAAAGTTCATGGAGCTTGACACGCCTGCAGGCTCGTTCGGCCTCTTCTTGGAGACAGCACGCACTGCGTCGGATTTAGACGATATGAACTCAGCTGTATCGACTCGTTTTCGAGTGAATGGCTGGCAATTCTCCATCTTCCATCTTACCCAGTTCTTATCGCGGGAGAGCACAGTGTCTACCATCCGGTAATAGAATTTGCCATCCGGACCCTCCTGCAGGTAATTTGCAATGGCGGTTTTGATGCCCAATGCCCACTCGGTCTGTGCTTCGTGGTCAGACAGAACGATAGCAACTGATCATCATTGACGCAGACGGCGGTGGCGAAACATGATGATCAGGAGGGAAGGTGGCGGGTACTTACGTCTTGCTCACGCATTGTGAAGTTGTACTGCATCGCTTTTTGCGCATTCTGGTAGAGTGGCTTGCTTTTTGCCTTCTCGGTTAATGTCAACAGGAAGTCGATGAGTATCAAGGCTTGAACCAGGATATGACGCTGAAAAGCAAGGTCGCTTAACTAAGAGGTGTCAGTCACAGCATATTATGAGAGGGTAGCACGATGTATACCTCGAGCTTGAACAGATCGCGGCTTGTGAGGTACTTCGGGTTGAACGTGTTCGCAAATGCGTCATAACTGTCGCCTGAAGAAGGCTTTGGTCCTTTCTTGCGTTCGATGTCCCCTGCCTGTATCACCTTCGGCACCTCCTTGAATTTCGCGAGTGTCGCTTCTAGACTGCTCCGGAAATCTTTGAAGTTTCCCTCCTCGAATAGACGGGGCGGATTCGAGAATGAGTGCTGTAATGACCAAAAGACCGGGTATAATGTATCGATATCCAGTGTGGGTGGACCTTCTTTGCCCTTACGAAAACTTGTGGACTTCGCTGATGGCTCTTCTGCTTCTGCTGGCGTTTTGATCGCAGGTTTACTCGCATCATTGTCGACCTGCATTTGGTCCTCATTTGCAGGTGTTTCTGACAGAACGTCTTCGAATGTAGTAACGTTCTCTACGTGAAAATTTCCACGAAGATTGACTGAGCTCTTGTCTCCGAGCGGGAAGCTCTGGAACATGAAGGTGTATACTCGCCCACAGAATACCGGGTCTTCTGCGCGAGACAATCGACGGAGCAGCTCGTTGCATAGTCGCAGAATGACCAAAGATTTGTTTTGGGAGCTTATCTGGCAAACCATGAGCGACAGATTCAGAGATTGTGAAAGCACTTACCGCAATGATTGCTTCTCTCCGTGATTCGAGAAAACTGAATACTGTGCGACATTGCGCCAACGACTGGCTGTCGAGTAGCTCTTCGATGAACAGAAGTACAAGTTGCGCAGAGCATACGTCTGACATTGTTAGTCTTGATCGATGGTCACTTAAACCACAAGCCATTCGGTACCTCTGTCGCCACAGTATTGCAAGATGTCCAGCAGATTCCATACTGTTATGAATGATGGATCGTCGATTTTCGTCAAGCCCTGCCTCGATCAGTTGGATGTAAAGGATGTGTTACGACGTAAGCAACTCACGATGTGGGCGTAAAACACGCTCTTTGCAGCACTCTCAACAGCAGTCGACAGAACGTCCTTTTCGCCATTGATATCATGGAAGAGGGGCTCGTTTTCAGGCACCAGCTCTGAGACCTGGAGTTGGGGCTCGATTGCAGTACTTGGCTTGACGGTTCTTGCACGTTGCAGTAACTCCTCCAGTCTTGCTGCAGTGCTAATTTGAGATGCATCCGCAACAGGCACAGCCATCTTAGAGAACGTTGGCGGGTGCAAAGTTGTCACAGGTGAAGGTGCGGAAACGTTGTTGTTTGCATGTGTAGCCCGCAGTCTTCAACCAATGTGCATTTGGTGGGCTTCTTTCAGTTGCTGGCGTTCAAGCGTAACTTTCGCAGTGCGGCGCATGCGTGATATCTAACTTTAGTCGATGTGGATTGGATGTTGGCCGAGACCCCAGTCCCTTTGTCGCGAGAATAAAGTGTTCTTGGCGCACTAATCCGTCAAGATACTAGCTCGGCGCGTCTCACAGCACGTCGCGTCTGATGTCAGTACTAGAGAACAATATCTGACGAAGCACTGCGATTTCACACTCGGAAAGGGTTGCTCCGTACTGCTGTTTTCTCTCACAATGCCGCCCATTTCGGCACCCACAAATCCCCCGCCCACCTCTGGCGATGAGCTGGACGATATCCTCAGCGGAATAGCAGCAGAAGGAGGCTATGGCCAGTCGCAAAACGAGCCTACGGTCAGCAGACCAGCTGCGAACAATGCAAATGCAGGCCTCGGCATCGATGAGGAGATTATAGTCACGAAGAAGCGCATACCCATACCAAAGCTCGACGATGCGAGGTTGCGCTCGGAACGAGGCATACCGCGATTGCGCCAGATATCGAAGGAAAGACTGCGATTCAAAGGAAAGGGCCACGAAGTTAGTCTATCCAAGCACAAACAAACAACAACAGGCTGACACGCGTACAGTACGGAGATATCGCCCGCATGCTCAATATGTACCAGCTGTGGCTCGACGACCTCTATCCTCGCGCCAAATTCGCCGACGCCTTAGCAATTATCGAGAAGGTCGGACACACGAAACGAATGCAAATGGATCGCAAAGCTTGGATAGACGAGGGAAAGCCAAGGCGTACGACGGAGGAGGACGATGAGGACATGGATTTAGCAGGCTCAGAAAAGACACCCGCGCAAGACCATCATGAGACAACAGAGAACCAAGAGGCGAGTGCGGACACTGCAGAGAGACAGCCCATTGCGGAGAGCTCTGATCAGTCCCGTGGAGAGTTCCACGCTGCAAACGAACAACCTGAAGAAGATGAGTTGGATGCACTGTTGGCGGAGAGCAATCAACCAGAGCTTTCGGCATCAAATGCGTTGCCTTCACGGCCAGTACCGACTAATGACGATCCCTTCGCGGATGAGATGGAGGCTATGGAGGGTATGGAGGATATGTGGTGATCATGTTCCCCACAAGCTTTCATACATAACGACGGGTCAGTATGAAGACTAATCCCCATGATTATGAACTTGCATAGCGCGGCGCTGGAGGACTTGTATTCTCAGAGTCGATTTTATAGCATCCTATCCAATGAAATGACATGCAGGTACAATTTACAGTCGTGATGTGTTTCAGGGAGCCACCGCTCGTGTATGCGGCGCAAGTCCCCGCAGTGGGGCTCATTTTGAGCTTGGACGTGACTTTGACAAACATTGACAACGTCATCATCGAATTTCCACACCACAGCGCCACGAAGTCAGGGTTTCATTCATCTCTGCTTCCAGCACACAAACATGGGGGCTCTTTCGGGAGAGCTCGAGAAGCTGCGACTCAGCTACGATGCAGCAAACGACGACAAGGGTTGGATAGACTCGATTGCGGGTGAACAACGCCCGCCGAAAAGACAGAGGAAAACAAAAGAAGACGTCAAGAAAGAACTGGAGCACGAATTTCTTACCCCTACACGAACCTTTAACACACAGTGGTTGAATAAACTGCAACAAAGATGGGAAACACCGACCAATTACCGTGGCCTGTTCCAGATTGCCCCAACTCAGACCCGCACCATCATCCGCTTCACACGTGAGGGTCTTGAAGGTCGGGTCACGGGCTACAAGGAGGTCACTGTCCCCGCAAACTCAGCAACTGCGAAGAATTCTACGTCGCTCCTGCGAAAGCCTGCCAACAGAGCTGAGTTCGTTCGTGGTGCAGCAGGCTTCTTTCCATTCGCGCCTGGAGGTCTTGATGGCGTCGAAGCCATCGCCGCGATTGAAGATGAAGCTATTATGCGACAGGAGGGCGCCAATGCGAAGAAGACTGGGGGACTCGACCGCGTGATCAACTTCAGCGCTGAGGGAGGCCTCTTGGAGATTCCACCTGGCTTCACGCGCGGCCTGGACTTCAAGCAGAAGCCCGCTGCAGATGGGAAGACTGCTAAAGAAGTCGAAGATACGCTTGGCGAAGCAGCAGCGCCCATCAAGGATGCAGACGCAGAAGATGACGAGGCTGTGGACGGAGTTGAGACCAACGGTGTTGAGGCCGACGCGGAAGGCCAAACTCTTGGAGAAGAAGAGATCGATGCGTTACTACCTGTGGAGTTTCCGGCACTTGCGCCTCACACCCAGCTTGCCATGGCTAACAGGAAAGGCGGGCGAGAGTGGGCTCACATGGTAGACGTCAATCGAGACATCACGAACTTCAAAGAACTTGTGCCCGAAATGGCGCGCGAGTACCCGTTCGAGCTCGACACTTTCCAGAAGGAGGCTGTATACCATCTCGAAAACGGTGACTCAGTCTTCGTTGCAGCACATACGTCTGCTGGTAAAACAGTTGTGGCGGAGTATGCTATCTCCCTTGCTGCAAAGCATATGACCAAGGCCATCTACACCTCACCCATCAAAGCCTTGAGTAACCAAAAGTTCCGTGACTTCCGTCAGACCTTCGACGATGTCGGTATCCTCACCGGAGATGTACAGATTCGACCCGAGGCCAGCTGTCTTATCATGACAACAGAAATTCTGCGAAGTATGCTGTACCGTGGAGCTGATCTTATTAGAGATGTCGAGTTTGTCATCTTCGATGAGGTTCATTATGTTAATGATCTCGAACGTGGTGTTGTCTGGGAGGAGGTCATCATTATGCTGCCCGAGCATGTCACTCTGATTCTGCTCTCAGCCACCGTACCCAACACCTACGAATTTGCTTCGTGGGTTGGAAGGACTAAGAAGAAGGACATCTACGTCATTTCGACACCTAAGCGACCCATTCCACTCGAGCATTATCTTTGGGCAGGCAAAGACATCCACAAGATCGTGTCAGCAGACAAGAAATTCATCGACAACGGCTGGAAGGATGCCAACGACGCTCTCTCCGGAAAAGACAAGGTCAAGGCGCCACCAGCCGCCAAGGATGCATCAAGTGGAAGAGGCGGAGGTCGAGGAGGCCCACCCGCAAGAGGGGGGCAAAATCAGCGCGGCCGAGGCCAACAGGGTGGTGGCCGTGGTGGTGCCGGCGGCCGTGGTGCAGGTCCACCAGCTGCCAGGGGACGCGGCAACATTGCCAGAACAGGTCGCGGTGGAGGCCGAACAACAGCCGCTCAAGACCGAAATATTTGGGTGCACCTCATTCAGCACTTGCGTCAGAAGGAGTTACTCCCTGCATGTATATTCGTCTTCTCAAAGAAACGCTGCGAGGAGAATGCTGATGCGTTGTCAAACATTGACTACTGCACTGCGGCAGAGAAGAGCGCTATTCACATGACCATTGAGAAGTCTCTTGCTAGGTTGAGTCCCGAGGATAGAGACCTGCCTCAAATCAAGAAGCTAAGGGAGTTGCTCAGCCGAGGTATTGCCGTCCATCACGGTGGTATGCTGCCTATCGTGAAGGAGGTAGTCGAGATCTTGTTCGCGAAGACACTCGTGAAGGTACTTTTCGCTACCGAAACCTTTGCCATGGGTCTCAATCTTCCCACGAGGACGGTTGTCTTCTCTGGCTTCCGTAAGCACGATGGAAGGGAGTTCCGCGATCTTCTTCCGGGAGAATACACACAGATGGCCGGTCGTGCTGGCCGAAGAGGTCTCGACACTGTCGGTACGGTAATCATCTGTGCACCAGGAGCTGATGAGGCACCACCAGCGGCAAGACTCAGGCAGATGATGTTGGGTGAGCCAACGAAGCTGCGGTCGCAATTCAGGCTCACCTACAACATGATGTTGAACTTGTTGCGCGTCGAAGCCTTGAAGATCGAAGAGATGATCAAGCGCAGTTTCAGCGAGAACGCCACCCAAGCATTACTGCCAGAACACGAGAAGAAGGTCAAGCTATCAGAAGCTGATTTGGAAAAGATCAAGCGTGAGCCGTGCGAAATCTGCGACGTCGACTTGGAAGCTTGTCACCAAGCTTGCGAAGACTACAAGCGCTTGACGAACGAGACGCATTTGAGCCTGCTAGGCAACCCAATCGGCCGTCGGGTTTTCAGTAAGAATCGACTCATTGTCTATAAGAGAGACAACATGCGTACGGTAGGTATGCTTCTTCAGGACGGACCTAGCAAAGGCAATGAACCTACTGTCAAGGTTTTGGAGATTGCACAGAATCTTGAGCGGAAACCGGACGATCTTCTTCCATACATTGCTGAGTTTGCACGATTCTTCCGCAACCTGCCAACGAACCCGAAAGACATGATCCTGAAGAACTCATACATCCCTCTCAACGATGTTGAGTGCTTCACTAAGACTACTATCGATATTCCAGAAACCGTACAGAACCTTAGCAAGAAGAAGGACATGTTGAAGCTGGCACAAGATCAGTTTATCCCTCTGTGCAACTCGTGGAACTACGAAGACTGGGATGAGTATGATTACAGCAAGATCAAGAACCTGCAGTTCCGCGAGACACAGGATGCTCGACGCAAGAGGGGCCAGAATGCCGTCAATAAAGAGTGCCTGCAATGCCCTAACTTCCTCAAGCATGTAAGTATTGCCAACTCCACGCTCTGTGCAAGCGCTGACAGCATAGTTCTCGATGGAACACGACCAATGGGTTATCAAGGAGAATATCCTGGCTATCCGCCAACTCATGTCCGACCAGAATCTCCAGCTACTCCCCGACTACGAGCAGAGGATACAGGTGCTTCGCGAACTTGGGTTCATTGATGAAGGCTCACGGGTAGAGCTGAAGGGCAAGGTAGCGTGCGAGGTAGGCTCATGCACTCTTCTCACACCCCCACTTACTGATCCATGGCTGCTAGATCCACTCCGCCGACGAACTCGTCCTCACCGAGCTGGTCCTCGAGAACGTCCTCGCCGAATACGAACCCGAAGAAATCGTCGCACTCCTCTCCGCATTCGTCTTCCAAGAGAAGACCGATACAGAGCCCACCTTAACCGCCTCGCTCGAACGCGGTGTCGCCAAGATCGTCGAGATCTCCGAAAAGGTCAACAAGGTTCAGACTGAGTATCAGGTCATCCTTTCCGCGGATGACTCCAACGACTTTGTGTCCAAGCCGCGCTTCGGCATGGTTGAAGTGGTCTACGAGTGGGCCCGCGGCATGTCGTTTAACCGCATTACAGACCTGACGGATGTCATGGAGGGTACGATAGTGCGGGTCATTACGCGTCTGGATGAGACGTGCCGCGAGGTTAAAAATGCGGCGCGAATCATAGGAGACCCCACGTTGTTCCAGAAGATGGGGACTTGCCAGGAACTGATCAAACGGTACGTTTTGTTCCCATTGCATGTACAGACACGGGAATCCTTGTTTGTCGAGATTGACGATAGATGGCTGACTGGTGAAACAGCGACATCTGTAACTGCGCAAGTTTGTATCTGTAGAACGTGGGCGTTTCAGGTTCCCATCGTTGATCCCGGGTTCTGGTGAACCGCAGGCGTGTTTCGGGATAACCCGTCAGAAGCCATTCTTGGCGGTAGCGAAGCATAGGGTCGGGTATCGATGCAGAGTGATTGTGGAGCCTGAGGCTTGAGGGAGCCCATCGACCAGGAGCCTAAGAAACTTGAGACCCACGAGGCTGCGAGGCTTCATGCGGACGTGGATGTGTTCGGCGGCATCTCACCGCGTGCATTTCACCTCCGCACTTGACGTTTGGCATTGCATAACAGACATGGCATATATTATACACATGGATCAATGCACTTCCCACATGTTCGACACGAAGACTACATGTGACAGGCACGGCATAATGACAGTCGAGCCTACTTGCAGATTTCGGTAATGAAGCAGTTCAACGTGTTTTGTGAGTGGGTGGCGGTATGGGAGGATTTTGATAGGTTGGCGTGGAGTTGAAGGTCGTACGAAACGGCGTCCAGATGCCGACCGGCTTTACCGATAGCTGCAGGTGAAATGAGCCTTGAGATGAGCCTTGGATGCAAGGCCGGTTTGGCCTGGGATTTGAGATGTACACAGCATAGATTGACCATGTGAAGAGGATGCAGTGGCGGAGATTTGACGCCCATGTGGCGACTGCTGATGTGCAAGGCTGCCAGTATGCTGTGTAAGTATGACCGTTGTCACGAAAATGCAAGTCTGAAGCATGCAGGTACTTTGGAAGGATGCGATGACGGAGATTCGATCGCCACGTGGACATCTTGAACGTGGCAGCTGCAGCCGTAAGCGTGGATGCCGTGATCGTAGGCTGTTGTCGAGTACTGTGTACAAAGTAAGAAGAGATCTGATCGAAATTCGAAGGTTCTACAGAAGATCTGAAACAGTGAAACAGACGCTCTTGCTTCGACTGACAGCTTGACAGGTGACGCATGGGTGATTCACTTTTGAAGGACGATGATCGTCAGCCTGCCTTTGGGGGGTTCAGACGCTCGCACTTCTTGTCAAGCTGCGCAGTTGGAAAAATCTTGATCAGTGGACTGAACCATCTTAGAAGGCGAACGAGCAAGGTGACAAACTCTCTCATGCCTTCGGTGACTGATTGAAAAACGGCATCAGCGCATGAGACACCTCAGAGGGTTCGATGAAGGTCTACTGCTGAGGATCAATCGGAAGAAGTATTGTCGACTCCACTTCTGAGCCAGGCCAGAGTCAGCTGTTCATGCCAGCCTCGTGGAAAGTCTGGGAATTCTGGAAAGCATCTCGTGGCGCTGTCTTGACAGCAGGTCTGCATCATGACCTGGAGGCTGCAGGTACCGAATACCGAGTTCTACCGCGGAGGAGAGATTTGAAGGAATGAGCTGACTCTTGAGCATCTTACCAATAGGACATCGCAGGCGAGAGCTCAATGCTTATATCGTCCAGTTCTTCGCATATGCACAACCAAGCAGACTTCATGGCAATTTTATGAACCAAACTTTAACAGCAGTGACAGTCGTGGTTGGAGTGTGCCGGTCCGCACCAGCCACGAGCTGGCCAACTCTTAGCGGGAGCTAACGCCTGCTAGGCAAAGCCTCGTTTTGATCCACTCGATTTTCTAAGAGGGGCAGAGACACATTCTCCTCGCCTGCCACAAGCCGGACGCATAGTCGCAAGGGCGCAGAATTCGAAGGACACTTGCGTGCTGCTCTCACCCTCTTCTTCCCACGCCCACAATCCCCTCCCGCAGTGCTGGAGCAGAGCGTGCAGCTTAGGCCTCCGCCTGAATCTCAAACCCCCACCGCCCACACCGCACGCACCGACCCTGAACGCTCGAGTGCACAGCTGCAGCAGCACAAATACGCCAACGCGAATTATTAATCGCGACCATGGACGCTGCGGGCCTTCGTGACCGCATCCAGGCCACACTCGACCCTAATGCTGCTATCCGCCAGCAAGCTGAGCTCGATCTCAAACATGTGCGTGTGCCACAGGATCCTAGCGCGTGTTGACGCACTACTGACAGACATGTAGGCCGAGGAGCAGCCAGGTTTCACAGATGGTCTGCTGAATGTTCTCCAGCAGGAGCAGGAGCCTGCCATTCGACTGTCGAGTAAGCCGGCGCATGTGCCTCTGATTGTTGGGGCGTGAAGTGCTGACGCGTGGTGCAGCTGTCGTCTACTTGAAGAACCGTGTCTCCAAGGGCTGGTCGCCCGCCGAGGAGTACAGCCAGGCCAAGCCTATCCCAGAGGAAGAGAAGTCCTCTTTCCGCGACCGTCTCGTACCTGTCCTCGTTGCCTCGCCGCCGCAGATCCGCCTGCAACTCATCCCCACCCTCCAGAAGATCCTCGCATACGACTTCCCCTCAAAGTGGCCCAACTTCCTCGATATCACCGTGCAGCTGTTGAACGCCGGAGATATTGCATCGGTATTTGCTGGTGTACAGTGTTTGTTGGCGATTTGCAAGATCTACAGATTCAAGTCAGGAGAGAACCGGGCAGACTTCGACAAGATTGTGGCCATGACATTCCCGCAATTG
Organism: Nothophoma quercina; assembly: GCA_021642125.1. Classification (NCBI taxonomy): domain Eukaryota; kingdom Fungi; phylum Ascomycota; class Dothideomycetes; order Pleosporales; family Didymellaceae; genus Nothophoma; species Nothophoma quercina. The sequence goes on along the minus strand of JAKIXB010000007.1, from coordinate 298,815 downwards.
CTCAATATTGGCAACTCGCTGGCTGGTGAGACCAGCCTGGAAGCTGGGGAAATTCTCCGCACAGTGCTGAAGGTTTACAAGCACGCCATCTATGTAAGAAATCTTGAGTAAACGGCTTTGACGATGAGGACCTGACCAATCGCAGTTTGACCTCCCCGCCTCTCTCCGCGAGCAGCAGACTATGGTTGGGTGGTGCACATTGTTCCTGACCGTTGTTGGCAAGGAGCCTCCAGAGACGTCTATGGTTGAGGACCTTGACGAGCGCGAAGTCAACCATTGGTGGAAGGCAAAGAAGTGGTCATACGCCAACCTGAACCGCCTATACGTCAGGTGCGTATAAAATGGAACTTTGGCGATAAACAAACTAACAGTTGTGCAGATACGGCAACCCGTCCGCACTGGGCAAGAACAACGAAGTCGATTATACCGAGGTCGCCAAGAACTTCATCGCCAACTTCGCTCCTGAGATCCTCAAAGTCTACCTTCAGCAGATCGAGAAGTGGGTGGGCAAGCAGGTCTGGCTGTCAAAGGCCAGTCTGTACTACACACTGAGCTTTTTGGACGAATGCATCAAGCCCAAGTCCATGTGGACTCTGCTCAAGCCGCACACCGACAACCTCATCTCACACCTTATCTTCCCTGTTCTATGCCAGTCAGATGAGGACATCGAGCTGTTCGACGAGGAGCCGCAGGAGTACCTGCACCGAAAGCTGAACTTCTACGAGGACGTTACAGCCCCCGACGTCGCCGCCACGAATTTCCTCGTCACACTCACAAAGAGCCGGAGAAAGCAGACTTTTACTATTTTGAACTACATCAACGAGGTGGTCAACCGATACGAAGCTGCGCCTGACGCTGAGAAGAACCCAAGAGAGAAGGAGGGTGCACTGCGTATGATTGGTACCCTTTCTGGTGTTATCCTTGGCAAGAAGAGCCCTATCGCCGACCAAGTTGAGTACTTCTTCGTTCGCCACGTCTTCCCGGAGTTCCGCAGCCCCCACGGCTTCCTCCGTGCGCGCGCCTGCGATACTCTCGAGAAGTTCGAGCAACTCGACTTCAAGGACCCTAACAACCTCATCATCATCTACCGCAACATCCTCGAATCTATGGCCGACCCTTGCCTGCCCGTACGCGTGGCTGCCGCTCTGGCTCTCCAGCCTTTGATCCGCCACGATGTCATCCGCACCAACATGAAGACCAATATTCCTCAGGTTATGCAGCAGCTTCTCAAGTTGGCCAACGAAGTCGATGTCGATGCTCTGGCCAATGTCATGGAGGATTTTGTTGAGGTCTTTGCACCAGAACTGACTCCATTTGCGGTTGCGCTCAGTGAGCAGCTTCGTGACACCTACCTCCGTATTGTCCGCGAGCTCCTGTCTAGGACTCAGGAGAAGGGCGACGATAGCGAATATGGCGACTTCCTGGACGAGAAGAGCATAACAGCCCTTGGTGTTCTGCAGACCATCGGTACCCTGATCCTTACGCTTGAGAGCACACCGGACGTCCTCCTGCACCTCGAGACTATTCTCATGCCAGTCATCACGATCACGCTCGAGAACAAACTCTACGGTACGCGTTCTTACCGGCTTACCCACCATCGCTCTTATGTTAACGTACTTGCAGATTTGTACAATGAGGTGTTCGAAATCATCGACAGCTGCACATTCGCCGCCAAGAGCATCTCCCCGACCATGTGGCAAGCTTTCGAGCTTATCCACAGGACGTTCAAGGCTGGTGCTGAGCTGTATCTTGAAGGTAAGATCGTTTTCGCATTGTCGTAAAGGTTATCATTAACCTGTTGTAGATATGTTGCCCGCTCTCGAGAACTTCGTCAACTACGGAACCCAGACTCTCGTACAGAACCGCGCTTACCTGGACGCTATGGTCGACATGGTCCGCACCATCTTCAAGGATGACAAGGTTGGGGGTGTCGACCGCATCTGTGGTTGCAAGCTTGCAGAGATCATCATGCTGAATCTGCGCGGCCACGCTGATGAGTTCGTTCCAGAGTTCCTCTCACTTGCTATGCAAGTCTTGACCAACGACGAGCCGAAGGTCAAGTCTCTACGCATCCACTTGATGGAGGTCATCATCAACAGCATCTACTACAACCCCGCTCTGGCACTGCACGTCCTTGAGCAGAATGGCTGGACAAACAAGTTTTTCAGCTTGTGGTTCTCAAGCATCGACAACTTCACAAGAGTCCACGATAAGAAGCTGTGTATTTCAGCTATCTGCGCGCTACTGACCCTGAACGCACAGAATGTCCCAGTCAGCGTCCAGCAGGGCTGGCCTCGTCTGCTCCAGGGTGTCGTAAGGCTATTCCAGACTCTGCCCGCCGCACTCAAGAACCGCGAAGAAGCTAAGAGGGAAGACAACTTCGACTTTCCCAACGAGTACGAGGATGACGAGGAAGATGAAGAGTGGGAGCAGGAAGCCGACTGGAACAATGAGGCTGACGAAGAGGAGATCAAGGACGAGAGCGCTGCTTACCTTGAGTTCCTCAACGAGGAGGCTCAGAAGTTCGGCGGCGTTGACGATGACGACGACGACGACGATGAGCTTGAGGAGGAGAGCCTTCTTGAGACACCCCTCGATAAGGTCGAGCCATACAGCATGTTCAAACACGCACTTCTCCGTAAGTCACTTTCATGGATAGCACTGGGCTAGAACTGACAGACGATAGAACTCCAGCAGGAACAGCCTGCGCTGTACGATAACCTCACAAAGAACCTCAACGCCGAGGAGCAGCAAGTTGTACAGGGTGCCGTTCACCAGGCCGATGTCATTGCCCAGGCTCAAGCTCAGGCTGCCGCTGCCGCCGCGAACGGTAACCCGGTGCCCCAGCAGTAGACTTGCTGGACCACGAATGCTGAACACCGGCAAATTGTGAAACAGCACAAAGAAGCGCGCCTCTACTACCACAGTCCACTATCGCGGTAGTTACGTGCGGTCACAAACATAGATAGGTTCTCTTTCTTCAAAGGCATTGGATTCCCATTTCCGTTTTCTTCGTTTAGCGAGCATTATGTGGCACACCCCCCTGGCGTTTTGTTGAAAAAAGACGGTTCGGTGGATGCCTCAGCGGTTGGGTTGATTCGGCGTACATGTCTTGTCTAGGATGGAGGATATCCCTGTGGGAAAGAGGGGGAAAGAGGGGGAAAGAGGGGGAAAGAGGAGGAAAGAGAAGGAATGAAGAAAAAAGGCAGAGGCCGCGGTAGGTACAGTGGAGTAGGCAACTACACAAGTGTTGGAGGACAGAGAACAGAAGGAGAGGAAGCGACCAGCTGGCGATGGCTGGCGAAAGAGCACCCTGTTATATGGTTAGAAAGACATACCAATTTTGATTTACAATGCAGCCAAAGAGTCCCTGCACATGTCAAAGATGGCACTAGAACCAGGTTGTACTGCTAAGCGAACCCCAAAGCGCGATGCGTGCAGGCCTGGCCTCCGATCATGACGCTCGCGCCTGCGCTCTTGCGCTCCATCCCGCGCAACGTGGACAAAACCAGACTTCAAAGCCTGCGCAAATGCGCAACCTGACTTCTTGACTCCCACACCTCTATCCTTCCTTGACCTGTTCACCTTGGCGATCCTGTCACTGCAAACGTCTCTCTACAGAACCGTGGTGTTCCTGAGCCTACGTCACCCTTCAATTTATCGTCGAGCTCCGAGGTAGCTCGGCGCACCACACACAGCTAACCATGGCGATGTCACGACCGACGGTGTCGAAGGCTAAAAGTAAGCCGTCGCTGCCAGCATCTCCGTTCAGAACCTAACACTGACGACTACAGCTTCATACCCAATCTTTGCGGCAAGCTTCGCAACCAGCAGACCCGGCGTGCTGGCAGTAGGAGGTGGAGGCGGCGGTGGACGACATGGCGTCAAGAACATGATCACAGTCTTCGACTTTACATCGCGAGCACCGACCGCCGAACCAATCGCCGAAATCGAAGCCTCCAAGGACGACTCGGTAACATGTCTCGCCAATCTTGCGACAAGGGATGGTCTGATACTCTACGCCGGAGTCAACAGCAGCGAGGAGGACCGCACAAAAGACAATAACGAGCACTTCCGTGCATTTGAGGTCCAACTACCGAAGGGTAAGGTTGCGACTGATGGTGCAGACGCCAACATTTCGTACCTGAGCAAGACGAAGCTCTTCGCACCAGTACAGGACGTCAACGCAAAGAAGGAGGGCTACCAGCGACTAGCGCGCCTGTCACCACCGCAGCGAATGGCAGCAAGCACGCCCACACGGCGCATCGGCGCAATTGCTTCCAGTCTCGCCGGCGACGAGAACGAGATCGTAGTCTTCAGCGCAACCTCGAATAAGCCTCAGGACCCTCAGGATATCTTGAAGCGCATCAAGCTAGGAAAGAACGAAGAAGCAAATGACCTGGATATCTTTGACAAAGGAGACGGACAATTCGAGCTTGCGTATGTGCTCGACTACGATGTGGTCGTCCACAACGTCAGCACGACGCAGACCAAGCCTAAGGACGAACGCCGGAAACTCTACTCCATCCCTATGCCAGACCTCGGACAGAAGGGTGGCCGCTCCAAGTTGCGCTGCATACGATGGCTTACCCCGGAACACCTCCTCTTGCTCGTCAACAAGCCCAACAGGACAGGTGTCGAGTTGTTGCTAGTACACATGTACGAGGAAGGGCCAGGCAGCGTAGTTCTGCGAAAGAGCTTGCCAAAACGCGTGAAGGCTGCGACGGACATGGATGTCGCACTTCTGGACCCAGACTCGAGTGGAGCTTACCAGATCGCTATCGCCATAGCTTCGATCGACATCTCACTCCACGTATACTCGATAGACTACCACGGCCGCTCGAGGAATTCGTTGAGCTCCTTCCACCACTTTGCTACCTATGACAATGTGAGTGGAATCAATTCTCGACATGTATGCACAAGCTGATAGCCCGCAGGTACACGAGGTCCAGATGACGAAGGCAGTTTTCTCCCCCTTCCACAAGCCCGTCGCTCCTCCAGACCAGTCTACAGACCGAAAGGCAGGACCGCAGTACCTTCGACTAGCCTCGACATCTCTAGGCAACACTATTTCTGTCGAGACCTTCGAGCTTCAACCACTCAACGGACGCTACGTTCTCCAGACAGCGCGGACGAGAAACATCTACAGTGCCGCAACATACCTTGTTATAGCCATGGTTGTTGCAGCGATAGCGTTGATGATCCAGTCGTTCGTTGACCCTCAGGGCGAGTTGACCAAGCATATTGTTCCGCGCAGCCTCCAGAACGCTGGGTCACAGTACAAGCCGATGGGTGAACTGGCTCGAGAGAAACGTCACCAGGCTCAACTCAATAATGCAGATTCACCGACTATGAAGACAGTGCACCGTATCCAGGACCTGCTACACCTACACATGCCCCACCACGCCTTGCCTAATCCTCCGGCTGAGCAGAAAGCGCTGGTTATCCGCCATGATGGCGACAACGAAGAGCTTAGTACAGAAGTGCACGAGAGCACAGAGGAGGTGATTAAGAAGCACACTGAGGCCAAGCAGTGGGAAGAACTTAGTGAGGAGGAGAAGCACTACTGGAGGAAGAAGCTTAGTGACGCCGGCATGTGGGCCGTGGGCGAGGGCGAGACGATTTTGAAGAGCATCTTCTTTGGCAACATTGCGGGTGCGATTGGTGCTGCTGCCCAAGGTGTGATTGGGTAGACGGTCACAGGCAGGCGATGAACGCTTGGTGAAGATGATGGGACGTGGTTATGATTCAGGTATTATAAGGGTGGACAGCGTGGAGTTCGGTCACCGGATGGTCATCAGGCACGTGCAAAGTGTCTTTGGTACCTGGATGCATGTGATATCCTACCAATCCATAGAGCGTCGGAAGAGATGCGTGTTACTCCTCATTTGATACAATGACTGACCAATGAATCGACAATGCTTCATTTGGCTCGTTTCTTGGCGTTTGTGTGTGATGCCTGATGCTCAGCATGAGTAACGACGGTGAACTGGTTCGTTGCACATTGTGCTAGGACTACTGCATAGGGAGCTCGGTGAGCGGCAGAAGTGGGTCCGTCACTTGGCAACCCCAGCCGTTGCATGTCGGCAACTTTCCAGAGCACGACGCATCCTGCATATACATAACAACGCGGCGTCTTCCTTTCTATGGAAGGCCTGAAGCTGCCCTCCTCTTCTGCCGCTCGCTTCAGGTGAAGCAAACACGATGGCGCAGCAGAGCGCCCTCTCGTCGGCGTTGGACCGCATCGTCCAAGAGCTCCGCTCGAGGTGAGGAAGCTCTCAGCACTCAGCACGCGACACGGAGCACGCACACTCACACGCGCTGGCAGACACGATGAAATCAGACAAAAGGGCGCGCACAACCTGCGGCAAACGGTAGAGGCGGCGCATCGAGGTGAGCTGGCGCCCGCACCGCAGCAGCGCGGGCCCCCGCCATAGCACTCGCCCACTGACACTGCGCAGAGCTGGCGCCCGCCGTCTTCACCAACTTCTACGGCGAGGTCTACGGCAAGATCTCGAGCCTCATCGTCGGCGGCAGCGACTCGAACGAACGCATCGGCGGCATCCACGCGCTCAATGCCCTCATCGACTTCCGCGGCGACGATGCCGGCACCAAGACGACGCGCTTTGCCTCGTACCTCCGGGCGGTCATGCGCGGCCAGGACACGACGTCCATGGTCGTCGCCGCGAAAGCACTCGGACGCCTTGCGAAGCCCGGCGGCACGCTCACGGCGGAGCTGGTCGAGGCCGAGGTCAAGGGCGCGCTGGAATGGCTGCAGCTGGAGCGTCTGGAGAACCGCCGCTTCGCTGCCGTGCTGATCCTGCGCGAGCTGGCCAAGAACTCGCCCACCCTCATGTACCAATGGATTGCCCAGATCTTCGAGGTCATCTGGGTGGCACTGCGCGATCCCAAGGTGCTCATTAGGGAGAGCGCCGCAGAGGCGATTAGTGCCTGCTTCGAGATCATCTCCCCACGAGACTCGGCTATGCGCCAGCTGTGGTTCGGCAAGGTCTACGACGAGATCTTCCGTGGCTTCACTATCAACACGAACGAGGCGATACACGGATCCCTGCTTACCATGAAGGAGCTACTGGACAAGAGCGCATACTTTATGAACGAAGCGCGTTTTAAGGAGACGGCAGAGACGGTGCTCAAGTACCGGGAGCATAGGGATACTCTCGTCCGCAGAGAGGTCGTGCTCATTATTCCACGACTCGCCAGCTACTCGCCCACTGACTTCGCCGCCAAATACCTGCATCAGTGTATGCTGCACCTGCAGGGCCTGATAAAGAATGGTCGAGATCGCGACAAGGCCTTTGTGGCGATAGGACAGGTTGCGAACGCAGTTGGGGTCGCCATCTCGCCGTACCTGGAAGGCATTCTAGGCTTCATCCAGGAAGGACTCACGGTCAAGGCACGAAACAAGGGCACCATCAACGAGGCTCCAATATTCCAATGTCTCAGTATGATCGCAGCAGCCGTTGGGCAAGCCCTTACAAAGAGCGTGGAGCGATTGCTAGACCCCATCTTTTCCTGTGGGCTGAGTGACTCGCTTTTCCAGGCTCTGGTCGACATGGCACACTACGTACCGCCATCACGACCCATGATCCAGGAGAAACTATTGGATCTTCTCAGCCAGATTCTCGCCCAACGACCGTTCCTACCCCTCGGCAGCCCTTACCAGCTATCACAACCACCTACCATCTGGACACGAGACCACAAGGATCCCGCAATCATTCCTGCAAAAGAAGCTGAAATTGCTCTCGCGCTACACACACTTGGCAGCTTCGACTTCACAGGACACGTCTTGAATGAATTCGTACGCGACGTCGCCATCCGCTACGTCGAAGCAGACAACCCAGAGATCCGTAAACGCGCCGCTCTGACATGCTGTCAATTGTTCGTCAAAGACCCGATAGTACATCAGACTAGCACTCACGCTACCAAAGTGGTCGGTGACATCATCGAGAAGCTCTTGACAGTTGGCGTGGGCGATGTCGATTGGGAGATTCGCTGGGAAGTTTTGCTTGCGCTCGATGCTCGATTCGACCGCCATCTCGGAAAGGCGGACAACGTCCGAACACTTTTCCTCGCGCTCAACGACGAGATTTTCGTCATCCGGCAGGCGGCAATGTCGATAATAGGACGTTTGACGGCAGTAAATCCGGCCTATGTGTTCCCATCACTACGCAAAGTCCTGCTGCAGCTGCTGACTGAGGTCAACTACGCTAACAGTCCGAGAAGTAAGGAAGAGAGTGCGAAGCTCATCAGCAGTCTGGTGGGGGCAGCTGACAGTCTGATCAAGCCGCTCGTTGACCCAATCGTCACCGTTCTTCTGCCCAAAGCAAGAGACCCAAACCCGGAAGTTGCGTCAACCACATTGAAAGCGATTGGCGACCTTGCCTCTGTGGGTGGCGAGGGCATGGTTAAGTACATTCCGGAACTGATGCCGGTCATTCTGGACTTCATGCAAGATATGAGTTCGGACTCGAAGCGGTTCTCTGCGCTCAAGGCTCTCGGACAACTTGCGACTAATGCCGGCTATGTCATCGAACCATACCGAGACTACCCGGAGCTGATGAATATATTGATGAGCATCGTCAAGACCGAGCCCGAGGGTGAACTGAGGCGGGAAACCGTTCGACTGATGGGTACCCTTGGTGCTCTGGACCCGGACGAATACCAAAAGATTATGGAGCAATCGCCGGATCAACAACTCATCTTGGAAGCGCAAGCTGTCACCGATGTCTCGCTCATTATGCAGGGCATCACCCCCTCAAATGAGGAATACTATCCTACAATTGTTATCAGCACACTCATGGGGCTGCTGAAGGATACATCGTTGATGCAATTCCACTCAGCGGTCGTCGACGCTGTTATGAACATCTACGCCACCATGGGGCTGAAGTGCGTACCTTTTCTCAACCAAGTAGTACCCGGCTTCCTCCAGGTCATTCGCTCCACGCCGGCCGGACGCTCGGAAGGCTACTTCAATCAGCTTAGTCAGTTGGTGCGTATTGTGCGCCAACACATCCGTCCCTACCTGCCATCAATCTTGACATGCGTCAAAGAGTACTGGGGTAATAACCCACAACTCCAAGCTACAATCCTGTCGCTCATTGAAGCTATCGCTCGATCGCTCGAAGGGGAGTTCAAAGTCTATCTGGCAGATGTCCTTCCTCTAATGCTGAGTGTCCTCGACTCAGATACAACTGGTAAGAGACTGCCGTCCGAGAGGGTGCTCCATGCCTTCTTGATCTTTGGGTCGAGCGCTGAGGAGTACATGCATCTGATCATCCCGATTATGGTCAAGATGTTCGACAAACCTGGCCAACCACAACATATTCGAAGATTAGCGATAGAGACGCTGGGCCGTTTGTCAAAGCAAGTCAACGTTTCCGAGTTTGCCGCACGGATTATCCATCCTCTCTGTCGAGTTCTCTCGGGTACCGATTCGGCTCTCAAGCAGACAGCCCTTGAGACACTCTGTGCGCTTATATTCCAGCTGGGACCCGACTACATCCATTTTGTACCAACGGTGAACAAGGTGCTTATAGCGAACAAGGTGCCGCATGAGAACTACGGTCGCATTGTTTCCAAGTTGCAGAAGGGCGAGCCCCTCCCACAAGACTTGAGTCCCGACGAGCGGTATGGTGAAGATGACGAGGACCTCAACCCTGCAGAGATTCTCACCAAGAAGCTGGCTGTTAATCAGCAACATCTCAAGGCAGCATGGGAAGCTTCCTCAAAGACTACCAAGGAAGACTGGGTTGAATGGATGCGCCGATTCAGTGTCGAGCTGCTTAGAGAATCTCCACAGCAGGCGTTGCGCGCCTGCACGCCACTCGGCAGTATCTACAACCCGATCGCCAGGAGCTTGTTCAATTCGGCGTTCGTTTCATGCTGGACTGAGCTATATGATCAGTATCAGGAAGAGCTCGTGCGATCGATTGAGGCTGCACTTACTTCTCCCAACATTCCACCAGAAATTCTGCAGATCCTGTTGAACTTGGCAGAGTTCATGGAGCACGATGATAAGGCATTGCCAATTGATGTCAGAATACTTGGAATGTACGCTGGCAAGTGTCATGCATTCGCCAAGGCACTGCACTACAAAGAACTGGAGTTCAACGCAGAACAGAACTCGAGCGCGGTGGAAGCTCTCATCAGTATCAACAACCAGCTACAGCAGACAGATGCTGCTTTCGGTATCTTGCGGAAAGCCCAGGGGTATACAGACGTCGAGCTGAAAGAGACATGGTTCGAAAAGTTGCAGCGCTGGGACGAAGCTCTACATTCCTACCAGCGTCGAGAGCTCGAGGAGCCGGATTCTTTCGAGATCACTATGGGTAAGATGCGTTGTCTGCACGCTCTTGGTGAATGGGATCTGCTCTCAAGCTTGTCCAAGGAGAAGTGGGCAAATGCCAGCCAAGAGTACCGCAAGGCGATAGCTCCGCTTGCTGCAACGGCTGCATGGGGTCTCGGCAAGTTCGCCGACATGGACTCATATCTGAGTGTCATGAAGGAGCAGTCGCCTGACCGAGCATTCTTCGCCTCTATCCTCAATATTCATAACAACCGATTCGAGATCGCTATCGATGAGATTGCCAAGGCTCGCAAAGGTCTTGATACCGAGCTCAGCTCATTGCTTGGCGAGTCCTACCAGCGCGCCTATCTGCCTATGATTCGGGTACAGATGATGGCTGAGCTCGAGGAGATCATGCTGTACAAGCAATTGGGCATCAAGGAGAACCGCGAGAAGCAGGCATCCATGCGGAAGACCTGGATGAAGCGGCTTAAGGGGCTGCAGCCAAACCCTGAAGTATGGCAACGTATGATGAAGGTGCGACAGCTTGTTATCTCGCCGGAGGAGGGCACCGACATGTGGATCAAATACACAAATCTTTGCCGCAAGAACAACAGGATGAACCTCGCGAACAAGGCTCTGCAGAAGCTCCTTGGCATCGAGAGTTCAGGCGAACACAAGGTCGTCGAATATGTGCGCGAGAATGCACACAAGATCTCCCACCCTGTGGCGTACGCAACGTACAAGTACATGTGGGCGGATCAGCACACCCAGCAAGAAGCGCTCGACTCAATGAAAGACTTCACATCACGACTATCAGACGATCTTACCATGCGCGCCAGGGCCGCTACGCACCCGATGATGGGACAGAACGGTATGAATGGCATGACCAACGGTCATCCACAGCTGTTCAACAATATGAACCCCTTTGCTGCGTCTAACGGTGTAAACGGAATGGGAGGCATGAACGGCTCCAGTACGCTTAATGGATCAGCTATGGGCGTATCTCCAGCCGAACTGGCCGAATGCCACCGTCTTCTTGCCAAGTGCTACCTCAAGCAGGGTGACTGGCAGCAGGAGCTGCAAGGTGGCGAGTGGGAGCACGAGTATGTTCACGAGATTTTGTCTGCGTATGCCGCTGCTACCCGCTACAACAACAATTGGTACAAGGCATGGCATGCATGGGCGCTCGCCAATTTCGAGGTCATCAACTCGATTACTTCGAAGGCCGATCGGGAGTCTACAGATGTGCCCTCTAACATGGTGCACGATCACGTCGTCCCGGCTATTCATGGCTTCTTCAAGTCTATTGCGCTGTCTTCAACCAGCTCCCTACAAGACACGCTTCGCCTACTCACACTCTGGTTCAGCCATGGCGGCCTACCGGAGGTCAACAGAACGATCACAGAAGGCACGAAGTCGGTACCGATCGATACATGGTTGGAGGTCATTCCACAACTGCTTGCTCGAATCAATCAACCAAACCCCACCGTTCGACAATCAATTCACCAGCTGTTGATCGAAGTCGGCAAAGCACATCCCCAGGCTCTGGTCTTCCCGTTGACTGTTAGTATGAAGTCAGACGTATCTCGCCGCCAACGCTCTGCGAAGGAGCTCATGGAAGCAATGCGCGAACACTCGCCTCGCCTTGTCGAACAAGCCGACCTTGTCAGCCACGAGCTCATCCGTATTGCGGTTCTCTGGCATGAACAGTGGCACGAAGGCCTTGAAGAAGCGAGTAGACTTTACTTCGGCGATCATAACATAGATGGTATGTTCGCAACACTCGCGCCCTTGCACGCCATGCTCGACAAGGGCCCAGAAACCTTACGCGAGATTTCCTTCATACAGTCCTTCGGCCGAGAGCTACAGGAGGCCCGAGACTGGTGCAATACATTCAGGACGTCTGGCGAGATCGGTGACCTGAACCAGGCATGGGACCTTTACTACCAGGTGTTCCGCAAGATCGCACGCCAACTGCCATCTCTCATGTCGCTTGAGCTGCAGTACGTATCGCCTAAGCTCAAGGAGGCGCACGATCTCGAGCTTGCGGTCCCTGGAACGTATGCTGTCGGCAAGCCGGTCATTCGCATCATCTCGTTCGATCCACTCGCCTCTGTTATTCAGTCCAAGCAACGTCCTCGAAAACTGGAGATGCAGGGCAGTGATGGCAAGCCCCACACGCACATCCTCAAGGGTCATGAAGACATTCGTCAAGACGAGCGTGTCATGCAGTTGTTCGGCCTCTGCAATACTCTGCTAGCCAACGATGTCGAGTCGCGCAAGCGACATCTCAACATTCAGCGCTACGCAGCCGTACCACTTAGCACGCAGTCCGGTCTCCTCGGGTTTGTGCCAAACAGCGACACTCTTCACGTGCTTATTAGGGAATACCGTGATAGCAGGAAGATCCTACTCAATATCGAGCATCGAATCATGCTTCAGATGGCACCGGATTACGACTGTCTCACCCTCATGCAGAAGGTCGAAGTCTTTGGATACGCGCTCGACAACACCACTGGCCAAGACCTGTACCGTGTGCTTTGGCTCAAGAGTAAGAGCTCCGAAGCATGGCTTGACCGTCGTACGAACTACACTCGCTCGCTTGCCGTCATGTCGATGGTTGGCTACATTCTTGGTCTGGGTGATCGCCATCCGTCCAACTTGATGCTTGACAGAGTTACGGGTAAGATCGTACACATCGACTTTGGCGATTGTTTCGAAGTGGCGATGCACCGCGAGAAGTACCCCGAGCGCGTGCCATTCCGTCTGACGCGCATGTTGACGTACGCCATGGAGGTTAGCAACATCGAAGGCAGCTACAGGACGACGTGTGAGCATGTCATGCGGGTACTGAGAGACAACAAGGAGTCTGTGATGGCAGTGCTTGAAGCCGTAAGTTTCCCTCTACGATATGCACGAATGATGGCAATACTAACACCCGTCAGTTCATCCACGATCCTCTCCTAACCTGGCGTCTCGGCCACCGCGACTCACCTCCTGAACCCAACTACCCCTCCGAGCGCCGCCAGTCCATCATGGGCGACATAACCGACATGGGTTCAATGGTGCGCAACCGGCACCGATCCAGCATCGCGCCACCCAACGAGGCAGAAGCCAAGGAAGTGCAGAATGCGCGTGCACTGCAAGTCTTGTCGCGCGTCAAGGAGAAGCTCACGGGCAAAGACTTCAGGCCTGGTGAGGAGCTGAACTACCAAATGCAGGTCGATCGCCTGATCAAAGAGGCAACGAATTTGGAGAATCTGTGTCAGCATTACATTGGTTGGTGCAGTTTCTGGTAAACAGTATGCTACACTTGATGGCTGGGGAAGAACAAGACAGGGTGTCACGGACGGCGTCATATTGGCATTGGGTTGGGGCATGGTGGCTTTCGCATGTACGATCATGGACTTGCTTGTAGCGGCATTTGCGGGCGCTGTGGTGTGGTTTTATTGGTCATAGGCCCGAGTGTTACGGGTCTTGCATTATATTCGGGTTGTATTAGTTCCTGATATAGCGACATCGAATCGCTACTATGACCATCGGCAATTGAGGATCCAACCCGAAGTCTCAAGACTCTGTGAACATCGAATGAAGAGGCTCGGAGATATCACGGCAGTCTCGGCTCACTAGCCGAATAGTGGACGCGCTATCTGTGCGCTCGACAACGCCATTTGCTACACATGGCTTTGCGATGCTCATTTGTCTTTCCGCATTTGAGATGCATGGTGGGGCAGAGTGCAGTACGTTGTCTTGCGAGCAAGCCAGTACAAAGAGATAGCGCTTGATTGTACAGCTCCCCTAACCCTCATTTTCACGACTCCACAACTCCAACAACTAAAGTCTACGTCATCCCTTCATGACCTCGAATCGAACCGCTAGCTCCCGCTCGCCGATATCTCTCCTAGCCTGAAGCGTCACCTATCACTACCTGTTTTGTGATCTCTTCATGTCTCGCTACCAGTCAATCTGTCAACAATGAACGAGCGACAAGAGACTTTCTACACCGCTCGTCTCGCCCCTACCACACCGGACGCCCGCAGAGCAAGCATAGACACCGTTTCCAGTGCCGCAGATCGCCGCCGCTGGCGGAACCATGCTCACGTGCTCACGCCTGAGCCTCAGTTCGTGGAGCGGGATCCCTTCGATGACTTTGCTGTGAACCTGCCGCCTACGTCTCGACGCAAAAGCGAGGATGAAAAGACTTCAGATGAAAGCGGAGAAGAGGTTGTCGAGGCAGAGGAAGCAATAGAGCCAGCCATAAATCATCAAGGACGAAGAGGCAGCGCAACCCTAGGAGGAAACGGCAACATCCCCGGCCCAGATTTGGGGGAGCCCGAAAAGAACCAACAGCCCTCCCTCAATGATCCCGAGACCAGACGACATTTCAAACTCCCCTGGCGCGAACGCATCCGCCACTTCACCTGGACTTGGTTCTGCCTGACTATGGCGACCGGCGGCATTGCTAATGTGCTGTACGCCGTTCCGTTCCGGTTCCATGGGCTGTATGCGCTTGGCGTTATCTTCTTCTTGCTCAATCTGGCGCTCTTCCTGTTCAATGTTACCATGATATCCTGCCGGTTCTACTTTTACCCGCGCACATTCCGTGCGAGCTTTCTGCATCCGACAGAGAGCCTGTTCATTCCTGCGGCGATTGTGAGTTTCGGTATTATTATGATGAACGTGAGTCAGTATGGGGTGGGTATGGTGGGCGAGCAGAGGTGGTTGCAGCACGTTATGATTGTGTTGTTTTGGGTGGATTGTGGACTTGCGGTTACGTTCTCTTTGGGCATTTACCTCATCATGTGGAGCACGACGACGTTTACTATCAACCAGATGACGCCGATCTGGATTTTTCCTGGTAAGGTCCAGTGTTGAGGTTTGAAGACGCCTGGCTGACACTCTACAGCTTATCCCCTACTTATCATCGGTCCGCACGCTGGCTCTCTTGCGCCAAAAGTCTCGGATCCCACTACCGCACTTCAGATTATTCTTGGGGGCTACATTATCCAAGGCATCGGTTTCCTCGTGAGCCTCATGATCTACGCAGCCTTTATCTACCGCCTGATGACGCAAAAACTCCCCAAAGAATCCCTCCGCCCAGGCATGTTCATCTCCGTCGGACCCTCCGGCTTCACCATCGCCGGCATCATCACAATGGGCCAGGAGCTCCCCAAAGTTGTGCCCTCAGACTTCATGGGCGATGGCAATGGCGAGCTCGCGGGCCGCGTCGGCATGATCATGGCAAACTTCATGGGTCTTTGGCTCTGGGGTTTAGCATTGTGGTTCTTCATCGTTAGTGTTGGGGCGCATTGGTCGTGTGCGAGACGAGGCAAGATGGATTTCGCCATGACGTGGTATTCATTTGTGTTCCCTAACACGGCGCTTACGACAGCTACATTTGCGATTGCCAGGGCCTTAAATGGGAATCAGGCTATTCGGTATGTGGGATGTGCGATGACGATTGCGTTGATTATGATGTGGATGTTCGTGGTGGTTATGAATGTTAGGGCGGTCATCATACATCAGATCCTGTGGCCGCAGAAGCAGGAAGATCGCACGGAAGGTGGGTGGAAGCAGCAGACTGCAGATGAACAGAGGAGGAGGGTCGGTGATGGTGGGGAGAGTGCCATGGGGAGAATCGTCAGAACCGTCAGTCGGCGAGGGTTGGAAGGGACAAATGGAAGTGCAAAACCGACAAGAGCACAAACAGACGGTGGGCAAAGAAGAAGGCAGTGGAGTTTCGTGAGTAACCGGGAAGGGAGGTGACGACACAATTCAGAAACAGTTGATGGTGGGTACGATGACCTGCCCCAGGTTGGATTCATGAATACCCTTGAGATTAACACCTTGATGCATGTTGACTTGACCTTGAACGCGATGCCGATCCACTTAGGGCAAGTGCGTACCGAGGCAAGCCCTTGGCGTGCAGACAGCGCTGCAGCTTTCAGCTCCTCCTCGCGTCAGCTCAGACCTGAACCTCATCAGAGTTGCCTGGCTTACAATCAATCGGAGACACTCAACACAGATGAGTCCTTCTGGAAAGTCTTGGACATCTGACCAGGCCCACGTATGATCAAAGCCTACGGATCGACCATCTTTTCAGCAATGACCTTTAGTAACGCAGCCTCTCTACCACTTAAGATCGGCTCTGGTGATATACTGGAGCTCAATCGTCTTGGATCCAAGATGAGAGGTCTCCTGCCTTACACCTGTTGCCTACTACGCGCGAAAGTACTGTGCTCCTGACGTTGCCGAGCGCGAAAACCGAGACCGTAGATCTGATGTGTTCTCATTGGGCTGTATGTATATCGAGATCGTGGCAGTACTCTGCCCCGAGTGGGAGAATGAAGAGTTGTCAGAGAGACCGTACCATGAGAAGCTGGCAGCACTACCTAATCAAGGCACGAAAGGACCTTTCGTGTACGAGGATGTCATCAGGGCTATGGTGACAGCCGAACCTAAAGACCGACTTGCCGCATACGAAGTTTTCCGTCATGTGAGTATGCGCCAATTAGCGCCCTCTTATGTCTTCCGTGAGGGATGCCTGAACATGGAGCTCGTCAAGGTAGGTCTCTCGATAGCTTTTCGGTGTACTTGCGCTGATGTCACTAAGACACTGTGACCCGTCGATCATAGTGCGTACTTGGCAGTCCTCAGCCTGTAACCAGGGTCCAGCAGTAAAGCCGGCATATTCGAGCTTTGTTTACAGGCTGATACATGGTCTGTCTCCAGACAACAACCCTAACGCTTTTGGGTTCCTGATAGGCGCTTTGATTGTCTAGAACGCTCCCGAGAGTCAAGACGAAGATTCACGCAATAACTCTTGAGGAGGCACGATGTATATATTGTTACTTGTCACTCTTCTTGGGCGACAGCTCTTCTACAATATTGTTCGGGTCTTTCCACGCCAACGCCACATACTTGGTATGACTGCCTCGGGCAAAGACTTCACCCTTGCTGTTACTAAAGTTGATTGAAGTGTAAGCTAGTGTCTTGCCGACTATGCGGTGTTAGTTTTATATCAAGTCTTTTGAGCGTTGATGTCAACATACACTTATCACAAGTTACTTCTGCTTTGATCAGATCACCAATCTTGCCTCCCGACGACAAGTAGGTAACGTTGAGATCAGTCGATACTCCGGTAGCGAAGAGACCTCGAGACGCTACAGCCAGAGATCCTCCGAGATCTACCATACTGGCAATAGTGCCTCCATGAAGGATATTTAATCGGTTCTTGAGCAAGTGTGAGCCAATTCGTCTAGGCAATGGGGCATGCAACGTACAGTGTGCTCTTTCTGGATATCAAGCTCGAACTTGACGCGTCCGGGAGTCGCTGATGTGACACGCAGCTGACAATGTTAGAACCAGACAACTGTGGAAGTCAAACGCGCCATTTGACTTACACCGTCCAACAATCTAGACGCGATACTTCGTCAGTTCCAAGACATCTGGCACTCAGCTGTTCGGATGCTACGTACCTTGGCTCCAAGCCGGAGTTGGCACGAAATGACTCCCAGACCTGATCAATTGATTAGCATACTCTCACATCAGCACAATCAATGCAATTGGAAGCTCACAGATCGAACGAACTTGAGCGCAGGCATCTTTGCAGCTCCACCCTCGGGTTATGAAGAATGACGGTCGGGTTTCCGTTCGGCAATTGCTCAGAGCTATGGGAGGCTCTCGGGAGCTAAGATACGGGGTGGAGCCCTACGCCCCGCTGCTTCCGCTCCGCCCTTGGCGCGTCATCACTCACTGCCTTCTTTAACTCCATTGTGCTTTACCTTTCGCAACAACACCGCGCGACTGACGCGTCTGGTCCACCGTCTTGCCCCACGACGATGATACAACGATAATTTACCTGCCGACAGACCTTCACCCCCAATAATGTCGGTGCCATCTTCGTCTCAAGCTCTGGAGTATTTGGAGGGTCTGCCACTGCAGACGCACAAGAAGCTCTATGAGGCACCTGCAACAGTATTGGCGATCTTTCGCTGCATGCTGCCACACTTGGGTAATTTCAGGACGCTCTCTGCCTTTATCAGCCACCCACAGCTGACAAACTGCAACAGCAAAGACACTCGTCATGGCTGTGCTCTACATGCCTACGTCTTTTCCTGCTGCGCAGCTCGAAGCTTGGTTCAAGCCAGGTGCCAAACGAGAAAGAGAGCAAGCTATCTTCGTGCTTCAGCGCCTCCACATTCTCGACTCCACACTCGAAGCCGATCGCTCGACGTCCTACTCCCTTTCCCCAGGCTTCCAGCGCAGCCTGCGGCACGCCCTCGAAGGCTCGGGCGAGGATGGCTCGTTTGGTGTTTCCGCTACAAAGGAAGAGAGCAGAGGCGAGAGAAGAGTCAGCATCGAATTCTTGGACGAGCACGCTAGAGAGCAGTGGGAAACGATCCTCTTCTACATGGTTGGCGGTGCTGCAGGAGTAACAGTCAAGTCAGACATTGGAGCAGGGACTAAGAAGCTTCTACATGCTGGAGACCTTGTCAGGACATTTCACGGGGCACCGCGGATCACGAAAGAGGGTTTCACCTTCGTGCTACAGGAGACGAACGCGCAGGTCTGGAATCTGCTGATTGTATACCTGAAAATGGTCAACGACGTGAGTCTTGAGCCTGCTGAAGCTGAGATCGAAGTTGCTAACCCGGACCAGCTCGGCATGAACGAGACAGACGTTCTCTCCTTCCTCTTCATGCTCGGCTCTCTCGAACTTGGCCAAGACTACTCGACCTCGACCCTCTCCCCAACACAACTCCAGATGCTCGATGACCTTTCTGCTATGGGCATCGTTTATCGCTCCTCGAAAGATGCCAAAATATTCTACCCCACACGGCTCGCCACAACCCTCACTTCTGAGTCTGGCGGATTGAACGCTTCTGGCGATACAAGCTCTGGCAGCACCAGCTCCGCAAACAGGGGCTTCATCATCATCGAGACGAACTACCGTCTCTACGCATACACCGATTCACTTATTCAAATCGCCATCATATCACTATTCTGCAAGCTTCAGCACCGCTTCCCGAACCTCATCTCAGGAAAACTCACGAAAGAGTCCGTACATCGCGCCGTGTCGCAGGGAATTACTTCTCAGCAGATCATCTCGTATCTGACAACGTACGCTCATCCGCAGATGCAGAAGAACAAGACCTTCATTCCACCTACAGTCATGGATCAGATCAGACTATGGGAGTACGAAGGCGAGCGAGTCGAGACTACGAGCGGATATTTGATGCGGGAGTTTGTGACGCAGGCTGAGTACAGCGATGTCCTGAACTACGCTGACGCACTAGGAGTTTTGGTCTGGAAAAACGACGAGAAGCGTACGTTCTTCGTCAGCCATGTCGAGCAGATCAGCGCGTATCTTAAGAAGAAGAAAGAGAGGACTGGGCCGAGGTAGAATTGCCTCTCCTTGAGCCAGCTACCCGAAATGGCAGACACGCTTTCTATCAGTGGATTTGCCTCGCGAAGAGGCTATATGGACTCGGTCAATTACGCAGTTGCTCACGGTCTGTGGGTCTCGAGAAATGACGAGGAGCGAGCTTTCTTCGTTAGTCACACTGACCATACCCGTATGTATATGCAGATGAGGAAGAAGTTTTTTAGAAGGAAAAGGACACGCACCTCGTCAGATAGGAGAAAGCCAGAACAGATACAGCGGATGAGCAAAGAGAGAAGTGGAGAAGGAATGAGGCGGAGCAGAGGAGGAAGAAAGCGGAGCTCAGAGGTCCATCTTCCACTGATCAACGGGTTTAAGATGTGTGATTTCATGACGCATGAAGCCTACACAGATGCAGTGAGCAACGCGGAACGCCCCGGTTTGCTAGTATGCAAGATCGATAAAGAGCAGACATTGCTGAGGTATTACGACCTTGCAATAAGAAAGCAAAGAGCGAGGAGGATGAGTAGTGAACTTCGCCCGCGTCCAGCGCCTTGCGGTCAATCAAGTGGAGTATAGGCATCACATTGGGTCCTGCGCTATGAAACTACCTTGTGCTCGTTGTGAAGCTTCCTAGATATGTTCAAAGCCTAAGATAGATAGAAGCTTTGGCCAGATTGGTATCTTTATATAAACAAACACCCACAATGCTTCTCCAACGCCATCAGATGCGTACTTTTACACCTCATGCTTACACTAATTCCTCATCATCATCGCCAGCAAAAACTTCCACCTGCTCCTCAGGCACAAGCACCATCTCCTCCCGATCCACATCTTCATCCCCTCCATCCACCATCCTGACCTCCCGCGTAGGCAATTGCCCGCCATTCGCCTTCAACGCCTCAATCTTCGCCCCGGTAATACCCCTCACATATTCCTCCAGATGCTCGTAGCCCGTCATTACGGCTTCGCCTTCCATGTCTCCTTCCACGTGTACAGGGCGCTGTGTCTCGCCGTACATCTCTCCAGTAACAAGAGATAATTCATCAGGCTTGGTGAACAGGACGTCAAACGCGGGTTTGAGCTCGAATACAGACTCGAAGACGGAGCGTCGGCCGAGGATGTATAGACCAAGGCGTGCCCGGGATAGGGCGACCGTGAGGCGCCGGATGTCGCGCAGGTAGCCGATTGCTTTGGTGCGGACGAGGGAGAGTATGACATCTGTATCTCGTTAGTACGACGTTGTCTAGAAGAGTGAGTGATTTCCAGACTTACAGTCGTTCTGCTCGCCCTGGTACTTGTCCACCGTCGCCACAATCTTCGGGCGCCCGAAGAACGGGTGGTCGCGGCACTTGGCGTTGAGGATATCGTTGATGAGTCCGCGCTGTCCAGCATACGTTGTCAGGATGGAAATCTTATGCGCAGGGTAGTTCAGCAAGCGCATGTACATGAACAGGGCGACTGCGTACTCGGCCTCGCCCAAATTGACGAGCCAGTGCGGCGTCGGCTCCGCTTCGCCGCGCCCCTTGTACTCGGGGACATTGATGAATTGGTACTCGTGCTTGAATCCTGCGTTCCCAATTTGAAATTCCGGAGCGGTCAAGACGGAGGACAGGTTGGACAGCGCTGGATAGCGCCACTTGTACAGTTCCGCGATACTCGGGCGAGCGCGACCCTGCTGGTCGAGCGTGATTGTTGGCACGCCGAGGCGCACGAGGCGCTGGAAGAGGGACTGCTCGAGGTTTGCGTACTGTCTGAAAGCGAGGTTTTGGATGATGGGACTGTTCTGGAGGTGGTCGCCTACCAGCACAATACGTTGAAGGGGTAGCTCGCCGTTCTGTGGGTTTTGCAGCGCCAGCGGGATGAAGTTTTCGATTTCGGTGATTTGCGCGGCTTCTTCCATGATCACGTTGTCGTAGTGAAAGCCCAGAGAGGCGATTTCTTGTCGGCGCATGGCGGCGTGGGTGGATGTCATGGCGATGATGCGAGCCTCTTTAACGAGGAGGTAGTTTGCTTTGTCGCGCGGGTTGCGAAGGATCTCGAAGGGACGGATATCTTCGAGTTCTGTGAAGATTTTCTCGACATGGCGGTAGCAGCCTTGAACAATGTCAAGAATCTGCTCACGGTCTGCTTCAGGTGGGAACAGAGGCTGTGGTGCGTTCGAGAAGTAGTCCTTGAGCGGGAACTCAGCGACTATCTGCTCAACGGTGGTCTCCTCAGATGTGATGCTGTCCCAGTACTGCGTCCAGGCTGGCTTGACATAGACCAAATTGAAGTAATCTGCGGTCTCGCATGACTGCCCATGAGCACCTGGTGCACCAAAATTTTTCGCAAGTCGGTCAACCTCCGATAAATAGTATGTGCCCCGCTCGAGGAACGATTCAACTCTACCATGCTTACTGTAGCTGGCTTCAGTGTCAAGAGCCTCCTCTCCGTGACCCAGACGGAGAAGGTGTCGCTCGTCGATGTCGAGCGCAACAATCTTCTGGAAGAGTTGATTCAGTGCCTGATTGCTGTGTGCAACAAGTAGCGTTCGTTGGTCTGGAAAGTTGTGATATATATTGGATATAATCTGGGTCGCAACGTCCGTCTTTCCGGTACCCGGCGGGCCGAGCACCACCGTCAGACCAGGTTGAGTTCCAGAAGTGATAGCCTCGACCTGTGCAGGAGTGAATCTGACTGCATTCGTCTTAATTGCATCCGCAGGATACGGGCCCATGTTCGGAGGCTTGTAGGTCGAGACATGCAGAGACTCATGCGCAGGTTGCGCGATCTCAACCTGGTCGCGACGCCGCTTCTTCGAAGGTTTGACAGGTGCAGCTGCCGGCTCAGGAGCTGTAAGGTACTGCACAATGTACGGTGGCCCGAATGCTCCCTGTGCGTCTTCTGCAGGCTCTATCGTCTTTCCTGGCAAGGATTCGATCAAATGTTGCCAGTCTAGGAACGTATCGCGGAAATCGATTGACTGTAAGCGGTTCGGCAAACGTGTGTAGGTTGCGGAGGAGGGGTCGCCGTAGCCCAAGAAGACTTCCTGTAACCATGATGGCGCTGGGATGTCTGACAGGGTAAGACGCTTGATGGATTCGAGGATGGGTAAGAAGTTGTTCTCCCGCCCTCTGCGACGAGCAATCATGTTGATGTTCTCGTAAATGTTAGGTTTGCCCTGGGCAACATGATCCATATCGGTCTGGTACTGCTTCGCATCAATGTTGACGACAAGACGTCGTGACCGAGCTCGAGGTGCGAAGTCGCTGTTCTGCGTTTGATCTCGCAAAGGCCTGCCATTATCGTCCAGCACTTGGACAACCTGGGCACACCTCAATCTCTGAAGGCCAACTTGCTCCCCTGTGTTCGCGTCGCTGTGACCGTTGCGCATGGGCGCATCGTCCTTGCCTTCTACGGTAAGGAGGAAGACCACATCATCTGGCCTCAACGACTCCCATTCTCTCCGGACCTGCACCTGCAGGCGACTGACATCAAGAACGATCTCCGCTCGCACATACGCAGGGTGTTCGTCACCGACCTTTGAGGGGGCAACATCCACGATGCCCGGCGCATTGATTGGTATCGACATCCTCGAAAAGCCACTGAACTTTGTAAGAGGACCCTTGCCGCGCGGCTGTACACGCTTGATGACATCCTCCATGTCCTTTCGAATACCGTAGAACGACTCAGCACGGTACAGAATGAACGACCTCCACAAAAAGTCGCCCATAGTCAGATACTGCAAGTTCAACTTGGGTATTGCAAGAGGTCTTGAGCCGTTGTATGATTCGTTTCGAAGAAATGTCGTCTCGTACAGTACCTTTTCTGTTGGAAAGACGGGCATGTCGCGCACGTTGTCCTTGAAGGTAGGCCTTTGCTCGACCAGCGAGACGAGGGTCTCCATATGAAAGGTTCTGTCTCTGACCAAAAAGGATGTGCTTGGGTATTCTGTCCGAAGACCCATCAACGAGCAAAGCTCTTTCAGCTCGTCATCGTTCAATCTGCGCAAATGGCCGTCCAGCTCTTCCCGGTTTCCAATGCTGCCATAGTTGGCTAAAGCCATCAAATGTAGCTGGTCCTGGAATGTCGCGTAGCCTGTCCTTTGAAGTGTCGCCAAGGTATCGTAGTGTTGCTGGTCGTATTCCAGTTTTGATAGTTGCTTGCCTGTCTGATCCTCGATCGCAAAGTAGGTGAAGTGGCTTAGCAAGCTGTACAGATCACGGAACAAGCCGTTGTCTTCATCCGCGTACATTGGCGACAGCTTGATCGCAGGAAGCAGGTTGAGGTCCTTGAGCAGCGTGTTGACATATCTCCTTGTGGGCAGTTGGCTTTGCAGATCTGTGAGGAGTTCCGCAAAGCGCTCGCAATATGTCAAGTTGTCACTCATCTCCTGCTTCGTGTTGCTGTTGTACAAGCGATCTAGGAAGTCCAGAACCAGGGTGTAGAGCCACGACCGTTCGAACCGCAGCCTGGCCTGTAGTGTCTCGTCTCCAGCGTCGTATCGCTTGCCTGATGCTCGCCATGCTTTGCGTAGCATCTGGTGCTCCTCGAAGTGCTGTTCGCGCACTGCTTCTGAGTGCAGGTTGTGCCAGATAGATATTCCGACCAAAGGCGCGCATTCTTTGCGCACGAGCCCGCTGTCCAGCGACTGAAATGCGCCGATGACAAAGGACACGAGTTGGGTGCGGATCTTCAAGGGCTGCGAAGGATCGACAGTCATGGACAGTATGCGGCGGAAGAACGAGGAGAATTCGGCGGGTTTGCTTGTGAAGTGGTCTGCAGCATGTTAGCTCTTGTTCCAAAGACACCAAGCTGTATAGCGTACCCCATGACGGCAGGTTCTCCCTCCTCTTGACATTGACCATCAGCGCCAGCAGCAGATGGTGGTAGTTGGACGCATCGTCGGTGAAGCCAGGCCACAGATATCGTTCCAGCAGCTGCAGATTCTCCAGGACGAGCAGCGACGAGTACGCAAAGTCGACGCTCTCCAGTTCGTCCCACAGCTCTTTCTTGACCACCTCTGGGCGCACTTTGGGCGTCTTCTTGGCCGTGAGCCAGTTCTTCCTGGCTACCTGCGCAAAGTGGTTCTCTCCATGCAGGTCGGCGACGGTAGGACGGGCGTGCACAATGGCCGAGTCGGTCGCGGCGCCGGACGAGGTTGCCTGGACGCCTTCCATTTCTTCTGTTCACGAGCGTGGGAGTCGAGGGGCACCGGTCGCAGGGCGCGCAAGCATTGCTGGTCGCGACTGTCGCGCGTTGCAGGTGGTAGGGCTGGACTTGGCGTTCCTCTCTCAAAAGTTAGTTCCGCGAGCAAACCGTCATGCGCAAGGCTTCGAGCTTGGAGCGCATGGGCCAACTCCCGCTTGCCGCAACCTCACTCCTCGTCGACGACTCGTTGCACGCAGCCCACAACCCACAATGTCTTCGCAGGACGCCGCTGTCAGGCACCAGGCCGTTGTGCCGGACAAGCTCCCCACCGGAGAGTACCCAGTAAGCCATTGCGCCCCGAGCCACTGCGCAATGGGTGCACGTCGCTAACACGCTGCAGCTCATCGACAATGACCCGTATGCCTCCCACCCCCTCACCCGCGCCCGACCGACTGCGCACACATACTGACCGTATCGAAGACACCTTTCGCGCGTGCTTCGCTACTCCCGCCCCTCTGACTGGGCCTACGGCGCCGCAGTCGGTGCCATCAGCCCCGGTCTGATGCTGTACTGGGAGCGCGTCTCGCCCTCGTTTGTCGGCAAGGGTGGATTTGCGCCTGTCATGCGCCTGAGCGGTGCTGTTGGCGTCGCTGGCGCCTTCCTCTTCGCATACTCGAGGTCGGCATGTACGTGCATTACACCTCCAAATGGACCGGCTATGATTGGCCAGGATGGACTGCTGACAGCAAGACAGCTCGTTTCTACGGTGCTCGCGAAAACCGTCGTGAGATCGACATGGACATGCGCGAGATGGTCGACAAGGTCAAGAGGGGAGAGCCGCTGTACGGCACCACCGAAATGACCGAGTACATGCAGGGAATCGCACACAGGAACTCGCGCTACGCAGCCACATTTGCCCACGTCCTGCCGTGGCCCAATCTGGTCAACCACCCCTACCATGGCGTCGACACTGCCAAGTACTACCGCCAGGCCGAGCTGGAGCTGGAGCAGGAGAAGAACGTCCCCGCCAGGCGTTAGGAGATATCATGCAGAAAAGAGAAAAATACCACGGCGCTTTCTTTGGGTCACAGCAGCTGTACATAAGTCTCAAAGAGCCAACACAGGATGTATCAACATGATTTCTTTGCTTCGAGTCACACCTACATGCTTACGAACTCGCCAACCTCCCCAGCACATTCGCCTGCCCCCACTTGTCCATCTTGTACCGACTCATCCAGTCATCCCTGTTGATATACCCACCACAAATCCTCCTCTTCCCTGTGAAACTGCTCCTCCCGTGCAAGATCCTCCAGTTATCAAAGACCAGCACCCGCCCAGGCGTCAGCTGCTCCCAGTACTCATTCTCCTTCTTCGTGAGCAGCGCATCAAACTTGCGCGCTGCATCGTACCACGTCTCAACCTCCTCAATCGGCAACTCAATAGACGCGCGGTCTGACGAGTTCCATCTCACGCGCAGCAAATCGCCTGTAGCAGGGTCGTGCTCGAGCACAGGGAAGCCGCGGTAGGGTTGGATACTGATGCCCTCGTTCCCAGACGCGTGGGCATGTACATTCACCGTGCTTAGGATGTGGTACGCCTCTTCATCGCTGCGGTATAGCTCATCAGCGACTTTGAAGCCGTCGACGAGGAGTGAGGCACCGCCCTTGCCCTCGGTGTGCGAGAGCAGGTGAAATGCTTGCAGCCCTGCCGGGTCGGAGAAGTAGGTGTTGTCCGTGTGCGCCCCGAGCGCAATGTTGGTGTACGCCGTATCCTGGGAGGCAAGGTCAGCGGTGAAGTCGTAGAAGCCGCCGTAGTGCGTTTCGCGGATGAAAGCGATCTTGCGGAGCAGCTTTTCTGTGGTCTCGGGATCTGGCGGGGTTCCGTCGATATAGCAGAAGCCGTGGATGCGCTGGAAGACTGTTAGATGATTGTTGTGATGCAAATTTCTGTTATGCATAGACCTACAATCTTCTCGAGTACATCGCTCATGGCACCGGTCATGACGTGCTCGTATGTTCTTACAGGCGGGTCTGAAGCAACGGACGAGTCCCAGAGATTCAGCTGTATCAAGCCTTGACGCACGATAGACCTCCGATCGAAGCTCGCAGTGGCATTGGCGAGGAACTGCAACTTATACAAGCTCTTGTGGCCGTCACTCCATTCGACGTGAAGCCTTTCCTCACGTGACTTAGTAGCCTGGAGAACGGTGGCAGACTTGATAGACAGATCCTTGGGAATGGCAAACGTATCCTGAAGTCTTTGCTTGGTCGATTCATGCATGCAGCTAGTGCATTGACAGTTGTCTCTAAGCCATATGTTCGGTATTGTTTTTCCCCCTACGATGATTTTGTTGTCTTCAACAACAATATCACCGCTCTCTGTTGCCACCGTCTGTCCGCTTGTGCGAACGCTTATTGGGCCCTTGAGGTCTTTGAGGCGATTTAGTTGTCGCGTGTGTATGACATTGAGTTCATCACTCAGTTTCCCAAAGTTCATGTAGACATCTCGGATAGCTTCTCCTTTCTCTTCGCCGACGAGCTTGTTGATATGCGGTATCATTGGTATGCGAGCATTCAAGTGGTACTTGCCCGGTTCCCTTCTAAGTCCCGACTCTTCATACTGCATCGGGGTGGCTGATGCCGCTGCTGTCGATTGAAAGCGAGCATGGGTAAGTTTTGAGAGCTACAACACCATGTCAGCTTCTGTGTCTTTGTATTGTCGTTGAGATTAGGGTTACCTGACCAAGTCTCGTGACATGGCGAGCACTCTGCGAGAATCGGAGTGTTTGCAACACAGACATCACGCGCCACAGGGAAGAGGAAATGATTGAAATGAAATGAAATGAAAGTGAGCGCCTTTTGTGAAGAAGATCCAGATGTCAGACGTGTAAGTACAACAAAAGATTGCTGGATGGTGGAGTTGAGATGCGGGTAGTCGGGTAACAAGACAAGGAACACGAACACCGAGGTTGATCTTCAGCACAACGACACTTAAGCAAGTTGCAACCGTAAGTCAGATGGGATTGCAAAAAACAAAAGAACCGACACCAGGGAGACTCGAACTCTCAATCTTTGCCAGGGTTGAATAACCGGAAAGCAACGCCTTACCATTAGGCCATGGTGCCCATAATTCGATGATCAAACTTGCGAATTACTCTATTTATATACCCAGCAATAGATGTCAAAGATGGCATCACCAGTTCTGATTGCTTCTACATACAGTCACTCACAGGGTTAAGCTACAAGTGCATGCTGAGGCTCGCTGTTGAGCTGAGCTTTGCCCCGCTCTGGCGTCAGGGCCGATAGAGCCGAACCACAACGGGCTGATCCCAGCGAGCTACACAGGCGTGGAAGGAACCACCTGTGGGATACCATACCTTGCCGAGATATTACTGGTACTAGCCTTGAGCAAGAAAAGCCAGTACGTCCCTGGGTTTCCAGGGTCAGACCGTAACTCTGCCAGCACGATTTAATACTGTAATTTTCCATGACCCCGAATTCCATGCAGACGTTCGATGGGCTTACGTATATGCACATTTGCTGGAATGTGTCAAGTAAGTGCAGAGATATAATGCCGCGTCTGAAATAGCACAATTGACATTGTTGTTTGCGTTGATATTTGTGAGAGTGTTTGTCTTGATCGGGAAGCTTCGACCGAAACGCGCCAAGGCCGGAGTAATCGCGGAGCTTCACGTTCGTCACTCATAGCTGCCTCCCAAACAGCTTGACATCAACACCCCACCAACTCGACCTTCTCTCCAGCGACGCCTTCTTGGATCGCTTCCATAACGCTGCCATCATCAGGACTGCGTTAATTCACTAAGATACCCAACATCGACCCCGCCTCACACCGCCACCATGTCCACACTTGAGGATCTCGACGACCTTGAGCGCCACGAGAAGGAAGAGAAGAAGGACGAGGATAAGAAGAAGGATGGCGATGCCGGCAAAGATGGAAGGAAGGCCGACGGCGACGCAGAAATGGAGGACGCCGAGCCAGAAGAGGAGCCACTTGACGAGGAGATCTTGAACTCAAGCACACGAGATATCGTCGCGCGGAGACGGTTACTGGAGAACGACATGCGCATCATGAAGAGCGAGTTCCAGAGACTTACACACGAGAAGGCGTCTATGAATGAGAAGATCAAGGATAACCTAGACAAGATCGAGAACAACAGGTATGCTCCACTGTCCGGACCTGCGGGCGCAGCAGGTGAAAGTGGCGGAGACTGTGCTGACTCTCTTTAGGCAACTACCATACTTGGTTGGTAATGTCGTCGAGATATTAGATCTGGATGTCGAAGCGGAGGCCAAGGAGGAAGGTGCAAACATTGACCTGGACGCCACCCGTGTGGGCAAGTCGGCGGTCATCAAGACATCCACAAGACAAACCATCTTCCTGCCCCTCATCGGTCTGGTAGACCACGAGAAGCTCAAGCCTGGCGACCTGATCGGTGTGAATAAGGATTCGTACCTTGTCCTTGACACACTTCCCGCCGAGTACGACAGCCGAGTGAAGGCCATGGAGGTTGACGAGAAGCCAACAGAGAAGTACACAGATGTTGGTGGGTTGGATAAGCAGATCGAAGAGCTGGTCGAAGCTGTCGTCTGGCCCATGAAAGAGGCCGAGCGATTCAAGAAGATCGGCATCAAGGCGCCAAAGGGTAGGTCCACCGTATCGCCGCTCGACGAAGAATGAAGCTGACAGTCATAGGTGCACTGATGTACGGCCCTCCTGGTACCGGCAAGACCCTCCTCGCCCGAGCCTGCGCCGCGCAGACCGACGCCACCTTCCTCAAGCTCGCCGGCCCACAACTCGTACAGATGTTCATCGGAGACGGAGCCAAGCTAGTCCGCGACTGCTTCGCGCTAGCTAAGGAGAAGGCACCCTCAATCATCTTCATCGATGAGCTCGACGCCGTCGGCACAAAACGTTTCGACTCCGAGAAGTCTGGTGACCGAGAAGTACAGCGAACTATGTTGGAGCTCCTCAACCAGCTCGATGGTTTCGCATCTGACGACCGCGTCAAGGTCCTTGCTGCGACTAACCGTGTTGACGTTCTGGATCCTGCTCTGCTTCGTTCCGGTCGTCTGGATAGGAAGATCGAGTTCCCGCTGCCGAACGAGGAGGCCCGCGCCCAGATCCTGCGTATCCACTCGCGAAAGATGACTGTCGACGAGGGTGTCAACTGGCAGGAGTTGGCGCGCAGTACCGATGAATTTGGTGGTGCGCAGCTCAAGGCCGTCTGCGTTGAGGCTGGTATGATCGCTCTACGATCCGGTCAGCAGAAAATCAGCCACGAGCACTATGTCGATGCTATTGCTGAGGTGCAGGCGAAGAAGAAGGACACTGTCAACTTCTATGCTTAAGTGCGTAGAATGGGTTGCATGGGTTGGAAGCATGTGCATGCTGTTATGCTGCGCTTGTACTACAAGATAGAGCTCGTCATGACACAGAAATCTAATGATATCGATTCAAAGACCTTCGCTATTGAATCTCGTGCTCACGTTATCACAGCTCCATGTTGGTATATTTCTTTAATCCGCAAGCCCTGGAAGCGAGCAAAAAACTGATGTTCTCTTTGTAGCATTACTGCATGATTTTTGAATATCGTTGATACAGATGTAGACACCACATGTACCTATACCCGTTCGCGAGACTGCCACGACAGCGCAAGAAACCTCTCCCCATCCAACTCCGCAGCACTATCCTGGAGTGGACGCACACATTGCTGGAACGCGATCAAACCTCATGCCAGCCGTCACGCTGCGCCATGCGTGAGCTTAGCGAGCAGGCAGTTGAGAGGTCGAGTCAATCTCATCCGAGTCTGCCGCACCCAGCGCATCAGACTGATGCTTAACCTCCTGCAGCTCGCGGACATGTCCCGGCATCTCTACCGGCTTTATACCATCACTCCTGTTCCAGCCCTTGCCCTTGAAGAGGTTCGCAAAGCTAGCCTTTCGAGGCGTCAGTTTACGTACAGCGCGGCCAATAGGTCCTTTGGGAGTCGATTCCTCGGGCTTACGTAGTGAGGGGGGAAGATCGTGTTTGGTGTCAAGCATCTTGTGATCTTTCCGGTATCTGTGCTCGAACTCCTGTGTAACAATTAGTCACGGTGATATACATGGCCAGTCTCAATACAAACGTACGTGGAAACTGTCTGCGGCTTGTGCAGAGGCGCAGAGATCCCGGAGTTGCATGAAGATCAAGACTGTGGCTTTCTTCTCGTCGTCTAGACCACATTGGCCCAGTGGCCCGTCGTCCTCAGGCTTGATCTCGGGATTTAGCACCGCTACCATGGCTTCCGTGCGCCATCGATCAAATCGAGATTGGAACCGCCCTGCCCAGTATAATGGTGGCACGTAATCTTTGACCTGTACACAGGAGGTGTTGTTAGCGTTGTCAGGATAGAAACGCTCGGAAATTGACCACTGTCGCTGACTTTGTAAGTCTCCAGTAGGTCTGACCGAGCGTGTCATCGAAACAGATCTTCGAGAGAGCCTGGAATGTAACTTCGCTTTGAGCGGGGGCAATGCTGTAGGATTTTGGGAAGACGTGAAGAATCCTTTAGATTGAGCGGCATTGCCGAAGGTGTAGATGGACGGTTTCGTCTCTCCTGAGTCGGCGGCAGATTGTTGGTCCTTTGCATCTTCTGCAGCTTCAGATTCGGTGACTGTTGCGAAGGTTGACACAGACTTCAACGCGGCTTCCGTAGATCTTTGGGCTGAGGCTATCTCGGAGAGTAAGGATCTATTGCAAGACCCAAACTCGCCTGAACGCATGGGAAAGTGGTGATGCAGGTTGAAAAGTGATGGTAGTTTGTGCTGCTGTAATGCGGTACAGGTGAGGTTGTACGATGAAGGCATCTTGTAGTAGTTTGGGATGGAAGGCAGTGGGGGAGTCTCACGTCGTCCAAAACCGTGGAAAGTGGAGGAGCGTGGGAGTCTTCTCACCTGATGATTTGCTGCTGCAAATACCTTGGAGGACCTCCACACTCCGCCCAGCCCGTTTGGTGTCCCAAGAGTCCTTCTTTGTGTGTCATGATCGGTATCTCTAATGCGTGGTGGCGGTGCAACAGGGATGTCTGTGAGATCGATAGTCGTGAGTGTTGGTGTTGGGGAGCTTTCCGAGCTTCTCGATCGAGGCTCAGTCAAAGGTGCTTCATCTGAAGGGCAAGGTGACTCTGGTTTTGGCGGCTCTTCTTGCCCCTTCGAGGAGACTCTCTTGGCTGTCACTGGTGTTTGCGTGATGTGCGAGCTAAGCCGTTTGGTACTGACGGGCGGTGCTACAAAACTTGCATGCTCGCTTTGCACAAGCGGTACGCCAGGTGCAAAGGATCGTCTGCTTGCTGATGCAGAAGGTACAGCCAAACTTTCTCGCTTGGATGCCTTCTCCTGGATCTGAGAGTGCCGCTGAGCTACACGTTTGCTCGTTGGTATATTCTCTGCCAATACAGGCTTCCGAGGCGTCGAAGAAGCGAAAGGCCTCTTAAGTCCCGGTCTTCTAGGTGCCATGTAGCTTGCTGTCTGAGATATGTTCTCCGCCTTGAGCAGATTTGGGGTTATCCGTGAACGCACCGCAGCTTTCAGTGGAGAACCATTCTTAGTGCTCACGAAAGATCTACGGTTCACCGTATTCTTGGTGTGC
This sequence comes from Nothophoma quercina, assembly GCA_021642125.1. Taxonomy (NCBI): domain Eukaryota; kingdom Fungi; phylum Ascomycota; class Dothideomycetes; order Pleosporales; family Didymellaceae; genus Nothophoma; species Nothophoma quercina. Next base: position 266,341 of record JAKIXB010000007.1, on the reverse strand, counting down.
GAGAGTGGATGTTGAGACAGGTACTGGCGAGGGCTGGAAACTCGACGCTTCAACTGAGGTGGGCTTGGAGTAGGTATTCGTGACGGGGGAAGGGACTTCGCATCGGTCATGATCGTATCGATGATCAACTCGGTAGCTGCAGTGGGTTCTCCAGCAGACTTTCCTTCTGTATCGACCTTGACTGCGCGTGATATGTAGCTGAAGGTGCGCAGTCGCGGGAGCTGCTTGGGGGTATGGATATCCTCATCTACGCGTGTCGTGTCTGGTGGTGAGACCGTTTCGCCAGTATTGTGCAGTGACGTAGACTCGACTTGAGGTGAAAGCAAAGCGTCGTGTTCCAGAATTGCGGTGGAGCTGCCGTTGGTGTTGGACGCGCTCACTACCAGTGACGCATTACTCGAAAGCTGACGACCTGGTACAGCTTTCCGTTGTGGCAGTGAGAAAAGAGCGAGACCGTTACTGAGTTTTCTGCGGAACTTGCTGCCGCCGTCATATTGCGGATCCTTTTGGACGGCTTGGTGAGGTTGTTGCTTGACCCTTCTTCCTACCATCTTCGTGCCCTCGCCGGTCTCTGCGGCCTCCCAGTGAGCACGCAGCTGCTGGAATTTCCTTTGCCGATCTGGAAAGGTTAGCATGGCAGAACGTGGTATATGGTATGCTCAGAGCCAGGATGCTTACATTGTGCAGGTGTAGGTCGAGTGTTGTGGGAAGTGAAGAGTTGAAGCGGGAAGGAAGGAGGGAGCAGCCAAACGGAAGGCGCGACGTCACCAACTGCACGCTTTCGTGTATCCATCTTGCAGACTCGCAGAATTTGATGGACGTGAAAGAAAACAATGAGTGCTCAAGAAAAAGGCTAAGTGACACCAAATAGACAACATCTTGAACACACCAATGCACTGACATCGTAACAGAATTGATCAATGAAATCGACTGCAATTGGCATTCAAGAGCCAGAGGGTATACAAAAATAGGAACTACAAACCCTAACGCCATTCCCTGCAGCGCTCCCATTCGTATGCAGTACATATATGTCCGTTTCATTCCGAGTCGCTGTCGATAATGAAGCCTGCCCTCATGTTTCGTGCCGCAGGCCTGCGAACAACAGGCGCATCGTCGTCATCGTCGTCGTCTACCATAGTGATATCTTGGGTCTTGGAAGTGATTGTGGGTGCCAGTGTGCGTGGCGTGTCATCCTTGCTCCCAGCGTGTTGCGAAGAAAGTGGAGTGTCTGTGGCCTCGTCTTCGCTTTCAGCATTGCTCATCACATCTTCGACCGCCTCTGAAGGTGCACGACTGCTGATGCTAACAGCGTCATCCGCATCTTCGTCCTCGTCGCTGTCGTCAAACGGCCCTGCTTTCCGTTTCGGTGGTGACTTCCTTCGCTTGCTCTTCTTGCTTGTATCTTCAGCCTTCCGTTTCTTCGAGAGCTCTTTCTTAGACACCGCAGGCTCAACAGTACCAAGCACGAGTAACTTCTTGAACTGCTTGAGGGTATCCTCCCGCAATTGCTGTTCACGCGCAAAGAACGCTGCGTCCTTGTCCGCGTCCCACTCATCATCATCAGAATCGTGCACAAACATCGTACTCTTCGTCTTCGCCTGTTTCTCAATTTCTTTCCTACGGCGGGCCTCTGCCTTCGCCTCACGCTCCTCATCATCCAGTTCCATTGGCGTGCGAGCGCGTCTGCGTCGCTTGAGCTTCCTCCTCTCACTATCAGGCTTTCTTGCTGTAGGTTCATCTACTGCGTACTCGCCCCGATCTTCTTCTGAGTCTTGGTCTATGCCGTCCGAGTCGTCGTCGAAATCGGCGCGACGAGTCGACCGACGTGCTGCAACTGCCTTGCTGCGGAGCAGATCTTCCGGTCCTTTACCGTCCTCGTATATGGGCGGGTCGAATTCAAATTTGCGAACGAGGTCGGCGGCTTCTTGAAGCTCTGTTGACGACAATGATGATGGGATCACCCACGTTGCATCAGGATCGTCATTTGCGCCCAGTCTCATGAATCCAACGAGTGTCATGAGCAGGCGAAGCTTGTTGTCCTTGAACATGGCCACCTTGCGCTCTGTAGTGTCATGTTTGACAACTAATGATATTAGCGAGCTGATGCAGAGACTGTGGGGATACTCACGGATTGAAGGTGGTGTTGGCGCCTCGGTGTCAGTGCTCTCGGTTGCTATTTCGCCCTCAGCCACTTCAGCTGCTGCTAGCTCCTTACGGGCCTGCTCTGCATCTTCCCATGCTTTACGCTCTTCGACGGCCGATGTGAGGACATCTCGAACCCAGTGTAGAGCATCTGACTTCTGCTGGTTGACGAGTACACCAACTGCAACACCAATCTGCTCAGGTTTCTCCATACCAGGCTTGACCTCAAGCTCAGCTGGCGGGCGTGGTGCGCGTGTGAAAACCTCTCTATCATGACCATGTTCGAGGAAGTATAGCGTCTGGGGAATCTTGCTGAACAGCATCTCCACTATCAGCTCGGGCCTCTCCTGCACTCTCTTGATGACTTGTCTGAAGAGGTGTTTTACGAAGTCATCCCACTCTTTATAGGCCGGAGACTCTTGGTCCAAACCACGCCGCCCCTTCATCATCTCGTTGAAGAGGTGAATGATGTCGACTCGACACAATAAGACACCAAGCTCCATCTTGTACGCGACACGATGGAAGAAGCGGTGTGCGCGCTTCAGTTGCTCGGTGTCAAGGTCGGCGTAGTATCTGGTGAAAGCAACGAAGGTGTTGACACTGCTCTGATTGACGAACTTCGCAGCAAAGCGGTTGAAGTCAAACTTTCGTTCGGTAACTGTCTTCTGTGCCTGCTGAAGATCTTCGGTCTCGGAGACATGACCTTCGTCCTCGCCCTCAGCTCCTTCAGCTTGTGCCTGCTTCTTCTTGATCTTGCGAGCGCGCCGCTTCGACTTGATCTGCATGTCGACGTTCTGCTTCGCGTACCTTTCTAGCATACGCAAGAAGACATGCGATAGCTCTGTGACTGCGTCAAGATAGCCAAAACCTTGATCTTTGTATGATCGCAGGATCATGACAACGCGGTCGTGGGTGGATTCCTCGTAGAAGATGCGATTCTGGATGTTCTCAGCGATCTCTTGATCGTCTTCGACCCCAGACTCTGACATTTCTTGTACAGTCAATAGAATCTGGGTAAAGCATTTCATTCCTGCATTTAAGTCTTGCCACGCTTTCTCATCCTGACTCTTTTGCATGAATCGGTTCAAGAGGATAAAAGTCTCTTGATTCATGACCTCGGCGATCAAGCCGTAGCTTTCGTCCTCAGCGGTCAGAACTGCAACGCTTTTGCGATCGGCGGCTTTGTCTTTTATTGTACGGCGTCTGGCACATTCCGCTCGCAGGAACCAGGAAACAAGATAGAAGAACTGCCGTGAGTGTCTCATCTCCACTCGTTCGGTCTCACGCTCGATGGCCTTCCTCAGATGCTGGAACAAAGGGTTGAAAGAGGAGTCAAGAAACTCTTCAACAAAAGCTTTAATGTGCGTGCGCGCTGTTGTGCTTAGCGACACTGGCAAATCGAACTCTTCTCTTTCTTGCTCCAGGTCAGTCTTACGCCCAGGGCGTCGAGGTTTGTTCCACTTCTTCGTCTGGTCCATCTTTTCTAGGGTGGCCTGAGCCTTCCCCAGCACATCTTGTCCGGAGACAGTTGTGACTTTCTCGTCTTCCTGTTTCAGCCAGATCATGGTACCGAAGCGGTTGTGACGGGTCGGAGCAGTACGGTTGTATCCTGCAAGCATTGCCTTCTCCTTCTGCATCAGCTCTTTAAGCTCGTTCGCATTTTTGCTGTTCAGTTTCTTGTCTGCCAAGAACAACTTCTCGGCATCAATGCCCTTGAGCAGGAAGAACAGGATTTCCAGCAGCACAACGTCTTGCGCAATGAAGTCTTCTCCAATGCTTGAGGACATACTCAGAATCACCTGGAATATGTCCTGCTCTTGGAAGGTATCGATTGTGGTTGATCGAGAAACCTCCGCTTCGTCGATGTCCATTGGTACGCTGCACGGTGGCGATAGCATAGCAATGTTGCGTATGAAGTAGAGGGCGATGCGGATTAGGCCCTCATCTCGAGGTGACCTTTCACGCAACGGTATTGCCATCGATGGCAGGGCGACCTTCACGGCGGTCTGAAGGGTTCTGTCTCGGTCGAACTGAAGAATGGCGCGCTTGTAGCCGATCTGAGCAAGCTGTACGTACGGTCCATGGCGATGGTGGTTTACGGTCGCTTCGACGGGGTCGATCTCGAACGGCCAGGTCAAGGGTACGAGTAGTTCCACTGCCAGTGTCAATTCCTTCTTCCTCTGAGATTCAGAGAGCCTCCCATACATGTAGCAACCGCCAGTTTATGCTTCAAGGGCTGTTCGAGCACCCTGGGCGAGACTTTGGCTAGGATCTCCAAAAGATCTCCCTTTACCAAGTTCGCCTCAGCCATGCATCGTGCCACATCGCGTCGATTTAGTTGCCCGTCAGCGAACTTCAACCACTTTCGCAGATCTTTCAGACAGACGAGTGCATCGTCTCCGAGCGCATAGGTGCCATCGTCACCAATACCACCGAGCTGTGCGCGCGTTAGCCTACATGGAACACCAGATCAAATTGTTACAAGAACTTACGGCAGTGATGAGACTGTAGACGTGAGCGCGGATCTCAGGATCCACAGGGTCCTTCGCCCAGTCATCCAGCGTGGTTTGGGCCATTGTGGTGGTTATCGTCCAGCAGCCCGCTGCCCACGGTCTTTCGACGCGTTGGACGCGACGCGACCTAAAGTGCCGCCGGCCAAAGCTCGGACTTTGATGTAGGGCTGAGAAGCGGAGCGCGCCAGGAACCTCCGCTGAGGTCATTTGAGCCTCGGCTACCCACGCCCAAGCTTATGCCGAGAGCTGCAGCAGTTCACATGTTGTTTGGCTTCCACTTTTCGTACTTACTACAATCTTGGAGCATACAAGATGTTTTCCGCAATTTCAAGACAAGTCGCTCGGTCAGCAGTGAGGCAGCAATGCCGTGCTTTTAGCTCCACACCTTCAGTCGGTGCTGCCGCTGAGGTGAAGAAACTGGGTGTCATTGGAGCTGGTCAGATGGTGAGTACAACAAACCTTGTTTGAAAACACTCAATTGACAGTTGCAGGGTCTTGGTATAGCTCTTGTAGCAGCACAGAGGGCCAAGGTACCTGTAAGCCTAATCGACAGTTCACAAGCCTCAATCGACAAAGGCCTTAAGTTCGCTGAGAAGCTGCTTGCAAAAGATGTTGGAAAGGGCAGATTGACTCAAGAGGATGCAGACGCTGCACGAGGGCGATTGACCACAAGCACACAGCTCAATGATCTATCAGATGTCGATTTCGTCATTGAAGCTGTTCCTGAGATCCCAGATCTCAAGACCAAGATCTTCTCACAGCTCGCCCAGATCTGCCCTTCGCACGCAATCCTCGCGACCAACACATCGTCTATCTCGATTACTAAGATCGCCGCCAGCACCTCGAAGGACCCTACCGACCTGTCGGCTTCCTCTCGTGTAATTAGCACACACTTCATGAACCCTGTACCGGTCCAGAAGGGTGTTGAGATCATCACTGGCCTTCAGACTTCACAGGAAACCATCAACACCGCGATCGCCTTCTGCGAGAAGATGGGCAAGATCACATCGGTATCAGCCGACTCCCCCGGCTTCCTCGCAAACCGCATCCTGATGCCATACATCAACGAAGCTATCATTTGCTTGGAGACAGGCGTAGGAAAGAGGGACGATATTGATAGCATCATGAAGAACGGCACAAATGTACCTATGGGCCCGCTTCAGCTGGCAGATTTCATTGGCATCGACACATGTCTGGCCATCATGCAGGTGCTGTACAACGACACTGGCGACTCGAAGTACAGGCCCGCAGTCTTGCTGAAGAAGATGGTCGATGCAGGGTGGTTGGGCAAGAAGAGCGGGAAGGGCTTTTATGACTACTAGGCACCAAAATCATATCCAGTTGAGCGTCAAGGGCCGGGATTGGTATTGTCTTACAGAATCTTGAACGATCAACGTGTGGTACACCTCCATCTGAGTCCATTCTAGGTGCATTCTCCAGGGTTCCACGTTGGTGGTTATACGTCTTAAATATGCTACAAAAATCTAATACAGCAGTGAACTCCATGTCGTGGTATGCCGCTCCTGATATACAGAAGTTGTACAGGTCATCTTCTCGCCCTGTTCAAATCATACATCTCTGCCTCGACCCAGCCCCTCTCATGATTGTGCAACAGCCTTTGCCGCATCCAATGTCTTCTTGACCTGCGGCAGCTCTGCAATACTTTGCCCACCACCGTTGCTAACCCTCAGCAGATTCTCCTCATACGGATGTGCCGTCCCTTCAAACGTCTTCAATCTCGCCAACCTCTCCTTCCTCAACCTATTCTTCGGCAACATCCCGCTAACCGCTTTCCTCAGTACCTCGCCGCCTCCCCACTTGGCCATCATGCGGTCCATGTTGATCTCCTTCAGCGAGCCGGGGCGTGATGTGTGTGTGCGGTAGAGTTTCTGGAAGCGTTTCTTGCCAGTAGTGTGTAGGTTGGCGCAGTCGATGGCGACTACGTAGTCCCCGCAGTCGGTTGATGGGTCGAAGATTGGCTTGTGCTTGCCCATCAGGGTCAACGCGATGGAGGAGGCGACGCGCCCGAGGGCTCGTGGGTCGGAGCCGATGTCAATGAGGTGCCATGAACGGGCGTACGCAAGGCGCGTCTATACACGGAGTCAACAAGGGCTCTTTTGGAGTATGCAAAGTAGCAGGTAGGGACGTTGCAGCTATACGTGAAGATGCGGAGGTCCGCTGGGGGTGAACGTACCTTGCCTACGACTTGAGACATGATTGTGACTGCCTATAGCCTGACCGTGCGTTCCTCGAGAGGGTTCCGAGTGAAGTGCGATCCTTCAATTGGTCGATCGGCAGCTGAACGAGTGGATGCGGGCGATGCCGTTCGCTGGTATTTGCGAAGTTCGATGCTGTGATGCTTGGCATCTACAATTCTCGAAGGTTGTTGGCCCGTGCCCGATTTCGATGTTCGCTGTTCGGTCGGAGGTCTCCAGTTGCGGGCCGAAGGCGCATTGCATTTCAAAGCGAGTGGGACGAGATACACATCAATCACGCAACTTGAAGCATTACATTGACACCAAACTACTGGATACTTGACGACATTCACGATGACTGTACCGGCATTCGAAACCACATTTGCGGTGCCTATGACCTGCGAGGCCTGCATAAAAGATATTGAAGGGTCCCTCAGCAACTTGAGTGGTACGAGCGCTCGGTCGAGCCCTATGCACGTCATTCGCCTGACAGAACACAGGTATCAACAAGATCACCGCCAATCTCAAGGAACAACTTGTCTCGATTGAGGGCACCGCAGCACCATCAGCAATTGTTGATGCTCTGCAAGCAAGTGGGCGAGATGCCATTCTTCGTGGCTCTGGAAAGTCCAACAGTAAGTTCACGTCAACGCATCCACGTTGAATGTGTAATTGATGGTATTAGGCGCTGCTGTCTGCATCTTAGAATCGCATGCCTCTCATGTCGAGAACAAAGTACGCGGCCTTGTCCGCATGGTTGAAGTAGCCCCTAGCATGACCATCGTTGATCTCAGCATCCGAGGTCTTTCACCGGGAACGTACCATGCCACTGTCCGTGAGGCTGGCGATATTTCGCAGGGTCCAGAGTCGACAGGTGGCATCTGGGAAGCACTGAAGGCCAAAAAGGAAGGCAAGCCATGCAGAGGTATCTTTGGCACCGTCGAGGTAGGGAAGGGCGGTGTTGGGTCTGTCTTCCTCGACAGGCCAATCCAGATCTGGGAGATGATTGGGAGAAGTATCGTTGTCGCAAAACAGCAGGATGGAAAGGTGAGTCTGCTCGACCCTTCTGCGAGGCTTAATCTGACATTTTACAGTTTGACAAGAACGACCCAGACACATTAGTCGGTGTCATTGCGCGAAGTGCTGGCGTCTGGGATAGTAAGTGTCTCATAATCTGCTATACCATATTTGTCGCAAAATTGCACAGCTAACATAATTCAGACGACAAGACAGTGTGCTCCTGCTCAGGAAAGACGGTGTGGCAAGAGAGGGAGGAGCAGCGTGACCGTGGTATGTTGTGAGCACTCACAGTCAAATGTAATAAGCAAAGCCTTTGAGACCAAGCTCTGGACAATGCTTTGCTAAGCGTCCCAGGTCACAACCCTGTTCCGTGAATTTGGGGTCTCTCACCAGGAGCGCAAGCATGCAATCCCCCTAATTTCCCGCTCGCACAAGGCTGATAACCAAATGCATGAATTGGAACATGCGATCAATCGTCACGTTCTCGTACCTGGTACATGACAGCAGCAGACCAACGAACAAGCGGCGTTGGCGCTAGTGACACACACGTAGATTGCCGGAAGGGGTGGAGGCCAAAGTTTTGGGACAGGAACACTTCGACACTCGGTTTGTCTCCCCTTCAAGTGCAACTCACAATGGCTACCACGTCTACGCCAACTGGTGGTACTATTACTGGGCCTATCAATGACACCGCTACGTACACCTACACTGATCTCGACACTGGCTTTACACCTCCCGAATCATGTCTTTCGCCTATATTCACATCTCTGCTTGCTAGCATGGATCCGGTGCTTACCTGGGTAAACATGCTTACCGTTGGTGGCAATCTCATGACCTCTCTAGGGTATATGAAGGTCTATAGAGGACGTGATCAGGCTTGCTTCCCTTTACACTACCCCAAGATGTGCGAATGGCAGGGCACATTCCAGCAACAGCTGAACTACATCTACTCATCGGGAAGATGCCTGGCACATTAAATGACAGCGTGGACTTCCGTTGATAACGCCAACACCAGTGTGACCCATGCAATTTGCTGTCCAGAGTCAATCTCCTGCATATTGTTGCTGTAAGGTTGTTACTGTCACTGATCAGCCATCAGGAACTACAGTGTTTGCGATTACTGACCTAACGCAATCTACGAAGACGGTTGGCGGCCTCCTGGTGGAGACGTAACCCACACGCTTGTTTTAGACGAGCAGCATGTACCTACGATCATGATCGCATGGCAGAGTCTGGATCTACAACGTTGGTATGATGGTACTACATCAATCGCTCCTGTAACTTCAGCTGTAGCTTCGTCCGCTTCTGCTTTCTCAAATCCTTCAGTTACGCCAAACGCTCCAGCAGTAGGGAATGAACAGAGGAACAGCACACAGGAAACACCAGTGTTTCCAGTAACCAGGGCATGATATTTGCATCAGTCAATATAGATAAGCGGCATCTACGAGCACTCTGGAGTCCCTTTCCCTTTATATCGGATCGCGCTACGCTCTATCCCAGCCGTTGACCTTACACCAATAGTGAGATATAGGATCTGGAGTGTATGACCTTGAATTTCTTTACCGCGAGGCTATGCAAGGGTCATCGGCAGCTAGGATCATGGTTTCTAAAGACCTGCGTATGTGTCACAGTGTAAGCCAGCACGGGCGTTATTGTACCACATTCCCATAAGGCCTCCAACCCCCTCTATGACGTCCATTTAGGACTGAAGTAGCCAATGCTAGACTCAGTGTTCGATGAGCCACGGAGCTACGCCTCAACCGATAAATTCATCAATTGGTTGGGAAGATCTTGGCTGCGTTACTAGCACAGCGATCTGCACGCATATATCCTGATACCTTTCCAGTAATGATAATTTGCGCCTTGCACAACTGTTTTCGAACAAATATCGTTCCCACCGCCAGGAGGTCGTGATTCTTGGGCAAGTCAGTTCGCGACCGTACATACTGATCTGCGGTTCCCAGTAATTTTTTGACCTCTTTTATCCCGGTTCAAACTAAGTAAGAACGCACAAGATGACCGTCACCCTGACTGCGATGCCGTCTGGCGTTACTATTACGAGCAACCCGTTCCAAAGTAATGATGGATTTTCTGACAGTTCGTTTCCAAACATGCGTGAGTTACACTTCGTTAGCGCCGACAACACCAGTCACCAAAGGAGCTAACAGCATCAGCACCCGAGTTCAGCTCTGTTCCCTCGATTATCAACAGCATGTCTGAAAATATCCTGAAAGCACGGTCGAGCACTCTTTCCCCTGGCGCAATAGCTGGAATCAGTATCGGGACCATCGTAGCGGTGGCTCTTTTGATAGGAATTTCCATACTCTTTTGGCGGCGACAAAAGAAGAGAAAACAAATCGAGAGACGCAACAGTGAGGAAAAAGCCATTGTGTCAATTGAAAGGGGTTTACAGGAAAGAGGGCAAGTGAAAGGGAGCCCACAGACTAGAAGCTATCCGACTGAGATCGATGGAGAAAGAGTGCACGAAGTTGAGGTTCAGTCAGAGAGGTTTTATGAGGCTGATCACACAAATACAAGAGCAGAATTACAGAGTGAATGGCGGGGGTGGGAAGCACCAGCTTTGTCGGAGACCGAGATATTCAGAAGTCCCCCAGGTAACTCAGGATTGAGAAGTAATGGACGCGGACCAAATATCGTGCCCGAAAATAGCGTACATGAGTTGCCGGCGGACAGAATGGTCAGGCACTGATCGTACAATTTCAAGAGCAGCCTATGTCAAGATTCGAATGCATCTCCGATGGTTGTGCTTTCCCTTCAAATATGCACCGCTCTCTTCACTAGACTTGAGATATATGCAGCCGAGTATACCTATTCTCTGTGAACAGCTCGTCCTCGTTCGATAGGAGCCGAATCAAGTAAAGCTGCAAAGAGTCTCGTAAAGAGTCGCGTATGGACGGGTGGTCCCAAAAACAGCTGCAAAGCAATCTTAACGTATACCACGGAATCGCGTTTCTGATAGACTGTGTCAGAAGCGTTCACTGCTTCACTTCACACTCGCATAAGTGTACAACATATCACCCTTTCAATTGGCACCCGCTCAGCATGAATGATCACTGAAATCGCAACGTCGAAACTAACTTGTCGTCCCATTCGCGATGTAAAGGTGACTATGCCGATAATGAGCTTAAGCGCCCCGTGGTTACCCCTGTACCGATTTCGGGGTCCGTCCGACTGGATACGTTACACAAGCCAAGGAGTATATATCAAGTGATGAGCAGGCTGAAAATTTCAGGCCCATCTTCCTTCTCTGATACCCACATTCGCGATGACGACTTCGATCGACCCTAATATCATCCAGGGAGGGGGCGGCCCGAATACTGAAGTGCCTGCGTTTCCGTCGATGCCTTGTAGCGCTCTGAACGATGATACAGTTCACGCGTATACCGACCTCGAAAGTGACTTCAGGATGCCAAAAGACTGCTTGGAATCTACATACACACTTGCGCCGGATGGTTACGACTATACCTCATTGATGGCGAACTCACTGGCCACTTTCGAGATACCTTTCTTCGTCTCTACCGTCTTCATGACAAGTATACGGCCGTCCAGCACTATGTTGGTTGCATGGCGAGGACGCAATCCGACCTGTTTTCCTCCCCACTACCCTCCAATGTGTTCCTTCATGGAAACAGTTACCGAGACCTTAGGCCCTGGCGTTGACGGTTATACGACCATAACCGTAGCACAGCCTGCAAGCTCAGAGACGAACTACGTATACTCACCAGGCAGATGTCCAGAGGGTTATCCACTTGCGACGTCCTGGTTTGAAACCGAGGGTGTGAGTGTCACTTCTGCGCTGTGTTGCCCTTCGTGAGTCCCTCCACGCAATTGAAAGTTGACCTAACTTGGTTGCAGAGGCTACACCGTTCCACCAAATTACTCATCAACTGACACTATGTGCGAAACCCACACGAGCACAGCAGTGGTCATAAATGGCGCCACCACTACAACAAGCGAGGGAAACTGGACTTTGCGGGCGCCGACAATCAGGGTAGCCTGGCAGACCTCTGACCTTTATCGCTGGTGGCTTGCCGCAAACGCAACCACTTCAACGAACTCATTTGACGTCGCCTCCACTTCTAGCCCAACGGCTTCGATCTCAGGATCCACAGATACGCCAACAGCGGACCAAGCTAGTCCAAGACTCTCGACTGGCGCCAAAGCAGGTATTGGTACTGGAGTTGCTGTCGTGGGCTTGATGATTGCCGCAATAGTCCTCTTCTTTTCGCGGAGACGGAACAGAAAAACACAGAACGACTCGGAAGAAAAGACAGATGCTTTTACGAAATCAGAGTTGCCAGGAGAGAGTAAGAAGCAAGCCGAGATTGCAGGTGAAAATGTGTATGAAGCCGAGCAGCAGCAAAAGCCTAACGAGGCCGATAATAGGAACACAAGAGCAGAGTTAGAGGGCGACTGGACTGGCTGGGAGGCGCCGGCTTTGCTTGAAGTCGAACTATCGAGAGAAGGACCAGGCACAAGTCTCACACCTGGAAACAGGCTGAGAAACAGCATACAACAAACACCAGTAGAGATGACTGCTAGACAGTGATAGCGCAAATGGAGCAAATGCGACTGAGGGGCGACACTCGTCCACCGGATTTGATCCATACCTGCGTCTTCACACAAGAGACAGCTTGCGAGGTCGATTCACACTGCTTTCGTAACGAGGCCATGAGTATTTGCGCCAGCCTGCGAGATGTGATGTGGATGATTGGATCTGAGAAGCGGTGTGATGTTGTCTGTCGTTCGGCCACGCAAGCCAGGTGGAGTTAGCCACAATAGTCAAGGTCCATGACCCCACGTGAATCTCGAATGTGACGTCTTGTGTGCAGCGAGAGACTACGGGGTTGCCAAGGTGAGTGCGGCCCTGTCATATATTGAAGTGGTCTTGGAAATGCCGTGTCCGGGAAGATGACACCTTGGGATCTAGGGTCAAACTGTTCACGGACTCCAGAAAGCCTGAGGACTTCATGCGTTCATGCCTGGAAACCTGAGCCTTCTTGATCAGTGGACAGGAAGAGTTTCTGTCACGTGGGTGTCTCAGTGGCAGGGTTGCCATGTAACAGACCTCAAACGCTGCAGTCCACGTCCGCAGGAGGCAAAGTCCGAAGGTTTGCCGCGCCGCTGTGCTGCTGTCATCTGGCGGAGCGGAGGCCTAAGAATTGGAAGAAGCGCTTCCAGGCGCTGCTAGGTTATCAGAAATTCGAATGGCGGTGGTGTCATGGCTCGAACGGGTTGGTGTCAAGCGTCTTGGGAGGTTGTTACGCGCCGTGGATGTCGGCTTTCACGATGCAGGGATCCAATCAGCGCCGGCGAACGGCAAGCCAGCCAAGCTGGACTCCAGACGCGCTGCGACTCAGATTTGGTCTCCCCACCTGTGTGAGCCTGCAGCCGCCCGCCAAATTCCCACCGTGTCCCGCGTGTCTTGCTGTGCTGCCCTCGAACCCTCCTTCTCTCTCCCCAAACTGCCCGGACTGTCCCTTAATACCTGCGCCTGCCTTGCTCGTGCAACACCACGATACCGCCGCCCAGCTCGAACACACCTCGAATATAATACCCGAAAGCGCAACACTTACCGCTCCCTAACAGCAACGTTGCGCACTCGTGAAAGCCCCGGCGGCTACCTGTAAACTTGAAGAAGACGCTATTCATCTGGTCGCACTCGAGCGGAACGGAACGCTACCCCACCTCAACCAAGGTGCGGTAGGAGCGGCAACGCGTTGAGGCTTGACGACACCATACTGCCGGGTAACTAGTGATAAGAAACCTTCGTCATGTCTCTGAAGCAGGTGCGCGCCTTCCTGCTGGGTAGTTCCAGTGCTCCTTCCGAGTCAATTGCTGATCTAGTGGGGTAGGAAATCGAGACCTGGGTGGCAGCCCTCGCCAGCTACGATAACAACGAGTTCGACGAGGCATTGAAAGTCTTCGACCAGATTTCCGACACGTCCAAGATCCTGTTCAACTGCGGTGTGATCCACGCAACACTTGGCGAGCATGAGAAGGCGGTATGTAAAGCATAATGGGCATGCAATTGCACGCAGGCGCTAACGCATACAGGTCGATTGCTACCAGCGCGCTGTGCGTCTGGACCAGTACCTCGCCGTTGCCTACTTCCAGCAGGGCGTGTCGAACTTCTTGATGGGCGACTTCGAAGAAGCACTGGCCAACTTCAACGACACTCTCCTCTACCTGCGCGGCAACAACAACATCGACTACGAGCAACTAGGTTTGAAGTTTAAACTGTACTCGTGCGAGGTTCTCTTCAATCGTGGTCTTTGCTACATCTACTTGCAGCAAAGAGACGCTGGTCTGCAGGACCTGTCTTTCGCGGCTAAAGAGAAGGTTGTGCCAGATCATGACGTGATCGATGAGGCTATTCGGGAGGAGGCTGAGGTACTTATGACTTGCACATGTTGCGACTAGACTTCGACTGACAGTTTTAGGGCTACACTGTGTTCTCCATTCCTGTCGGCATTGTTTACCGTCCCAACGAAGCCAAAGTCAAGAACTTGAAGACAAAGGATTACCTTGGAAAGGCCCGTTTAGTCGCCGCATCGGACCGTAACAATGCCTTCACTGGCTTCACCGGCGCTGAGATCAAGAAGATGGGCAACACGGCTACGGATGACAGACCCGAGGAGAAGCTGTCATTTGCCGCAACCAATCTTGTCAAACCAGAGCTCCAGAGCAGAGCACGACAGCAGTCTGAGCCGCCAATGAACCGCAACATGTTTCCACCCACACCACCACCGGAGGGTGATGGCAGGGGATCTAAGGGCAGTAGTAACGAGCCCATGAGTCGAGCACAGTCTGTACGTGGTGGTGGACCCAAACCACAACCCTTGAACCTTGGAAGAGCTGCATTTGATCAGAGGAACGAAGAGCCGCGTCGCCAGCCCACCCAGCGCTCCGCATCTGAACGTCCACCGCCAAGTCGAAATGAGTCGATGCGTAACAGGCCACGCGACAAGCCCCGCCGCCGTGGTTCGGAAGAGGACATCATCGATGACTACAACGACGACATATACGACTCATATCAATCACGTTCTAGCCGTGGTCAGTACGGTCGTGGCTCAAGACAAGGCCAATCAAGACGTCCTGCATACATAGAAGAGGAGGATGAGGACGATTACGATGGCAGCGATCTGGATGATGCCGAGTTCGAGATGATGTCACGAAACAGCAAGCCTCGAAGACGATCACCTGCTCGCTCCACAAGATCTGGTGGAAGCGGCGGTGCTCGCGGTGTTGCTGGCAAGATTCGTGTCAAGGTCCATGGCAATGACACTCGCTATGTCTTTGTCACTGCGGACATGACGATGCGCGAATTTTCGCAATCAATCCGAGAGAAGTTTGGCATGAGGCAAAACTTCAAGGTAGAGATCAAGGACGATGGTGATATGATCACTATGGCCGACCAAGATGACTTAGACATGGCCATCGACACGGCAAAGGACAATGCCAGGAGGACTGGCGAGACCCCCAAGATGGAGGTAAGTTGCACACACTTCATCAACAATTTGAGCACGAATTGACATTACCTAGGTCTGGATTCGCGAAGTATAGACTAGAGATACCCCAGCATAACGCACGACACGACATCTACGTCCTTATTGGGACTGCACGCATTTTGGCCTTCGATAACCCCTCTTGTATTTGGTGAGGACTTGTAGTAGCGATGCATAGCATATTGGATAGCCCACAACTTTCGACCTCCGCTGTAATGTTAGTGAGCACACTGTTGTTCGTCTATTATCATTATCACTCTTTCACAGCAGGACTGTTGATTGTTTTACAAAGCATATAATTCACAAAGCATACATACCACTCAATTGTTGCCGCTCTACTCGCCATGTGAAGTACGCCGCATTAGTATTACTATAATTACTCTCAAGATGTTGCGACTGCAGCAATAGTGCTTTCACGCCGCGTAAGCTCGCAGAGCCGCCAAATGCCAACCCGCCACGAGCGCTTACGGCGAACGTGCCAAAAGCACGTTAACCTCATTCGGCATTCACTCCAGCCACATAATCACGCCTCGTTTTCGCAGATACAGCAAGAGTGCCACACTTCGCACACACGAAACATCCCGCAACATCTCGGAACGTCTCGGACAGCCTCACTTACAGACACACTGGTGCGGCCGCGACCCTTCATCTCGCCAACCCCCAACATAATCTGTGCCAAGAGCGCCTCAACTCGCCTTGACATCAATGACAGCAGCATTTCAGATCCGTTTTGAATATTGAACAACACTCAAATGAGCATCGTGCCATCGCAGGGGTAATTTGGAAAGTGAGAGCAAAGGATCGGTCGATGTAACTGGTACCTGTTTCAGTAAGAAGCTGGATCCTGGGGTCCTTGTGAGAGACCGGCAAGGCGATGCGGACTGACGAACCAAGCTTATGTCACGGAGGTTGTAGGCTTGGAGGAGGCCTTGGCGATGTGGTGTGTGCTGCTGTCTCGGAGTCGGAGTTGGAGTTGTGAAGCTGGGGGTGTTTCGGACAAGTGACGTCAGGCTGGATTTCGGACGGAGGTGCTAGAAGCGAATATAAGCATCTGCATATGTAAGTTGCCGTACGAGACGGTAGATTTGATAGCGTGGTGGACTTGTGGCGCAAATGTGGGTATGTTGTAGTGGTTGTTGTATACACATGTTGTACAGCCCCATCATATCTTCGAATGGAGTCTTTCTCCCTGCCTGAACGCCAGTCCCATGCCGTGTTCCGTATACACCATTCCTTCGTACATCCTCAAATGTAATCGCCGCTAATCACGCTCGTTCGTGTGGCGTTTGCTACCTCGATACTCTTTCAACCAGTCGTTTCGTGTAGAACATCGATTGCATCGTTTACGCGGGAAGGAGGATCTCGGCCCAGCTGCTGTGCAGGAAGGTGACACCAATCTGAACTCAAATGTCAGCACCCGTGTATATGCTTTTTGTCTCCACCGTTGTGCTTGTGCTTGTGCTTGTGCTAGGCCGGCGCATCTGTGCTTGCGCTCATCTACATCGGCTCCGCATCCCGCATATTCATCTCATCATGCTCGTATATCGAGAGTACGTACTGCGAAAAGACCGATCGCTGTGACGACGCTCCTGTTCTCCGCGCTTGTGAGACCTTGGATGGTGTTGCGCGCAAAGCTGGGCTCGGCGACGGTGCGGCCGCCCTTTCCGTTGAGCTGCTTAGGAGGCATTGTGTTCGATATTGTGGGCTTTCTGATACCGCGTTAGTATCGTCGTGCAGTAAAGTATATGCAGCGGTCGCATACGGAGTGATTAGGTGGTGGTGAGAGATGCGCTGGTGATGTTGTTGACGTCGTAGAACTTTTGGCAATAAGGGTCGGGGCCTTCGAGCTCTGCACGCCGATGCCTCCTTACGTCAGCGGATCACATCACATGCATACATGATTCTGCAACCACAGTGTACAATCTCTATATACTGTATCAATGGCCGGGATTCTTCTTTAACGACAAGTCGAAACATGTCTGATTTTTCAAAGCAGGCTGATATTGACCGTCATGACCAAGCAACGTGAACATGCAAGTACATCATTTGCAGGGTACGTAAGACCTGTCTCGAAGCGAATCGATCTTCTGTATGTAGATGTACCATATATCTACAAGTCTGAACATACATGCTCGCTAGCGCAACAATCTCATCATGCGCGCTGAACCCTCAGATACAATCAACACCACCAATGCAATCCCATATTCATGCCACTTTTCGAGACCTGGCAGTCTCATTGCAAATGCATGCACCAGCCGGGCAAGCTCCCGGATCAAAAAGCATGAACATGGACACGGCGAACCAGGCAAGCTCCTGGGGCCGGTCCTCCTGAAAGGGGGTAATCTTTAGAGAAGCGAAAACAAATGAAAATGCTGCAATGTGGCGCGAATATGGACGGAACAAGTGTCCAGGGAGTCGTATGCCAGTCGTCAAGTCTGAGGCAAAAGCCGAAGTCGGCAGGGAAGGAATGCCACGCTGTTAAAGCATGGGCTGAGATGGTGATTGTGCAGCTGTCAGGATGCTGAGACCAAGACTGATGAGAACCACAGCGAGTCAAAGGATGTTGCAAGCGCTGCCGGAGGCCCTATCAATAAGTTAGCTTGCTGGTGTCGAGAAGATGTTGAACATGTTCCGTTTCTAAGGAAAGACAGAGGGACAGGATCATTATGCAAGGGTCTATCGTCATTTTGAGCCAAGAGAACAGCTGCGGATGGTTACGATGCTGTAGATCGACGTTGAGATCTCCCGCTGGCTCTCCGGTTGGCAACCGTTCTTGTGTCGTGTGGTTCAGATGTAGATCGCTCTTGATGTTTTGAAGGAGATGGGAAAGAATTGGAAATGGAGACTTACCATCGCTGCCCACGTATCCTTCCAATCCACGAATACACAATCTTTAAGCGCTCGCGCACTCTAGTAGTCCGTAGAAGTACATACTTCTCTTCTTCCACAACTGGAACGACGGATGCAAACCAGTATGGGAACAAAGCAGGGTCTTCTGGTGGTTCTCCGTAGACCTGAATAATGCGCTCACGAAGCCATGGCGCGCTGGTTTCCCTCATTTCTCGGACGAAAGCCGTGCAAGTGTCTAGGAGCTGCTGTGTCGAGAGTGACTCGATCGCAATCTCTGTAGGAAGCTGAGTTTGTGGGTTTTCACGGAAATGCGATTCTGCGAAGTCTCGTGCCATAGTCGTCTCGCGCTGCTCCAACGCGCCTTCTTCAGCCAGGGCCACATCTTCAACACGCTCGACACTGGCGACATTGTAGCCATCTAGCATACCATGAGCCCGAACCTTGAAGCGACCGATGCCTCGAGTTTCCACGAAGCTGCGGCCATCGCGAAGAAGTTCGTAGTTGACGATCTCCAGCAAGGTTCCGTATTCGAAGAATGGCACCGTTCCTAGATCGCCCTGTGCTGAGGATGTACGGTTGTACATAACCATACCGAACTGCCTGTTACCCTCGAGAACACGCCTCATCATCAGACGATACCGAGGTTCGAAGACATGGAGGAATGTAGGCATAGCAGGCATTGCCAGTGTACAGATGAACAGAGGTGTGTTCAATACCTCATCACCAGCTTGCTCCTCGGCCTTAACGGCGGCAGTACGGGAAGCAACAAGATCCGGGCACAATCCGTTGAGTAGGGAGTTCAATATGGCGTTACCGCATTGTTTGGCATGAATCGAGGCAGAAGATACGTGAAGATCTCTCCGGCAAAATGGGCAGATGTTACTGTGATCCATGACTCGACCCAAGCAACGGCGACAAAATGTGTGGCCACAGGTCGTTGTCGTGGGTTCGAGCATCGTATTGTAACAAACGAGACAATCCAGTTCCTGGTAGGTCACTTCTCGCAAGCGTTCGAGTACAGTCACGTCCAGCTGTTCGTATGCGTTTCCGTCCGCAGACATGGTCGAGTATTCCACTTCGGAGCTATACCGAAGTTGTCCCATCTCGGCCATATCATATGTCGATATTAGACGTCCACCATGCAGAATCTGCTGGTTACCCTTCTCGTTCATTTGTTCCTTCTTTTCCTCGTCGTCATCATCATCCACCATCTCATCGTGTGTGATGATTTCCTCGAGGAGAGTGGGCGAGTCTTTTGAGGATGGCCTGTGCTGCGCTATCTCATGTGCAATCAGCTCCATCAGCTTATTCAACGTCACATCCACCGAGCACTCCGCGGCTGCGTGCTCTGCCCCGCATCCCATCAGCGGGCATGCGATTCCCATCAGACGGTCTGGGGTGTTTGGGTAAGAAATATTTGTTCGTGGTTGGGGTTCCGGCAGACATCCACGACAGACGGTATGTGAACATGGTAATGTCACGGGTGTCTTGAGAGGGTGGGAACACCGCGGACATTGTACGAGGCGGACCAATTGTCGAGCATCATGGTGGGCGGCCAGGGCGTCTACCACCACTGCCTCTGCTGGGAGGCCATCGTTGACCATAAAGACCTGCGGCGGCACCCGCGGTTCGAAGGTATGCTCGACGTCGTCGACGAGAGAGCACCCTTTCTGCCTTGGGCAATTCATACGAGTCCAATCTATTGCGCGGTGGCAGGGACAGCCATGTACTGGATCAGGCCCAAGCAGGTGGGACGAAGGCGGAAGTAGACGGTCGCGTGATAGGAATGGTCGAGGCAGGAAGGTAGGCGGCAGCAACGGTACAGCTTGGTCGAAGGTGTTGAAAGTGAGCGTTGATAATATATGGTAGGTAGATATGTCGTGAATCTAATGTGCACGTAAGTGAAACAGTCCAGCGTGGCGAGTTGAGGCTACGGCCGAGCCTGACGATGGCCGTGCTGACCGGGAATGGCGTGATAGACCAAGAAGTAGATAAAAGCGCCGGACACTGACGCTGTCAAATGCTTTTAATGGTCCAGAACGGCAGAGGCGAGGCTGAAAGTCGGTCTGCTAAAGTCTACAACCGTGGGCGTGAAAGGAGATGCCAGGTCAAGTACAAGCTCAAGTTAGAGTAGTAGAAGAAGTCATGACCTAGACATGGTGGATGAGTGCATAGATAGACCCTAGACTAGGGATCGGCGATGGTGTTTTGCCAGGTTCAGTCAAGAACGGTCGCTCCCGATCAATAGGGAATAATGCTCTTCAGCGGGATCGAAATTGTCGCCCGTCATCAACACCCCACCAGACCCTGCTGCTCCACTGCCTGGCCCGTGCAGTCTTCGCAAAGCAGGGCCAATATCAAAAAGGTCAGTGCGCATATTCGAAGAACCTAGAGAACTTGCCATTTTTGCATGCTCGTCCGCAGTCTCCAGCTTCATCTGCACCTCTGAGGAAGGGCACACCTGCGGGAGACTTCACGTGCGCCTTGCTCGGCCAGACACCGCCCAAAACTTTACTCAAAATCAAGTACGTACTGCATTTTCATGACCAGCACATTGAAACGGCGCCAAGCCAATACCATTCACTCTTGTGCACCTCTATGCGCGATGCGCGATGACCCCTCAATCTAAGAGCTGATTGCAGCACATGCGGCGAAAAAATGCGGCGACTGTAGCCCTTGTCTTGCTGCTGAAAGGCTGTCAAACACTGAGCATGCACGCTTTCGAGCATCGATGACGACTCGACTCCGGGAGTCAACCAACCAATCAAAGTTTGGCTCACCTGTCATCCGCGTGTGCCACAGCGCACCGGGGCCATGGCTCGCCGGTGCCGAAAGACCCTGACGTTGACGACTGCATTTCAAGTGGGGCTGCATTTGCTGATTGCTTGCTCGTGTTGTTCTACCTTATTTACGAATAGCCAGTCATCTTCCGTGGTTCGCCGGGCCTGGCGTGCCTGCATACACCTAATGACTACAACACGTCCCAGGACTCGACTCGATAGCGAAAACGTTCGTATCGGCACATGTCATGAGCTTCGCCTTCTCGCGTAATATTTCCAGATCGAAGCAAGTAGCCGGTGTCTAGGATCCATTCCTTAGTCCCAAACAGGTACCGTGGAACTCTTCATGCAAGTCTATATTTGAACCTAGTCTTGGTACGCTTAGTCCGGTCCCGAAAATGCGTACAATGCAATGCTTGTTGTACTCCCTAACGCCAAGACATTGAACTCGGCCTCGAATGCCGGTGTAAATGTCATGAAGCCTTCGCAGCGCCGACCGTGCCAAACGGCTCTTCGTCTGACTCGGCATCAGAATCACTACTCTCCTCGCTTTCTTCGTCTTCTTCCTCGAGCACGATCTGCTTTAATACTCGCTTGTCGAACAAGTCCAGCACGAAACGACATGCTGGTAGTCGGAAGTGATGTGCCTCCAGTATTTGCATAACTTTTCGAAAGATAGACGGCTTACCAAATCCAGGAGCTTTTTTTGCTTTAATACTGTCATACAAATGTCAGCCAAGTACAGCATCTCAAACACCGGGAGTACTCACGCTTGCAGATCGTTCGCTGCCCGCTTAGCAAGCACAGTGTTGCCGAGGTCAGTCGCGAGCTTCAAGATGCGTGCGTTGATCGGATCGCTATCAGTCATGGCTACTGTGACTTCAGTCTTGCGCTTCCAGCTGATGTCCTCGGGTTTGGCTGCCCATGGTTTGATCTGCGCTTTGTTAGTAGTTATCAGGCTTCTCGAGACGGACGGCATACCTCAAAGAGCTTCCCAAAGTTCAATGGCAGGCAGAACCCTAGTGCTTCGCCAGAGTCACTGACCACGCCATCCCAGCCATACTCGAGCAGGATCTCTTGGCCATGCAAACTTCGTGATATCAGTCCGAGTACGTAGAACGCTGTGCCTCTGAGTGACATGACTTCAGACGTTTCGGCTATTTGCACAATCCACTTGACAACGTCCGAATTCTCTAAGAATGGCGCGCCAAGCTCCATGGAACCAACGTTGCCTACTGCCCAAAGACATCCCTTGACTTTGAGGATTATTTCCGGATCGTTGTTTTCGGTCGCATAGTCGCGGATGTTGGCAGCGAATTCTTCAAAGTGCCCTTTCTGCTTCAACAATTTGCAGCCTTCTTTTGTCCTGGTAAGTTCTCTGTAAAAATGCGCAGGTACGAGACCATACTCGGGCTGCTCCGAAGTGTCATCGTACGACAAGAAAGACGAGGGTTTGTCAGGGATGTCGGCCAGCGCGCGTGCCATGGTAGCTTCGATTTGTACCACATAGGCATCGTTCCTTCCTAGAAACCAGTCATCCATTTCTTTCGTGATGTAATCCAACCCATCCAAATAGTGGTACCCCACTGACGTTGACAAAAATCGAAGTAACAGAGGTGCACCAATTTCGCCCAAATGATCCAACGCCGGTCGGCATTTGACCACAAATTCCAGTGACTCGGTCTCGTTGCATGCCGTCTCGAGAATCCTGATTGCAACCTCGCAAACCTCGACGTCTGGGTCATATAGCTGAGTCACGAGCAATCTGATAGCCCATTCTGCAACGCCCGGCGGGCCTGATAGCTGCATTGGCTGTGTTGCATACTTGTGCAACAGGCCGGTCGCGAATATGCGAATCTCTTTCGAACATGATGTCATGGCCTTCGATATGATGATGCGGAGATGACCATCAAGGGTGTAATCCAAGTTGCTGAGCAGAGCCCGAATCAAGTCGTCGCGACCGTTGAGTTCGATGATGTGGTAGAACATATTGATGACCCGCCACCTTTCGAGGATCTGAATGCCTCTAATGTCCTTGCTCAATGCACCCAAGAGTGCAAAGTAGCTTCCAGTTAAAGTCTCGCTCATGCGGTCAGCCTGGAAAAGAGGTGAATCAGACGTGAGACCACTCATTCTGTCGAAATGAGAAAGACTCTCTGCCAACTGCCGAATGAGCTTGCTCTCGCTCAGATACTTCACACCCTCGGGATTTTGCAAGAGACTGGTCATGAGTCCGCAACCTGCGCGGACGTATCGTTGGTTGGGTTTTGTATTCTTCACATCCGCAAACCGGAACTTGAAGGGTCGGTAGAAGTTGAACAGACGATGTACGAATTTAGTGACCTTCAAGGCCTCGTCGAGACGTTTTGGGTTCAGCAAAGGACCATCAATGGCTGTCTGTATCAGGTTCCAGTTCCATTTCTGGTAATTGGTTGTATTCAACACTTGACTCTCGAGGATCAAGGTGCGGAATTGACCCTCATCCATCTGCATGGCAGCTTGAACCTTGGACTGATCTGTTTGCCGCTCTGAGGGGTTACTCTCGACAGTAGAGGTGCCCTTACTGGGATGAAGGGAGGTCGCGCCCGATCGATACAGCGTGCGATTTACACTGTCCACTTGATAGATCGTACCAATTGCAACAAATCGATCCTCTGATTCAAATGCAGCGGCAGATTTAAGCAACTGCGGCAGGACCTGGAGCTGTGCACTCCATGACGGTGGCAGGAGGTCGTTCGCCAGCTTCAGGATTTCTCCAAGGAGCAGCGTTGTTTTCCGTTTCAGCTGCAATGTCAGTGGGTCCTCTTCGGCGCGCAAGAGAGCCGGTACCAGCCCAGCGTGGAGGAACGCAGCCAGGACTACAGAAACATAGTGATCCAATAAGCTCCATCTGTTCGTCGAAGGTCTAGGTTTTGTGTCTTTTGTAGTTTCGTTTCGCATATTCGTAACGCGGCCATATGTAGTCAAACGTCGACCAGCGAGGAAAGAGGAAGACCACGATGGTGATTTGATCCTAAAGAGATCGAACAGGAGCTCTAGAATGATGTTGCGTACATGGATGGTCGGTATTTGCAACGACAGAAGTAAGGATCGAAGTGGGAGGAAGTCGTTCATACACAAAGATAGCAGACCCGGCCAGCTTCTGAGTAGAGACGCAATGACTTTGGCGTTGGCCTTGAGCTTCTCTTCATGTAAGTGGCCATGTAATGTACCTCCATCGGTGAACATTGCAAACGGTGTTTCCAGTTCTCGGCCAGAGCGTAGAAACTGCCTGCGTCGTGGTGTATCTAGCAAGTAAAGCAAAGAGTAACCAACACTTTCAGCAGCGTGATAGTTTCCCTCACCCAACGCATCTGTAAGCACACCGAGTCCGCCTGCGCCAACCAGAAGCGAAGGCTTCTTGACGAGTATCTCCGCAAGAGTGAGAGTTGCAATGTTCCGCAGTCGGTCTTCGGTATGTTCGGCCACTGCTACTATTATACGAACGACAGCACGTCCGATCTCCTCGACACCATCTTTGACGTCCAGGAAAGCTCGTACAAACTTTAACGCCTGTTCGCGCTCGACGCTGGCTTTGCTTTCCTTAACGAGCGACAAAATGACCAGGTAGTCTGTTTGTAGTCCTCGAATGATCTGGAGAGACTTCCGGTCCGTGAACGCATACCGCATAACTCGATAGGCAGCAGCTACAACTTCTCGACTGTCACTGAGGAGCATTGTCTGCATCCTAAGTCCAAATATAGACCAAGCCAGATCGTACTTGAGTGTTGTGTGTCGTTTCAATAAAAGAACAAGGGAGTTGGCTCGCTCGACGTAGTATTCCGGCTGCATGCCTTGCACTTCCAAAGCCTGCAATATCTCGGCCAATACGAAAGTTGGTGATTCGGTCTCCTCATCTTCATCCTCATCTTGTTTGGCAACATGGCGCGACGGCGAACGTGAAAGGTTTCGACGAAATAGGAACGACAGTCGACTCTGAGGATCAGCTGGTGGTGACTTGACTTCCTTGGCTCGTTGGATCTCGATCGCTAGTCCTGCCTTGAGCTGCGCAAGCTTCTTGTTCGATATGTTCAGCTGCTCCTCGACCTGCGCTCTCTGATCTTTTACGTTCTTTGCACTCTTTGCATTCAAAGCTTCCAACAGATTCTCTGACCCAATCTTGATCTTGGTCTCTTTGTCAATCTGATCCTGCAAGTCGGCTTGTCGCTGTTCACTGGTTGTACTGTCGTTGTCCCCCACGGTGATGGCATGCATGTCAATGTCTGGGCGCAGCCTGCTGTCCTGCGATGTCACGGGCTTCAGCTGTGTACTGAAGCTTCCAGGCCCCGAGTGCGCGGTCGCGTACGATGACTGGCCACCGCGTGAGCTCGCCATGACGCTGGCAGCGGCCGCAGACATGGAGCGGCCATCTCTGGTACGTGTGGGCGCGAGCAGTGAGCCCTGGTCGGTCGAAGGCGCATCGGCCTGCGGGTTCACGGAGCGGACGGGTGGCGTCATTCAGAAGGCCGTGTCCACAGGCTCATCAACCGCATCGCATGTCGGTGTTACGGCGCCGCCCTCCTCTTGCCTCATGAGCCGTGGTGGGTGGATATCAAGCAGTGTGCCCTGCGGTACCAGACCGACTGCTCGAAGCGGGGTTGTGGCTGTGACCTGGGGTTGTGTAGGAAGGAGCGGCGCAGCACCTGGAGAAGGCGCGTGGGGGTAAGCAAGGGAGTGTTGAAAACAATTGCACAGAGAACGAATGCTGTCAACTGATTCTGATTGTTCGCGTGTCCAAGTCACGTCCCAGTATCGAAGGGCCCATGTTCGAAGCAACGCCCGTGCTTCTTCTCCACACCCGCCGCGGACATCTTCAAGTCTTCGGCATCTGCGGCGCGCATCCTCTCTACAACACCACGCTGGCGTGATGCCGCACGGAGATGGCCATTCGCCTAGTCCTCAACCCTTGGTAAACTTTTTGAACTCGACGAGACCCACCGGCGGAGCTGGGCGTGAGTGCAGTCACGTGTCGTCGTTATCCTGGTGGCTTCCACCCTCAGGGCATCGGAGGACGCCGATGACCCTCCCAACCAATGCGAACGAACTTACGCCGCCCTCTGTCGCTCATCCAAACCTTGTTGGTGGTCCATCTTTGTGAAAAGCAGTGTGCTCGCAGCTCGGCCACCTCCGCTTGAAAGTGGTCCGATAAGCTTGCGTCTTTAGAGCTATATCTATCGTCACCACCCAGCTCTCGTAGCTCTCATCGCACACCCCTCTGTTGTCAACTGACCCTGATACTTCTGCTTCATTGCTTGTCTACTGCTTCTTTGCTCACATATTCACCACCATGTCTCAGCTTAGCTACGCCCGCTACGGCAAGGACAACGTCCGCCTGTACAAGGTCGACAAGGACCCCAAGACTGGTGTTCATACCGTTGTAGAGCAGACTGTCCGCATTCTGCTTGAAGGCGATATCGAGACCTCGTGAGTTTTCGCAAAAGCTTGAAAACAATCAAGTGCTGACGCTTCGAAGCTACACTAAGGCAGACAACTCCGTCGTCGTTGCCACAGACACCCAGAAGCAGACCACCTACATCCTCGCCAAACAGAACCCTATCGACCCTCCTGAGCAGTTCGCCGCTATCATTGGCGACCACTTCGTCAAAACCTACCCGCACATCCACGCCGCACACGTCAAGATTATTCAACACCGATGGACGCGCATGGAGATCGATGGCAAGCCCCACCCGCACTCCTTCTACCGCGACGGTGACGAGATCCGCGTTGTTGAGGCAGTAGCAAGGGAGGGCCAGGGCTCTTCGATCCGCTCCAAGATCGAGAAGCTGCTCGTACTTAAGAGCACCGGCTCTGCTTTCCATGGCTTCCACCGTGACGAGTACACACGTCTGCCCGAGACCTGGGACCGCATCCTCAGCACAGAAATCGAAGCTGGTTGGCAATGGAAGCAGTTCAAGACGCTGGAGGAGGTCAAGGCTATCGACTTCAATGGTGCTTGGAAGGCGGCCAGGGACATCACATTGAAGATCTTCGCTGAGGATGACAGCGCCAGTGTCCAGGCCACCATGTACAAGATGGCTAACCACATCCTTGCTGTTGTTCCTCAGATCGAGGCAGTCGACTACGCTCTGCCAAACAAGCACTACTTCGAGATTGGTAAGTTGCTTTTGTACTTGGGAAATGCAGACGCAAGCTAACCCTCTGCAGACCTCTCGTGGCACAAGGACATCAAGAACACCGGCAAAGATGCGACTGTTCTTGCTCCCCAGTCCGACCCCAACGGCCTGATTCAGTGCACAGTCACCCGCAAGGGCACCAAGTCCAAGCTTTAGACGTTTCCACATACCGTCGGCTCGATTATATCCTTACGGTCTTCATGTACATAGCATTGGCGTTTAATGTGCTTTTTCAGGGGTCGATTATATAGCGAGAGTAGAACATTATACCACATGGGCTGAGTCCCAGGGGGCGAGCGAGAGTAGAATCAGATACCACAACATCAAGCCGAAAATGCAAGGCTTGTGCTACCAGTCACCGCGCGCCAATGTGACACCGATGAAGATGAGGTTTTCAGGATTGTTGTGCCCTTTGTGTTGAATGTTGTAAGTCTGACGTCCCTCTTCAATTTCCACGAGATCTCACTCAGCTCAGCCGAAATGGTGACACGCTCCTGCCAGCACAATGGCAGCGCCTCAATGCCTGCGGGTTCTCCAACCTTTCCACACCCTGCTGCTCAGCCTTGCTGACCACTCTCCGCGGAGCATAATCTGGGAGTTGAGCTTAAGTTCTTCGCAACTTTCTGGCGTCCTCAGGTTTTACCAGCTTTTTCCATACTCTCATCATGGATCTTCTTTCTGGCGTCGCCAGCGGCATGCATGCCCGTTTTTTTTTTTTACAGTTCATAGAATCAGTGCATACAATTCATGCGTTCAGATGATGTTCCAAGGACGCACCCAGAGAAGTTGCTCGACTTGCCGATTTGCTGGAGAGGCTTGGATCTCTATTGCAAGATGTATATGGGCTTATTGAGAAGCAAGCGTTGCTAAACGATGATGTGCGTGTCCCTTTGGCATCGATCCACACCTGCCTGTGAAGTTGTGAGAGAAGCATCGAGCCGCTTCAAACAATCGTCAAAGAACATGAGAAGCGACAGGCTCGTGGGGCATCCGCCTTGACTGAGTTGAAGAGCTACATCAAAACAAGTCTCAAGGCGAGCGACATTGCAAACATTGAGGAACGAATTCACCATGAAGTAAGTAGTCTCACTACTGCTCTGACCGTTATCAACTCTATTCAGTAAGTCGAGGACCAATATGATTCGCAGTCAGCCGACATTGAACAGGATAACGATGATCCTGCAAGGCAGCACTAGTAACATTCGAAGAAGCACCACAGCGATCCAGCATGGGATGTTGTGTAGCTCGGGAACCAGTCTCAACAACGAGGCGTCCACACAAAAAATGCGTTTGATGAAGCAGAAGTCTGACAACAACCCTTATCTAAAATGGCTCGGTGTGACCAAAAAGCACTCAAGCTATCGTTTGCGTACAGAGCGACAAGGTAGGACCACTTCTCCTGGAAGAGGGGATACCGATATTGTATACGAAGCATACGATACATTCTTGGACACTGCCTTGGAGTGGTTACATGCTGCACTGGAATCTACAGCGCTCGTACTGGTCTCTTGCCTCTTCGCTTGCGATTTACCCAGTCATCGACGACTTCAGCGACGATGTAAGGACACTGAATGAAGGTCGGGACTGCAGACGACTTTGAGCGTTGGCTACGCTCCGGTGCCGTTCATCCATTTACCTAAACTTCGTATGCCACAAAAACATTGTTGCACTTGAGTACCATTCGTCGAAAGATGAAAAGTACAAGGATAATAGCTTGCCTAGCTCGCTGCCTCATGTGGAAGAATTGACGTCGGTCGCATACTCTGTGCACTTGGCTTACTCTTGAACTCTGCTCGTTACGCCTTCCACCCTTTCTGATTCTTGCTGACACGCAGGTCTGATGAAGTCTCCGTAGACGTGCTTCAAGGGTTCTCGTAAGATCTGGTGGATACAGATTGTTCCAGAGTTCGTAAGGACCCTTGGTTCATCCGTCTCGCCAACTTGACACCGGATGCCCTGAGCTACCTTTGAAGATACACTGTGACGATGCTCACCCCTATATAACGCTTCGACTATCGTAGTACATTTGTGGAGTACTTCGTTTGTTGGACTATTCCAATAGAGGAAGGACATCAACAATTACAGAACATCATGATTGAGTGTATGGTGGTGATGCTCGACCCTACCTTGCTTCGTCAAGTTGCAGAAGGGCAGTTTGGCCTACTGCAGCAGGTACTCAGCAGTTCATATCTCACCAGAAACAGCTGGCTCGATGGACGATATCTTATCGATTTCCTCCAACAATTCGGAGTTAACATTTAGCACGCGATCATGAAAGAGCTCGAGACCTTGGACAACGGAGTTTCCCAGGATGACAGTGGCGAAGTTATCGATAGGCGATTCAACTTCATGGTAGTATCTCTAATGGCTGTACATTGGACTGGAAGTACCTGTCACGTCAGGACGACCCACATCTCTTGAAGAAAGTCCCGACAATAACCGCTGACGCCCACTATCAAAAGACGTACAAACGGATCTTCTCCGACTGCGACTGGAGTCTCCTCTACATAGATGATCGCAGGGTGAGTACAAATTGGGAGTCGCGCCATGACCGCCGTACGGTCAGCAAAGCTCGGAAAGAGGCTGCATGATTGGGTCACAGACGACAACAAAGTACGATGCCAGGGGCTTGCGTCTTTCAACAATCGAGATATTTGATTCAACTCCGCCGAAAAGAGGCAACATTTTGAGAGGGTGGCCTTTCCTGATTTCGAGATCGATGGTTGAGGTGGAAGCAGCATATTGTGCGCTTAGGCAGGAGGCAGACGCTGCCTATATGATTCGTCAGGCACCAACGATAGGCTTCCAAGCACAACAACCATAAAAGGCCATTACTCAGCACCTCGATAAATCGCCACTGCTCTCATCATAGATTTGAGCTTGCATTGTTTGCACACTTACCCAGATCATCAACATGCCCGTCACCATTACCACAGCAGGCCATGCGTCTCGTGTATGGACGAATGAGAAGGCCACGACTCCCGCCGGCCTCTTCGAGCGAATTGATCGCAGCGCATACCAGCAAAGTCAACAGATCATCCAGAGCTCTTTCTCAGAGAGCCAGCTACAAGATGCTCACATATCATCATCACGCAACGGTCTTGTGTATGCGGCATACCATGCTTATAGCTCACACCATCACCTAATAATACGGCCGGAAGACGTTTGGTTTGCAATCCTCTCTCAGCTCAACTTCTACATCAATGCACACGCCGAGGAATTGCGCGAGTACTTCGTTGCGCATGAGGGGCAGAGAGAGCTTTGGGTTTATGCTGAGGGCAACATCCACACAGTTAATATGGGCAGGCTTGCTGAGCAGATGACCAAGGAAATTCAGAACAACATCAAGGATCCAGATCTCCAAGCCTGGATCATGCCCGAATTCACAACTACCACTGACAGCGACCGCGCAGTGGCTGCGGTATTGATGATGGGCGCGATGCAGAAGTATTTCTCCTATGGGTTTGGCCTTATGTGCGGCACTCCGTCTGTTACTCTACTCGGCGAGCGGGAAGATTGGGAGAAAATTCTCAGCAAGCTGAACAAGTTATCCCAGTTCGGTGACGAGCCCTCCGTTTTTGCTGGCCTCCTTCGGCCCATTCTTCGCAACTTTATTGCGACTTTCGATGCACAGCCCAAGCCCACTGCGGAGGTACTCGACTTCTGGAGCAGGATTGCAGACAGACATTCGGGCGGTAGCGGTCCGAGCTATCTTTCCGGCTGGATCACAGCGTTCTGCATGTGGGACGAGGCCGGTAAATCACTGCACCGCTTCCAAAGCTGGCAAGATTATAGTCTCGAGTTCGAAGGGGCAAAATATCATCAAGTCGACACCGACGATATTCCTGCAGGCTTTGCCTCGGTACCAGTCACAGTCAACGACAACGGAAAGAAGTACAAAACAAAGATGGTAGCTGGGTCCTTCGGCATCCAGGTCACAAGCAGCGGCCAGAAGACGGATCCGGGTCATGATCATGCCAGCTCCTGGAACAAGGACTACAGGCCAGGTGAAGGAACGGAAGAACCAGGTCTGGATTCACTACAGCCGTCCACTGGATGGCTCATGTACGAGATTAAGGAGTAGATTGCTATCTCGAGGTTGTCTTCATGGGAGGGATGTTACTGTTGCCATAGCCGAAAGTGTCAATGTCGCCGAATCAACAAATATGAAATGTTTTCTAACCAACATCTTCCCAGTGCTCACGCTTCGATCACAGAACCCAGATTTTGCAAGGATATGTTTCTTCTATCTATACTAATCTGACTGCGCTCTATGTGAGCCCTCACAAGCCTGCCTGACGTGACATAGTCCCCCTCAGCGGCTACCACTATATACAAGTTACTAGTTCGCTGCGAACGCCTTAGCTATACCCTTCGCAATAAGAGAACATGAGACCAAACACATACGACTGAAAGGAAAAGCGTGACAAGACATATGAACGCCGTACTAACCTCGGCGCCCGTGATATATGCAACAAGAACGAAAAAGGAAGAGAAGATCCGGACCCATGGATATGCATAACAACGCTCAAACGCACGAGACAAACACCAACTTCAATACCTGCCAAGTGAAGCTCGGAGCTTTACTTGAACATCCATTGGCAGTGACACGAATCCGCCGGATCTCCACGACGCTCAACATCGCGATTACCCACCGCGGTAGCGGTGGCTTGGAAGTACTCCGCATAGCTCGGATCTTGCTCCTGCAGCCACAGCAATACCTTGGGATCATTGCCGTTCGGCGCCGGTGCAATGTTGCCGTTATCGAGTAGCACCATGCGTTGACAATACGGCTGTGGCGACTCGGGCAGACGGCGCTCTTCAATCTTGACAATGCGTGGGTACGGTGGAATACGCGAGGATGAGGCGGCTGCGTCTGCGGCTGCGTCGCGGCGCTGGACCACGGAGGATGTTGGGATGACTTCGTTGGCGGCGGTTGGGAATGTGGTCGTTGTGGTCGTTGGTGGTGGCGTTGCAGCGGCGACGGTAGCGGTGTCTGGGACTGTGGAGCTGGGGGAGTTGGTGGGCCACATCGTCGGTAGTGCGGTGAAGGATGCTGCTGTGGAGTTGTCTTCAGCGTAGATGTAGCCTTCGATGTAGGTCCGGTTCCAGTAACAGTACCAGGGGTAATCGCCAGGCTGGACAGTGAAGCGTTGACGAGATTGCGAGTCATCTGAGGATTGTCGCTTCTTTAAACCTGAGCCAGCCGAAAGCTCCTCGGGTCTCAAGATGACAAGCTTGTCATACCTGGCAGAGAAGTGGTACGCAGGGCCGTAGTTCTTGTAGTCAAGATCGAGCACAAGTTGCATGGGCTCCAGGTCGAGCTGAGGAGTCTGCGCGCCATACTGGATGACACCATCTGGTATTTGAGAACCTCCTCGAAGAGAGGCGATCTGCTGCAGGTTTCCGCTTGAATCAATACCTGTGCTGTTGATGGTAACAATTACGGGTGCAAAAGTCATCTTGCAGGACCACGCCGAGTACTCGTTGGCTTGAACCAAGCAGCCTGGGTTGGCCTCCTGTGGGAATCCAAGAGGTAGCGAGAAAGCACCAGTTGGTAGTGTAGAGAAGCCAACGGGCGTTGAGATAGGTGTGGCACCAAACAGCGAGCCGCTAGGGCCTGTGACTTGTGGTTGTCTACGAACGTTAGCTTTGTCTAGTCCCAGATTGGCATGATAGATAACTTACGGTTCCTCTTCTGGCTTGTTGTGCTCCTTCTTATCATCGTTACTGTGCTTCTTCGCGGCATATGTGCCGATTGCCGCTCCGAGCGCAACAGCGAAGACAAGCAAAAGTATCAGGATTACTACCACAACGCCCATTGGAATCTTTCCGAACAGTCTCTTCTTGCGCCAGCTTGTCTTTGCAGATTCTGGATCACCCTTCTCATTGTACTTTTCGCTGTACTCACTAGACTCAGTCGTCAGAAGTGATGCTGATGACGACTCAGAGGCTGCGGCCGGAACAGTTCTGGCTGAGACAGTGGAAGCCAAGTTGCCCGTCTGTGTCTCTGGTCTTTGGGGCGGTAAACGAGCAGGCGCAACAGCCGGTAGGAGAGGTTCGGCGGCGGCAGCAGGTAGTGCATGTACCGAAAAGGATGCTTCGCTGACAGGCGATACTGGTGACGCTGGGGCGTTGAAGGGATCCTCGGTATCCATAGCAGGGTTCAGGGGTGCGGGGATGATACGCGATGCGCTCGCCTCCGCAGCCATTGAGGCCTTCGTGGGGCCCTCATCTGGGTATCTGGAGTACGGGGGAAGCTGCTCGGTGTGACCGTCGGGCCCAATGATGTCCTGCTCTTCACCATCCGGTCCGAGTACTCTCTGGTAGCCGTGGTTTATCCCCGGAAAGCCTACGGGCATAGCCGTTTGGATCTGGGGCACTGTGGGCTGGATTGCCTGCATTGACTGA
Organism: Nothophoma quercina; assembly: GCA_021642125.1. NCBI lineage: Eukaryota > Fungi > Ascomycota > Dothideomycetes > Pleosporales > Didymellaceae > Nothophoma > Nothophoma quercina. The sequence continues at coordinate 232,728 of JAKIXB010000007.1, read as the reverse complement.
AGTGGCGTCTCATCGTCCAGACCGCTCTGCGAGTACATAGCATATGGATGCGCTGGCCGTTGGATTGACATGGGTCGGTTGTGTCGATCTGTCGAGGCCGTTGCAATGCTGTTTGAGCGGTCCATGGTATGCTGCGGATACATGCCATAAGGATGGCTGGGTCCTGTTTCAAAGGGGTTCTCTGACATGCTGGTCGTCGCAAAGGAGGCAGTCGAGCTGACTGAATCGCGGTGTTGCAGCGGTGACTGGGTCAGAGGTGGCCGATTGCTCAGACCTGGGGGACGGACATCCTGTACCATCGAATTGCGCACCTTGGCGGTGCTGTTCCTCGTCGCAGTACGTCGCAGATCGTTCCCACCGTTCCCTGGTGGCTTTGATATCGAAACCTGTCGCTGCGGCGTCTCGTTGCGGTCGCTGTCCTGTGGGTGGCCATTTCGACTCTCTTCCGTGTTGGCGTGCGTCTGCCGGAATCCGAGCCCGTCCGAGACCATGAAGTCATCCTCGTCGAAGTCAATCTCGTTCTCGTCGTCGAAGACATTGTGGACGCTCTCCCGGCGCGAGAGCGTGCTGTCGTGGCTGTTGCGTCGTTCCATCGCGCGGTGCGGTCCCTGAGGCCCCCAGAGGCCCTATCTCCCCCTTCCAAGCCTCAATATGGATCGCGAGATCCTCCACGTGATCTGCGACAACTCGGTGCGCGCGTCGGGGCGGGTGTGAGCGATGTGGGCAGCGATGTCGGTAGCGAGCGGTGGTCGTGTAGGGAGTCGTGATGTTGGGTGTGGAGCGGTGGCTCGCTGAACAGCCAGAGCCTGTTTGAACGCACGGCAAGTTCCTCTGAAAGCAGCCGCTAAGTCGCTAGGGTGCATTTGCTTCCGTTTCAGGTGCAATCACCCAACCACTCGCTTTCCGCGGCCCAGAAAACCACAGTTCGGCTGATGTGCACCGATGAGGACATCCTCACGCTGCAATTCTGCGTTCTGCGTTCTGCATTCTGCGCTCTCAGCGTGTCGCGTGGTTGCTGCACTCAATCCCACAAAGAATTTGAGGCAGGTGCTTGTGCACCCACAGCCGTCCCAAAGCACAGACGTGGGTAGAGCGCCCCCTCACATTAATCTATCGAGCCCTGTAGTTCAGTGCAAGTCTGCCCTCGAATGCGTTCGCTGCCTTGGCCATGCTCCGACGACGGCCTGAGGTATGACATTGTTCTCCATCTGCCGCGACAATTTTTCGTCGAGCCCCAATCTTATCAGATCTTTAAGATCGAGGTGGTGGAGACTCCGGGTTCTGGCCGAGCTTGCTTGATGACACCCAATCGAACACAGCATGCATCATCACACAGCAAGGTCAAGGATGGCAGAAGAATCTTTGCTTGCGTGAAGATCGAGCATGCGCATGCGTCTTGGAGGTCTTTGTCTCAGTTTGCAAGTTACGATGTGTTCAGGCAGAATCCCCTTTCAGGTACACGCTTTGCTTAGGCACGGCTAAGCATGTACTTCAGATGATCGTCCAGAGACACTTATAGTACGGTGTTTGGAAAGCTATAACTTCAGAGATGACGAGTGACTGCGGATTTACAGAAAGAGCAGCTGCCCCGGTCTGTCGGGCCTACATGCATACGTCTTGCTAGACCTCATGCAAACGTTGGTCATGCCGCTCTCGGGCGCTGGGTTGACAGCTGTAGCTGCGGGTATCCGAGCCTCAATTCGAACTCGCAATATGGTATCACGGCTGCAGCTTACGCAACACTACGTGGCGTTTTTCCGCGCTGTATTGAAACTTTGCGTTCCATGCAATAGTGTGCAGCGTGCTTTGAGGCACGACGTCTTCTTCAAGTTAGGAGTTAATGCTCAGTGGCAGAGGCAGTGCTCATGTGCAATGTTAAAGGGGTGCGGGACAGACAATGCACATCGTGCCGCAGTGTGCACAGTTCTCAGGTGAGGGTAGGGAAGCGAGAGACCAAGCTTTGGTATAAAATGTTTAACCTTATACAGACAGCATATCGAGTACACCTTGAACATGTACCCCCTGCATTTGTGCTCTTACCGCTGTTGTGAACATCAATAAACTGCGGCTGGGCATTGCGTAGTGCCGCGCAAGATTGGAGGCTGTGTCATGGCTGCCTGGTCGCCGTGTGCTGCCGATATTGTATGAATGTTGCTTGGTGTTCTCAATTCTTACACTGTAGAGTTGAGAATGATCCCATTTACTCTCGTGTCGCGCGGGCGCTAGAGCGGCGACCCTGCAGGCCAAGACGAACATGATAGGCCCTGTTTTTCTGTTCCTGGCACACCCGATTCTGATTTCCAGAACTACGGCGCCACCCTCCTCCGATTCGCGGTGGCCAAACTGTGTGACGAAGAAAAGTGTGTCGCGGCAGACGGAGGAGGAGAGCACCCAGAGGGGCGCGCCTTCTCGAAGTTGCATTTGCCCCGCGAGAGGTGGGTTGAGACCCTGGCCGCAGATTGTGATGAATGCAAACCCCGGTTCCAAAAAGTACACCATCGCGTCAGGCGAACGTGTGAATGGGAAATTGGCGTATGTTGAGACCCAGGTTATCTGCACAAATACAGTTAAATCTCCTCATCCACCCTAAAGGCTCAACCTGCTAGCATTGGCCCGCTACTTGACCGCACTTTGCCTTTGTCGCTCGCGCGTACTCCTCCTTTCTAAGTACTTAAACCGGCGGTGAAGACCACCCCTCCAGTCTCGTAGCAACTTGCCTCCTCCCTCCACCACAATTCACAACAATAATAAACATGGCTGCCCGTCCCCAGAACATCGGTATCAAGGCCATTGAGCTGTACTTCCCCAGCCAGGCAAGTTTGTTCAAGCAGCGACCGCATCTGCAATGTTGCGCCTCGCTGTACCCCTCGTATCAACACACTCCTGACATTTCTTGTGCAGTGCGTCGACCAGACCGAGCTCGAGAAGTTCGATGGCATCGCCGCGGGCAAGTACACCATTGGTCTCGGCCAGACCAAGATGTCCTTCTGCGACGACCGCGAGGGTGAGTGATTCCCTGGGGGCTTGCCTCTAGTATCTGGCTGCAGACGAGAGAGAAAGCTAAACATTTGCTGCACAGACATCTACTCGTTCGCCTTGACCACCGTCTCCTCGCTTTTCAAGAAGTACAACATCGACCCCAAGAGCATCGGTCGCCTTGAAGTCGGTACTGAGACCCTTCTCGACAAGTCCAAATCGGTCAAGTCCGTCCTCATGCAATTGTTCGAGGAGAGCGGCAACTACAACGTTGAGGGTGTTGACACAGTGAACGCGTGCTATGGCGGCACCAACGCTTTGTTCAACTCCGTCAACTGGATTGAGTCTTCTGCTTGGGATGGCCGTGACGCCGTCGTTGTCGCTGGCGACATCGCGCTCTACGCCAAGGGCAACGCCCGTCCCACCGGTGGTGCTGGCTGCGTTGCTATGCTCATTGGCCCCGATGCCCCTCTTGTTATGGAGCCCGGCAAGCGTGGTTCCTACGTCAGGCACGCATACGACTTTTACAAGCCCGACCTCACGAGCGAGTACCCCGTCGTTGATGGCCACTTCTCCATCAAGTGCTACACTGAGGCCGTCGATGCCTGTTACAAGGCCTACAACGACCGTGAGGCTACACTCAAGTCTCAGCAGAACGGCAACGGCGTCAATGGCCACGCTGAGGAGCAGGAGACACCTCTCGACCGCTTCGACTACATGGCTTTCCACGCCCCTACCTGCAAACTCGTCTCCAAGTCGTACGCCCGTCTCCTGTACAACGACTACTTGAAGAACCCTTCCAACCCCATCTTCGCTGAGGTGCCCGCCGAGATGAAGGACGTCTCCTACGAGGCCTCTGTCTCTGACAGGAACATCGAGAAGACCTTCATGGCTCTTGCCAAGAAGCGATTCGCTGCCCGCGTCCAGCCCTCCATCCAGCTCCCCACCATGTGCGGAAACATGTACTGCGGCAGTGTTTACGCCAGCTTGTGCAGTCTGCTCGCGAACGTTGACAGCCAGACTGCTCAGGGAAAACGCATTGCTCTCTTCTCTTACGGAAGTGGTCTCGCCTCGTCTCTGTTCTCCTTCACTGTCAAGGGCAGCTACGAGAACATCGCTAAGTCGCTTGACATCCAGAACCGCCTTGACGCCAGGCGCGTTATTGCCCCCGAGCAGTACGAGGCCGTAAGTTCTCCTTTCACGTGTCTTACTATTATTTGTCCCTACGTGACTAACGCCACCCCAGTATTGCGATCTCCGCAAGGAGGCTCACCTCCAGAAGAACTACACCCCCAAGGGTGAGATTAAGAACATTCTGCCCGGCACTTACTACCTCACCAATGTTGACGACATGTTCCGCCGCACCTATGAGATCAAGCAGTAGATACCCCATGATCTCTCGCCTTTACTTCTTCCTTTGCTGCATTCTGGGCATTTGCAGGAGTCATTTGCATGAATGGGCATAGACTCTGGTCAGGGTTGCATCATTTAATAGGCACAAGAGACCACAGCGGCACTTTAACTCCGCGGGAGACTTGGCTTGCCTTACGATCGTTATGATGGATGGAATGGAAAGCATGGGCACGAGACGACATATCTGGTTGTCGACCCCTTTACGACAGTCCAAAAGAGCTTAGCAATTTTAATAATTTACATTTCTCGAGGAGCTTTGTTATAGATAGACGAATACGAAAGTACTTACAGCAACAACTTGATCCTCACCATCGTCGCTCTGTCACTCGTGCAAATGTGCTCGCTTTGTATCGTAATTAGACGGTATTTTGACTTGGGCATGAACAATGCAAGTTGAGATATTCATTCGTTGAAATCGCCAAACGCCGTGAGGCTCAGCAGGACTGGCCGTTATGCTTAGGTATATCCTCAACGCCATACCCATAATTTACAGTATTCGTCTTTATACAAGTGTGCCGTCCGGCTCGCCAGGCAGGCGCTTGACGCGTCTCTGCTCCCAATCCTCAAGGTCCTTCGCCTGTAATCTCTGCGTCGCCATTAGCAATATGCCTCAAACGACCCCTTCACAATGCGCCCATGCTCCGAATGTCCATCAGGTCACTCACATAGTATTCATCCTTCATGTTCACCTTTCTCCGATTCTGCCCCAAGCCCATCGCCTCCTCCTGACTTATTTGCTGGTTCTTGCGGTCATATCTTTCGTAGCGGAGTGCGGTTGCGGGCGTGAGCATGAACGAGCCAGCGACTATTGTGGCGAGAAACGGCAGCCCGAAGAGGGCGAATGGATGCTTTTGTAGCGCTTTGCGGTATTTGGCGGCGAGCGAGTTGGGGAGTGTGGATTTGAAGGATTTCGAGGAGAATTGCATTGTGACGGCGTGCCCTGTGGGCGTAATCGTGTGAATGGGAAAGGGTTTGTTTGCGGTATGCCTTCCAGGCAGGTGCAACTTGGGGTTTCTGCGAACTGCAGTTGATCGTCTGATCTCAAGGTGCTCCGGCATCAAGACCATTTAGTGGATCTTGGCGATGTCACGGGACGACGCGATTATTCGACGCGTCTGACGTCGATCACAGCAGTCATCAACACCCGAATTTCTTGCGCCTCCTGCTCGAGACTCTCCCTGGGCAAACTGGAACTTGTGACGTCGACTGAAAGCCTAGTATTGCCAGACTCACACGAACTCACAGCTTCTCCGCCACATACACCATCCAACAACTGGCAGCCGCCCCGCTTCTCATCTGGACGTTCCTTACAACATTTCGATATCTCGACATGACCCACAGGTAGACGTCGCAATGGCCCGCAAAAGCGGGGGCTCGACCCAGCGCAAGGCACCTCTTCTTACAGCGAATGTAACTACGAATGGCAATGCAAATGGCAATCCACCACCCTCAACCATTGCCGCCCAAATCGTGCACAATGCAACGAACGCGCATTCAAGACAAGACGCAGCCGCGAAAGTCACCTTTGGCGACCTCGTCAAAGAGTTCTTAGAGCAACCAAGCATAGATGAGCCGGATACTCAACTTGTAGCATTCATCTGCGTTGTCGTCGAGGCAGGCTTAGACAGCCTAACCAAAGAGGACCCCTTTGCGCAGGATCAACGACGAGAGCAAGGCACTGACAGCATTTTTGCGCTAACATACTTGCTCTTGCAAAAGCCACATTTACTATTGTGTGCAAAAGAGGGTGATAAATCTGGCAATCCACAACCACCTGTCATCATCTGGCTGTTTCCAAAGCTTCTTGGCTTGTTAACTCAACCAACTTTGCGACATATGTACCGGCACATCGAGGATCTGCTGAACGCATGTCTTAGCGCGCTTGCTCGAACACCAGCTTACGCGCGCCAAGCTCTTGCTGTTATGCAGTTGTACAAATCGACTGTCGCCTGTAGGTGTCAATACCTTCGCGCCTACGCTGTTACTAACAAAGCTTAGACATTCGAGATGAGCTGAAAGCAGTTAACGACCCCGTCACACGGAACTCTACATTTCGTACTGCAATACCCTCATCAAGCAGCTTGAATGCATTTTGGGCGGAAAGTAAGCAGTTCGTGGCTGTTCCTCATAGTCTTCAGAGGACTATTGCTTCGCCAATCTCAGCGATCCTTGTCAGTCTGGACCTCCTGATCGCATTATGTGTCCCCACATTCCAAAATCCACAGAACGCTCCTTTCGAGCAACAATATCTTTGGGTACTGGACACTGGCGAGGAGCTATGGCACTACTTCCGACGATGGACGACTGGCAATACCAATCATCCATTGTATGATGAGACCATAGCGGCATATTTGCGACTCATGAAAACAGTGGCTCTTTTCAGCACCGGACCAGAGCACTCTGCCTTGAGTTCAGACAAGGCTGTGTTGGCTGCAGCAGGCAGCGTTGCTCGCTTGATCGAGAGCCTCGCCACTTTATCGATGTCAGAGACCAACCAAGTTGAGCTCGCGCTCAGACTGACGCACATTTGTCGTTTCAGTCAAAAACAGACTCCTCCGAGAAGCGTACTTGACCGGCGGCGAAGGTCGGCAGGTGTATTTGATACGAATGAGCTGAAACAGAGCGCGAGGAGAATGTGCAAGAGTACGGAGGTCTTTTCCGGCTTGCATAAAGATCTACAGGTTTGCACACGATACTGTTTGTACGGCACATGTGCTAATGTTCCGTAGCTGGCACTCTGTCTTTGGACGTCAAAAGGTGCGTGGCCTGAGACAGTCGAAGCTCTGCGCGAAGAGCTATGTTCGAATGGAGCCGCAAGCTTCACTTCCGCTCAGGTGGCTGAAGATGCAAGCGAATGTGTTCAGGTCTTTCAGAGGCTGCATCTCGATGAGGAGAGGCCAGTGAAACGACGGAAGACATCGCACGAATCATCAGAAGATATCAGCACGTTGGCCTATCACCAACTTATAATGCAGCTTAACGGCAGCTCGCAAGACTCTCCGGTACTCAATCTCTCGGGTCTTCACGACATCGTCCAGTACGTGACTTGTCCTCGTTTGCTGATTTTTTTTGCTGACAACATCAGGGCAAAGTATTCCTCTCTTCCTGAGAACCTACAGCGTAATGAAGGAGCACAACAGCAACTACTTACGGCCATTGGCAAAGTTGCTTGCGCAGGCTCGCGGTGTTTGCGGGGCAACAAGACCGGTGCTAAGCACTGGCAACAGCTCAGCTGTGTCTTGTGTGACGGAACAGCTACTCAGGATCGAAGTCAAGAAGTCTACTGGGACAAGGGCGATCGTGGCGATGACTGGAAGGAGGCTGTCGCCGCTCTGCTCGCGATTACAAAAGAAGCCAAATTCCAGAATTCGACAAGACCACGAGTGCTGATGGCTGTTGCAATAGGACGCTTGTTCAACCACATCTCCGATCCTGACTATCTCAATCTGGAAGTGTGCGAGTTGGGCCAATGGTTGCTCGCTTCCTTGAGTCGATCCCTGCGAGAGCTGAAAATTGCGGCTGCGCATTCTCTTATGGTTTTTCTCCACGGCGACATCACCAGCCGTGTGCGTCAAAAGAACCGAACTTCGGTAGTCGAGTTCTTTGATGCATTGGTACAACGTGGTGTACTCGCTGATCAGGAGGCCTTGATCCTAGCGTACGGTCAGATCGCCCGTGTGTGTGGCGAGCTAGAACTTCCGATCATCCTTCATCGCTTGGTTGAGTATCTTGGTCACCCCAATGCTCTCATATGTGGGATGGCATACAGAGAGCTTGATGCTCTTGCCGAGCCTCACGAACCTGAGGCATTGTTCAAGCCGTTCTGGAGGATCCTTGGCTTCTCCGTCATTAAAGACATCATCAACAAGCCCCAGAAAGCACAACAGCTCGCGGACCTTACGGAACAGAACGTCCGACAGCTCCTTGTATTGACCCAATCGTACACTTTGCCGCATTTGGTGTTGACGAAGCGGAGAGACATCATCGAGAAAATTGCACAGGCTCGCAAATCCTCGGTAGCAGAGACACTCACTCAGCCGCGCAATAACCTTGCTAAGGTATTGGCACTACTACTTTCGCAGCCCGTACCAGACGTCGAGTCTTATGTCATGGAGACGCTGGATGCTGTTGAGCCAGCTATACCGGAGGGTTGTAATAACAAGCTCGAGACGCTGATCGCATTGGATATCACAGGCGTTGCCATCGAGATCCTTCTGCTGTCTGCAGACCACGATGAGTCGAGGAAGGACCAGGTGCATAGACTGTCTGTTATCCGTTGTAGATGCATTCACTAACTAAAGTCTGCAGTATCGTCGCGCATTCAGCGCACTCGCCCGGCTTGCGGATGCCAAGAACGGACAGCGCAGGTCTTCTTCGAGAACACGAAGCCTAGATGAGTTCTGCGAGACCCATATCCTTGGTATCATCGCGTACTTTTCAGACATTGTGGAGAGCCCACTCACTCAGGGCAAGACTACACCACATCCACTGCCTGAGCGCAAGAGATGTATAGCAGCTATTGGAGACTTCATCAGCCTTGCACGATACAGCGTCAATGGCGCACTGCCACAGGTATATCTTCAAAACCCACAACGCGAGATTGTACTGACGGGCGTAGATACGTGCATGCTTGCAATCAGCGATGGCAGATTCTGATCTCTGTGATGACGCCTTCTTGGTCTGGATTGCCTTCCTCGGTGCCCTTGATACAGAAGATACAATGCTGGTGATTGATCAGACTTTCGCTCTGATTGTAGAACACTGGAATCTCTTTTCCGAAGAGACACAGCTTCTGGCGAATAAGACAATCGTCGATTTGACACAAGAGTACGACGCACAGCTACGAGCACGGATTGAGTATCTTCCATCACTTGCAACGATACCCATGATGTCAAAGACTGAAGCAGAGCTTGTGCGCTTCAAGTCACATGTGGAAATTGGCAGAATCTTCCAGGCCTTTGCCAATCGGTGCAAAGACCAGAACGCCGTGGTCGTACGTCAGGCTCTCCGGGAGCTTGGACCTTACCTGGATGCTAATCAGAAGCATCTCCACCAAGCAATTGTGGGCCAGAAGCCACTCCCTGTGCTCGCAGCACTCACTCGATCTCTACTTGATGCTAGCATACGGTTCTCGGAGAACCACCCAGACATCACTACATTATGCGCACAATGTCTTGGCATCATCGGTGGTCTTGATCCATATCGGGTGGAGACAGTGCGTGAGAAGAAGCGGGTACTGATGTTGTCGAACTTCTCACGTAGAGACGAAGATATCGACTTCGTAGCTCTCCTTCTGGAGCAAGTTCTCGTAAAAGTGTTTCTGTCAACTACAAATGCTACTTCGCAAGGGTGGATAGCCTATGTCATGCAAGAGATGCTCAAGCACTGCGGCTTTAGCGCACTTGCTGTAGCAAAGCCTCGATCTTCGCAAGTCAGCACAGAAGCGCAGCGATGGCACGATATTCCTGAGCCAGTGAGGAACGTCCTGACACCCTTCCTTAACTCGAGGTACTCCGTCAACCGTAATCCAGCACTGCACTACAAGTCGCCCGAATACCCGATCTTCGATGGTAAGATCAGCCATGGGACTTGGCTCCAAACCTTCGTCTATGACTTACTGCAGAAGGGGCAGGGCGTCAATGTCGAGATGGTCTTTCCAGTCTTGGCTAGAGTCATTCGAGGATTCGATCTTTCTATCTCGACCTTCATACTTCCTTTCGCCGCTCTCAACGTCATCGTATCTGACCACGATCAGAATATGACATACGTAGGCACAGAGCTAATGACAGTGTTGCGACGGGAAATCCAGTCCGCTGATCAGACCGATGCTGTGCTGATCAAGCAATGTAGCGAGGTATGTGAATTCTCAATTGCAAATGATTCCGCTGACTCACGTGTATAGAACGTGTTCCAAGTGCTGGACTACCTTTCGCTTTGGCTGCAAGAGAAGAAAAAGTCTGTGACCGATGCTAGGATCATGGCTGGCAAGACCGGCCGTGGTGTCTCAGAAGAAGATGAAATGAACGCCATCAAACAGATTAGCCGCGTGGAAGGCATTATCCAGCTCATCCCAGCTGAAATCATTTCTCGTCGTGCAGTCGAATGCGGCTCTTACGCTCGTGCTCTTTTCCATTGGGAGCAGTATTATCGCCAACAGCAGCAGCTCAGAACTGAGACTAATCAGCTATTCGAAAAAGACGATTTGTTGCAACATCTACAGTCCATCTATGCACAGATCGACGAGCCTGACAGCATTGAAGGCATTACCGCACACCTCAAAGTACTCAATCCAGAGCAGCAAATCATAGAAGATCGCAAGGCTGGTCGTTGGACTGCAGCCCAGAGTTGGTACGAGATTGCATTGGCTGAGAGGCCAGACGATGTCGATACCCAAGTCAATCTTTTGACATGTCTAAAGGAGTCCGGTCAATATGGTATGTGTCCTTCCAAAGCCCTTGATGCCATGAATCTGATCCTTGGCAGACGCTATACTCAACTATGTCGACGGCTTCCACGCCTCCAACTCGATGTCAATTAGCACGCTACCATTCGCGGCCGAAGCAGCTTGGTCGGCTGGCAAGTGGACTCAGCTGGAGAGGATCCTTGGCGCTTCAGCTGACAAGATCAACGGTGTGACCACTGACTTCAGTGTGAGTGTAGGTAAAGCTCTGCTTGCTCTATATCGCACAAACGAAGCAGAGTTCAAGGCTATCACTGCTGCTCTCCGTGGGACACTCTCGAAGGGTCTTTCTCCGTCGAACACCAACTCTCTTCAGGCATGCCACGACACAATGGTCAAGCTCCACGCGCTATATGAGATTGAAGCAGTTAGTGGTGTTATGACGCCTGCAGCAGAACGTGAGGTGATCCTTGAGAATTTGGACCGCCGCCTAGACGTCATCGGCGCCTACACTTCAGATAAGCAGTATCTCCTTGGTGTCCGCCGTGCAACCATGCTTGTCTCAAAGTAAGTGACACAAGCACATGACCAACTTCATGATGCTGACGAGTCCAGAATCGATTTCAGTGATCTAGACATCGCTTCGGCTTGGCTTACAACTGGGCGGCTTGCTCGCAAGGGCGGTTTCATGACCACCGCGTTCAACTCTGTCCTGCACGCTGAACAGCTAGGCGATGGCGCCTCGAGGATTGAATACTCGAAATTGTTGTGGAAAGAAGGGCACCATCGCAAAGCTATTCAGAATCTGCGCGGCGCCATCGACAGCAATGCCTTCCAGAACAGTGACAGCTTACCAGTCAACATCTCAATAACCACCGATGGCCGCGGTGGCGATCATATGAGTAAAGTGAAGTGCCACGCTCAGCTGCTTCTTGCAAAGTGGCTCGATCGAGCCGGGCAGACCAAATCTGGTTCCTTGAAAGACGCATACGCGACGGGTGTGATGTCATATCCTAAATGGGACAAAGGTCATTACTACTTGGGACGCTACTATCTGAAACTTTTGGAGTCTGAGAAGAAGTTGCCGGTTACGAAGCAGAGCCAAGAGTACCTTGCTGGCAGCTTGATCAAGCTCGTAATCGAGAACTTCGTGCGTTCCACCGTTTACGGCACAAAGTACTACTACCAAACTCTGCCAAAGATACTCACTTTGTGGCTGGATCTAGGAACGGAAGTCATGAACGTAGCGCCACGATCAGCACGAGATAAGGAGTTCCACGACCACAGACTTACCTATCTGGACCACATCAATAAATACCTTAAACGGTATGCCGGCGAACGTATGCCTGCTTACACATGGTACACGGCGTTTCCACAGATCATCACGCGTATCAGCCATCCGAATAAGCATGTTTGGGACGCGTTACAATCTATCATCATTCGAGTCGCAGCGGCGTACCCACAGCAGACGCTTTGGAGTTTACTTGCGGTACTACACTCGACACAAGACGACCGTCGAGCTCGCGGTACAGCTGTGTTGCAGAAACTCCGCGACACATCGAAGCGCAAGAACGGCTCTTTAGATCTCAAGAACGTTATCGTGCAAGGACAGCGTCTCACGGATGCTCTGCTGATAGCTTGCGATGCTCCAGTGGAGCAACGAGTCACGCACGTCAGTCTTTCGAAGGATCTTGGATTCAGTCACAAGCTCGCTCCCAGCCAGTTGGTCGTGCCTATTGAGGCGAACATGCTACCCAATCTTCCTGCTGGAAACGACAGTAAGACGATTCGCCTGCACAATCCCTTTCCGCAAGATGCTGTAACAATCAATGCATTCATGGATGACGTCCTGGTACTCTCATCTCTGCAGCGTCCTCGCAAGATCAACGTGCGAGGCTCAGACGGGCGATCGTATGGCCTTCTCTGCAAACCCAAGGACGATCTGCGCAAGGATCAACGTCTCATGGAGTTCAACGCTATGATTAATCGTGCCTTGCAGAAGGACATCGAGTCCAGCAAGCGCCGACTATACATCAAAACATATGCAGTCACACCGCTGAACGAAGAGTGCGGAGCTATCGAGTGGGTCGAAGGTCTAAAGCCAATGCGTGATATCATCATCCGGTTCTATCGCCAGCACAATGTGCATATTGACTACTCGGAGATCCGCATGCTGCTCAATGAAGCCTCCTCTTCGCCGTCGAAGGTGCCTATCTTCACAGAGAAGATCTTGGGGAAGTTCCAGCCAGTGCTCCACGAATGGTTTGTTGAAACATTCCCAGAACCTGAGGCGTGGCTGTCTGCGCGACTGCGGTACACACGCTCCTGTGCGGTAATGAGCATCGTTGGCCATGTACTAGGCTTGGGTGACCGACACGGCGAGAACGTCCTGCTAGAGCAGGGCGATGGTGGCACCTTCCACGTTGACTTCAATTGCCTCTTCGATAAGGGTCTCACCTTTGAAAAGCCGGAACTTGTACCTTTCCGTCTCACGCACAACATGGTGGATTCAATGGGCCCTCAAGGCGTTGAGGGTCCTTTCAGAAAGGCAGCTGAGCTGGTTTACAGCCTCCTGCGGCAGCATGAAGATACGCTCATCACGATCCTTGAAACGTTTGTACACGACCCAACAGCTGACTTCCTGGGCGGGAAGAGGAGAAAGAAGATTGCTGGTGTCCCAGATACACCACAGGAAGTGCTAGACAGTGTCAGGACCAAGGTCAATGGATACCTGAAGGGAGAATCGGTGCCGCTAAGTGTGGAAGGTTATGTGGATGCCTTGATTGCGATGGCAAGAGACCCAATCAACCTTGCGGCTATGTACATTGGATGGTGTGCTTTCTTCTAGCCTGCATGATCAGCAGAGGCGTTGGGTGTTTTGATGCATTGCTTAGATACGCACCCATAGCATTGTACGATTGGCCGACAAGATTGTCAAAGTAGAGTAATTCAAACGAAATGAGAAATGAGAAACGAGCTAGTCTAATCTTATTCAGCAAGTTCGTGCTGTAAAGTGCTTCCGAGTGTCCTGCAGAAGGAGCTCACTTGATCAAGGCAAGGCCGCAAGGCTGGCAAGTGCAACCGATGATCATGAGCCACTCGCGGGAGAGGCGCGCCCGCAACATCTCCAGCAGAACCACGGCGCGACCCATTGCAGCTCCAGGCACATTCCCCACGCCCCATCGTCTGTCCTCCGACTGCCGTTCAGTTTGGCCGTGACAGCGCATTGTATACCTCTACGCCCAGACGTCAGTATCGAGCAGGTGAAGCTTGGATTGCGACTACACGAAGCAGCCCATCTAGCAGGCGCGCTCTACCTGAGTAACACGGAAGCTTCGCACAGCATTCACGAAACCCACACATTGAAAAGGTTGAAGCGCCACAGCTACACGGACAAGATGGTGGGTAAGAAGTCGGGCAGAGCCCAGCTGAGGCAGGAAGGTAGGACCATTTGACGCTGCTGTGCTGCCGTATAGCTGCTGATACGATGCGCAGGCCTCGAGCGGACAGACAACAACATGGATCTCTCGTCGTGGCCCCAGGTGGGCATGATCAACCAGAAGAACTACTACACCGAGTTCCTCAAGCGCGATGAACAATTCCTTGCCGTCCGATTTCCCAAAGAAGAGGAGCGCGCACGCCTCGTACAAGAAGCCAGGGACAAGGATCGCGCACGCGCGCTGGGTGCTCCTCAGGCGGCAGAGGGCACAACTCCGCTGCCTGACGAGGCTGCAGACGAGGCTGACGCTTCGCTGGACGCATCAGGAACAGATATCTCAAAGCTGATCGTCATACACCCTGGTAGCCAGAACCTGAGGATAGGATTGGGCTCAGATGCGCTGCCGAAGACAATACCCATGGTCGTCGCGCGAAAGTGGAAAGAGAGCGAAGACGAGGAGAATGACGGAGAGCCCAGCCCCAAGCGCATGAAGATCGAGGGAGCAGTGCCGGCAGATGCACTCCCTGAGAGGTGGTTCGGAGAGGACTTCGCCGACCAGTACATGGCCATGTCTTCGGAGTTGAGGACGAGGATGCGCGCCAACAAGCGCAGGGTGCTTCCCAATTCCAAGGATCTCGTCACCAACTACAACCGCCGCACACCACCAGAGGTCATCTCAGAGCACAACGATATCAACCGCATCGACTTTACAGAGATCCCAGCGAACCCAAACAAGGCATCGCACTACTTCACTGGCCACGAAGCGCTGCGCATACCCGAGCGATCGAACCCCCGCTACAAGCTTTTCTGGCCGCTGCGACACGGCACCTTCAACGAAAGCGAATACGCCGACCGTAACCAGATCTACCATGACATATCCAAGATCTTCGAGGAAGCGATCAAGGGTCAGCTCGGCATCACCAAGCTGAAGGATCTTGCCAACTACAAATGTGTGCTCATCATACCAGACCTGTACGAGCGCAACTACGTTACAATGATGCTCGACATTCTGATAAGGGATCTCGGCATCGGTAAAGTCTGCCTGCAGCAGGAGAGTCTGTCCACCACATTTGGTGCTGGGCAGGACAAGCTGTGTGTGGTTGACATTGGCGCCCAGAAGACCTCCATTTGCTGTGTGGACGAAGGGCTCTGTGTCGAAGAGTCTCGTATCAACATGAAGGTTGGCGGGGCGGACATTACGGAAACGTTCATCAAGATGATGCTGTACGGCCACTTTCCATACTCAGACATTAACCTGAGGAGGCGGTACGACTTTCTGTTAGCTGAGGAGCTGAAGCAGAAGTTCTGCTCCATGGACGAGACGACTGTCGTTGTCAACACATGGGACTTCCACCTTCGAGCTTCTGGTCAAGACACACGAAAATATATGTTCAAGACTTATGACGAGACAATGCTTTCAGTAATGGTAAGCAACATCACACCTTAGCACCTCAGCAGCATGCTAATCAAATCAGGGCCTCCTCAAACCGTCGATATTCGACAACTCGCGTAAGTTGGAAGGCCGCCGTAAAGTCGTTCCCCGTTCCGTCGACCTATACGACAGCGCTCCCAACGATCCCATTTCGGCCGCTCAACTCGTTGTCCTCGAACTCTCTGCTGGCAGATCAGCGCCGGCACCCATCAATGGCACAGCCGAACCCGTCGTTGCCGCAACCCCTCAGAAACCGACCCTCAATCTCCTTAATCGCCTCAACGACAACGAGGGAACACCTCGATCCTCAGTCGCAGGCTCTCCTGGCCCGGAGGGAACAGGCACACCAAACCCTGACCGCGACACACCTATGGGCGATAATGATGCTCCCGCTCCAGGACTCCTCTTTCGTGACCCCGTCCTCGAAAAAGTCAAGATTGCAGAAGAGCGTGATAGCACCTTGCCCATCATGCCGTTAGACCTCGCGATTCTTGAGTCCCTCGCGCAGGGCGCGCGTGGCGATGACCGCAAGATGCGAGACTTTGCTGGTGGTATTGTCCTTGTTGGCGGCGTGGCCAAGACGCCCTATCTCCGCGAGTTCTTGGAGCAAAGGCTTCGCGAGCTGAGGCCATTGCATGCGAGTGACGTCCTCCTACCGCCACCACCGAGAGACTTGGACCCGCAGGTCATTGCATGGAAGGGAGGGTCAGTCTTTGGACGATTGAGCAGTCATGGAAACGACAGCTGGATCAGCAAGTACGAGTACGATATACTGGGCAGCAGGTTGTTGAATAACAAGTGCATGTTCGCTTGGTAGGATGGGCAGTCTGAGTACTCTCAGTACGAGCGGAGGAGGCCACTAGATCCTATGTACGAAGTTGGGCAATTGGGGACACCCGGATCGACGGAGCAGGAGGTACAACCGGAATGAGTGCTGGAAACTGGCAATGACGGAAGATGGACAGGAAGCTGCAAAGGATCAGTGAGATGTCGAGCAAGCCAAGCTTAGAGAACACGAATAGACGAGGGAGCAAAGCGAGCGATTCAGTGGCTGGCAAAACGACAAGCAACACGAGAAACGAGCGAGAAGGTATTCCGGGCGCTAAGAACTCATGATCGATGAAGAAAAAGAGACAGCTATCCTTGAGTGCAATTTGAAGCGCATCGCAGCCCGGGAAGCAAGAAAGGCTGCAAAACTTGCACTCGAGGAACAGCCGGCAGTACGACATTCTCACGGCACTTTGCGGCGTCGGCTTGTGAGCGATGACGATAGTGATAGTTGGTGTTATCAATTAGAACCTCGAGCTCTCATAGTCGAGGCTCGAGAAGGTATTGCACACTCATGTATGAGCTGCTAAGCGTGAGCTGACGTATGTCGTACCCACATCAACACCAGAACGCCGAGTACAACAAGACCGAGCCCGAGCCATGAACAAGTCTCGAGTACTTATGCATGACATCGTAAAGAACACAAGAAATACTAGGCCCATGAGAGTTACCCTCTCGAGTCCAGAAAGCACGACAAAACACCGGGTATATAGATCATTCCGCCGACCTGCTGCACTGCTGCAGCTCGCTGACGAAAGCATCGTAGTCTGCACCTACTACCATGTAAGTACGGCGTCCAAAACCGATAGCTCACACTACTCCTCGTCTGCCCTACAATAAGCATTTGGGTCAGGGTAGGAAGGGGGCTTGCGCAGGCTGCTGACCTTGTGATGCATCGCCTTCTGTCTTCTGGCGCTTCTCAGACGAGTAGTCAGCCGCATCAAATTGGCCCGCGTGCTTGCCAGCATTCGGGCCGTTCTGCGCGGCTGCCGCTGCTTGAGCAGCCATTTGCAGCTCGCCTATTTGTCGCTCCGAGAGCCCGCCGTTGTTATTCGAGCTGGGGCTCGATTGTTGGGCTTGCTGTTGCTCGGGCTGCTGCTGCTGCTGGTGTTGTTGTTGTTGCTGCTGCTGCTGCTGGAGGTTCGGGTTCATGCTGGGAATTTCGGCGTGTGGTCGGTTCGACAGGTCAACGCCTGCTGGCGCCGGTGGCACCTCGCCTTGTGTCTCGAGCAGGCGCGATTGGAGGTTGATGATGTAGTCGCGCAACTGGTAGTTCTCGGTTTGCAAGTTTTTATAAAGCTCGCATAACTGCTCGAACTCCTTGACTTGGTCCTTGAGCTGCTTGATATACTCCTCTTTGCGCTGACGGAACGCGCGCTGAGACGGTTAGCAGTAGCCCGATACCTGTGAGGCGCGAACGTACTTGAGCAGCTCGGTTCTGTGCTGCACGCTTGCTCGTCGACAGCTCCCTCCGGCCCTTGCGCCCTTCACCGTCGTCGTTGGGGTCGGCTTGGCTCATGTAGTGCTGTTGTGAGCCGGCGATGGCTGGGTCGATGTGCTGCTGGGGACCGCCGGAGTGTGTCGGCTGCTGCTGAATAGGTGCAGGCGCACTGGGCTGTCCAGCGCCGGCAGCAAGGAGATGCTCTCTTAGGCCTTCATCGCGATGTATGTTAGTAATCAACGGGAAGAAGTAAGCATGGACAGGGAGCACCAACTCATCTCGATGGTCGGCTTGCTGTGATCCTAAGTCCGACAGTCAGCAATGTATGTGAGCCATACAAGCTCATCGTAGCTTACCTGAGCGGCTGGTTGCTGCATGTTATAGCCAGTATCGCTGCGGATCGAGGGGTATATGGTTCGGCTCATTCAATTCACTTTGGGGCGTGACAAGTCGCGGGTGGATGCAGTGGCGCTGATTAAACAGCAGAGCTGTAGCTTGTAGCTATTCTCGGCGCGGCCCGGTACGAGCTGGCGTTGTGGTTGAGAAATCGAGTCTACTATGGAAGCGCTCACTTGCGCATATGTTGGTGACGTGCGGCGCGGTTGTTGGAAGTCGCGACGGCGCGATCGAGGAAGAGCGCGTCTGCGCACGAATGCATGTCAGCATGGTCGCCTCGTGCGCCGAGCATAACACGCCGAAGCTTGCGGCAGCAATTTCGTGTTTGCGCGCATCATGAAATGCGGTAGACGGGTGCGGGCAACTTACTTGTGCTGGAGGTGCTGACTGAGGGCTATGGCTGAGTAAAAGGTTACTAAGGCTTGAGGGCAGGGCGTTATCTTTATATGCGGGAACAGCGCGGGCTTTGGATAAGTCAACCGAAACCGAGTCAACTCATCACCACGCGGGCTCTCGTTCAACGGCACAGCACCCTACGATGCTAATACAGAGCCATTACTGCCTTGTATTCATGCATTCACCGTGTCGCACTTGCCGACTTTGGCAAGTCTCATTGTAAACTCGGGATACCATCTGGCTGTTCGCCTGCTAGGCTTACCAATGCTGCCTTTATTTCCGCCAAGAGCATCAGGATTACGGGATACACAGGCTCCTGATCCGAAGATGCCGACGAATGCTCCTTGATGCAAAGCTCTCTACTGCCTAGCTCAGGTCGTGCAAATACACAATACTGATCTTCGTAGTCGTTGCGGTGCATGACTGCCTATGCCTTCCTTCAAATTCACAGTCGCGATTCCCCCGCCACAGGCCCTCTGACATGCTGACTCTGGAAGTTTACAAGCGTGACCGTGATGCTGATGCTATTGCGGAGATTCATTCAGTAATCGGACGAATGCATGGAACCGTATGACGAAGCCGAAGTTGGTCAAGGCTGATCTGCAGCATGGGCCGACCCACTAACCACCGTTGATGCATCTTGATTCCACCGTAAACACAAAGCTCTGATTGTTACTGGCAAGGACAGCTGTATACTTGATCGAATCGAGAGAGTATGTTCAGTTCCTTGTTGGAGCACATCAGCACCCGCCTTGCCATGACCACAGCTCCCCGGTGCCTCGCCAGAGCACTTCCGTAAGTCCTCACTAAAAGCACACCACCATGGCTTAGTCATAACCCTGTGTACGTCTCCGTGCCTGACATTCCCAGATCGCACATCGCACAGAGACAGCTGACCTCAGCCATCCACTGTCATCCTCCAATTCTGTCAAGGCTGACACCTGCATCGTACAACCCTGGATCTCCGATCAGGCATTGCCGGGCATTCGCAACATCACACCCAGTCATGGCCGCCAACATACGGACTAGCGAGATCAGCTTCTCCGCAAACCAGCCTGACGACTTGCCCAACCGAGTGTCTCCACTGCTGTCTACTTGGGAGCTCACGCCGTCTAAAAAAGGGCTCAAGAGACAATATCTGTTCAAGACATTCAACAACGCGTGGAAGTTCATGGATACAGTAGCGCAGGAATGCAAAGCCCAGAGACATCACCCAGAATGGTCGAACCTTTACAATAAGGTGACCGTAGAGTGGACGACGCATAGGCCGGAAGGACTGAGCATCAAGGACGTACATATGGCGGAGTTCTGCGATAAGACCGCCAATGAGATAGGACTGAAAGAGTAGTAGAAGAGTAGCATCCAATTTGTTGCGCCCTGAACATCACATTAGCTTCAAGTAGGCCTTGTGCACTGCTAGCCTGAGTCAGCAGAGTTCCCTACGCTGCTTTATTCCATGCACTCGGGTACACCCCAGGATATCGGTTCTCCACTTCTCAGCTATTATACGCAAAAGCTGACAAAGCGATACGCGCCGTGTGCAACTCTCGGACTCTTGGCTGGGCTCCGCTGCGGAACCCGACGGCAGTCTCGCTTGGACCGCCATGTGTGGTCGCTCCTCTCAGTGCGCACGGTGAAGTCGGGATATCGTGTTCGTTGATCAAACCCCTCAGTTACAGATAAGCGGAATGTTGTCAAGAGAAAGACATATCGTCATTAAGAACCTCAAGTGATGTAGGAAAGAATCGAAACTCGGAAGAATATGAAATACATCAAGAACAGAAAAGCTTTCGGCTCAAGCAACAAACATGCTCCTCAAGCCGCGCAAAAGCACTGTTATACATCCACCCAAACCATACATCCATCCATCCAAAACGCCGCGCAATGCCTTGTACACATATCTTGATCACATCTCCAGCTTCTTCAATACCTGAAGCCTAGTTGTACTGCCTGCTGTTCGCAGCCATCTCCTCTTCCCTCCTTTTCTTCTCCTCCTGCAGCTTCCTCAACATCCTGGCGCTGCCACCGCTCGCCTGCCACCAGAACTCCGTGCCGCCGCGAATCAGCCTTTCAGCCGCGCTGGTCGGCCCGTCGATTGCAGGCCTAATGTCGAGGTGGAACACGGGCTCGTCTTCCGATTCCGCCTCGCCCTCGTAGTAGTCGATAACATAGCGGATCTCTTTGCATCCTTGCTCGTTGCAGCGCTCGATGAACCAGTCATGGCGATCGAATGGCGGTTCTGTAGCATATTTCTCCGGGTTTATCCAGCCCAGCCACTGCATGATGGTGGCCTTTGGTGTCCTCTCTGTCGGGCGGCCAGTAAACCTCAGCAGCTTCGGGGGCGGCACATCCCTCACATCCCACGTTGTTGTGTCAAAGATGCCTTCCTCGGTGGTGCCAACACCCAACTTCAGGTCAGCGAGCTGCTCGCCGTTCTTGCAGATCTCGTAGCCGTCCTTCAGGCCGCGCGCGAACCGGCGCTCCCATCCCATAATCTCGGCCCAGGCGCCCTCGTTCAAGAAGTTGTGCACACTGACCATGGACTCGACAGCAGTGACATCCGTGTCAGTGTAGCCTTTGCGCAGCATGGCATTGTACATTTGCTGTGGCGAGGGGTACTCCCAGAGCGAGCCGTCGCCTTTGGGAATTGTGGAGGCTTCGCGAGAGAGGGGAAGGTCGCGGGCCTGCTTGGCCGCTTTGGTGTTGTCGAGCTCGGAGAACATGTTGTTGAGCGGGTTGAGCTTTGCGAGCAGGCCAGTCTTGGGTTCGGGGGTGGATGAGGCGTTCTCGGGAGGGACGTAGGGACAGGCACCCTTAGGAGTCTGTACCTTTTCTGCTTGGACAGGCGCCTTCGCGGCAGGCTTGTGCATTGGACATTGCGGCTGCGATCTGTCAGTGAGGTTCAGTGCATGCGCATGATAAACATACAGGAGGGTTCACATCGCCTGCTGGCATAGGGTGCGGCGCAACAGGCGCAGCAGGCGCGGAAGGCGTAGTGTCTGCCCAAAACCAACCCATGATTAAGTGTAGTACAGAAGAAGAATTAGATCGAGAAAAGGAGGCGATGGAAGGTATATGTTGTTGGCCTGCGCGTGGCGGAGGATCTCGGGGGACAAAAGATTTAGAGCAGGGTCCTCGTCGTCATTCCAGCCGCAATGCACTAAGCAACTGCCGCGCGCCGATTGGCTCGTTGCTTCTCAACGTGTGAATGTCAACTTGCCCTATAACGTCTTGTATTCTACATCATGGTATCGTGCGCCGCTCGCTGTATGCTGATGAGATTCCATATACGCTTTTTTTTTAGATCCTCTGCTTCCTTAAGCCTGTCCAGCCGCCACCTTGCCCAATTGTCCTGTGCCCCGAGAGCTGAAGATAGCCATAATGCCAAAGCTGCCATAGAAAAGCACCATGGGGTACGCGACGAGTCCTCTCATTGAGGTCATGCGGCCTGCAGAAAGTCAGTGTGCTGTCAAGTTTCAAGTTTGTGAGGACGTACCAGCAACGGTGAACATTGAGCTTGACGAAAATGAGCACCACATGATAGCCAATATTGTAACGATGTAGCCGAAGAGACCGTCCAAGGGCACAACAATGCCTAGAGTCGAAACAAGGACGAGAGGAAGCAAGCAGTAGCCCACAATTGAAGCTGAACGAGGGTATGTCAACGCTGAACCGAGGTGTGAGCCGTGTGGGTGTCCGTGATCTTGCGGCTGCTCGTCCGCGCTTATTGGTGGTGACATAAGGGAGATGATCTGGTGGAGCAGTATTGTGCCTACGAGTCCGAGTCCTGAGACATGTCAGCTAGCGCATACTGCTTGGGCTTGAAAGAACGTACCGTAGATGTAGCCGAAATGAAGCTTTCCCGAGAGCTGCGCAATGTTAGATTTCGTGACTTCCCTGAGATATGTTCAAACTCACCAAAAGTGATGTGCCAAAGATGAAGAAGAAAAGGATGGGACCTGCGACATCACTGTCGTCCATGACGTGCGGCTCAATCCGCCTGAAAGGGTTCAACACAGCGAGTGTCTTCGATTGGATGTGCCCAAAGTTCACCCCAAGCTCTTCCAACAACGGCGGCTCTCCGTCATAGCCCTCTGCACCAAAAGCTGCAAGCCAACCTGTCCGCAGCCCAGACTCTCCCATACCCATCTGCCCACTGACTCCGGGCGCAGAGAATCCTTGACCATATTGTGTAGGGTAAGCTTGAGCTTGCGGCGCTCCGTAGTTGGCTTGGAATGGGGTCGAGTGTCCTGAGACCGGCTGATTCGAGAACGAGGACGAGTAGAATTGGAGGTTTTGCGCACCCCCACCGCCGTACTGGGGATTCTGTCCGTAGCCATACGAAGCCATTGTGTCTTTCTGAAGTGCGAAAGCTAGTGGATCGAGAAATTCAGTGGTAACCGACTTGGATCCGGAAACGTGGTCTTGAGGTTGCTGATGTGGAAGCCTGGAGTTGCTGTCTCCGTGCTGGCTGAACTTGTTACGTGGAGGGATCGAGCGACGTCACCGGGTGAGTAAGGGAACGACAGGTGATGCGAAAGAAGCGAGTCCACAGCCAGTTTTAAACGTAAATACGTGAACGCAAAAGAAGAAGCAGTCGCAGAATGTTGTTGTTTGTCGAAACTCAAAAATGGCAGCCACATGTTATTGTTGGCTCGGGGCTCCCTAAAGCTGATTCGCCCGCCGCAATCCGCTGCCGTCACGTGCGGATATGAAGAAGAGCAATTTATAGACCTTTGATTCACCCTTACAGACTTTAAGCTCTTATAGTCGTGACCCGTGGTTGACGTGCTTAACATCTACGTAGTCATCGTAAGCCAGAATATTGCTTCAGTAGATGGTATAGAGAATCGTATTTTCTACTAAGGATGAGAGGGGTATCAACACAAACGCCGAGTATCAAGTTATGATCGTATCCAGACTTCACACCGTCCTTGCTCCAAGGCCAGAGTAGCTCAGCTCTGCTCAGAGGCAGAGACAGTACATCTGTGCAGAAGAACTAGTACATCTCTACAGTCCTTCGGGAAGTGAAATTGCACCAGTCACACTTCCACAGTGTTAGCAAACATAGATTGGGGAAACCTGGTGCGAGCCAGAGCTGGGGCCACTTACCAAAGTGTCAGATGAAGCATCGTTATCTTCGAGACAATACTCATTCTGGCATTTCTTGCACTGTCGAATGAAAAGCTCCTTACAGCTTATACACTACACCACGTCAGTACAGACACACATATGTCGAGCACCGACACTTACTGTGTGGCCACAGCCAAAGCAGTCACGTCTAACACCAATGATCTGTATAAGGTCACGTTAGCCTGTTTCTTGAAGACATGTAGAGCACATACCTTGGCGCAACAAAGCCAGGTCCTGGGAGCCATCACCCAAAAGCAGGTTCCAAGTCCAGTCGGAGAGACTGAGTCCGGATCCAGCTACATGGTAATTGCCTCAAGATTGGGCCATCGCCTTGTGCGCCAAGGTATATCATTCATCCCCACATTCCATTGCTTCCTGCGCCGGCCATCATTTCGCCGACAAGGCAGTGATCTACGCAAAGGCCCATATGTACCTTGATAGTTTGCTTCGGAATCATGGAGGTGGTGCCGTTCGTTTGTAAGCTCTCCGCGAGCTCGGTCTGCTGCAGTTCGGTCCGCTGGGCGACAGTCGATCCAGCGTAGCAGTCCTCATCCCACCACTTGTGGCATCTCTCACACCAGCGGCCTTTAAGACAATCTTCGCAACGCATGTACAGAGGTGGAGGCCCAGACCCGTCAATTGTATGTGGCACCTTGGCCGCGCGCAATGTGCTCCCGTGCAGCGGTACGGGGCTCAGGAGTGGGAACTGATGTGCAGGAGATTCTCCGAAGACCGCTGGGCCCTCAGAGGCAGTGTGGCAGGTCTCGCAACCAGCTGGTCCCAGGGCAACAGTCGCAATGGTAGGCCTGAGAAATGCGGCGGGATGTGGCATGCTGCTGGCTGCACCCTCTCTGACATATGCTTTGCTCGGATCGTGGCGTGGTCCTCGACAAAGAACAGCATCAAAAGATATCAAACCTTCGCACGCCTGCACAACCTCAGCCCATTCTGGAGTAGGCCGCTTTGTAATCATCTTGCCAGATGACTGATACCATCTATCCTCAGTCCGCGCCAATGCAGCATTCAGGGCGTGCGTTGACTTCTGGTTCCACTCTGCGCCGATCTGAGCTCCTTGTGATGACATGATGCCCCGCGAGGCAGAGGGAGAGGGTGCTCGTGTTGCGTCAGGTTCGTTTTGTCGGTCGCGAGAGCCAAATATGTATATGCCTTTGACTCGGGGGGTGCCTTCGGGCCTCGATGGGCGTACAGCGTATCTAAGGTATTGCTGTAATTTGCGCTCGTTCAGGTGCTTGACTTCCCGAATCGACAGTAGTCTGACATTATATCGGTCTTCGGTGATAAGCTCCTTGACGAACTCCGCGGTAACACTGAGACCGTCAAGCACCAGTGTGTGTACATTGCGTAGCACGCGCTGCTTCTCGAGTCGGTAGACGATCCCTCTCAGAGGGCCCGAGTAGAAGTCGTCTTCTGACAATGCTTCGTCCATGCGCTCGGCGCGCCAACTGATACCACCGCCATCGAGCGGACCGTCAAAGGGTACAATTGCAGATTTCACGGGTGAGAGATCAAGGTATCGAAACGCTTCCGGTGACTGGCGGATGACGTCGTACAGAGCTTTGGATGTCGAGGATAGAGCGCAAAGTGAGGAGATAGGTAGGTAGGGAGCAGTCTGATGCAAGATCAGGGAGTTGGAGAGGAGATCCACCAGGGAGGTAGGCAGGCCATTGGAAAGAACGGAGGGGCCCATGGTAGAGAGAGGTCGCAGTTTGGATGACGCGCCCAGGATGGAGCCTCAACGGAGCTTGGGACGAGGAATACAGCCAGCACAATGCTGGAGGTCAAGAGGGTACTCACCTAACTTCTTATCCACAGGAAGGACAGCAGCCCAGACGACACGTGCCACAAGTCTGACCCTGCAGAACGTGGTGTTGAGGGCGGCGTTTGATACACCGCGTGTAGTAAGGACTGGCGCGGTTGAACTTACGGAGTGGGATTTGTTGGCTTCCTTGCTGGCGATCACCCCAAATCATAGCTCCGACCTGCGCAGAAGCCACGGCCAAGAGCCACCGACGTCTGGATGTAGAAAGCCTTCTGCCAGATCAGGATCCACTGTGAAGCACAGCTTGGAGCACAGCATAGCAGCCAAGCATTATGAAAGTCTTGGATGCAGACTGAAGAATCAGGCCAAAACAATGGCCGTCATGGCAGGCAGGCCGACGCGAACGGGCCGCATGGGAAACAGTGGGATTCGTCTGGGGGTCGTGGAGCTATCGGCAGGGCGGGGCGCCGTTTAGCAGACACAATTAGGTATCAGATGGAATCTGAGCGAGCGACGGTCACGGCGACATTGCGTGATACACGGCGGTCAACACGGCGGAAGAAGCGAGTCCATCTCCGTGCATCGCACCTGCCACATCAGTCAGTCGCAATTTGTCTGTTGACAGGTTGCACAACAGCATCAGTCACTGAGCGCCTCGAGGCCTTGTTGCGGCGACGCGTCGCGTGCTTTGGCTGCCTGCTATCGATAAGCAGCCACTTAGCGTATGACGATGTCTCCCAAACGAGGCTTCGAATCTTCTGGACGAGAGCCGCATCGTGTGTGTGTCAGCGACATTTTGCCTTCACTTAGCAACATGATACCCAGGATATGAGGTTGATGTTCTCGTTTATGCTTCTTGCATGCACCTGCAGTAAAGAGTACCATAATGGCCACCGACGCTGAGCCAGCAGAGCTCAAATGGTCTGCGCAGTACAGTCTTGCCCACCACACGCGAAGCACCCAACTGCCCGGCGACAAGATTCTCCTCCCGCCCTCCGCATTAGAGCAGCTACTTGCTGCAGCTCCCGTTGTCACTCTCGACTCGAACCGTCCGCACATCACGTCTTTTGACCCATTCAACCCATACACGCATGCTGCCGAGCGCCAGGCCCGCGCACAGTTTCAGGACCGCCACCAGCAACTACCGCACCCGCTCACGTTTCGACTCGTGAACCCCGACAATGGCAGGGTTGTGCACGCAGGAATACGCGAGTTCTCTGCTGAAGAGGGACAGATTGTCCTCAGTAGTTTCATAAGAGATGCTCTGGGCATAGAGGCAGGCTCTGTAGAGTCTTCGAGAGGCACAAGTCCAAATGGCCACCATGACGGCGACGAGGTCATGGGCAATGACGAGGCAGTGAATGAAGCCACATCCACCAAGATCACAGTACATGCCAAACGACTACCCAAAGGCACCTTCGTGAAGCTACGACCACTCGAAGCAGGCTACGACCCAGAGGACTGGAAGTCGCTACTCGAAGAGCATCTGCGGTCGAACTTCACTACTTTGACCAACGGCGAGGTTCTTGTGGTATACGGTGGCCGAGCGGCGGGTGGCAAGCGTGACGAGTTTCGTTTCCTCGTCGACGGCTTCAAGCCAGAAGGAGACGGGATATGCGTGGTCGACACGGATTTGGAGGTTGATATAGAGGCTTTAAACGAGGAGCAAGCACGAGAGACGCTGAAGAGCATCGTTGCGAAGAGGCAAAGAGCGCCAGGGACGACCGAGGGCAGCTCTGTCGGAGGCGCAATTGACATCTTCAAGGGCAAAGATGGACAGGTACTCGAGGGCGAGTACGTCGACTTCGAGCTGCAGTCGTGGGACCGACTACAAGGACTTGAAATTACTCTCAGTGGAGTCGAAGACGACGAGGAGGTTGATCTCTACGTAAGCCCGTATTCCGCACAGCAGCGTGTTCGACCACGAGACGACGAACACGTCTTCGCCAACACATCGAGCCACTACCCGAAAAGCGTTCGGATACAACCGACGAACGCAGAGCTTGACGGAGCAGAAGCGATATGGATAGCAGTTCGCGCATACCCTTCCGAGACGCCATCGAGCACACCGAAGCCGTTCCATTTGTCTGTATCTCACCCAAAGGCAAAGTCAGCAAACGATGAGCCAACGACCGAGAACACAACACACAGCGCCGACGAGGTACAATGCAAGAACTGCAACCAATGGGTACCCAAAGGTTCACTTTTCCTTCACGAGAACTTCTGTCTCCGAAACAACATTCTCTGCCCTCAAGGGTGCGGGCAGGTCTTCCAAAAGCGCTCCCCAGCATTCCAAAACCACTGGCATTGTCCACACGATACCTTTACCGGTAACACACCCCTCAGCCTCCAGAAGCACAACGCCATCTACCACACCCCGCAGACTTGTACCTCTTGCGGTCTCGACTTTGCCTCGCTCCCGACTCTCGCCCACCACAAAACCACAACCTGCCCCGGCAAACTCATCCTCTGCCGCTTCTGTCACCTGCAGGTCGCGCAGGAAGGCGATCCCACCGAGCCGCCGAACCCAGAGCTGCTGCTTTCTGGCCTGACGCCGCATGAGCTTGCCGATGGTGGAAGGACTACGGAGTGCCATCTCTGTTCGAAAATTGTGCGCTTCAGAGACATGGAAACGCACCTCCGGCACCAC
Organism: Nothophoma quercina; assembly: GCA_021642125.1. NCBI lineage: Eukaryota > Fungi > Ascomycota > Dothideomycetes > Pleosporales > Didymellaceae > Nothophoma > Nothophoma quercina. The sequence goes on along the minus strand of JAKIXB010000007.1, from coordinate 204,444 downwards.
GACCTCGAGCGCCTCTCCCGCCCTGCACCACGCATATGCCGCAACGTAAATTGCGGACGCACGCAAGACGGCGCGAACCATACGGGCGATACACGCGCCGGGACACGCAAAGGTCAAGGTCCCGGCAACGAGATAGGGCTGTGCAGTGTATGCTTCGGGCCTTTGTACGTTTCCTTACACGATCCTGAGGGCAAGGCGCTGCGACGTCGCATCGAGAGGCGGTATTTGAGCCAACTTCTCACAGGATGTGGAAAACCGTGGTGCAGGAACGAGTTTTGTCGTGCCAGGAGGAAGAATCTGGGGCAAGAAGATCGGTCGGTGCCAACGAGGGAGGCGATTCCAATGGTCAAGCCGTACCTGGGAGGGATGGATGGAAGTGGGTACGATACGCCGCTGCACTTCTGCGTTGATGAGGCGAGCCAGAAGAGAAGGACCCTGTCTGAGATGTTGACGGCTGAGAAGGGAATCGAAGGGAAGGGTGGTTATGGAATAGAGTGGTGCGTTGCTGCACTCGAGGCCGAGAATGGCGACTTGGACAAGGCAAGATCATGGCTCAAAGGCTGGGCGCCACAGCGATCTGAAGCTTGATAAGGTCGGCAGTGATGATGAGCACATAGCGTTGCTGTGCCAGGTTGTAGACTTATGATTCTAGTATACAGATACGAGAGATACCCCAATGAAGAAAGCGAAGATCATCAGGTGTTAAACAAGAATCAACAGTGACCTTTGTACTAATTCCAGCAGAGGTTCCCAAATTCCTGACAGACGTATGGACTCCGCCGCTAATGCAATTCATATACCGAAAATGACGAACCACATTTCCTATATGCTTCTAGATGTTGTACTTGATGTACCCAATGGTGTCGGAGTATACGCTAAGGTTGTCTGACCATACTGCGTAATCCTTTCCGTTGATTGTCAGCATCTGCTCGACACCGACTTCGCTCAAGGCGAAAGCCTGGAAGGTCGTTGATCCCTCAAGGCTCAAAATCTGGTTCTGGCAGACTCGCTTGCCGCCTGGTGCTTCGGCAGAACTGCAAGACACGTCGTAGTTGACAAAGAAGGAGTAGAGACCGCCACCATAGATGAGGACATTGGTCGAGTCCACTGCCCGAAGTCCCCACGCACGCTGTCCGGCAGCGTAAACTGGATCATTGTAGGCTGCTTGACGTACGTAGGGTTGGCTAAGAGCATCTGGGGTGGGCATGTAGTAGGGTGTCTCGGTCTGAATGAAGCCGGCAAAGATATCTGACGCCTTGTTGAACTGATACTGGTACAAGGCGTGGTGTTCGACACCGTTAGCCCATAGCCAGGTACCTCGACCTTCGACCAGAAGGCCCCGTCCAGTGAAGATGGCGACACGGGTCGAGTTCCAATCATCAAGGTCATGGTCCGCCGTCCAAAACCAGTTGTTCTGTAATAGATGTTAGCACGCGACTAACGCGATCGATGGATGTTGGCTTACTTCAAAGTACGCTCCCGAAGCGGCGCTTGTGATATGGACGTTAGTGTGAGCAGCAAAGCATTTGGGGCTCACAGATCCGACAGGGCACTGAGCAACCTGGTGTTGAGTACCCTTTGCTCCTCCGACGCGTGTGTGGACGTCCCAGATGCCTGATCCGCGGGCAGTCCTGAGGTTGTACTCGATGAGCTTGGCTCCAGCGGTTCCTCCCTGAGTTTGCACAACCATGTCTGACCATTCGATACTTCCACTCTGTCCAGACTTGCCAATACGGACCACAGGCCTTGGGTTATTCTGGTCAGCGAAGTTGCTGCCGGAACCCATGATGACCGAGAAGGTCTCTCCGACTGCGCGAAGGCCAGGCGGGAAGTCCAGAGTGTTGGTGACTTTGTATACTCCGTGTTCGAAGAATAGAACCTTGTTTTGCGCTACAGCCGTGTTGATAGCATTTTGTACAGCGGTGGTGTCGTCAGTGTTGCCATTTCCTGTAGCACCGGAGCCACGAGCACTGACGAAGTCACCTGTGCCAAGGTTCTCATACTGAGGCTTCGACTTCGAGTAGAACTTTCCGTTGTCCAGGAGCCCTGCAGGCCGGGCTGCAGCCGTGATGGCGCCCTGGAACTTCTCTGGTCCGTTGGGTGTGTATCTGTTGCCTTGACCCCAGGTACCGATGGTGATGGATCCACCAGCAAGGATAGTGGCGCCACCAGGTCCTTTCACTGCAACTGGCACATTGCTGAGCTTGATGTTCTCAATGACGAGCTGTCCAGCGGCAATAGGCGAAGTGGTCCTGGTCCATGCTTGGTCAATAAAGGTAGGGCAGTTGGTAATCTCGCTGTCGATAATGACAACCGAGCCCACTTCAAGCTTGCCAGCATCGGCTCCGTTAGTCATAGAGAAGGCGGTTCCGCAGTCACTGATACTCAAACCAGAGTACAACCATCCCCAGTCCCAGATCTGGGAAATACCAACGATAGCTTTGGAGATCTTAACGTTACGCATGGTGAACTGCTGGTTGCCAATGTTCATGCCGTACTTGCCCCCCTCGATATCGAGGTCGGCCATGTGGCCTCCGGAGCCTATACATGATTAGTATACTTCACACATGATTTACACGATTGCATACCATTCTCAACGAAGATTCCGGCGTGAACAGAATTTGCCGATTGCGTCATGCGAATTTTAACATTCTGGATAGTGGTTGCCTGTGAAGCTGGCCAATGGATAGCCTGGAAGCCCTTAGTGGGGTCCTTCGCAGTACCGTCGATAACAAGGTTCCGGATTTGGCGCATGAACAAGTTGGTGGAAATCCAGCCAGCCTCGCCATTGTCGTTGTTGTAAGGGCTGGCATCGATCAGAGCAAGAGCATCAAGGCTGGCAGACGCCTTGAGTGTGGGCAGGCTTCGAGGGTTGCCAATAAGCTGGGTCATGTAGTAGAAGATGATCGGCTTGCCAATGAGGTATGTGCCCGAGGGAATGTACACGACAGCGGGAGTGTCGGTCGATGAGTCGCACACCCATGGACCGCAGCGGTTGCCATCGCTGATCGCACGGTTGATCGCGTCTGAGTCGTCGGTGACACCATCGCCTTATAAAGTTAACTCAGGAACGAAGCCGCATTTCTGATGAGTTACCTTTTGCACCATAGTCCTTGACATTTCGGAAGACTTTGTACCCAGCAGGGTTTGGATTAAAGGCAGCAATGCCCTTGCCGGAGAGATCGTTCAGCCAGTAGCCATCAGCAGCTGCTCGCGGTTGTAGCCTCTCGTCCAGAACGATAGGCTCGAAGCTTGTGGATGCAGCATCCGCAGCTCGAGGAAGCGGCGCTGTAGGAAGAGGCAAGTCAGCTACGTGAACAGCAACCACAGCCGTCAATGGACCTACCTATGACAGCGCTTTGGGTGCCGACTGCCCAAAGGCAGAGCACGACTGAGAGGATATGCATGAGTGTGGGAAGGATGTGCAATAAAGGCGTTGCGCAAGCTGCTGAAATAGGAGGCCTCGCGTTTACGGAACGCGTATGGGAGGTGAATGAGGAAAGAGCCTGCGAGAACCCATTTTCGCAGCAGGAGCGAGCTTTCTATTTATCTTGAGTTGATCCACGTTTTCTTCTTGCCCCACTAAACGGAGAGGAGTTGGTTGTGGGAAGGAGTAAGTGAACCCCTGCCCCGCCTAGAGACATCTGGTCATCCATAGGGATGCCTTGAGCAGCCGAGCATTCCAGGGAGTCTCAAGACTCCTTATGACTGGTCGCAGGGACAAGACCACTCCACTGGCTGGTCCTTGAATGAACGGTCATACGCCAGGTCAAACTTCGGTTGGTGTTCTGGCAGGCACGACTCCGTTTCGCATTATGACATTCCATAGTGATGGTCGGCAATCCCTCTCTTGATTGAGCTGACGCGGTCTAGTACAAGGCGCGTACGTGCATTGAGTAAAATGAGGGTACTATGGAAGCAAGGACAAAGTGTCGAAGCAGAGTACAAAATCGCTGAAGAGGTCGAGGGGCTAACCTTGAATAGGGATATGTCACCGGGTCGGCTCGAAATTGTTAATCCCCGTCAAACCATGTCCAACCACTGAGCAACACAGGACAGAGGCATGTGATGAGACGCTTTCCAAGCCTTTTCTCCCAGGTGCCCATCGCGATTCTGGAAATCACCGCCGCTACTACTCTAGCTTTAGCGTTTGGTGTAAACACCTGCAGTCCGTTCTCTTACCTCGTGGCCATGGTGTTTTTGTGGGGTAGCTCATGGATGTTACACCGCATCCATCTTCCACGTCCGTGGAAGTTGCGACATGACCTTTTCCGCAATGCGCGCGTGCTTGCATCAAAGCGCTGAGCCATAGATACACCACAGCAGCCTTCTTCGCACGGGAAGTTGTTGATCAGACTAGTCGCGTGTGCCATTCAAGACACAACGACATGGGTGTAGTGGAAATGACCTCAGGCTTGACGCTTCAGGACCCAACTTTGACTGCACTAAAGTCGTTGCAGGCCCGTAAAAGATGTCTTGAACCTGGAAGTATTCATGCTTATATGCAAGGGCAGAGGCGCGTTTGAAACGCGGCACGTAGATCTGCGGTTCTGTTTCCTGCGTTGATTGACTGTAGTCGAAATAAAGAGCTTTAAGAAACGACGCATCCTCGTCAGGAGTAGTGATCGGAGTTGATGCCTGTTGTGGATCGCAGATTACACAGACTTACCCCAGACTTTTGCAGCTCGAGTGAGACCCGGAACCGAAGAGTTGCACGGGGTAGATCAGATGGCCCTAACGGGTATATTAAGGAGCCTGAGAGTTGACCAGTCATGTGTTTGCAGACTTTAACTTTGACTTAACCTCAACCAATCATAATAACAGTGTTCGGTATGGAAAAGGAGCTAGCAGGCCAGGCGTAAATCTTCCTTTGATATTGCACTCCAGTAGCACACGCAGAGAGTGCCGAAGAAGGAAGGTCGAAACGATCTATGACAACGGTTGACAGCCGACGAGGTGATGTTGAAGCTGGTCATGCTGCGATCACCGAGTCGCAATTTGTGATGGGCTCCGATGTAACGACGCCTGACTCGTGAGATGATTTACTAAACGGATCCTTTTTCCTCTGAGTATCTGCACGCAAGATCTATGCCTCTTGCGCGCATGTGACAGCTCGATCCACCAGGCCTCTGGCGCCTTCGCCTTGGTAGATAACACCCAAAGCTGTACGGTAGGGCGTGACGGTGGGCACCTCCTAGAAGTGTTCGCAGCGGCCGGAGAAGGGACCTACATCACAGTTTGGGCTTGACTTCGATGAAAAGGCTTTGTGCAGTGGTATACACCGTTCCTTTGCCATCCTCAAGCGTCGCACGTACAAACATTTTCCTGCCATCTTGACGCTCTATTTTCGCGGTACACAGCACAGGACCAGGGACAGGTACTGGCTCTTTGTAGACCGTGTTCAAATCTATAACGGCATTGTCAGACCCCAGCAGACGCCCACTTCTTCGGAACAACCTACAAGCAGTAAGGTAGGTCATACCATATTGAGAACCCAGTCTTTCCATTTTGTCAAACACGTTGTACTGGATCAGGCCCCCACAAGCTTCGTCTAGAAGTGTAGCCGCGAATCCTCCATGGAGAACTTGCGGATAGCCGTTTAGACCGTCACCCAAATTTGCGATGATCCGAAGCTCTTTGTATACCATATCACCTTCATCCTTTTTAGCCGGTTTCAAGATCAACATCGTCTGTATCGTGCGACCGGTATCAAGCGTCTCTGCGAAGAAGGAGTCCTCGCCCGTTGGCTTCGGGACCCGGTTGGAGGCTTCCACAGGCGTCCAGCGCTCGTCGTTGATAAGCTTTGCGGCCCATGGTATCGCTGACAACCTGGCAATATCGGCTTCTATCATGATGGTGGTTCGTGACTGAGTACAATCGCCGCAGCGGACGCGACTAGATCGTGTCGTGAGAATACCGAGGTAAGTGATGAGGCCGCAAGGCTGACAGGCGCGAGTTAACACGCTAGCACTCCGCAACCAAGACCATACCTCAACACCTTTGAACGCACCATGGATAATCTATGGACGGCCCTTGTCGCAAGGAGACTGCTTGAAAATCCCTCGAGTTTCAGCTGTTGGCTCTTCCTCTTGTCTTCACTATTCCTTGTTCAGCCGGTACTAAAACCCACGCGATCATTGTAGACCAACTATCGACCAAAATACCTTGACGCTTCAACACGCAAGCAATGCATTGCTACAAAGAACACACAAATATTCTCTCAGACCCTCTTCCCTAAGCGGGCCAAATTGCTACAATAGGCCTACCGTGCTACGTACATGCATGTTCCACATGTCAACAAAATGAAGACGTCATCTATACACGCTAATCGATTGTCAAAGACGCGAACCGTCAACGCGCAGCTACCCCAGGTTCAGGGTCGATGATGAGTTACCGAGGCTTTAGTTCGAGCCCTTGGTCATAAGACATCGAGAACGTCCTGTGTTCTCTCAAACCCATCCCTCAGTCTCCGATACTACAATCAATCAGATCAGGTACCACAACAACATCATGTCGAAGCCACACTCCAAGACCGTCCGCGGAACGTTTGACAACCCCAAGACACAGGCCGCCATAAAGTCAGACAAAAACCCACCACAGCTGGGCGACCATGTCTCTCTGAAGCCTGAGGGAGACAACCCACCTACACCAGAGAACCAGAAAGCCGCTTCGTCGTTGGTTCCAAACTCGTCGTCAGACACCAATGATGCAGACCTCCCTCACTCCAAGAAGGTCAGGGGAACACTGGCAAATCACGACGGAAAGCAAGTCAATAAGACTCAACTGGGCGACCCGGCGAGCTTGAAGGCGGAGACGAGTGAGACTGATCTGGGCAAGCAGACGGAAAGGGAGGGCAAGGAGAAAAGCAAGCTGTAGATATGCAAATCAGAAGTTGAACATGACAACGCCTGAATTGTTTCTTGCCGAAGTAGGAGCATTATTCTCGTTCTTGCTTGTCGTTCGACGAGGGTAGAGCGACGCGGGGAGATTGCGGGGCCCCATATTCATGCCGATTGCAGTGTCGAACGAACAATGCTATACACCAGGAATCTTCAAATGAATTTTATGTACCAGCAAATATAAGAGAGACGTGCATGGCTGAATCTCACGCCGGATGCCAATTACCGAATTGCTGCCACACGTGGATGGACCCTTGATCCACAGGAGCTCCGGCCTCTCGGTGGGGCATGGTAGCTATCATCAGCAGTCAACATTCCCTCTCCACACTTTTACACTCTCCATTCAAGACAAGCATTCGCTCACGGTTTACAATGGCAGACCTCAATCTCAACGAGATTCATGATTTTATGGTCTCCGTCGCCAAAAGCGCCGCCGACCGCATTACCTCCGCAAAACCCACCACTTCCTCGTCCGGCTCTAAGAAGAACTCTGTCGACCTGGTCACCGAAACCGACCAAGCCGTCGAGAAGCTCATTTCCACCTCTCTTCGTGAGAAGTACCCCGACTTCTCCTTCATGGGCGAGGAGACATACAAGCCCGGCGACAAACTTGGCCCCGAGCCAACGTTCATCTGCGACCCAATCGACGGCACAACGAACTTCGTGCACCGGTACCCATACGTGTCTATATCGCTGGGACTGGCGGTCGACCTCAAGCCGGTCATTGGCGTGGTGTACAACCCCTTCACTGAGACGCTGTATTCCGCGGTCAAGGGACAGGGCGCGTACTTGAATCAGACCACCAAGCTGCCGTTGACGTCGCCAACGCCGCTGGAGACGCTGAACACATGTCTGGTTGCAGTAGAATGGGGAAGTGATCGTAGTGGGAATGACTTCACGGTCAAGAGCGAGACGTTCAAGAACCTGGCCGCAACAAAGGAGAACGGTGGAGGTATGGTCCACGGTCTGAGATCGTTTGGGTCTGCAGCATTGAACTTGTGTGGAGTGGCAAGTGGAGGTCTGGACATCTACTGGGAAGCTGGATGTTGGGCTTGGGACGTCTGCGCTGGGTGGGTTATTCTTGAAGAGGCTGGTGGCATCATCGTTGATGCGAACCCTGGGAATTGGGAGCCGAGGGTGGATGAGCGGAGATACATGGCTGTCCGTGGCGGAAAAGGCCAGAAGGAAATCGTTGAAGAGTTCTGGAGTTTGGTCCACGGTAAGTTCGAGGTCGGCATATGAGCGATTAGTATCGAAGCGCTCGATACTATCGCCCGCCTTAGATATTGAAAATAGACACATGGCATGGCAAGCATCACACATGCATAGGCACAAGCTTGTAGCAGCGGCCATTTCCTCTCATTGCGCGCCACTAAGATCCTCCGCAGCCAGTCTTCCACTCAAGCGGTTTCAATCAATCTTTCCGCTTCGGGCCTTCCACATCAAGAGGAAAGCCCTCCAGCGCGGTCCGTCTGACCAGCGCAGAACCAAACTTCAGAAAATGAATGTCCGTACATCCCTTACTATAACAACAACATTTCCTACCGCATCCACCAACGCACAAGTGAACAAAGGAAAACTAGCCTGTAGTAGACATGTACTCTCTCCGCAGGCAGAGAGGGGCGGTGGATGTTTGAGAGAATCGTTGCAAGGTCGGTTGAAAGAGAACATTAGAACGTGATGGGGGTGAGCAAACACAGGAACGGGAGGGGAGAAGAACGGTAGTAGTGATGAGGAGGGGGGAGGGTAAGGATAATTGCAACCAGCCGGGCCGTCGAGATACGCCGTGAAATCAGGGAGGGAGTCGTGTCCTTTCCGTCTTTTTCTGGGTTTTTCTGTTTTACGAAGAGTGACGATGAGCGAGTTGCGTGAGCGTTGTCGCTTGTTGGCAATTTGAGATTGTCGGGAGTTGAGAGTGGATCAAATTAATGGTACTCCAAAGTGGTGTGGTGTGTGGTGTGTTTGCAGTTGTGCTTGACAAGCTGCGGTCGCGTGCAACCTTAGATGGTCCTGGGAGTGCCGCGAGCGGAGGGGCTAAGGCGTGTCAGTCATAGCCAACTTACAGACGTCTACAATTTGAAAAGACGATCACGTAGGAGATGCGCACAAGGCTCACCTCGCGTCCACAAGGTCATCGACATGGTTGCACATCGCCACGAACAGGTCAAAGAACAGTTTTCCCCCCATCTCCATCTCCATCTGCATGGTTCCACTACGCTTGAATGTTTTCCGGCTGCGGATAATCAGAGCGAGGTAATGAGCGCGGAGCCTCGAATCATTGTCTGGTGTGTTCTCGTAGGCATACCGGGCACTGCGCAAGATCACTCCAACCTCGATCCCGCTCTGCAGGCCCTGCTTGCGCAAGGAGAGCTTCTTGAGCTCTTCGAGGCCGTAGCGATCAGCAGCGCAGTACACGGCTGTGTCGCGGAGGATAACATCGCCCACACCAGTATGGAAAAAGGTTGGCTCGACAGAGGCGGCGCGGTCGCCAGTTTTGTTTGGGTCGGGTGAGGCCATTGCGCCCTCGAGCATCCAGGTCTGACGGCGCCTGTCGTGAACAAGGCGGGGGTAGTAGTCACCCTTGTAGAGATACTCGAGGATGCAGGAGAAGACCTCAGGTTCCTCCGTAGGCAGGTCGATGCGTCGATTAGTGGACTCGAAGAACTGGCCGTGCAACGCTTGCGCGAAGAACGGGGCATGTGAAAGGACGTCTTCGTGTGCGGCGAACAGTCGCTGGTCGGGACCCACGACGACTGTCACGATGGCAGAGGTGAGACTCGGTGAGGTCGCCTGCTCCATCATGGGGCTATCCTTGCGCACATCCAGCTTCTCGACCATCTTCTTCTGCTTCTGCTTCAAATCGGAAGCATCGCGAAACGATCTCTTCGGCTGTTTCTGTATCTTGCCCGAACGGTCCTTTGAGCTGGCAAACGAACGTTTTCCGAACATCTTGACCGAAGAGAGGGATCGTAACGAGCGACAGAGAGACTTGTAAAGAGTGGACAGGTTAGTTGACGCGGGTTGTGAGAATAAGGGACCTCCGGAAGTCCTCAGATTTCGCGCTTTTCGTGAAAAAGGCACTACGTCCAAGAAACTTGGTGTGTATCTAGCACGGGGCGTGAAGATACCACACGCGGATTGTCAGGCTGTGGCTTGTCGAGAGGGCGTAACGAGCTCGAAGTGTGGGGAAGGCCGGTATTTATACATAGCCTTGCCAAGTTACATCCCCTGCCGCCTGTCGACGTAGCCCCAACCAACCGGGCGATGCAGCACGCTTCATTCGTCGGACTGAGTGCGCCTCTCCAATAGCAATCGTGCATAAACATCAGGCAGCAAGGCAGCGCTACCAACAACTCCCGTTGCGGTCTGAGCGACAGATTTGGAAGTGCATGGAAGACCTTGCTTGTTTGTTGATCGCTTTTTGGCGGGGCTTGCGCTAAAAGATAGCGACAACGGACAACTCAGCAGCAATGCTTGAACTTGGTGGTCTTCGTTGTCCGCAGCCTAATCAGACATTGAAGGCATTTCGCCGCTCTCGAAAGCATAAAGCATTGAGGCTCCTAGAGGCCGTTGCGCGATTGCAAGGGCCTTCAACGCGACACACGCGATGTAACGCGTAATTATCGCGGTGTCACGTTACGGGCGGACTCATTATCAGCCCGTTTCGGGCGCAGTGACTCATTTCGGCATGCCGGGCGATGAATAGAGTTTGGTGTACGATGAGACAAGACAATGGTATCTTCTGTGCGGGGCTGTAGGACGTCATTGAGGAGCTGAGGAGTCCTCCTCGCAGATGTTGAGTTTCAGTGTGGACTCTGTTCTCAGCCTAACCGCCGAAGACCCGAGGTTCTGGAATGACGTTACTATGGACGTTGTGGTTCTTCGGGTGCTGTGCAAGCACGATTGATCACGCATGGCAGGAGCAAATTTGATATTTGATCTGTTCAATTAGTCATTGTTACATTCAAGTTTCGAACCCCATTTGACTGCAAGCTTATTGAAGCATAGCACCTAGTGAACGAATCTCTTTCGACACTAAGGAAACCCATCATAGCCATGGTCGCCGGCATGCTTCAATTAAGTACACTGTTCTCTACGGTTTGTCTGTCGATGCATTTATTACGCAATCTCAGTAAAACTGGCATCATTCCTTAGTAGCTCTGTTCTTCTCAAGCATCTGGCTCGACAGTGATGGTCACCAGGAGCCATTGAAGCCAATACAGTATTGACTATCTCCACAGCGTGTAATCGCACCTAACAAAACAAGAAGGCCGGCGTCGAATCAAGTTAGATGTGCTGTTCCCCACTGCTCGCCGATACTGCCATGCCCTCAGTACCACTGGAAGCTCTCTTCTCTAAGCTCAATGGACAGCTGTCCTGGAAACGTGCAACTGTCTTTTGGGTAAGGTCGGAGCCCGCCAGCAAGCTTGACTTGGTCTTCACCTACAGCTCACCACCGCCTCATACCAGAGCACCGCGCTTTCACTCCCTCAATCACCCGCGCCCCACAACACTCTGCTCCATATTCACTCTCTGCGTCAGTATATACTCCAAGAGTCGTGGCTCTCTCATCGGACCACCAAGGATGCACGACCCAATGGTAAGGCGCCCGCAATCAGTGACCTGAACCTTGTTCGGCAACTGAAGGTTTCCGGCAACTTGACTATGGCGTCTTGTGTCTGGAACCTTAAGAAGAAGAGACGAAGAAGAGTAACACTCAAAACGACAGCACACATGATATCAGGGTAGAAGAGCAAACACAAACCACACCCTTGCCGGGCGGGTGAATGCGGAAGACTCCAGGTTTGACTCCTGGTGTGTCCCGTCTTTTTGAAATCTCTGCGCTCTATGGCATTCGGCGCGGAAGGTAAAAGTGCGTTCCCTTTTGCTGCACACAAGCAGCCTGCGCAGTAACCGTCTTGCTGGGTACGGTCAACGCCGTCACACGAAAGGTCGCTGGAAGCAGACCAACGTTTAGTGATGAATTGAGAACAGATGAACAAAAGACAAAAGAAGATTGCAGTGATGGTCGTTGGCTGAGGTAGGAACGAAGTCGAGTAGGCTGCGCACACCTAGCCAACGGTAGGGACGCGGCCGCTGATTCGCCAAACGACCTGTCAACGGTTTCTCTACGCTTCCAACCACCAATGAGCAGCAAGTGTGTACGGAAACATTTGGAACTCTGATGCGTGCCGCACATTTGTAAAGAGGCGAGCTGGACCCCGACGCGTCATGGATACCACCCACCTTCGCAAGGCTGCCTCTTTTGGCGGTGGTGCGATTCTTGAGCCAGCGGCAAGCGCAATGACCGTCGGCATCAACGGGCTGGAGTGAGTCCACGGTGACATGATGCTCACGAGTGTCTGTTCGCTGACAATCGCGCGTGGGAATCGGCAAGAGCAATGCCGCTGCCGCAAAAATCTCCCCATAGCAGCGCAGGGCGGTGAAACGAGATGAAGTCAGTGGGATTCGCGGCCGATTGGGCTGGCCCACACCCTGATCCGGAAAGGCGGGACGCCAAGCAGGGGCATGCGCAGACCTGAGCCACCCGGAAGCTGTGCTTCCCCTTGAGGGAAAAGTGGTGCCAGCGTCCACCGGTGCAGATCCGGGCTCCAACAATCTGCAATTAAATCTCGCCTCTTCTGCGCGTTCTTTCGCCTCCCCTCCTCATTGCAGCTATCACCTCTCCACCTCCCACCCTGTTCTGCAGTCGTTCCTTCATTCGATTTCCTGTCTTTGTCGTCGCAAGCAAGCAGAATGTACGTCCCCGACACTGCCCAATGGCGAACCGCAGCAATCTGACAGCCGCGACAGGAACTCAACCGCCGTTCTGACGCCAATGGCGCAGGACACCTACTGGGGCTCTTTCGAGGAGATTTCCAAGTATAATGTCTCGCTCAACTACTTCGAGAAGATGTGGCTGGCCTGGTACACATGGATGGGCAACGATGTCTTGGCCACCGGTATCATGTCCTTCGTGATCCACGAGTCCCTCTACTACGGCCGATCGCTGCCGTGGATCATCGTCGATATGCTCCCCATGTTCAAGAAGTACAAGATCCAGCAGGTACGTCGAAACGCTCCGATCCTGGGGTAGTCCAGTATTCTAACAACGAACAGGACAAGATCCCCACGGCCTGGGAGCAGACACAATGCGCGCTTCTCGTCCTCCTCTCCCACTTCACTGTCGAGCTTCCTCAGATCTGGCTGTTCCACCCCATGTGCCAGTACTTCGGTCTCGAGACCAGCGTTCCGTTCCCTCCTCTCTACAAGATGGCCTACCAGATCGCCATCTTCTTCGTCATGGAGGACGCCTGGCACTATTGGGCCCACCGCGCCATGCACGCCAGTTCCTTCCTCTACAAGAACATCCACAAGATCCACCACCAGTACTCTGCTCCCTTTGGTCTCGCCGCTGAATACGCCTCCCCCATCGAAGTTATGGTTCTCGGTTTTGGTACCGTTGGATGTCCCATCGTTTGGTGCGCTTTCACTAAAGATCTTCACATCCTGACCATGTACTGCTGGATTGTCCTCCGCGTTTTCCAGGCTGTTGATGCGCACAGCGGCTACGAGTTCCCCTGGAGCCTGCACCACTTCCTTCCCTTCTGGGCTGGCGCTGAGCACCACGACGTTCACCACGAGAAGTTCATCGGCAACTACGCCAGCAGCTTCAGGTGGTGGGACTTCTGCCTCGACACCGAGGCTGGCGCTGAGGCCGCTAAGGCCAGGAGGGAGAAGAAGCTGGCTAAGGCCAAGCTGCAGGCAAGGAAGGCTCAGTAAACGAAGAGCTTCTGAGACGAGTACGGGTCGTGTTGAATTTGATGAGGACGATTTCTACGATGGTTTTAGCCATCTTCCTGGCAGGAGCTATCACCTTTTGAGCGACGATCTGCAGGGGCATAGGATCTGGCGTTTGGGTAAGAAGGCAGCGATGCCACATGCCGCTGGGTGGCAATATTAGAAAACTACGGACCCTTAGTAATGGCAGTTGTAGATATGTGGGAGGACGGGGCTTCTATCGAGCATCTACATCTAATAATCTTACGATCGTTAGAACTTCAACTACTGCTTTTTGGCTGTGGACGTGCGCTGTTTTATCGTGACGAGCTGATCGGACTTCAGATAACGAGTAGGTGCTTCAAACATGCATGAATGAATGAATGATAGTCTGGTTTGATGCTGTCTGGCACGGTCATCACACAGTACATATCTTCTTGGCTGCTGCACGTGACCGTGAAGCGCGTCGGCGTTGGGAGCTTCACGCCGACTTTCTTTGAGCGACGTCTACAGCGCGTCGACCCCAGATCCAGACTACCCACCACCGAACGTCACGATGAGCTCGCAACGATCAAGTGTCGTTCCGCAGGATTTTCTCGCGCGAATCAGATATTCCAATGCGCTCCCTCCGCCGCCATGCCCGCCCAAGCTGCTCGACATCCCCAACACAGGTCTCTCGAGCGGACAGTACACATCAGCCAGTTTTGCATCGAGGCTTGCGCGAGAGCAGCCTTTGAACATCGAGGCAGATGCAGAGCTGGGTATGCCCATTGATCTGGTGGGTATACCCAAGGTGTTCGATGGCGACGAAACAGGTAAGAGAACGAGCAGCGCACAAGCTACCTGCGATGGCTGACGCGTTATACAGCTATTCAGGCCATGGCTCACCCACCGCCGCTATGTGCTGCTGATCGAGCGCTGATGCGACCGCCCAATGCGCTCGGTAAATCGCACAACCAAGCTACGGGCACCTCCTTCCTGCGACGCACAGAATATATCACCTCGAGCACAACGGGTGGATCAAAGTTCGAGTCGAGCAACTCTTCGAACACAATGCGCGTACGACGGAAGCGAAAACTGCAAGACAACTCCGTAGATGACCCAGTCAACATCTCCAGACATATCCTCAAGGCCTTCAACCTCGCATACCCAGCCGATGCCTATAACGGACAAGACAGCTCAGAGAACCTGCGAGCAGCAGAGATCTCAGCTGAGGAGAGGCAGGCCTGGAACAAGCCCAAGAATCCCAAGAACCCGAATCTGAAGCTCCTGGACTCGTACGCACTGTTACCAGACTGGGATGCTACAACAGATACCGGCGCGTACATGATGTTCAAGTACATGGCTGCGCCCATCAACAACCCTCTGGACCCCTCATATGACCCTCGCCTCGACGTCGCACTCTTCCGTCCTGCCGGCCAGTCGGTCAAGGACCAGGATCTGTTCATCCAGCAACAAGAAGAACAGAAGCAGGACCCCACAGCGCCCACACCAACCTCACGATTCCACTTTGAGTTCTTCCTCCCCAACAGCCGAGACCGCGTCCCCGACATCCAGCGCAACTTCACCACCAACGACCCGAACTCCGATACCATCACCTTCGACGGCGAAGGCGAAGACGACGAAGGCCGACCCCGCAAACACTTCAAGTACGACAACGTCCGCACATACGAGACTTCGCAACAGACCGCCTGTGAAGATGTCTACGGCGACATCGTCGCGCTCGCTCTGCACGACCCGGAGAAACACAAGCAGGAGAGCTTGCGCAGCACTAAGCTGCAGAAGGCCGCGTACTTCTATCCTATTATTCAGAAGACGAGTATTAGGCCCAGAAGGCCGGGGCATGTAGAAATGGTCGATGAGATACAGAGAGTCGATGTTATCGAGGCGGCGGGCAAGGATCCAGGAAATGAGAGCGAGAAGCGCGAGTCTTTCCGGAGGAAGGCTGAGCCCATTGAGGCATGAAGCTGAGAGAGGGAGGAGAAGAACTTTGGTAGCATAGCGTGGCGTTGGAGCGGAAAATTGTATAGTATGCATCTATGTGGATCTTGTGGAATGCCTAACTTCCTTTTTCCAGACTAACGCATACATGTTGCGAGCATTGTAACACTACAATTGCGACTGGGAGGTCGAACAAGTGTGTAGATGCATTATGTGAAGGAGCTGACGAGGGAATATAGACAAGCCACCAGGGCAAAGACCCAGAACCCAGACTAGAAAGGAGACCGACAGAAAGATGAGGAGAGCCGTCCAAAGAACCCAAACGCCGTCATGAATCGTAATATAGCCGCAACCCAGAAGACAAAACTCAGTCATCAAGTCCAAATAACCTACTCTCAGGATCCTCCCACTTCTTACTCTTCAAAATCCTCATCTTCTTCACCGGACTCGCACTCCTCCCCATCGCCTCGCGCTCCAATGCCTCAATCTTCGCCCTCAACACCTCGTTCTCGCGCTCAAGTTCCTCGTTCCGCTCCCGCACCTCCGGATCCGGATCCTCATACACCTTGACCGGTTCTTCAAGCCGCATCTGCGCCTTTGTCGCCTTAATGACGACGTCGATCTTGGAGTCGAGGTGTGCCTGCTGGTTATCTTGCTCGTTGTCCAGTGTGGCTTGCCAGCGCCGGCGCTCTTGGTCGACGGCGGCTTCCATCTCGAGATAGCATTCGTCGCGGATTTCTTGCTCGAGAGAGGCCATGTGATCTTCGGCGGCGGCCCAGGATTGTTCTGCGGCTTTGCGGCGGGCGGTCTCTTCGGAGAGGCGCAGGGCGAAGATGGAGAGTTCTTGTTGGAGGCGGGTGATTTCTGCAGCTGAGGATTCGAGCTCGTCCAGCAGGGCGGAGGGCGTGCTGCGGCCGGAGCAGGCGGTTCCCGGGCGTGGGCCAGTCGGCAGTGTGGATGTGTAAGAGGGTGTTCGTGGAACGGTCACTTCGCGTGCGAGGGCAGAGTAGCGAAGAATCTGGGAGGTTGCGTTGTAGTCACCTTGCGCATCGGCAGTGACGATCATGATAGACTTCTGGGGAGAGATGTGTTGTGTCGACCGTGTGGCAGATGGGAAAGAGTTGGAGAAGAGCAGCTCTGTAAGCTTGCACTGGCGGAAAGGAACGACATTCTGAACAATGTTAGGAATGGTCTCGTTGTTAAGATTTGGAACACGTACCTTCGAGCCCTCCTGGTGGTCGGCCTGCATTTGCATGCATTGCCCTAGGTACATCAGCGACTCGTTGATCTTGCCTGCCTCGGCGAGGGTAGAGCCAGCAGTCTTTGCGTTGCGAGCACGCTCAGAGCCAGCAAGGTCAACGATGCTCAGTGTGCTGCTGGACCATGGGCCCTTGTACTGGGCATCACGCTTCTTGACTTCAACGCAGAAGAAGCCGTGGCTGCGCGAGCTGACAGCATTGCTTCCCGTGCCAGCGACCTTGCGCTCCATGAGACCTGTCTCGAGCACCATCATAGCTTCCTCGAAGTTACCACAGACGATCTTGGTCAAACCGGCAACTACCTTTCGCTCTGGGCTCTGCTCTGTGCTCTTGAAGAGCAGTGCTCGACGCTTCAGATTGGGGTTCTTGCTCTTCATAACGTTGCCGGTCAGAAGGTCGAAGATTCGGTCGTTATAGACCTCGTACATGGAGACGACAATGGCATATTCGGCGGTAGGGTCTGCCGGTATCTGTATGTCTGCGACTGACGGAGTCTGTGGTAGGGTTGAAGGACGGGGAATCTTGTTCGATCGAGAGGTGCCTTGCGAGACGAAGCTAGCGTCCTTTGCTGTACGTGAGTCGAAGTTCGCAGTTGATCGAGTGTAGTTGGAGAAGATTGCATCGACAGGACGAACCGAGCGGGTACTTGCGCTCGGTCGATCTGAGAAAGAGGCTCGTAGAGCGAGGTACAGGTTTTCGGATGTCACCAGACGAGAATGTGAAGACGATGAAAGTCAGGGGAGCACACGAGAGGAAAGAGACATTGAAATGCTTTACTTACAGGTGCAGGTGTGTTCGCTCGCGACGGAAAGCGTTCTGACTGGTTGTCGCTGTACATGGAGTCCAGGTAGGCGGATGCAGTGAACATGTTCGCTTCAGAGACATCTGCAGCTGCCAAGGATGAGAATGCTGGAGCACCGTAGAAGGATTGCACAAGCTGCTCTTCGCAGCTCTGGAAGAGGGTATCAAGTGTCATCTGCACAAGACCGCGCTGCGACTTGGTCCCAAGGATGGTGTGACTCTTGCCTGATCCTGTGACGCCTAGAGTTGCCAGAAGCCCATCTCGTCCATGATGTCCGGGTTGGCCCAGCACTCCTTCGATCATAGGCACAATGCCTGTCCTCTTGAAGATGTCCAACTGGCGCGCATCTTCTTCAAAAACTTGCGTGAACGCAAAGCGCTCGACTGCGCGCTTCCGGTTGTCATTGACGAGCGGTCGTACGGTGATATGCGTTGGATGGCTGTCATCTCCATCTTCGACTGTGAGGAATCGGGCATTTGCCGAGTTGGACGGGCGCAGTCGCAGGTAGACGTCAAAAAGGGCGCTCGAAGGCCGTGATGGCGGCTCCATTGCCATCGTGAGTGACTTCGGCGGTGAGTTCGGAGGTGTCGTCGACATTGTGGTACCGAGATTACTTTGGTTAATATGCAGCTCGTGCCTGCTGCCGTTTGCAAACATGTGGCGCGCAGCGGGTTGCCACAGCAACAACGCGGTTCGCGTCGCGCTACGATCCCCGCAATCCAACCTCCACCAGTGAACGCAGCATTTGAGGCCCTTTAATTGCTATATCGCAAGGTTCATTTGTATGCTCTTACACAATCAGAGTCTCGCGTGATGGCGGCTTCCCCCAATGATCTTTACCTTCGACCTTGTCAACACCCATGCCTGTTCACTTGGTCGTGGCTCTGATGTCACGAAGAGTGCTGGATACAAAACACAAGGTAATTGTGTTATTCAGCTGTCCTAGCAGATTGCAGATAGACTATGGATCAATGCGGAGTGCCTCTCTTTATTTCTGAGGGTTCACGGCTTGTATTTACTTGGCTTCTCACTATCGCCTTGCGCACGCATAACTGGCTTTGAGAGTGAGCGTCATAACGTCGGCATAGTAGGCAGGCTCCCACGGGGCAGGTTGAGAAACACATTGCAGAGGACCTCAAAGTTCAGCGTGAGCAAGAGGATCAACTCGGATGACTATTCATCGCAAGTTCGGTTTGACGCAAAGACTAGTGACGCGCCAGAGCCTTACGAAAGTCGAAAGGGCATTCGTGTCTACCTCCTCCGCATGTACGGTTTCCATGTGAGGCCACCTTCATGACAGATTTGGAGAAGGGAGTCCATTGGTCTTGTGTTGAAGAAGGCATCTGTGCCGGGCCAATACTCTCGCATAGGTCATTTCGTGACAGATGGCGATATCGGGAACCAACACTATACGAGAGATGATGCACCGGATGGCTACTACACAATAACATTGGTTTGACGTAGCTGTGGAGCGCGATCACTAGACTGAGAGTCGATCGACCCTGCCGACAAGATGCGGGTGCTATATTGTTATCTGTTCAAGTGGTCAGATGGTGGTTCTGTGCGATGGTGACACCCTTCAACCGTGGTTCATACCTGCCCAGACCTGCCGCAACGCTGACAAGAAGGCACAAGCTTCAAGAAGGTGATGGTTATACGACCTGGCACAGCGTGTGCCAACCAAGAGGTATGACAATGAACCTCTCCTGACACAAGACTATCTGGACTGAATCCATCGTGAGTCCTATGTGTACAATGTCCTGCCACTGTCAATCAAAATATTCTTCAAAGTACACACGCACCTTCCTCGAGCTAACTGCACCTCGCCATACAACCGAAAGATGCACACCTCTCGCCGTTCCGTCGCTTTGGTGCTTCTGATGGCAAGTGCATCTTTGGCCACTTCTGCGGCTTCGAGCACACCCGCCTTTCAAACGTCAACGTTCCTTCCACCGCCAACCTTTGTCAGCCACATAAAAAATGCTGCAACCTCAACCACTGAGCTCACCGGACCCTCGACATCTACTGCTGACCTATGGACCTCTGGCCTATCAGCGTTGGCCACAGAGAGCGCCACTCCTTCTGGCGCTGCATCTTCGAGGGCCCCGAGTCCGGTGTCCGATTCTGCTGGAACGACTGCGGAAGTCAATGGGCTGTGGATGTTGCTCTTGGCATTGCTTGGGGTCTGTTTGGACTAGCGTGCGCTTAGCCTGAGTATGAGGTCGAGAAGGAAGGGATCAACGAGACTGGCAGGGACGACGGCTGCAATTGGTCACCTCAGGTACAGCACTTGATAAATCAAGGGGATGACACCAATTATTAACATTAATAGTATCTTTACACACCTCCTTTCTACTTGCAGCCCTGAGACCACATTACCGTCCGTACACCTCCAGGTTGTTAGCATTGATCAGGTCCATACCCTCCTTCCTGTAGGTATCCGGCTCAGTATGAGATGTAACATTCGCATCAAATACGTAGTCCAGAGGGTTCGCAACATCGTACTGGGGCCACAACTCCTCCGAACCGTTCCAATTGCCTCCCTCGCGCCAGCTGTTAGGATCCAGATCATGCACGAAGCTGACCCAGTTGCTATTCATGAACCTGCTCAGATCACGATAAGACTGCGTCTTATTGGCAAAGGGCGGGACCGAAATCGGAGGGTACCCAACACCGAGCAGATTCAGGAAGACGAAGCTGACTTCCTGGAAGTGGGTGACTCCGATGGTGGGCGGGATACCAGCGGGAATAGCATTGAAGCGGTAGCAGTATGCTGGGACACCAGCGGCGGCCCACTTCTGGCATGTCAGGCGGCGAAGGGCGATGAATACCTGGTCGCCGAAGTAGCTGGCCGAGCGGCGGAACTGTGCTCCCCACGGCGCGCCGGGCCTCGCGTCTCCAAGGTTGGCGACAACGTTGACGGAGGGGTCATCTGGGTACGCCTCAAGGAGCTGGTTTGCAAGCTCAGCTGGAATGGCGCTGTCTCCGGTTGTCATAAAGCTGTACAGATCCTCGGTGGTATTGACGGGTTGGGGTGAGAAAGCTGTGCCCTCATCGCTGTTTGCACCGCTGATGATAGGGACGTGAACGAATTCACCGTTTTCTAACTGGATGGATGTACGCTTCTGGATGAAATCTCCGTCAAGGATAGGCATGAACTCGGTTGTGTTAAGAATGGGGCTGGTGACATTGACGGCAGCGTTATACTGCTCGGCAGGCAGTGCACGCAGACATTCCAGCTGTGAAGTGGCATTGACGCATGGTGTGCGGCTCACAATCGTATTGTACCACTCGGCGTAGCCTAGAGGATCGTTGAGGCGGTTAAAGTGAACGGGGTTGCCGGACTCCATAATGGCGCCGCGGAAGAGCTTGTCGTCACGTCCGCTGTAGGCTGTAAGGTGGAAGCCAACAGATCCAGCACCTGCACTCTCGCCAAATATGGTGACCTTGTCTGGATCGCCTGGAACATGTCAGCTCTGCAATTCGGATGCTTGGCACCCTGACTTACCACCAAAAGCCTTAATGTTGTCCTGAACCCAATGAAGTGCCAATCGCTGATCCCTCAACCCTAGGTTCATCTCACCAGACTCCTTGATCTCCTCGCTGCCGCTGAGAAAACCCCAGGCACTCAGACGATAGTTGATGTTGACACCAATAATTGGCTTGCCAATCTTGACTGAATTCTCGACCATGAAGGATATGTTGTAACGCTGGTCCACGCCACCACCCATGTAATAGCCACCGCCGTGAATCCAGAAAGCAACGGGGAGCTTCTCGTTCTCACACCCAGCAGGGCGGATGACATTGACGTAAAGACAATCCTCTGAGACTGGGTAGTTCCATTGGTCAGATCCGTAGCCATAGCACTACCATTTGTTAGCAACCCCTTTCAATGGCTCAATTTTTCTACAAAATGACGTACCTCTCCCGAGTACTGCGTAGCGGGCCTGGCACCACTCCAGCTCTCATTCAAGCTCGCAGGGTTCCTAAACCTCAAGTTGCCGACCGGAGGCTGCGCATAGGGCATTCCGAGGAAATAGTCCTGGTTGTACTCGGGTGAGTAAACACCCTGATACGTTCCATTCTTCACGTTCACCGTCGGACCAGAAACGTTGGTAGGAGCACAATTTGCAATGCTGGCGTACAGTGAAGCTGCCAATGCTGTCTTACGCAACATCTTGAAAGTGACCTGCCGGAGAGACGATGAGAAGATTTCACGATGGGCGCCTGAACATGGCTTATGTATTTTTTGCTGACCAGGCGTACCAAGACAACAGAGCTCGACTTTGTTCGCGCGTGTCGAGCAAGAATTGTCAGTTCTCCACGGGACTTAAGCGGCTCAATTACGGCGTACGCCCATTCGGGAACAGTATCCCTCCGCGGATCAAGCTTTTGCGGGGAATGCGCCGCTGCTAGCATGGTTGAGCTGTGCGGTTGGTGGGGATGCGATCTTCGTCAATGTCTGTTATTGGTCAGTTGGAAGCTGACATTCACCCATCGGCAGAATAGCATCATTTTGGTCTCGCGGAGAGCGTTGTGGGGTCGTGGAGGAAACATGGGGCATGCGGCGACGGCAGTTATGACGGCAGGTCTCGGAAGTATATGTGCAGTTGCGTATGTGATGCCATGACTTGTTTGGGTGCATGTAGGATTGACAACATGACTTATGCTATACTCCCATAAGTTTCTACTTGCCCACGGAAAATGCTGCAAACACGCAGATGTTCTGTACCGGGACGCTCGAATACAAGCTGTAGGCATAGTCGCTCTTGCGATTACTGATGTGCTGGTTGCTCCAGCGGTCCAACTTCAGGCTGCTTGCCGTTCGGCTGCTCGACCTTCGATGCCGATGCTGGGGCCTCCTCGACAAGCTCATCAAAAAGCCCTCCTTCAGGATCCATGCCCTTGCCAATAGCACCCAAAATCCTACCAGCGCGACGAAACTCGTCACGGATTGTGACAATGCCACGATGAGTGACAGTCCTTGCGACATTGTGATCGATCTCGAATGGATCCTCGATGGCAAAGAGGTACCGGTTTGTGACCTTCTTTTCGGCAGTGACGATAGTAGTGGCGCTGACCCAACCCTTGTCCTGCTTCGTAAGGATACCACCGGGTGTGCGAAGAGAGAGCACCTCTTGTGTCCAATGGAAGTTGTTTTGGCGACCGTAGTAACCGCCCTGCGACGCGAAGTATTGGAAGAATTTACACAGCAGCGAGGCGAGTGATTGACGGTTCTGTGTCAAGCGTCCTTCTTGTGCCGCTCGGATGATCTCATCTTCGTTACGCCAGAAACGGACATCGTAGCCACTGATCTTCTTTGCGTCCTTGAAGCGGTCAGCTAGGGAGTTGATGTCTGTTGTTCGTTGTAGGTAATGTTGTAAGTTGGGGCAGACTGGTGGTTGTGCAACGTTGACAAGATAGTGAAGGACCATAAGGACCCAGCCATAGGA
Organism: Nothophoma quercina; assembly: GCA_021642125.1. NCBI lineage: Eukaryota > Fungi > Ascomycota > Dothideomycetes > Pleosporales > Didymellaceae > Nothophoma > Nothophoma quercina. Next base: position 181,310 of record JAKIXB010000007.1, on the reverse strand, counting down.
TGAGAGTGTGCCTGAGTAGGAGCTGTTTATCTTGCGACGCTTAGCCCAAGACTTGACGAACAACACCATAGGTTTGACTCTAGGGTCTGTCAATGAGTAACAACGGAGCATGTGAGTGTTGTGAATGCCGAGAGGGTTTGCGAAGTTGATGTCGCACTGGATACCAACACCTGTCTTTGGAAAGTCAAGAGGCCCAAGTACCTTCTCACGATGCCATTGCTTCTCAGGTCGATTTTGTTGCTCTTGTGTGGCTGATGCGGTGGGCACGGCGTCACTGGACTTTGCATTCGATGTCGACGAAGCAACTTCCGCATTAGTCATTGCAGAAGGGGCCGCCTCAGTCGTTGCCTGGTCCACTATCACTACCGCGGCTTCTTTTGTCAAATCTTCCGCTGCTGCAATGCTGGATTTGCGCCTAGCCTTTGCGGTCTTCCCCGGTTCTGTTGCAGCTCTCAGAGCTTTCTCCGTCTCGAGTTCATCGAAAGTTGGTAGCGGAACTGTGGGATCTACGGGAGGTGGTGTCCGAGGATACTTTTCTTCCTCGGAAAGACTATCCCACTTCTCTCGCTCGTCTTTGAGAGCAGTATACAATGCAGGCGTAGGGGCTTCGCATACTTTCAAAATCGGTACACGCGTACGTGTGAGCAGTCTTCCACCCATTTCAGCGTCCAGAACAGCCCTCTCGAGAAGACGAGGGATTCGAGGCCCAATATCCGTCTCATCACCGCGGTCGGGATCTACCCATTGTGGAACGACAGCGAGATCCATATCGGAGCCAGGCAGGCCAAAGCCTGAGCCGAGACTGCCGAATGCTACTAAAGAGATGTCTTTGATGTGCTTGAGATCCTCATCGCAACCATCTGCATAGGCTTGCCGCATGATGTCCTCTAGGAGTCTTCTGAAAGTACTATGCTTCGAGATCTCGGACTCAGTCATCTGAACTTTGGGAAGCTCACGCTCAATGGTCTCTTCCATGAACTGCACTTGCGCAGCTGGATCAGTCCTTGCATGATGCTGATAGCCGTTCTGTGGATGTTGAGGGCGAGGGTAATGATGAGGCCCACCACCTCTAGACGTTTGCCCTGTTTGGTCGAACCCACCTTGTGGACGCTGCATGACTCTCTGAGGCTGAGCCTGATAGTGACTGCTCGGCTGTTGAGCGTTGTCTTGCGAAGGTACATGATTCTGGTGCTGAGCGTAGGCATGATTGTGCGGTTGTTGGAAGCGAGAACCAGCGTTATTGCTGTTGGTGTCAACTCTGCTACCACGTGTGGATGCAGAAGCCATGTTCATCCCATACGCTTGGTTGCCTCTGGTGTTGTTCTGGTGAGCATAACCGCCGCGAGAATTGGGACCAGAGCCACGGTAGAACCCACCACGGCCACGACCGCGGCCTCGGTGGTGACCTGGCTGGTTGTCGTAATGACCTTGACCACCCGCAATAGTGACATTGCTCAGGATCATGCCACGCAATTGATCTTCAAGATCCTTGGTATTAGCTGTAGGTTGACCCATGATGGCTTGTTCTTCTTAAAGAACTACTAATCGACGGATGAATTGAGCTGCTGGCCAGACCAATCTGTCGCTTCCGGCTATAACGATTGCTTGGTGATTGGAGTATCCGGGGTGCCAACGATCCTGTCCATGGGCTTATGCAGTCCGTGCTCAAGCTGTAGAAGTGGGTTGTCGGTGCGCTGTGGTTGGTGACCGGTACAACTGACGGTGCTGTTGATGGACCCGAATTTTGGATGTCCAGCTTTGCGCAAAAGTCTCTGCACGCCCAATGCAAACTCGACTCTAAGGTTCTTCGCGGCTTGTCGTGGTTGTTTCCTCGATGGGGCAAACGAATTCACAAACGATCGGAATTGTAGAGAGTCTGGGGCGTCATCTCCGACTGGTTGGTGCGTGCCAAGCTGCGGTAGTCCGTCCAGCGCTAGGCTGAAGGCGCGACTGGCGTCACAGCTCTCCGCTTCAACACCATTGTCTCGAACAAGGGCTGCAACTCTACTGCCTTCCGCCATCACCCTCGACATATCCTCCACCCCACACATTCTTTCCCGTAATTCTTATTGCACACGCTCGCTCACGATGAATAGCCTGCCGACGGCGCCTCCGCAACAGGCGCCGCCGCCTGCAGCTGCAAATGGACAGCAGCCAGCGAAGAAGAAACGCCCACGTCCTAAAGAAGGCCCTCTGCGCGCGCCTCGTCGACCACTTGCAAAGATCACACGTCCTCTGGTCTCGCTGGCGCAGATGAACGAGAAGGACAAGCCTGTCGAGACACAGGGTAACGCGTCGATACCTGCGCTGCGCCATGAATACCAACAGGCAGGCGCGACCAGCTTCCCTCTTGTAGTCACACGGCGCGACCTCAAGGAGCTTCGTCACCACGTCATGCGTCTCCAGAACAAGACCCATGTCGATGTTCAAGACCCCAACCAGTTCGCTACGCCCATCCGCCTTCACCGTCGAGACCCCCGTGCGCCGCCCAGTGGAGCAGGCTCCCACTTCGAAGAAGAGGACACGAAGGAGGACTTGGAGGAGATCAAAGAGCGTGAACGGATCGAGCAGCAGAGAGAAGAGCGACGCAAAATCCGTGAGGAGAATCAGGCCAAGATTGCGCCGACAGGCAAATCGAAGCCACAAGCTTTCCAGAAGAAGACGGAGCAAAAGTACCGACCAGACGACACACCAGAGGCCAAGAAGCGCCAGCTGCTGCGGTACGAGGAAACTCTGCCTTGGCATTTGGAAGACTTCGAGAACAGGCAGACGTGGGTTGGCACGTACGAGTCAGAGCTATCTGAGGCGCACATTATGCTGTCGCAGAACTCGCAAGGCAACATTCAGCTGGCACCTATCGAGCGATGGTACAGATTCAATGTTAAGGGCAAGGTCAAGGCCACAGGCGACGATACTGATAAGGTAATGTTCAAGGTTGAGAACGTACCTGGCTTCTTGAGGAATATCGAGAAACGTGCTGAGCTGAAAGAGAAGGAGCGACACCAGCTGAAGGGGCGAAGCCAGATGAGCACACGAGTGGGTGGCGGTGCTGACGATGAGGGTCGCATCCGTGCTGTGCGCAATGACGAGGGCTACGTCAAGCGTGAGGCTGATGCTGACGATATCGACTTCAACCTCGAGGAGGACTTCGCAGATGACGAAGAGGGTCTGAACGGCCTGTTCGAGGGCGACGAAGTAGATGTTAAGGAAGCTGCCGAAAAGCTGAAGCGAGACCAACTGGCTGCTTCACTGTGGGATCGTAACGAAAAGAAGATCCAAGAAGAGGAAGAACGCGAGGAGATGGAAGCAGAGATGGCCAAAGAGCTTGAGAAGGGACTACGAAAGACACTTGTGAAGCGTGGCAAGCTCTATGATTACGCCGAAAGCGACATGTCTGAGGAGTCGGAGACCGACAGCGAAACAGAACGCCAGCGCGCAAAGGAGGAAGAGGAGAAGAAGGCCGCTGAGGCGAAAGCCGTAGAAGCTGGCAACGCACCCTCTGGCACCTCGAGCAAAGGTACCAACACGCCCATGGGCTCCAGTACCCCGTCTGGCGCCCACAAGCCCGTCGACAAACTCAAGTCAAAGAAGCGTCCCAACTCGGAGATGTCTGAGGCCAGCGGTAACGAGAGCTCGCGCATCAAGAAGAAAAAGAAGAATAAGCTCAACGTCGTTCTTGGCAGCGGCTCGCCTACCGCATCTGCAAGCACCAGTCGTGCTGGCAGTCCTGCGCCTGGATCTCCTGCACCCAGCCAGCCCAAGTTGCCTTCTGCAAAGGAGATCTACGATTCCCTGCCACCGCAAGGAATGGGCATCCAGGCCCTCATCGGCATGTTCAAGGGTCGAGTGGACAAGGACAACTCGAAGACGTTCATTTCCATTGTCAAGGCTGTGTCAAGCTTCGACGGCCAGAGGAAATGGCTTACACCACTCCCGCAGATGCCTAGTGAGGAGAGCATCAACGAAAAGCTCAACAAGAAGCAGTAGTGCGTTTCGGGCGCTCTCGTACGGGTTCTCAGGTCGGTTCTCAGGTCGGCTCTCAGAGAGACACTGGCAGCCGGTCCCAACGTGGCTGCAAAGGCGGGTGGGAAGCGCACCATACAGCGAGCCTACAAAGACATGCACATGGCTCTACCGCAGAAGCAGTTGCATGTACAAGTCCCCAGAGACGTGGCCAAGGTCCGTCTCATCAGGAAATACTATCAAATCTTCTTTCCCGACTTCAACGCGGTGCTGAGTTTCGCTCCACAAAGAAAAGAGCAGAGTGAAGCGAAGACGCCTATGACATGGCAGTGTGCACTGGACAAAGAGATGAGTGAACCTTTTAGGAAGTCTTTTTTAGGGGTCAGTGCGAACATGTCTATTGCCGCAGGGTATTGAATCACCAAGGGTGCGAACTCGGTTGCGGCGTGGGCGTACCTTGTACATAGACGGCGAAGGAGTACATTGGTCTGCTTTTGAAGTCCTAGAATGGAGTAGAATTGCAAGCGCCAAAACCTCTATGACCTCGAGTCGATTCTGTCGTGAGGCTAAGAAAGATTCTCTCCATACCTTAAACCCCGTGCGGTTAAAGAATCTGATACTTGGGAGAATAGTCGATGTATGCGAAGGCATGTTATCAAGTCGGTCTATTGCGATCTTGAAGCTATGTCTCAGTGCTGTGCTATGTCTCAGTGCTGTACGATATGCACCTGCAAGTGTGTTGAAAAGTCCAGACGCCATGCCCATGCAATGCCTCCCCTTGTGTATTTCATACGCGTATATGCAACCTACGAAGCAGTCGCTACAGCGCCATCACCCAGCACCCTCGCAACCAGAATATAGGCCAGAATCGTGCCGAAGATGATCTTCCACTTATTCCTGCTCAAGTAGCCTTGGCCAGCCTCCCGCGCAATCTGGGCATCCTGCACGACTGTCGACGCACTCCCGTTCGGCCTCCGCCGCAGACCAGCGACCTCTGGCGGGCAATGTGCTGGTGCAGCCGACTGTGCAGGGCGCGGCAGACCGGTAGTGGTATCGATGTTCTTCTCCTTCATCCACTTCAGATTCTCCTCGTCGACCTCGGGCCACTCCAGTCGGAACTTGGCACCGCCGTCGCCTGCCTTGATGCCTCCAATGCCGCGCGAGTTGGCGCTCGGTGCGCTCGTCTGCTTCGATCCGCCACCCGTGCTGTTCCACCAGCGCGTGCGCTGGGCAAACAGTTTGCGCTCATGCTCGCTGGCGCGCACGCTGCCTGTCGTCATCTCCTCGCTTGTCATGAAGCTCAGCAGGCCAGTGAGGATGGTGCTGACTTCCCAGGCGGGGTTGAAGCTCTTGGGGTGGAAATCGGATATGCTGAGGCACAGGCGTGTGCTGGGCTGGAAGCGGCCGGAAGGGGTGTGCATGCGAATGGCGGGCGGCGCGAAGGGGTAGTCGGGTGGGAACATGAGGGTGCCCCAGTACTGGCCGCCTTCGTATGGTGTCTCGGGCGGGCCGGTGAGGATGTAGTGCCATTCGAGGATGTTCTTCTCAGACGGGTGGGCGACGATGTAGGGTGGAGGCGACTTGGCGATGGCAGCGTACTCCTTGGTGAGGCGCTTGGTTGCTGCTGGTGTCGCCATGGTGTGTAGGTGTGTGGGTGTGTGGGTGTGTGGGTGTGTGGACGTGTGGATGCGTGGGTGTGTGGACGTGTGGATGCGTGGATGTGTGTGTACTTGGTAGGTGTGTCGGAGATGTTGTATGATGCAGTCGTCTATGTGGTGGTGACGTTCAGGGCAAAGCCGGAAGCAGAGGCAAACAAAAAGAGGGTATCAGGCAACAATTCAGAGGTATCGAAGAAGACGCAGGAAAATGCAACAAAGGGAAAGGACGCCTTCTGTGCGATCCAGAGTTGGGTGAAAGCGGGCCTGGGTAAGAGCCAACAGGGCGATTACAAGTGGTGAGAACGGAGTGGAAGGCACAGCGGCGGAGAGTGGAGTCGAGGCTGACACAGGCCCGGAGCGGTGCATGCAACCAAGTCCGCTACGTTCGGTTCGCTGTTCGCTGGCACGTGCGCGATGATGGCAGTCGGACAATCTTGAAGGCTCCTCGCCAAGACATTGAGCTGCAACCCGCAACAGCTCTGATGGCGTCGCCAATTGAAGACGATGTGCGTTCTGGAAGAGCGAACGGATGTGTCACATGACTAACACGCCCTCAGGTCTTCGCCAGGCTCAAGAACAAGACCGACTCGGCCGAGCTGCAGCGCCAGCAGGACGAGCTCAACACGCGCCTGTTCGCGCAGCACCAGAAGTCGCAGGAGCGGCTGGCCGAGCTGGTACGCACATGCACTCGCTCGCTCGCTCGCTCGGAGCCACCACTAACCCATTGGCAGGTCGAAGACAACACCTCGCTCCCCGTGACCATCAACTCGGTCCGCATCCTCCACGCCAACCGCACGCGACGGGGCTTCCTCGAGAAGGTCGTCGACCCCATTCTGAGCGCCAACCGCGAGGACTCGTACACGCTCGAAGAGGCGCTGAAGGAGGTCGGCCATGCGACGGACAAGCTGAACCGCTTTGGCATCTTCAAGTCGCCCATCTCCGTCTTCCTCGACCGCCCCGATCCCACAAACGCCTCGTCGTCGCCCACGGACGTCGACGTCTACATCTCTGCCCACGAGCGCGGCAACTACACGATCAAGACCGGCACCGAGGCCGGCGCTTCCGAGGCAGACGCCTATGTCAACGCTGAGCTGAGGAACCTGTTCGGTGGTGCGGAGACGCTGAATGCACATGGCTCGCTGGGAACGCGGACACGCTCCGCCTACTCGCTCGCCTTCGACACCCCCATTCTCAGCAACCCCGACCTCAAGTTCCAGCTTGGCGGCTACGCCAGCTCCGTCCTCAAGAGCTGGGCCAGCCACGAGGAAGTGCAAAAGGGCGCCAACACCAAGCTGCTCTGGCGCTCCAAGACCGGCCATGAGCACACCTTCGGCTACGCAGGCGTCTGGCGACAAGTCACCTCGCTCGCCGAGAACGCTTCCCCCACCGTTCGCGCCGACGCAGGCGACTCCTTCAAGTCCACCCTCACCCACACCTGGACCAACGACAAGCGCGACTACCCCCTGCTCCCCTCCAGCGGCTACCTCATGAAGACCGTCTCCGAGCTCGCCGGCTTCTCGCTTCTCGGCGGGGACGTCTCACATTTCAAGACCGAAGCCGAGTCGCAAGTCGCCCTCCCCTTCGGCAGCACGGGCATCACCCTGACCGCCGGCCTGCGCGCCGGTTTCCTGTACCCGCTCACACAGGGCGGCAACGCGAACCCCAAGGCGAGCAGGATAAACGACCGCTTCCAGCTCGGCGGGCCCAACAGCGTACGCGGTTTCCGCCTCGGCGGTCTGGGTCCCCACGACGGCGCCGATGCCGTCGGCGGTGACGTCTTCGCTGCTGGTGGCGCCTCGCTCCTCTTTCCCGTTCCTCGTGTAGGCAAGGAGACACCGCTGCGTCTGCAAGCCTTCATCAACGGCGGCCGTCTGCTTGCGCTCAAGGGCGGCAAGAGCGAAGACGGCAGCTTCGCTGGTGATGCGAGGGACGCGCTGAAGAAGAGCCTGCGCGATCTGAAGGAGGAGCTGCCTAGTGCGGCTGCTGGTGTTGGCCTTGTCTACGCCCACCCTATTGCGAGATTTGAGATCAACTTCTCCCTGCCTCTGGTCATGAGGAAGGAGGAGCAGGGCCGGAAGGGGCTGAGCTTCGGTGTGGGCATCGAGTTCTTGTAGACGCAGAAGGGTGAGAGCGAGGCCGTAGATATGTGGTGTACTAGTACTAGACAGCTAGCATGCAAGAATTCTTCTGCTGTGTTATTATGACTCTCCTTTAACGTGTCTAATATGATGTATGCTGACGGTATTGTACACAAATCCACAACCGTAACGCTCGACGTAGTAATGGTACAGAATGATAATACAAGGCAGTGTGTGATCCTCTCAACTATCCATCCAGAACTTCCTCCACCACACTGTTTCGGCGTCAAGAAACCATGGGCTTGCGCTTGCTATCAACTCTTCTGGCGACATCATCCTGCGAGGCTCCAAGTAGCTCAGCGCCATGACAAAATTGTCGCAGATGGTCAGGCTTGTTCGTGCGAAGACGCTGTGCGATATCGGGTGTGGCATTGGCCGTGTATAGGGGGCATCGATGGAAGCAATTGTGTTGTTGAAGTGGACAGGCGCTTCGAAGTCGTCTAGAAGACGCGGCAGGTTGGGGGGGGGGGGGCTCCCTCAAGAGCACGAGCTCTTTTGTTCCTCTTCGCGAGTGTCTGGTGATGTAATGCGGGTCTGGTGATACAAGATGCGGGACGATGCGCGTGCTGCGGGTTGGACGTTCGCAGTGAGCTTGAAGACGTCGATATCACTGCCGGAGAGACGACGATGCTGCGAAGATTCGTTTTCGATAGGGACATGGAACAATCCTTGATACTGCTGTACCTTTGAAGGTATACGTACTACAGTGTTCTCGAAGCTATTGTCACATCACATGTCAGCTCGGACTCGCAATCTTATGCAGGGTCCTGTCTAAGCTTATCATCATCCCAATAGCTGAAGGACCGCAAGGAGAATATTGATCAGTGCGAGATGTCGTGCGACGTATATGCAGACATTGTAGAAGCCATGTGGAGCTGTCGTAAAGCTGTGAGCGTGCCTGACTGTGATGCGTACTGCGATTGGAAGGCGCCGTAGCTAGCGTCATGTTGCGAGCAGCGAATGAAGAAGAGAAGCTGGGATCCGGCGACACAAGTATGTGTTCGTAGATAGAAACAGCAGGAACTTATAGATGAGTATGCAGAGTAAAGGGGTTGGTGGCCCAAGAAGCTTCAAGAAAGTATTGTAACGACTGTTGTGAGTCGGAAGCTGAAACAGTTTGAGTGCGGCCTTGTAGACAACCATTGAGCTTCTTTTAGTCTAGGAACGGTCAAATCGCACTCGATTAGTACTCCTGAGAGCCCTGATTCAAGTGTTGCTTGAAGTGAATCTGACTTCGACGCTGAAGTGTAGATGCAAGGGTGTGTTTCTAGGGTTAGCTCGTTACTTACATCGGCGAACAACCGCGAGATGCAGTTCACCTCCGTGATCAAATGTAGGAGCTTGTCTTCTATGAGGTACTTCACCTTCCTGGAGAACATTGCCCTGATACAGAGCCGTTACCACTGATCTGTAGCGGCGGAGGTGTGTTAGTTGTGAATCGTTCATGGTAACTTTTGCCTTTCCCCAACTTCAAGGCCTCCATCGCCTTCTCACTTATTGACAATAAGCACACCAGAAGTAACGCTAAGATGGCAATTTCAATGCCTTGTTCTGCACGACAACGTAAAATGGCCTCTGAGTGTCTGGAACTGTTGGAGAACGAAGTAGAAACGGTGAGCCTGAACACCGTAGTACACATGTTGTTCTGACTGATCGATGTGGCAGACTAAGGCACTCGTAAGGTGACGCTTGCTCACATTCTAGGCGATACGGTACGCCTTGTATCCTGAGCTTTACGATTGCTTGGTCCTGCTATAGCACCCTGTACGCGTTGAGAGTAAGCTCGCCCTTGCAGCCAGACGATCGAGACAATATTGAGCTACTGTCTGGTCGATGAAGCTCTACAGCCTCGGGTATTCGATACGATTGGTTGCAGCGGGCAGTTGTCGTGTTGGTCGAGCCCAACTCGAAGGCCATCTCCACGTCGCTGGACAACCCGAGCTGCATCTAATGCAACCCATTCACGCCATCCCATTCAATCAACTCTTCCACACCTTCACGGCGGTCGGATACTCCTTTCGATGTTCGTGGCTGTCCTTTGTGCGCCATCAAGACCTCAACTTCAGAATGGCGTCTGGCTTCTCAACGATGCTGTCGCTCAACATCCTCGTCACAATGCCATGTCGGCAGCCTTCCCAAAGAAGGATTCGATACGCTCTCTCAATTCCGAATGGCTGCAAGCCACGGTATCTTGGTGTCTGGGCAATGTCAGCAGCGCACATGGTGGGCAGCAGTGCAGATGACACCAAAAGCTTGGGATGCTCGTTCGTGGAAATCCGCTAACCGCATGCGCGCAAAGCGATCCCGCGTGGTTGACGCCTCTGCCGTTGATCACAACCTCTTTTAACCTTCGGCACGACAACCGTAACAGCAGAGAGTAACACCGCAGCCTGGAAAGCTTCTCAGCCCCGCGACCACATGTGCTGGTGACGCTGAAGGGCTGGAGGCCTTAAACAAGCCGGGTCACAACACGTTGTTGCTTTCACCCTGGATCAAGCCTCTCAGAGGACATTCAATCACGTTGAAGTGCAGGAGTTGGATATTTGACTGCGCCGAGTGCCCAGACGGAAGATGCACTTCATACACAAGTTCGGCACGTCTTCGACGCCAATCCCCTCTCTCGCTCTCGCAAGCGATATGAGCCCCGTATGATGTGGCAGCTGCTCCGTGTTCAACACGGCACAGCGCCTTGCGGTTGGTCATGTCAAGTGAGCATTCTCTGCTCAAGCCGTGATTGAACAAGAAACGGTATAGCGATCTGCCAGAAGCTGCTCGTTACAACGGCTGAAACCAGGTTGATTGTTTGTCGATTTACAGTATTTGGGTGCTAAGGGAGCAGGAGCACTGCCCGCGGCGACGTTACAATGTTTCGAGCTGTGCATGATCATTGGAGGACGATAATGCATGTTCCTTGCGTTACCCCAGGATCAGTGAACTGGTTCTGAGTGGACTTCAAACGCTTGTTTGCGGAGACTGCAGCCTGGGCGTCGACGCCTCTTTGCAAGGGCCTGAGGTGAAGGTGCTAGGGCGCTCAACGGCGACTGCGACAAGGGTGAATGCTGGTCACAGCGTCCAGGCCTTTACACGCAGAAGCAGCCCGGTAAAACCACGCGCGCTGAATGACCCCTCCCTCTATAAAACCTTACTCGATCCCAGCTTGAACGATCGCATCATTACCAACTGTCTTTCTCCGCCCAAACTGTTCGACTGTATGGCAGGATGAAGACCTTCTACAACATCTACGCCATTTGTGGCTTCGCTGCCATTGGCGGTGGACTCTTCGGTTTTGATATCTCTTCCATGTCCGGTGTACTCGGAACTCCGGCTTATAAGTATTACTTCGGTCAGCCTGCTGGGTAAGTCTGAAGACTCAGGGATGCGCGTTGGAGCAGTACTAATTCGACGACAGTACTCGCCAGGGTGGTATTGTGAGTGCTCAATACATGCTCGCATTGTCAACCCACTAACACCTACCAGACCGCTTCTATGCCTGCTGGTTCCCTCTTCGGTGCTCTCTGCTCTTCCTTCCTTGCCGACCGACTGTCCCGTCGCACTGCCATCCAGATTGCCGCCGTCATCTGGTGCATTGGTGCTATCCTTCAGGCCGCTTCCAACGGTGTAGCTCTTCTCTGCGTTGGTCGTGTCGTCGGTGGCTTCGCTATCGGCATCTGTTCCGCCATCGTCCCCGTCTACCAAAGTGAGATCGCGCCCAAGGAGATTCGTGGTCGCGTTGTATCCCTACAGCAATGGGCTATTACGCTCGGAATCTTGATCCAGTATTTCATCCAGTACGGCTCTTCCTTCTACGATGGAGGTGTCGATAATGAGTTCCAAGGTACCGCTGCTTTCCGCATCCCATGGGGTATCCAGGCCGTTCCCGGTGCCATCTTGTTCTTCGGTCTCTTCTTCTTTCCTCGCTCACCACGTTGGCTCGCCTCGAAGGATCGCTGGGAGGAGGCTCTCACTGTCCTTGCTCACCTCCATGGCTCCGGCAACCCTGACCACCCCAAGGTCCTTGCCGAGTACAAGGAGATCGAGGAGGCCCTTCGCTTTGAGCGTGAGGAAGCTGCCACCAGCTTTGCTGCACTTGTCAAGCCCCGTATCTTAAAGCGCGTTATCCTTGGAATGTCTATTCAGATGTGGTCTCAACTTTGCGGTATGAACATCATGGTGAGTTCTCTGCGAAGACCCTGCGATTGCACAAGTAGCTGACAACCTGAACAGATGTACTACATCGTCTTCATCATGCGCGGTGCTGGTATTGCAGACGAGCTTCTCACCTCGTCTATTCAATACATCATTAACGTCGTGATGACTCTGCCGGCTATCCTTTACCTCGATAAGTTTGGTCGTCGTCCCGCACTCCTCGTCGGTAGCTTCTTAATGATGACCTGGCTGTTCACCACTGGTGCTCTTCAGGCCTCCTACGGCGTTCCAAACCCCGACGAGACCGACAAAGACATCTCTTGGGTTGTCCCTAGACAGCATGGCAGCGTCTCCAAGGCAATTGTGGCTTGCTCATACCTCTTCGTCGCCTCCTTCGCCACCACATGGGGTCCCACGTCGTGGACATACCCATCTGAGATCTTTCCTGCGAAGGTCCGTGCAAAGGCTGTCTCTCTCGCTACAGCGTCTAACTGGGCATGGAACTGCATTCTGGCTTTTGCCGTTCCCCCTCTTCTCTGGAGCATCAACTGGAAGATGTACATGGTAAGTTCGCAGACGCCCGAGAATCTCTACACATAGCTAACAGCGTATTCAGATCTTCGGTACCTTCAATGGCCTGGCTCTGATTCACATGTTCCTGACAGCTCCTGAGACGAAGGGCAAGACTCTCGAAGAAATGGACACTGTATTCGATAGCGGCATCCAACCGTGGAAGGCCGGTAAGATTGAGTCGCGTCTTGACCAACTCCAGCGTGATATCGAGGCTGGTGATGTCAAGGTCACCACCAACAAGGGTCCTGGTCAGGTCGAGAACGTCTCTCACGAGCCCAAGGTCTAGATGAGATTTGCAACTGACCTCCAGTGTCGACCCGTAAAGCTCATCTGACTCAATCTGAAAGATTTTGGTACTGTGTAGCTTCCGAGCTGTATAGTCCCGCTGCTTGCACGGTCTACAATATCTGCTTTCTACGGTTATGATGCTCATATATAGCCGAAATACAACAACCCCAATTCCAGAATGGACTTTTCCGTGTACTCATCTCTCAATATTGCCACCTTACTAGCAGATAAACCCACTCCAGTAGTAAACACGGTGGTCCTAGTTCTTTGGTCTTGGATGGTGTCCGCGTATTTGGAACCCCTTTTCCAAACCTCCAGTGCCATCAATAAAGCTGGCATTCTGGGCAGAGTAGTAATCCACGACTGAGGATACGACTGAGATCACGATAAGATCTGACCCTCAGGGGTCGGCCGACTTGAAGAAGTACAATTCATGCAGGCAGGGGCGAATGCGGAGTCGCACTAAACTGGCGACGGAAAGGGCGAAGTGATTGCGCGGCAGCATACGCTTTGACAACTTTTGTGTAAGTCGCTTCTGACCAATGAGAAGAGTTTTGCCACCAGGGTCCGCTTCGATTTCTACGGCTGCGTAGGCGAACCTTTCCAATGCGACACCGGGGCAAAGCTGCTTCACCTTTCCAATCTTCAATTTCATCAGGGGGTTGCTTTTATATCTAAGAGTACTGGTCAGAAGGGCTGCGCCCTCGACCTAGCTTACTCACACGTTGTTCCTGCTCTTACCTCTCAATTCGGGCATTTTAGCGGTCTACAGATCAACTGCCGATGATCAGATGCGGCGAGGGCAACAAATCGCTTATGTCTATTACCTTTCTATGCCTGGCACCATCTTGCGACAAGCCGGACAAAAGCATCATTATCTCGATTTCAGGGTCCACACAACTACCTGTCTTTGCGCACCAGCGCCTTCGATGCGAGCAAAGCAGCAGCCATGGATAGCTCCGCGATTGTGTATGCCACGTCGAAAGACTGGGTCGACATCATGAAAAACCGTAGTAAAATACGTATGCATGAGTTGATCGAGCGGCTCGGGTTGCGCGCCAAATGGTCCTCCAACAAGCGAGGCAAGACCAACTTCGAGTCTGCGCTCGTCAGGGAACTAGTGCAAGACATGCAGGATATTGTGTCAACGCTGCCTAAAGAGTCGGACGACCTGATGAGATGTCTCAGCGAAGAGAATAGCTTGAAGCCAGAGGTGGATGCTCTTCTCGAAAAGCATGGGACCCGAATATGGGGCCGAGTTGGCGACAGGGAGCATCTGATAACAGCCAATGAGCCTGGAGTGGAAGAAGGCATGTATCCAAGAGACCTCTATTTCGAAAACGAAGAGGACAAACAACTGTAAGTCACGTCACTGATCATTCAGTCCTAAAGACAAAGATCAACTCAAGCATTACTCGACAAAAGCTGACACTTTCGCCGGCAGTATCCACAAGCTCTTGCATTGGTGGACAGGCCTCAAGGCATGTAATGTCATTCTGGCGCGCGAGCGCCTGGATCGCGAGCGCAAAAAGAAGGAAGAGAATCGAAAAGCGAGAGCTGAAGCTGAGTTCAATGGCCAAAATGTAGCTGGTGAGAGCAGCACACCTGCATCCTTCGTTGCACTTGCGCCGAACTCAGCATTCCAAGCTGAGACAGCTTCGCGTGGAAGCCCTATATCTTCTACTGCTATGCTGACACCTCCAGAACCAGGTGGCAGTCCGATTGCCGGCCCTCGCGAGGGTCGAGGTTTTACATCCGTCAATCCTGGCGCGCCCGTTGAGAACGGCATACCAAGATCTTCAAATCAACATGAACAGCAGCCCCAGAAAGTCGTTGAAGGGGTATGGGAAAAGCTTGCAGCAAGAGAAGGAAGCCATCTACAACAGCCAAACCCCTCGTGGGCTGCAGCTAATGCAACTGCGCCGCAACCCGTGGAGAGTAAGTTTGCTGTACAACAGCAAATTGCGCAGGCCAACCAAGCCAGTTTCGACAAGAAGATAAGCTTCGACGTCGCTAAGCTTGTCGCGAGTTTCCGCTCTGATGACGCGGCTTTTGAAGACGTACCCCAACAGAACGCTAGCACTCCGTATCGGGGACTAGAGTACGACACATTGAGAGCACTCCGATCTCTCATCTATAATGAAGAGTGCAGTGTACAATGGGACGAGGAAACACTTCTCAATCGCTTGGAGAAAGCATGGAGAGAAGGTGTTCGAGCCGATTACGACAAAATGGTGGAAAATATTCCGGTGTTCATCGCAAGAGAGCGGGCCATCCTAACATGGATTGAGCTTAAACGACACCTTGCAGCGCTCGATCGTGCAGACAGACGTAAGTTTGCCTCATTTCTACACTTCGCCCGATTGTCGAGTTTTAAGGCCTGGCCATTACAATACTAACCAATAGATAGGATGGAATTCCGAAGGTCAAAGCGCACCTGAGATTGAAAGGCGCATCCAACAACACAGAACGCTCATGGGGGCCACACAAACTATCATCGCAAATTTCGAGGACATCGGACAAGGTTTCGGCCTTGGCTCTGGACTTGTTGTTGACAGAGATGAATTGCTCCGCCAAGCATTTGTAGTGTTGGCAGGCGAGAAGTTTGCTGTGGAGATGCTCTGGAGGCCAATTGAATTTACGAGAGTTGTCAGCTGGCTTGGTGAGAGCGCCGAGTCGTTTCGTAAGACAGAAGAGGAAGAAGGAAGGGGTACTCTTTGGTATGTCGGGTAGTGCAAAATGATGCACAGACTGACTGTCAAAATATCCATGTACACATTACTGTTTCGAGCTGGGGCGTTCAGGGTACTTGTCGATCACCAATGGGGCCAGCACTATCGGATTCGGGTAATCGGCCATACATGTTTCAGCTATTCCATTATGTTCCAGGATTTGTAGGATTGCGCTAGGCCTCGTGTGCCGCAGACCATTGGAAAACATTTCGCAATGTACGGCAAGGAACGCGACGCTACTTGTGAACGAGTATCAGCATGAGACTCGAGGTACATGTCAAAGTCGGGACCTGTTGAGGAACGGGCAGGATGACGTTATGCTCGCTAAGTGTAGTATTGCCAAGAGCGGATGTCGTACGTTGCGTACCACGTCAGTTCAATTTGACTAGTCCAAGTCTATGCCTCAATCCTATTTTTACGTGTCGCATTGAAAGTACATCCCGTGAAGCACAGACAGGGATCGCCACGTCCAATACAACAAGTGAGTCGCCTCACCATTTTACGTCCTGCGAAGGGCAAGTAAAGAGTAAAGGTAGCCTGCGGAACGTTCCGGCTCCTACAACGACGAAGTCAGATTGGTAGCGAATCGATCGGGAAAGAACCAATCCGATGTTACACCGATAGCAATTCCAGACCCTGAAGCACACGCGAGTAAGAACTCAAAGACGATACGAGCGCGTCATAGACGCATTTGTGCTGTACGAAAGCGCCAGAGCTATGCTCATTCGCTGATAGAGAGGCGACCATTGCCCAGTATGGCAGATCATTCGGAAATTTTGGCCCAAGCTAGCATAACTCTTACACGTATCGACACAAATGTACGGTAGGTGATTTAATTTGTTGTTATGCTAAATAATCACAAGCGTCGTACACCAGAAGCAAGGGCGCAGTAGCCCGTCATCCCCACCCAATGGAAAAGGAGTGGTAGTATGATTACCCAAGGGGTGGCGGCGAGTCATACCGTGTGGACGCGTACTCTACGGCATCGGCCAGAACTCGCTCGCTTCATGGGTGACCTCTCACCTGCTAACAAATCTGCTCGACTTTTGTAACCCACACTTCTCACCTGACGTTGGTGTCATGGCTGCTGCTGCATAGAGAGTATGCGGGGATAGTACGACCGGTGTCTGAGACAAGATACGAATCCGAACTTTGTTGTTGCCAAAAGAAAGGGCAGCCCGACTAGTGGAACGTTTACGCTAACTAGTGGAACTCCCCTTTACGTTACCGAGTCTCACTCCAACGCATCCGCGTTTGGTGTGCGCCGTCTCCCCATCACTTTTCATCGTCACCTTTTTTAGCCACCGGTCCTCATGCCTCACGATGAGCTCCAAAGACAACTTGGCACTTGATCTGGAGCACGGCGTGCGACGATGGGATAGGCAAAGATGGATCAGCGTATTTAGCAGCCACTCGCCAACTATCCGCGAGGTGACTGAATGCTTGGGCCTGGGCTTATCCGCATCCAGCTCGACGACGAATCGCGGCATTCCCAAATTCGACAACCCGGATTATCGCAAGATTTCGAGTGAAGTCACGAAGCTGTCGAAAGAACTGCCAAAGGAAAGAGATGCACTGCTCGATTTTGCTGCAGACCCGCACAGCTTAGATGCCGAGTTGGAGGAGCTGCTCGGTACTTATGGACCCGCTATCTGGGGCAGGGATGCCGATCGCAGTTGTCTCCTCAACCCCGATCCAACCAAGAAGACCTACAACAAGGACCTATTCTACGATGATGCAGAACACAGAAAAATGTGAGTATTATTCTCGAAGATCTTATCTGATCTCGTACATATCTGACTGGTGTGTGTAGACTCAAAATACACCTGCATCGATGGATCATTATCAAAGCATGCTACTACATCAGAAACATGAAGCTCAAGAGGCCTTCCGGCGCAAATGACTACGACACTCTTGCTGATATCGAAGGCGAAGGTGGTGTAAGTCCAAACACTCATCACAAGTCACATGACTTGGGCTTCGTAAGGCTTACGCGGTTGCAGTCACAACATGGAACGCCACAATCACTATCTCCGCCGCAAGCTGACGCTTCTGCTGGTGCTGAACTTGATGTGAAGCCAGTACCCAACCTCAAGAAGCGCAAAAGCTCTGCGTATCTGGGTGGAGGGTCTGTATCAGATGGGGAAGAGCACCCCTCATCACCCGCGAAACGACCATATCACACTCTGCCTGCAGGAAGACGGAGTGCGAGTCCCAGAAAATCTCTGAAGTCTTTCAACGCTTCGAGCCCTGGCAGCACCGAGAACGCACCACCACTTCCAGTGCGGCCTTTCGACCGAAACCACCATCTTTCGCCAACCCCAAATGCCGGTCCCGAATCTCGCGTCCAGCTCAGTCCCATGACAAGCAGCGAAGTGAACGGAGTATCTGGACCTCCTGCAACTGCACCGGCTCCAGCAGGCGGTTTTACGGCTGTTAATACCAGCTTTACTGCAGTCAACACCCCACCTCCACCACCTGCTCGAGAGCCATCAAGCGAAGCACCACGGACATCATCTCTTGATTCGAAGATGATATCGCCGACTCAGAACAGAGTAGAGCCTCGCCCAGAGCCTCGAGCATACACCAGTCCTTATGATACAGCTGCTCATGGCGTGACTCTGCCATCGATAACACCCGACCCTCGTTCAGTGCCTGCACTCAGCGCCGCATCCACTCCAGCCCAAGGATTTTATGCGATTAATTCATCCACACCTGGTAATGGTGTTGTCAGTCGCGAGCATTCTGTAGCTCAAGGCCCTCAGCAAGCGCACATCACTCCCCAGTCCACTCCTCAGCTTCAACCACAGCCGCAGGGCTCACCACAAAGCCAGGTTGCCCAAGTCCAAGCTCGTTCTGAGAGCCAACCGCACACCCACACGCCATCAAGGACCCATGTGCAGCTCCATCAGCAGCAGGTGCCGGGTCAGCCGCCGAGTCGTACCCAGACACCAAATGTTTATCAAGCCGGGCGATCGATCGCTCCCCACCCCGCCAGCAGGTCTAACACACCGTTCGCACACGAGGCGCATCTCCATTCGATCAAACCGCAAGCCCAGCAGATTGCACCCGCGCCCGCACCCGCACCGGCCCCAACGGAGCTACATGCGCCCATCCACGGCATGCGCATAGTTCCCGCAGTAGTACCAGCAGGCCACGCACAAGCTGCCCACCCTCCTCCACATGTGGCAGCTCCCGTGCAACCTTCACAACCGGTACTGAAGAGCCAGCACGTCGAAGTCGCTCCCCCTCCCCAACCACAGCCCCGGGCTGGACCGACTGCGGCGGCTGTGGTCGACCTTCGTCTGCTTCAGTGCGAGGTTCTGGCTTTGCTCGTTCAGTACTTGTTTCCAAGGCCAGGATCGTCACCAGATGAAGGAGTAGTACTGAACAAAGTTCATGCGCTTTGGTATCACGGCGAGGCGCTGTTCCATGCTGAGTTTGGACCTGATTATGACCTCTGTTCCCGCATCCTCGTAGCATGGCTTCATGAGAGAGCAGCGATTAGCAGTCTCCGACACTCGCTGATAGCACAGCCTGGAGTCAGCGCAGCAGGTCTTATGGATCGTCTGCTGGCCATGAACGACCTCCGAGTGATGCGGTTGAAGTGGAAGAACATGAGCACTATTGACGGTGTCAGCCCTGAAGACCTGCTCTGTAAGACTTTCGCAGTCATGTCGAATACCGCAAACACGGATCATGTATTCAAAGACGGATTGGATCGCCTGAACCGAGATGTGTTCGAGTTCCTCCGGCATGAGGATGCGAAGATCGTTATGCACAGGCGTTGAGGACACGCCTGGTATACGGTCTAGCCCATTCTCTTCTTGCGCTTCAGCTGTTTTTATTATGCTTCCCTTTGTTACAAAAAGTGCAGACAATATCCTGTCGGTTTTAGCGACGGCGTTTGGTGGGATTTGGCATCATGGCTCTTGATGCGAGTCATTCTGTTGTTTGTAAACATGATAAGCATTTTTTTCCTGTTCGTCTATACATGTAGACTCTGGGCTACAGCTTGTGTCTAGATATAATTGTTCAAAGGTACCAATATACTCGTCGAGTCATGCTTGGAAGTCGATGGTTTGCAGATGACCATTCACGTGCCGTCGAGACCCTGCAGCACATGTTGCAACCTTCGCAGATGACAATAGGCGACGACATTGTTCACGCGCTCCGATCACAAGCTCCCAATATGGATCTCGGCCCCAGGCGTTCGAGTCTCTTGCATGTGGCTCAGGCCTTGGCCGCCCTAAAGGCTCGCTAGTGTTACGTCAATTCGTCAGCCTCACCTTCAGCCTTGGGCCTGCGGCTTTGGCTGCACACCACCTTCCTGCCTACCATGTCACACCCGCACCCGCCGCGATGAACGGCATCGCCTTCCTCCTGCGCTCCTGTAGCTTATCTCCTTGACTCTGTTGTCCTTCTGCACATGAAATCACCATAGCGTCATCTCGAGTCGCCCAACTGCGACTGCCTTTCGCTGGTCATGGTATTCCGTCTTTTCGTTCCGCCTGGTAAGTCTTGCACCTCGAGGCTTCCGCAGCCTAGCTGACAGGCTGTACAGGTGAAGGACAGCACAAAGTCGTCCCCAAGAGACCAGATGCCATCGGTGCCAACGCAACGCTGCAACACGCGATCCTCGGCTCCGCCGCCGCCGCCGCAGCATATACATCTTTCGCGACACGGTATGAGCATCGGGCAGTCGCAGGCCACGTGCTCCCACGACCGGCGCTGTTCATACGAGCCTCAGCCAAGTTGGGTCTGTGGGCAGGAGTGCTCGGTGCTGCTGCGAGTTGGTACTACGACTCGAGATTCACGCAGGTCGCATTCTCGCAGAACTCGCACCAGATCCAGCCGTGGAGACTATACGAGCGGACGAAGAGCTTTACGGTAGATGACGGCTGTCTCATCGGCGCAGGCCTGGGTCTTGCCGCTTCCGTACCCGCCCTCTTTATGCGCCGCTTGGCTGTCCCTCGGTGGACAAGATGCTTGGGCCTGGCGAACATAGGAGCAAGTGCTGGTATTTTGGGTGCACATGGCTACCTGCAGTATACGGGCGAGCGACGGAAAGCTTATGCAGCTCTTGAGCGACGGCTGCAAAGCCGCTCTCTTGAGTTCTGGCATCTATTCTGGGATAAGAAGACGATGGCTAAGTTCAGCCCGTTGATCCAGCTGTACATCCGCCACAATACGCTTTGGTATGCTCAGCAGCTGCCAGACTCTGCATTCGAACAGGCTGAGGATTTCGACGCTGTTCCTGCCGGGTCTCGGGAGTCGAATACGCACGAGGCTGCTGCCGACGCCGGCTACGCACACGAAGAGCAGTCGTACTACCTCCCACCATACGACTATGCCGACGATCTGAGATGCATCAGTGTGGAGGCTACGCTCGAGAAGATCAAGGAGCATGAAGCGGAGATTGCAGCGTTATTGAAGGAGGCGGAGTTTTTGCTGTCCGTCAGCGCCCACAGGCAATACGAATATTGTCATCTTGAGGATGCAGATGACGAGGAACGACGGCAGCGGCTGGAAGAACTCCAGCTCTTGCAGATCACCTACAATAAAATTCGTAGCCAAGCTGAACATCTGGAAACCAAGCTCATCAACTGGCGCTTGTCGCTACAGCATAAAGCCATCATGGAAGATCCCGCGACACTCAATAGCTCGGTTGCTGCCTGGTTGCCCAAGACCGCGCACGATTTCAGTACGCATAATCCAGCGCTCTCGATACAGGAGCTGGAGCGGACTCAGGCTGCTCTGAACGCCGAGATCAAGAGTTTTGAGGCAAGCATCGCATATCACGGCTACACACAGGAAAAGAAGGACCGCTGGAGAATGGATCTCGAAGATGGTAGGTCGCTGTTGCGTGTATCTGACAAGATAGTATGGGAGTTTGAGGAGATGCAGAAGGCAGCACATCGGAAAGAAAGCATACTGGATTCAAAGAATGACCACGTAAGAGAGCCTGAAGGTACTCAAGTGGCTGTCAGTGCAGCTACTGCTACGAAGACGTCGAATCAGGGCTTAGACTCTGAGAACTCATGATACCCCTCGTCAATGAAATGATTGCCCTCCACAAGTGACCCCTGGAGGCCTTCAGCCTGCTGTCCCTCCGCATCAGGCCCCTCGTCCCACGTCCTCTTCCCTTTGCCCTTGCTCTTGCCCTTGCTCTTGCCCTTGCCCTTGCTCTTGCCCTTGCCCTTGCCCCTGCCCCTACGCTCTGTCTTGGTCTCTCTGCCTCGCATGCAGCGGCATAGTAATCCCACGCTCTCCTCACCAACACCCGAGTCAGGAGGCCTTCAGGATGCTGAAGCATCGGCACTTTGCTCCCCTCGTCTCCAGCTCTAGGCTCTTCCACAATGGACACTACTAGGAATGGGGCGCCCAGGCAACCTGGGAGGTACTCGCGACATCGTGTCTGGGTCAAATTCCGACCTCGGTCATGTCTGTCATGTCGAACTTGTCGTGAATTGGCGTACGGCCTGATGGTAGCGCGGAAGGTCTTCAACGCATATTCGGGGCAAAAGGGTGCTGTCAGGTGCCATGATCCTGAGTCGCATGTGTCGGCAATAGGAGTACTGCCAGCCGCCACTGTGGAGACACTCGGGTCTGCCATTGTGGTCGGGAAATACGATGACAGGAGGGTAAGATTGTGGAAGTGTGGAATGTATGGATATCCGAGAAAAACGCGCGCGTGGGTATATATATGCACCATCTTCGATCCATGGTTTGGAGTTTGAATTGTTTACATTCATATATTTTCACGATGTGATTGGTGTTTCACTACGTCGAACCAAACGACAAAAACTCCGAACCACTCTTGTGCACCCATCACTGCAATCAATCAAGAGTTTGCACATAAAGGGTCCTATCTCAGCTGCTACGACAAGGTCCCTGATAAGTGTGATAAACCTAGACTCTGTTCATCCTGATCGCCAGGATCATGCGTGCCAGAATTGCAGACATAAGAGTTTTGGGCAGCGAGTCTCTAATCAGCTGCAAGACGCTCCAGTGCGAAGTGGCCCGTTTTGGCTTTCTTCCATTCTGGCAACCCATTGAATAAGCCACTGGCTTCCATCTTCAGATCGTGGCTGAGCAGGCCGGATTGCATCATCGCTTCGCGCCCGCGGTCTATGCGCTCATGTTCAGTCTGAGCGAAAGATTTCCATGCCAGCCGCTGAGCGTGTTCGGCTCTTGTGATGGACGTGTTCGCCTGCAATTCCAGATTTGTATCCTGTGCCACCTCAAATTGCACCATGCGAGCACTCAATGGTATTGCTTGCTCAAGTAGGGTGGCTGAAGTTATAGGATGCTCAGCACTTGTGCCCCTGCAAGGCTGAGTCGTGTCTATCAGGGGGAACTGCTCCAACAGACGAGACACACGAGGTGATTTGTCTATCTTTGGCCTGATGAAGTTCGAGTCTGCGCTTGTCGATGCATCAGGATAGTGTCGCATCAGCTTGAGTGGGTACGCCAGTTTGATCTCAGTCCTTCTAGGATACGGTCGCTGAAGCTTCGGCTTCCAACGCTCTGCATCAGCCCTGTGCCGATTCAGCTTCCTCTGCTGCTCCAGGCTGATCTGCTCTCTCGGAATAACAAGTTTGAGAGGCATGGTGTTTGTCTCCTTTGCGCTGACTGGCGGCGTTGGTGGAGCATTCTCACTGGGAATGTTAAGATGGCGGTCTAGAGGCGCTGCCGTACCTGGTGATATCGTTTGTCGTCGCTTCGTGGACTCGTTCCTGCTTATGCTTGTGCTATCGGACGGTGAGTGATCGTTTGGCGAGGGACGCTTGCGCGATGAGATGGATGTGAGTTGTGTCATGGTGTTGGTGTGACGGGTGATGGCTGCTGGTCGATTGCTATCACGTCGACGATCGCCAAGTTGCTGCAACGGTGATCGTGATAGTGAGGGTCGCCGCCTCAATCGTCTACAAAGGAGTGCAGACTGTGGTGTTGTGGTTAGCCAGCTGGCTGACCTTGTAGTCACAGAGCAGTCCATGGCTTACTGATGCAAAGAGCGAGACTACAGCTAAGTGAGTGAGTGCAGTAGGAGCGTGCGATGTGCTGTAGGTAGTAAGTCGCGGTGTTGCAGATATCAACGAGGGTGTTGCTTGTTGTAGTGTCAATTGAGGCAGAGCGGGCGTACCAGTGTATTGTTGATGGGTCTTGCCCTTTGCGGAGAGCAAGCAAGACAACCACGAGGCAGGTGGTCATGACTGGAAGACACGACGTACCAAGACAAAGGCTTTGTCGACTTCCTTGTTGATCTTCCACAGACCATAGCACGGAACGCACAGTGCCAGAAGTCAATGTTGCGTTAAGCTTTGGCTACAAAGGCTGGCTGCAGGAAGTGGCCCGCGACTGAAGACTCTCACCCAGCGCCTGCTTTTACTAGCAAACGCCGTAGCTGGCAAAGTGTGAGTGATACATCCACTGTCGCAGTTGTTAGTGAGGTGTTCGATAGCTGGCTGCTTGAGACAAACCCTGCTATTGCGCAAGGCGTATTTAGCTGTGTACCACGACAGTGCTCGCGAAACAGGCTCTTACCACCAAGCCAATGCAAAAAGGGAACAAAACATGACGTGCCAAAAGCTCTCTCGTGCAAGTGGAAAGTTGACAGCTACTGTGAGAGTAACACGAGACTGTATAAATATCCCAAGACCATGCAACAAAGCGCAGATAGGTCTCAAGTAAGAACAAGTGATGCCAACGCCTCGCTGAAGCAATGCTATGCAACCCGTACGCCACATAGGACCAGACGCCAAATCAGATCCAACAACAATTATACAACGTGCGTCTACCGCCGTAGTATCTCATCTTCGGCCATACTCCATTCCCAGCTGTCCTCTTCGTGAGCCTCCTCTTGTATCTTCCAGGATGCCTGCGTATGTGCAGCCATCACAGGTCCACCGTTGGCAGCAAGCGGGTACGATGCTTTATTCAAACCAGGAATACTGGTGCCAGCCGTAAGATTCCAGAGCGTAGTCCATATCCAAGATAACAAAGATGCAATAGGCGAAACAATAGGCGCCGACCAACTCTTAGACAATGCGCGATATACAAGTGTAGGAATAACAACGCCGCGTTTTGGTGCATCCATGTTAACGGCAAAAGGGTAAGGTGAGTAGCGCGCGAATTCGGGGTGACAATACAACTCGCTGTGATTGAGGTCAGCATGGAGTCAGGTCGGAGTGCAGGTAAGAGGAGAGAAGGTAGACTGACTGACTCTAGTCCAGAGATAGCAAGACGAAGATCGGAAATGAAAGCACGTACCAGGCGACAGTTTCGCTCGCCCACCAGATGAAGGACAGTGTTAGCAAGATCCCTAAAAGGGTGACACCACCCCACATCTTCAAGGGCGCGTTCTTGGCCTCTCGCTGCGTCCTGAGACGCTCGTCCCAGAAGAAGCTACGGAACCATCTCCAAGGAGAGAACTCAGGGCCGAGATCACGGACGATGACGGGTACCTTCTCGCCCGTCTCCTTGACCTCGATCTCTTCCATCCTTGTTCCCATTCTTCGCATGCCTCGACTCACATCGCGGATGTTCGTTTCTGTGGCTCGTAAATGCTGGTTTAGACGATGGATATTTATGATCTCAGCTTGACGCTCACGCTCAGCCTCATTGCGGGGCGCACTAGTAGGAAGCGGAAGACCCTGCAGTGTGTCCTCTTCCGCTTCATTGTCACCGAGAGGGGCCATGAGGTCTTCGAGTGAATGGATCGTGTCGTCGCCGTAATCGTGGCTAGCCCTTGCTTGCTGTACCAGGGCATGAAGTGCAGAGCTTGGCAGCTGCGGACAAGGCAGCGAAGGTTGAGCAGGTTCTGGCGAAGGTGGCTCGGCTATCTGCTGCTGGTTTTCTTTGGACGCCACTGATTGTGATGGCGAACGGCTTCTGCGTGGGCTGCCCTTCTTGAGCGATTGTGATTGCGGACGTGGAAGCTCGACTGGCTTGTGAGCGGTCCGTGGGCCAGGCGTATCTATCCATCCACCCATCACATGCGGCGTTTTGGGGTTACGGGGGGTTTGCTCCACCGGCATCGGCGTGGCATCGACATGTTCAGTGGTTGTTGCTGACGAAGGCACATCTGGTGTAGTTCCATCGTGTGGCGCGTCGTCCCGTTGTTCGCGCTGAGGTTGGTCTTGCGGAGTCGAAGCAGAAACTGCGGAGTGTTTTTGAAGAGACATGTTCTTCACTGTCTCCTCCTTCCCTTCAGCTGAAGTGGACGTTGTATCGGTCACGGCGGTTTGCGACGAGCTGTGAGGTTGCGTGGCCGGAGCGGTCTGCGGACGAGCTGGCGCAGTTCCTTTCGGGCTCGGTGTATTTGATACTCGCGCAAGGCGGCGCAGAAGGTCTTGTGAGTCTGTCCGTCGATTGCTGAGCGGCCTGACTGGCTGTCTCTCTGCGTTGGCCACTACGTCCCGCTCCACCACGCCCACCGTCTCTACGCTCTTCCTATAGACTGCAATTGGCGAATTCTCTTGGCCGAGTTCTGGCTGTGACTTGCTGAGCGATTGCCATGAATTTGTCCTCTTGCGCAGTTTCCTGACCGGCGAACCTTGTTCTTGCGATTGGGCTTCTGTGTTTGCTGTGCTGTTTGTGTATGTTTGTTTCCCCGCCGAAGACGGCGGCCGGCGCATTTCCTCTGGCGAGTTCTCCCGTATCCTATCCAGGCGGGCTGTAGCGACCCCTTGTTCGCGCAGGCTCTCGATCTCGCGCTCGCGTATGTCGTCTAGCTTTGTGTTGCGGGGGATGTATGGCGTGGATGCGAGGATGGATGCTTCGTTCAGGTCGAAGGTAAGGTCCAAAGAGCCCGAGTTGTCCTGGCGCGGCGTGCCCTGGTTGAAGCTCTTGTGCGAGAGAGGGCTGTCCTCCACGGAGCGACGCGGCGCATTGGATTCGTTGTGGCCGTACTGGTCGATAATAGTCTCATCGGGCGGCGCCGGCGTCTGCTGCGGCTGCTCGTCACGCGTGATGTTCCTCATCCAGTTCCTGTTCGACCGTCCCTTCCTCCCCCAGCTGGCAGGCGCATGTATCGCAGGGTCGGAGCGCGTCGAGCCGCTGCTGCTGCTGGGTGGACTTTTGATCGCAACGCGCGCATTGGCACTCGGTATGTTGCTGCTGTTGTGCGCATCGTTGCGCTCGAGATTGTCTATCGTCAGGCCAACCCGTGGGTGTGTGCGTGCCTTGCGGAAGGGTTGCGCTCTGCCGTTGAGAGCCTCGTTCAATCGTCGTTCGTCGCGCGCATTCTGGATCATGAGCCGCTCGAAATCGTCATCGCCCGAGAGCGATGTCAACCCTGAGACTACGGATCCAGAGTCTTGGGCATCTTCCTGCGCGTGATCATCCATGTCGAGAATCCCATCTGTGGCCCTGGTCGTGATGCGGGCGTAGCGCGTGCTTGAGACGTTTGCCGACAGCGCGGGGATGGGTTGGAGGGGCCGGCGCGAACTCATTAGAGTGTAATCGAAGCGTCGCAGTGATGCATAGTAGTTGAATCAGGAACCAGAGGGCGCGTTTTGTGAATATTGCTGTGCAAGTCTACAATGGTAAGCGTGTTTGCACGAGCCAGCGCGTTGTTGTCCTGGACTAGACGCGTCTGCATCGTGACTTTCACCGCTGGCTACGGAACGTGCAGCTAATTAGCTGATCGCTTGCAGGGGTGCGGCGGCTACTCAACGGCTGCTATCAGCACAGCGATAGGCGGCAGGTGCACCTCGCCTCCATCACCATGTTCCTACTACTAACAACATTGCGAAGATCGTCGAGTCACAGTTGAAAATGTTTTGCGTGCATATGTTCGTGGCATCATCCCTTAAGGTTCCTGATCATCAATAGCTTTCATCCTCCTCTCCACCATCTCTGGGTCTGCATTGCCATGCTCGTCCCTCCAAGCCTGCAAAACTACCTCGCGCATAATTCGCCGCGGTGCTCGCTTTCCCGTAAATAACTCAAACTGCGCAAATGCCTGTTCTGGCAACCAATCAAGCCCATCCATAAACGTCCATAACCTAGAAGGCTCATCTCGAATTTGGTTCATCAACGGTGTGTTCAGCGTTCTGTACGCAAGCTCCATCACAACGCCTCCTGTTGGACTCTTCAGCCATTGTTCCGGCAGTGTGAAATGCGGTGCTGGGTTGTCGTCAATTGGATCAGCAGGAATACATGAGAGTATGATTGTTGGCTGGCGGAAACCCTCCGGCCAGGGATCGTCTCGAGACTTCATCGTATGGAACATCGGTCGTGATCCCTGCACCGCGACGGATGGTACCAGACTGGCTCCAGCCGAGGATGAGACGAGACGAGTGAAGTGAACAACCAGATCCTCCGCCTTATCCAGAGTCCTGTTGAACACTACAACGTTCTTCACTCCCAACTGCAACAGCGCGTACACGGAACTTCTGGCCATGCCACCAGCACCAATGACTAGTGCACACGTTGTCGGCCGTACTGCGTTTGCAGGTGACAGCCCCCTTCGTATACAAGACCGGATACCGATCCATTCAGTGTTGTCTCCATGAAGCGCTTGAACCGATCCTGGTTGGCAACGCTCCTGAAAAAGCTCCAAATCACCTGGAACGCTGCCATCGCCGTTAAGATGACGAACAGGTATGAGAGTGTTGACAGCACCAATAGCCCGGGCGTGTTGGCTCAGAGAATCTGCGAGTGAGATGACCTCAATCTTGAAGGGCTGTATGACAATGCATCCACCAAAGTTCGGGTCATGCACAAACTCCTGCAAACTCTTCAGAGTCGAAGTCTGCACGCATTTGAACTGGTGAGGCATACCGCAAGCCGCGTATCCAGCATTGTGCATTGCTGGTGACAAGCTGTACTGAGTCCTTGCGCCGATTAAGTGCATCTTCATCAGATCGAACGTAAACGTCGAATATAGAGCTTGCGTAACTTCCCGTGCCGTTAGCCAGGAAGTTTCAGGATTATGCTCACATCTTGCTGCAAAATCCGGCTTATCTCGCACTGATTCTGGTATGACGGATGTGAGGTGTTTATTAAAACACGTCGAACGACGACCCGCTCTTCCCGTGTTGTGACATATTAGTGGAACGGTACTGTTTCTGGCGTGGATTTTGGACCTGAGATGATGTACGGAAGCATCATCGTCAACAGATTTGGCAGGGCGCGTAAAGCGCACAACATCGCAGCCCAGTCTCACTGCAGTCTCGTAATAGTTACCCCAAGATCGGTGATCCCAGCTCTTGTCTGCGTGAACATGGCCGATGATTTTGGATCTACCTCGAGATGCAATCAGCTCGGCCACTGTCTCCACACCAATAGATAGATCAATGGATATGAATTCAGGTGCCATCCGCAGACCATGGCGCACATGCTCAAGGTACGAACCTCGGCTGTAGTCTTTCGAAGCCGATGGCAGTACGTGGTAGAGTATGGGCACAACTGTGCTACGGCGTATTTTCGAGATGCAATTGCTGATATCGTCCGCTCGCTCGGTTCGAAGTCGCTGGTTGTGGGGGTCGAGTTCCGTGGGATCCACAACCACCTCAAAGGCATCGGAGCCGTATTCGAGGCTTTGGATATCAACGTCTTCAGCCAGCAAATCAGATAACGGTACCTGAACAGCGCATGTATATTTCCGCAGCTCCGTTGCGACGTCTGACAGAGGATACCCCGGTTCCAACGGGGGATTTGCGTTTCCCACCGATCCATCTGCTGTGTCGCGTGTCAAGATTAAGGACAGAAATTTCAAGAAGGTCCGTTGAGCCCGCTTCAGAGTGAGAAATGCAGGCACGATCGGTTGATCCGCCGGTGTATTCGACCGAGTGGGCGCATGTTCTGAGATGTTACAGAACTCATAATTTGAGCAACGACGCAGGATGGGAGCGCTGAAGGCAAGCATATCCCTCAATCTGCGAAGCTCGACTCCCCCAAGATATTCGTGTATGCTTTGCAGATCTCGCACGATGTGAATCACAGGATGTGTTCCGGCAAAGTCCTGCATAAGCAGCTGTCCGTTCCTTTCCAACGAGCCACCATTACAGACTATGATTGCCCCCTTATCGTGAGCCCGAAGAGCAGTTCGTAAGAGTTCTTCTTGACGCAGGTTGTGATTAGATGCGCCGAACTGTTTGCGATATTTGGCAGTGGAGAAGCCAGTTGCTTCTTGGAAGAGGTCATCGATGTCCACCACACGCCGTCTACATGCCATAGAGGCTATGACAGCAAGAGTTGACTTGCCAGTTCCGCGCATGCCGATGAGTACAATCGAGGCATCTGGCTCGAATACACGACGAATCTCATTCGAGGGTGAAGTGGGTACTGGGGTCTGTCGTGGGGTAGAGCGTGCGCTAGAGTTCATGGATGTTACTGATCTCTGGTCAGCGCACACACAATGTAGCATTTGTTTGACAACTAACATGAGTCCTCTATATTCGTCTTGCTCCGCTGGCGCGAGTAGAGGCCTCCAGACATGCTCACGTCGTGCAATGTCGACAGCGCACTTGTGGGTGAACAGCTATCCTCGCTCATGGCGGCAAAGGGCCTCTTCGTCCCTACTGCCGCAGACGCCATGGCGAGGATTTGAGGGATCCAAGAAGTCCCGCAAGATGTGTTTAAGAGGTCTCGACAATCCTGGAGGTCGTTGTGGCCTGTGGCTGACTGCAACGGTCTGCTTGGTTTCTCGGTATTTCTTTTACGCGCGATACGTTGGCCAGCTGAAGGGAACGCGATGCGCACAACATCTGGATCGAAAGGGTGTCCTTGCTCAGGCTACGCAGAGTTTTGTCAGCCTGGCAGGCAGGCAAATAGCTTCAGAATTGCAGGTGTGACATGTACTGGTACAGGTGGTTCCATGGCATGGGATGCGGTGTGAAGCGGAGGCACGACTAGAGGCTATGGATGAGAGTTAGCACGCCGTTAATGCCTCGGCGGATGAGAGTTCTCCCCGCATCCATCGCTCCAAGGACAGCCATACGCTCACACCCCAGCCACAGCACCCCGTTCCCCCAACATCAATTACTGAAGCGCATCGGGCGTGTAGCAAGGACTGCGAGAAGCGAAGCTGATTGAAATTCGAGAGGCAGAGTACGTTGTGTATCGCACGAATTCCTCTCAGGGCGAACTGACTGAGACGTAGGAGAGCACAGATGCAACAGCGAAATCTCTTATCCTCCCTCTGGACAATGCTCTGTTAATCCATTCTTCCGGAAGACTCTCATATCTCACAACTTCTGTGCCGCAGTATAGACGTTGGACGTGTCTATGTTTGCATGTAGTTGCGATAGGAGTCTCGTCCCGTGACGTATCCCGAACCAGGTCGTCTGAATTCGCCTGCAGCTGCTTTCAAGTCTGCGTGGCGCTGCTGGATCAATACTGGCCACCCCAGATCTGTCAGAGCTATCAAACGGCGCTCATGCCTGCACAGAGCCAGCAGAAGCGTAGATCAGCCACTCAGGATCCAGATAAGCCCGCCAAACGTACCAGAGTCTCGCGAGCTTGCGACCAGTGTCGAGTTGCTCGTGAGAAGTGCGATGGCGGTCAGCCAACGTGCTCAACTTGTTTGACGTCAAAGCGTGGTTGCACATACACGACGAACCCTAAGAAACGAGGCATCCAACCTGGCTATATCCGTGTTCTCGAGTTAGCATTGGCAACATTGTTCCAACAAAATCCTGAGAACGAGAAATATCTCAACGATGGACTAGCAAGAGAAGGTTTGTCTTCGTTGTTGCTTAGCCGCGATTCTAAAGAATCTAATAAGCTACACAAGCAATGGCGCAAGACACGCTTTAACAGAGATGTTGACACATTGCTGTCAGGAGGAGAACCTCCACGACACGACTCCGATCCGCCTTCCCCTCCCGGCGATGGGGATAACTCGGATGTCGATGAGCCAGCACTTGCTCCTTCCATCGTCAACGAACCTTTGAATCAGGTACTTCCATACGATCTGGTTTCCCCACAACCGCCAATCCAGCAAGCACCAGTATTGTCGCAGCAGCCTACTAGAGATAGTCTGCTGATAACCCTTCCTAACGACTGCTGGAAACAGATCGAGATATATTTTACATACACGCAATGTTGGCTTCCAATATGTGAGAAGCACGACACACTGAAGCTGTCGTACTCATATCCTGCAACAGGCATGCAGCTGTCCTTCGACACGCCAGACTCAGGCTCTCATGCGGAACTTTGGAGTATTCTGGCTGTAGCATCGATCTATGAATCGACCAATGCAAACTCCACCAGCCACCCTGTCCAAGGTTCGATGACACCAAAGCAGCTCTACGATGTTGCCAGATCCTTGATTCCATCCGAATTGGGCTCATTCGATCTTGGACACGTCAAGGCTCTACTGAACCTTGCGATCTTTAGCATTGCCCAATCGTTAACCGAGGCGGCCTGGTTTCTTGTTGGTTGCGCTTCGCGAGTACTTGAGAATGTCGATCAAGTTTCACTCATCCCTAGCACACGGCGGATGCACGTATTCGGAGGCTGCCTTGTCTTGGACAGCATGCTCGCCTTGCAACTCGGAAGGCGCCCTTACTTTCGGAAATCTGATATCGAGCAGCTTGGGCGCATTGACGAAGACGGTCTTGAGGAATGGCAACCATGGTCTGGTGGCTCTAGTGCCTCACTGCAACAATCGAGAACACCTCTTTTGGCTTTTAGCAGCTTCCGGCATCTTCTCGATATACTTGACATACTCGTCACGAGTGAGCTTGCGTCGGCCTCGGGCCTGCCGATACAAGACATTATTCAGCGTCTGAGTGACTGGAAGGCCGCATTGCCCCCTAAGTTGGATTACTTGCAATCCGAGATAACACCCACGCCGCCGACACCTCCAGCGGTGCTATTACAGCTAACGTACCACTGCACCGCGTTATCCATAATGCCGAAACAACCTTGGTTACAACGGATCCTTGAGTTACTCGAGCCTTCGCCCAACAGGCTGAGTCTGACAAACCTGCCTCCTGTTGTGCACTGTCTTATGGGAATCATAAAACGACACAGTGCCCACTTCCTTTCAGATCAAGCCTTGCACACTCGAATGCAGAAGCTCCAGACCGACATTGATCGAACTTGGCGGAAGACAATCCCAGACATCCGGTCTCCACCATTGCATTCGAGACAGTCAATCGCTGTTATGCAAATGCCAACACCTCAATCTCTCTCTGGCAGCCACGCAATAGGTCAAGCTTCCGGAGCCAACGACACTCGTGTTGCAGGAGCTCAAGGCAGCGGCAGCATTCCAGACGTGCTGGCTCCAACCCAGCAGATTGAGTCTTTCCTCAACGCATCTCGCGTAGCACAGCCCGATCCTCGCTATCCAGACATCCCGGGAGATCTCGAAAGCTTTTTCGATGACTTGGCTTCACTTGACAGTACAAACAAGTTGGAAAACCAGCCACAATTCATGCAAAACCTTGGATTCGCCCCAGATGCCAGTATGGCTGATCTGTTCAGCGAATTCATCCCGATGCAGTCATCGGCGTTCATAGGGCAGGATTCTGCTGATCTTGGCCATCTGGATCACTATAACTTCTACGACCCAAGCTGAGCGACGAAATTCGGTCCGTATGGTAGCACTATCAGGAGAAGCAGTTGACCTTGTCATCGGAGCCTTTGGTGGGACACTGTAGTCGTCGGCACTATTCTAGGTGTATGAAAAGCCCTTAGGTCAGCACTGATTGCCTCCCATGGATCCTGGCTTGTTCACTCTCATCCTCGAAAAGAGTATTTGCCGAATAGGGAAAGTGTTCCTCCAGACTAATGTTTCCGTTAGATTGTCACCTACGTTCGATCGTCATTAAGGATGGACGCTGAGTGAGCATCACGTCGAAGCAGGAACGTCCCCGAAGATTGTTCCATATCCATTGGTGTAACAAGCTCACGCTTTGGAGAACAAGATGGGAGACAACACTCCGCCGTCACACCAATATGCCTGACAAATTATCAAGGTCGCAAATGTGGTGACGAGCGCACTAGAAAGACGGGCCCATGCTGAACATGCTTCACCGTTGAGTGAGTGATCTCCGTTAGGCTGGCAAGGCGATTCGCGATGCGCAGAAGAAATGGTACAAGGGTTGGAACAAAGAGGCTCAGCAAATATTGCCCTTTTGGTGGTACATCTGCTACATCGGGCAAGACATGTGATCGTGCGCACAGCTGACGGCTAATCTTACTCGGCGAAAAACTGCCGACAAACGCATCGCTTAGACAAACTCTCACGATAGAATCCAAGCCTTTGCAGCTATGATCTGGAGTCACAGTGTGAATTGCAAGGCTGCCATGCTGTCCTGAGGCTCGCGCGCAAGCCTCAATTATCCAAGCCCGAAGTCACTACACCTCATCTTTGGTGTTGTTGTCATTCGATACAAGCATCGCGTACTCGTCAATGCTCAATTACGCTTGGGTAAGTTGGTTACCCTTTGCGCTGCTAGTGCGCCTTGTTCAGGCATGGATTGGGTCTCCAGAGTGAAAGAACCTGCTTCCCAGCGAAAAGACGCGCACGCACCTTCAGACGGCGGATCTTGGGCTCACGATCTGCTACAGAAACCTTCGATTCAGCCATCAGATGCACAAGACTGTGTGTTGTATAGGCGCCCAGGGCTCCAGACCAAGCTGCTTTGGGTGATGGTGTACGTGAGCCAAGGCTTCCCCACACGGATGCTCGGATCCATGGTGCACGATGTGTGGACCTCACCTCTTCGCTCCGCTTCAGCCTCTCTGCGCCATTATGGAAGAATCTGACCAAATGAGCGATTTTTTGTGCATTGACTGTTTTTGCGCAGAATGCAAAAATGCGCAATTGTCTGGCAGATGCAAACGAACAGAGCGAAGACGAGCATTGACGGGATAAATGCTTGGGTTCAAGTCTTTCGCGACAGCCTCAATGACTCTGCCGCGCTTTCTAACGCATGTAGAGAACTAGCCGCTTGAGCCCTGCCACGATACTTATAGACGTATGCTGTGCTGGTATCATCGTTCCACTTGTTTGTGTTCTTGGTCACTTGGCTGCAGTACTTGACAACCTTACTGGACACTCATCGATGGCATCACCTCCGCCTGGAACTATCGTGCGAGACATCTGGATCCCATTGGATGAAGCTTGAGCTCTTGGGGCTGTGCGAAGGAAAGCGGGCCGGGGGCACTCGTCGTTCAATCCTTGGAAGTATGGCAACCAGGATCAGGTCAACGAGGCAGAAGAGGCCTGAGCAGGAATGGTACATATACTTTGTTTACCCTCACCACTCCCTTTACCAAGGTCAATATCATATCGTCGAACTTGTCTGCACTCCTTGACCAACTCACGAACTTGCTTCAATCGCAGTCAGATTTGAGACAACATGCTTCCCAAGCTGTCTATCCTCGCTTTTGCGAGCGCCGTACTGGCCCAGACAAACGGCACTGTCCCGTCTCTCACTGAGGCATTGAACTCGTCCAGTCAGCTCACCAGCTTGAGCGGTGTTCTCGCACTTCCAGGACTCGCTCAGCTTGTTGAGTCTCTCAGCAACGCACAGAATGTCACCCTTCTTGCGCCTTCGAATGAAGCCTTTGCCAGTTTGGGCAACGAAACACTTGGTGCTCTGTCTGCAAACGAGGGACTGCTCACTGCTCTGTTGCAGTACCACGTCCTGAACGGCACAATTCTGTCATCGGCCATCACTAATGAGAGCACATTCGTTCCAACTCTCTTGACCAACCAGCTCTTCACCAATGTGACCAGCGGCCAGGTCGTCGAGGCTACTACCTCCAATGGCAACGTCACCTTCTTCAGTGGTCTGCTCTCCAACTCATCCGTTGCTCAGGCTGTAAGTCGACCGCATGCTAGCAATTGAGATTGTTACTGACATATTCCAGGACGTCAACTTCACCGGTGGTGTGATTCACGTCATTGACCGATTCCTTGTGCTGCCTGAGAATGTCTCGAGCACCCTCACGGTCGCCAGCCTTTCCTCTCTTCGCGGCGCTCTGAATGCGACCGACTTGCTCGATGCTGTCGACACTACACCCGACATCACCATCTTCGCTCCTTCCAACCAGGCTATCCAAGACATTGGCTCTGCTCTTGCCAACCTCTCCACAGAGGACATTGCCAACATCTTGACCTACCACGTTGTTAACGGCACTGTCGGCTACTCATCCGGTATTGAAAATGGCACCGTTCTTACTACTCTCAACGGCCAGAACCTCACCATCACCATTGGCGACGAGGGTCGCATCTTTGTCAACAGCGCGCGTGTTACCATTGCCGACGTCCTGGTCGCTAATGGTGTCGTTCACGTCATCGACGAGGTCCTTAATCCCTCGAACGCTACTATCGCTGACCCATCTGATGAGGAGGGTGAGGGTGCGTTTCCTGGTGCAACCCCCGCCTCCGATGTGCCCTACACCTCTGGCCAGCCTTCTGCCACCACCTCGATCAACCAGGAGGCTACCAGCAACGCTGCCTCTGGTACCTCCCCCCCAAGTACCGGTGCTGCTCCTGCTGCCATGAAGACCGGCTCTGTTGGTGCTGCTGCTCTTTTGGGTGCTGCCGCTGCCTACGCGTTCAACTAATTTGGACTGTCAAAATCTGCGCGCTTATGACAGACTGTGTATCGCGTGCTCAGCGACTGCGCAGTGTGGTGAAGTCGAGGCGGTCGGAATTTGCATTCGGCGATCGTTATACTTTCTGTACTATATCTTCGTGACGATTGATATAATGAAACCTTTGTCTTTCAACTGTTAGTATCTGCTCTCTTATGACTTGACCTATACAATCTGTTGTTTAGAATTCAGACACGATTGGTAATGGAATATTGAGTTGCCTAGTTGTGAAAATAAGACCTCCTCCGTCCTGGTGCGGCTGTGACTTGTGCCAAATCTGTTCCTGCCAGATGCTCGAGCTGTGACAACTCCAACAACGATGAGTTCGCACGGTTACAATTTCCGACTTGACAGATTGGATCCGGCGTGCTCCATGTTTCAATGAGCTACTGCACGCGATCACCAACCGTTTGCGGAGCCAACGACTCGGCAGGCTCCGAACCATGGAAACGAGGGCCTCCGCCTGAACACAATTTTCACAAGTCCAACGCTAGGATTTACGACCTATTAGTACAGTGACCAGCAGCTGTCAGATGAAGCGTTCTGAGCTTACCCCTTTCCCAATGTCGCGACTCGCAACTCATCTGATTTCGATAACGTCCCTCAGAGCTCGGTCGGTTGGGGAAGGAGCCGCAGACCTCTCGCTACGGCAGACTCCAAAGGCTTCTGTTGTGCAATCCCAGAGCCAAACAGGGCAGCGGGCACGATACCATGTTGCTTTGCAACACAGAATAGCGAACACATTTAATCTGTTGTGCGGGTACTTGCCTCAGTAGGTTCAGCCTGTGGGACGCGGCGCCCAGCTTGCGAGATGAACTATAGTAGAAGCGCGCCATAGCGTCTGTTAGGTGTTGCTGCTTCAACAGCCCATAACATTGAAGCTCTTTGTGACATTAATACGAGGGGTCCAACTTCGGAATCTTAATTGTTGTCCGTCGGTTTTGCAGGGTTGCCTACAACTCACCGTGCATGACAGAGGTCAGGAAGACCCTGCTGTTGGTGCAAATCTCAGGATCATTGTCTTGGTCGGCCGCGTCACATCATCGACAACAACACAAGAGCAGCATCCCATTCAGCTCACCACAGCTGCGGGTGCATGCAGTCGCGCCAGTCACCTTCCCAGCCATCTGCAGGCCTGAGCTCTCGATTGGCGAGAGGAGGGGAGATCAGCAAATCTCGATCGCCGACCAGGAGCAGCGGAGCCGGCTCATTCGTCAATCTTTGGGATTTGAGTCCTCCACTCCCGCAAAGTTCCCAGGGCTTCGTCACGCCTATATCACGGCACTTGAACTTGGCATTGTCCTTTGTATCGACTGATTATGCTTCGTGCTCAATGCTACAGGACTTGGAACACAAGGGAGACACCACAAGCAAGCCTTCGTTCCCTAAGTTTGACATTGCTTTCTCTCCTGCCGCCATCCGTCAGGTGCCCGCAGAGAACGTTCACGCGTTTGTGGCGCGACATTGGTCGGTAGCGATAATACCGAACGCCCAGGGCAATCTCCACCCAACATAGACAGCTCCGAAGCTTTGTGGCTTGCCAGAGTTGGCGGCCATCAGTAGCGTAGTAGCTACGGTAATACTATGAAAGAGCCAGACGTTCAATTTCTGCACAACTGCTTCGCACATCTCTTTGCTGTCAACTTACGAAGCGTTTCTCGCATCCTACTGGTCAAGTCGAAGCCAAGCGCATTTCATCGTCGTCACCAACGTCCTGCAGCAGTGGAGACCCGTTCGATCAGGATTACATTGCGATTCAGGGTTTTAGATAGACGATCGATTTACCCGTCCGGATAAGAACCTTCTTCCAGCGCTGAATCACATCGCATGTCTTGATATTCTCTTAACGGTACTCATCCTACTCTGTGTACCTCAGGTTTGTGTAACCAGAGCACAATCACATGGCCACGAGTCAGCACCAACTCTACCACTGCCTGGAAAACGTCCTGTTACCGACCTGGATTCGAGGATTCTAACCATGCTAAACGTACTGGCTCCAAGGGCACACAAAAATGAACAGACCTATAGTGATCTGTAAGTCTTGTTAATCATCGAGGCCGAAACCTATTCATCACTTTACAGTCTCTAATTACGAAACTAATGTGCGAAATAGATATCATGCACCAAGATCGCAACCGCAGTCCGCTATCTATCCTGACGCTCAGAAGCAACCTCGATCCTTCTCCATGGGTAGCAGTGTTGCACGCGCTTGGCAGTCCATGGATCTGAAGTCGTCTGCGCGCACTTCTGCGCCACGCGCTCCTACACAGAAGAACACAGACCTCCTCAGCATAAGCGATTCGAATATCCCAACAAGATCCCTTTCAGTGTCTAAGGCTGTACCCAAACGCGCAAATCCGATTGCATCGAGTAAAGCATCTGTGCCGAGTTTGTCTGATTACTGGAAGCCGCAAGACCACGAAGTACCACACCTAACAAGAACCCCATGGGAAGTCGAACGTTATAAAAGACACTCTACACGGAGGCACTCGGGCCCTGAAGCGGGCTTATCCACTCGCGTGTTCAAGAAATTGCCCCGAGAGGTGTACGATTGCATCGTAGTCCAGCTAGAGCAGATTCACCTTCAACAGGAACAAGCATGTCCATCGTGCTACCTCAAAGACCTTTACAGTTTGTCACTCACGAGTCGCGCATGGGACCGAGCCGCTACGCTGCAGATATATCGCAAAGTTCATGTCGTTGGCCATGACGATCATTCACATCCAGCGAAAGCAAGGATCAAAGGACCAAGTAGACTGAAGCTACTCAGGAGGACACTTCGCGATCGCCCCACGATGGCGCGTCAAGTGCGTGAGCTACATTTACCGGATTTTCAAACGCTGTACCAGCAAGCGAGCATTGAACGTGAAGTGATTGTCGACCTTGTCGCGTCATTGGTGATGGCTTGCCCGTCCCTTGAACGTCTAGTTGGCTTCCACATTCCGTTCACTCAGTCCTTCGACCGTCTGTCTTACGCCCTAGCGACGAGGACGAAACTGAAAGAGCGAGTGTGGTTGCTCTCTGAACCTGAGGAAGACTATTCGGATGGAGAGAATGATGACAATGTCAACAGCTACTATCTGGCAGCTCGCGACCCGACAGAGCGCTTCCTGGACCTCAACTCAGGGCAATCTTTGTTGACCACGCTGGTGCTACATCGCAACTCAGGAGATTTTGCCCCCAAGCTCAACTTCCGCGCTATCATTGGAACCTTTCAGCAGCTGCCCATGCTGCAGCACCTCTCAATCTCCGGTCTGCCAGCGGCATCGTTTACGAACATGGCTCTGAATGCCCTCCCTTCAAGACTGCAATCCCTACGCCTGGAGAACCTGCCCGGCATCAACGACAAAGGCCTGCAACGATTCGCAACATCACATCTCTCTGCCGCCCTCGAGAGCTTCACACTCATCAATCTTGAACTGTCGAGTTTGATTACGATCACAAACATACTATCTGAGCATCTCAGCAAATTGAAGCGTTTTTCAATAGCGCAATACAGAACACCGGATTTGGGCTCACGCATTTCAATATCCGACTTTTATGGTCTATCCTTACAATACATACATTTCGAGTTCCGCTCTCAGTCCGGACCAGCGATCGATCCCTTCTTACCAGAGTCACAGAAATCTATGGATTTCCCTTTCTCAAACCCGGAGCCAATCTCGTGTCTTGCTACATCCTTACTGGCAATGAACATCAAGGAAGGCGCCTTTCCAGCTCTTCGCAGAGTAAGAATACCTCACGATCCACAGGGCCTTGTACAAGCTCTCTGTAAGCCCCGCGCAA
This sequence comes from Nothophoma quercina, assembly GCA_021642125.1. Lineage (NCBI taxonomy): Eukaryota > Fungi > Ascomycota > Dothideomycetes > Pleosporales > Didymellaceae > Nothophoma > Nothophoma quercina. Next base: position 141,458 of record JAKIXB010000007.1, on the reverse strand, counting down.
CTGCACTACTGCCCTCCGACACATCACCCTTCACACGACCAATGCAAAAGTCCGGCGCTCACGGATGTGCAATCATGGTTGACGCACACGCCTCAAACCGAGAAAGCTCCCACGTCGTCCCTCTCAGTCCTCGTGCCGACTCGGCGATCGATTCGCCCATCTTTGATACCAGCCCGTCCTCTTCAGTACTCACACCTTCCAAGACTCGCCTCGCAGCGCAAGCCCGCATCTTGGCAGCTCGCAAGATGCCTTTCGTAACAGTGCGCGTGTTCGATCCGGAAGGAGAAGTTCGCATCGATACTGCGATCGGTGGGTTCCTCGGAGACATCAAGAGCAACATAGTATATGATTTGAAGCCGGACGCAAGTCGATGGCCGGGCAACGGTGACCAGAGCGGTCCACCTCAGCCTGAGTGGATTACTGGCATCGAAGACCTGGCAGATGAGCGCACGCCGCCGAACGATAGGTCGCGCGAGCGTTATTGGGGTATCTGCGGACATCGTGTTGGAGGTAGAGTTGGTTGCAACACTGTAAGGGTCGATGAGTTATTCTAAGAGCTCGATGTAAGGGTTTAGGCGAAACGAAGAGATATCTAAGTCCTAACATGTTGTGTGGGCAGGTCTTTCCAAGTCTAACCTTCTCGATGGATCTTACAATCTCTGGCAAATAGCGGAATATCGACCAAACTGAAACACATCTGGGCTCCACTGCTATCCTCTTGCCGTCCACAGCGCTCCGTACCGTTCCTGGGCACGCGATTGATCGGTAACGTTCAACGTCCTTGGAGCAGTAAAGTGGCAAGAATCGTGATGGCATAGTTACTAAACATTCTTCGCTTCCAGCCTCTCAAATTCGACCGTGTACATCTTTCGAACGGGTCCACTCGCCGTAATCTCCGATTCGTATCCTACGATAGTGGTTACACGGTCCAGGATCCATCATGACATCCTCCATCTGTCGAGGCAAGGTAACCCCATATTCTCCGATTCGATCACCTCGGCGCAAACATACACCCGAACGAATGTCCAGCTTAGCAAGCTCCCTTGCATCATTCATGACTCTTGGGCCTATTTCTCCAGATGTTCCGATTTGCTCACAACTTGTTGTCCGCATAGCCTTGCTCCTCGGGGTGACTGAGAAGCCAACGGAGCAGCTCCGTTGGGCAGATTGCATGCGCCCAAAATAGGAAAACGATACTGTACGTAGTGGGTTAGCCGCGCTGGAATTTCCCTGCGATATTCCCTATATCACTTTGCAATGCACTGCTTCTGTTGTTGGTGATGGTGATGAACATGTTGAAGTGAGCATCTTCCGATAAAACCGAAGATCCGGCCACACGCGAATACGAAATACGAGAGCAAGGCTGATTAGTAAACTTCAAAGCAGAACCGCAGACGCCGCGGAGGCGAACAATGGAAGACAGAAAGAGATGGTGACACAACAGAGGATAAACCTGCGAAAGCGCAACGATGTTTGGGGCCTATACGATCCAATGAGGCTGCAAGACGTTTCCGCAACTGCATTCACTGCCAAGCTAACATTCAACCACATAACGATCAGCTTGGTCGTTGAGAAGCAGACACGACAGGGTGGCTGTCGAAGAGTATGGATTGGACATGGTAAGAAGTATTGGATTTCAGCCGTGCTGTCATGCATCAATTCAATGGGCTAATCAGTCGACCTTCGAGTGAGGCATTTGAGGTTCAGATGTCTCACAGGATTGAGTCCTTGCTGCAGTGCTCGGTGCAGCCACTCACTGCAAGACTTAGGTTGGTGGGCTCAAGCTGGGATGTATTGCAAAGATATCGCATCAAGCCGTATGTGGCTTCCGTCGTTGACCTCATCAGTTCAGGGGCTCCTTTCCCGTTTTCTCAGCAACTGCTTCCACCATAAGCACAACAACGGGTCCAGATTGCGCTCGCTCGTACAGAGCAACTGCTGATCCATGCCTGTCGGCTACTGTACCCCCATCGTTCGAATCATGAACACTTTACAGGAACGTCACAGCAGCGTCGTACCCGTGGACAGAAGCATTTTGACGCTCATAAGAAGCTCTACTTCAACATTATTTCCGCAACAGTGTGGGGTTCGGAACGCCGCATGCATGATCGGTGTGCGGGACGGGAGACTCACAGGTTCTCTCAGTCCTTGTTTCCGACTGCTGATGGACCGGTCCGCGGAGCCAGATTTCTTCGTGGGGGACGTGCTACAGTCCACCAGCTTACTGATCAATCAGTACAGTCGAAGGCTTTTCGCAGTAATAGGCTGCCAACTTCTCGAGGAGACTACGCGAGTAATAATTAGGCTGCTTATACACTGGCTCCACTTTGTTACTGACAGTCCGCGGCACTTTCCATATCAGAGAATCCTTCGAACATCCATCCACTGATCCACGATCCCACCCACCAACTTCCCACCAGGCTGGACCACCCGAACGAGCGCATATTGCAACAATGACCGGTCTCGGGGCCACTTCTTGGAAGTTGAAAAATTCCTTCCCTCCAGGCGCGAAGAGCTGAGGAAACAGCTCGCGCCTTCCAGCAACGGCGCGCTGCAACCGCGCCTACAACTTCTTCCCTCCAGTGGAACAGCTTATCGTACGTTGTTCTGACTCGGCAATGGATCGGATGCAGATATAGAAACATCCGACGGTAGGGATGGAGGCCTTAACGAATGCGTTCTGGCAGAGATCCAGGGCAAGTCCACCGATCGTCGGTCCGGAACGCTTCATCCGACAGAGCCTTGGCATCACGATATTCCTGAGGTGGGTACAAGAAAGGGTCAAGAGTGTGGGCTTTTGACGTGAAAGTGCTGCTACGGCTTATCTCCGCGGCACCGGACCAATATGTATACAGCCTGCGCCAGTCGTGACTTGGACAGAATCTATTGGTACGTTCCTTCCGACCTTCAACAATCGTGTCTATCGTACTTTGCTTACAGCGTCGTCATAATGTACAATAACGCCGTTTGTACGCCTTCAGAAATGCGGGACAAAGACCCCCTCGCTATTCTCCTGCACGCGAGCTCCAACGATTGACGAGCCCAAGGGATATATGCAGGACACCATCCAGTACAATAACAGAATGCAAACGACCGCCAAAAGGAATTGCTGTTCGATCAGGCCCTTTCCGCAGACGCCCTGAAAGATAGAAACGACGCCCACTTATGCCTGCACCGGCTTCATCGGTACCATGCCCTCCAGTTGCGGCATGATCTCGAGTATCTTGGGATCCAGAGTCCAGTTATTCAAGTCGGCCACAGTACTTTCGAACAGTGGGGTCATGCGTGTATAGCCCGCCTCAATATCCCAGTAATGGCAAGAATTATCCGCATATGGCCAAGTAATTCCGATGGCGCCGACCAGAGGACCGACCGAGAACTCTCGAGGACGCTGATACAGAAGCTGACGTACATGAGGCCTATCAAAAGTAAGTACAAGGCGTTACCAGCTCGATCGCAAGAACATACCAAGGCACAAGGTCAATCAAGATATCATACGGCGACACATCCTGCTTGCCCATGGGAGGCATCAGCCATTCTGGATTCGAGTTCATGTGTCCCACATCCGGCCAAATCAGCCACTGCAAGATAGTCAGCCTCGATATTCCTATTCAACTAGTATGGCACTTACACGCATCAGTTTGGACAAAACCCAAGTGGAAGCAAGACGGACAGGAAGATTTGCGGTCGGCAGAATCTTGTTCACAGTTCGTGCGCACCAAGCTGGAACTGTCTGGTTATCCTGAGGATCCGCGAAGCCCAACAGGAGGGAGTCCACATCTATCTCGGACCCCCCAAATATCTGCGCCTCACTCCACCCATTGGCAAGCAGGTCCATTTGCTTCCTCCGATAGTACGCGCAGTCGAAGCCAAATTTGCTTAGGGCGTTTGCGGCCGTTTCGAGGGTCATTGGCGATCGATTCATGGGCGTCACACCGTCAACTGCAGCGTCAGGCGCAAAGTTCAAAGCGGCTTGGCTGTGCTCCCGACTTCTGGATTTGTTAATACACACCCCCAAAGGCACCTAGGTACTGGTACTGGACCTGCCTTTCTTCGCGTGAGGAACCATCATAAGAAGATGCGCCCAAATTCGGCATCTGTCCCACAAACTGCTCGCTGCCCGGTGTCCCGAATGATTCATGCTCTGGAATGGCTGGTGTCTGCTCATTGGAATCCTGGTCTGTCAGACGTTGTTTACGATCCAAGTCAGCGGAACTCACCCCAAGTGCTCGCTTAATCTCATCGACCGAATGGTGCGCGAAACCATTTTTCTCGAGCTCGGACGCCCAATTCGCTGCCGCAGCTCTGTCTGGTGCCATAGCCAGCAAGGACACTACAGACTTCATGTCCTCCAGTTCTTTTGCTAACCGTCTAACATGCGCTCGCAGTTGTGTCGTCGTCTTTCCATCTTCGGCCACATCGTACACACAAATCAGGTTCTTTGATTGGCATGTGTTGCATTTTGGTCGAACACCGTCACACTGGAATCGCCCGTCAGCAACCCTACTCTTACGCTGCAGAGTGTACGTACCTTTGATTTACGCTTCCGGCAGCTTTCACAGGCTATGGATGTGATCTTTCCACGAGGCGTTCGCAGAGCATAAGTGCCTGATATGGGAGACGAATGTTGGCCGCGAGCATTCGCAAGGGCGCCTCCAAGTCCTTGTTTTGGTGCCAGCGGGGCTTTGTGGCCTGCGTTCGCGGCCGCTGATTGGGGGCGAATCACAAGAGTCGACTGTGAGGTGTCAAGGTGGAGTTGACCTTGGCTTTGGTCCCAGTTGTCCTGACTGATATTTGGTCAGCAAGTTCCAGATTTGATCGACAAGAAATTCACAGAATTGCCAGGTCTACAGGGTGCTCGACATGATGGTTGTTGATCGGCGGAATGTGGCCGACCGTAGGCGACATCGGTCGTATTTTCAAACCCCGCGCAACACCTCTCAAGTTTTCTTTATCCGGCAGATTGGCCAACGCAATGTCGAATCTCCGGGAACACGCGTATATCGTCGAACGAGAGCCAGTTTCAGGAGATCATGGGTAGGCAAGGGCGCACCTCCATGTGTCGTGTTGGACGTCCGCAACCGCGCACATCCATGTGCGTTTGTCGCCTTGCAGATCTTTGCCCGAACAGTCAATTCCTCTGAGATTTGCGACCACTTCTTGGCAACATCGGATGCTGTGCAAGTCGACTTGAATCGCATTCCTCTGGCAACGTATACAATCGATGACGTCGATACGGAGGGTAAACGAGGTCCCTAAGGGTCGCAAGGTGGGGTTTGTTGGCGTCGTAGTGGTTCCCTTAACGAATTCGGCTGTTGTGCGGTTTTGGTGTACGGAAAGCGCCGACTAAGACCAAGAAGCAGCCGTTGCGTGGGAGAGATTCGAAACTGTAGAGCATCCAGGAAAGCAGAGCCAGTCGAGCATATACCATGGGACAAAGTCGATGAGAGATGCGGACATACCCTTGAAAACCTGCAGCTTGGACCACAGCTTCTGATGCTCGACGCATCATGCGCGGGTTCTTAGGGTTCTCTTGTGGTAATCCTTCCAATGCGTCAGGCAGGCTGTTACTGCCATACCAGTAGTTGACCCCTGCAACTTGTCAATGGCTATTCAGAAGATGGTATGGTACATGCTTACCAGGAGACGAATTGTTCGATTGTGGAGGCATGAATGCAAGCATTTCCTTATGCGAACGTCGGACAGAAAAGCTATATCGATGTCTGAGAGACGAAAGGAATCTTTTCCGCTAAAACCATGTGGATGATCAGCCCTGCATTTCGGGGAATTACTCTGTATATCGCCTGCTCAAGCAACGAGTATAGGAAACGATTAGCGCTTGGCCCAAAGCTATTGCGGAACTGCTGACAAGCACTTTGAGCTGGAACGAGGTTTCAAATGCGTCGCCCATCTGAACACCAAGCAGATGGCCGACGCAGGTCGATCTAGTGTCCTAGCGCACCACAGCCATCGACCGCGGGGAAGTCGGCTTAGCGGACGGCACTGTCTGACTAGGCCAGAACGGCCGCTTTCCAAAAATGTCACCAGGGCATACGATTTCACCCTAGGAATCCAAATTCAACAAGCTTCCATGGCCGGTTGTCAGTGTTGCCTTCACCAAGACTACCCTACACTGGGACCATTTGTCGTTTGCAAAGAGATGGTCACCAGACCTAAGGTACATGGTCTTGGTGTTGCTGCATCATTTAGAGAGTTGGGCCGGGTGGCGCGCTGGCTGACAGTTGCGAACTCTCTGACAAAGTGACGTGCGGTATTCGCACATCAAGTGTATTGGACACGACACGTTCAACAGTGTTCGAGACCCATATTTTGGCAGACTTTCACTGACTTGTGGACACTGGGCTGCATGTCATCCAGGCTCGTCCACAAAACGAGGGGTGTGTCGCTGGCCCAAGCTGGCAGGACGATAATGAGTATTCGGTCCGATACACAAGGACTTAGCTGGTTGCACCGCCGCGCTGCAGTAAGGGATTGGCCATGAAAGCCGTCTCATTGTCTCGGTCCTTGTGACGTAGCTCTTAGGCCTTGCCAATGCGATCCTTACAACCACTTACCTCTGAAGTTCGGATACCTAACAATCGACCTTCGCAAATCGAAGCTGGGCACTGGGCAGGAACATGCTCACCCGCAGGGTGCATTAGTGCGTTGAAGACCTCCGATCAATCTCAAGCATCGTAACGCCGCTGCCCCCCTACATCGCATTCGGAAATCTCCACGACACTGGGAGCGGAAAGTTTGCAGTCCATAACTTAGCGGCCCAGGGCGGTCTATTGCCTCGACAGGACTTGCCATTGCAACCGAGCCTCAAGAATGGAGTAGACGGGCAGCCATGCGCGTCTTCCCTACCGTACTTGGTATATGGCTGATAGGGTAGAGAGCGGTGAGAGTGTGTACCGGAGATTATCACCGCGGGACCCGGGTCACTACAACGGACAAAGATTTTCGCGAACCCTTCGGTTACAGTCGTACTGGAGGCTCTTCCTCATTGCCAGCTATTCTTACAATTAACATTGAGCAACAGTTCGAGGTAGGGTTTTGGTCTTGACCACAAAGAGCAAGTCGACCCTCGCCCGCTCCCGAGGCTACTGACGAGAACGCCTCCAATGCCAGGTACATTGACTAAAGGTCTTGTGATTGGCTCAAACACTCTCCCAAGGTCGCAGCTGTATTTCGCCGAGTTTCTCGCCGTGAATGCTGGACTGAAGTATCACAAATATCCTACAAGAGCGGGATGAAGCAGCAGCCCTGGATTGTGAACAACATCTGCAAGGACCATTATTCACATCCCTTGGCATATGATGTTTTGCCACATCTTCCAAAGGCCCACACGAACAAAGTATCTGGAGAACGAGTTCATCGATGTCGGTTGCCACTTTCAGCAAGTTTGCTGTCGCAACGAGGAATGGTCAGGCACAATTCGTCCCCGCACGCAAGAGTTCACAACCTTAAATTCTTGATTAGACTTACGCGACCAGAGACGGCTTCCTTTGCGGCTCCCGGTATCCACACTAAGTGGACAGCAGTAGTACTTTGGTACCCACCAAGGTCGTATTGCAACTCCAACCTTTGAGTGCCGCACGGCAACGGTACCCTGAGCGTGTAACTTTGCAAGACGGGCATGCATCTGCCGAAGGTACACTTTTGTGCACAGGGGTCTTGTGGAGCACCTCAGGAGATTCCTGCACCAACCCATGTACGAGCGGTACGTCAAATACGACTTCCCACCGAATCGTTTCGCTTCGATGAAATTGAGGCTTTGAAAATGAATATGGACCCAGGCATGACGACAGCCAACAGAAAGTTCGTACTAGCTATTGACGCAGCTCAGCATTCGCGATGACGTACTGCAGTCCAGATCACTCCATGGCCTACTCTGAGGACACGAAAATACGTACTACTGATGCCATCTTACAGGCTGAAGCATTCTTCAGCCGCGCTTCAGTGTGCGCACGTTCATTCAAACTGATCCTTCATCGCGGGATCCCCTGGCACCGGTTCACCCATCTCTGGTCCCGATGTGTTGGTGCGTAACAGGGTCTTACGCCTTGCAACCGAGTGACGTTGGGCCATCCGATAGCTTCGGAGTGATCTCCAAAGCTCATAATTGGCTCTTTGAGCTATCTCAATGAATTACTCAACCGACGCCTGAACAGGGTCAATTCACTCTGCGCTAAGATCTAACATGCGAGATGTGATCTGTGTGGCGCCTCTAGAATGCGGACGCTCATAATCATGGCGCTGGGCCTACGGCACATGGAAGCTGGTAGGGTCATCAGCACCACTGGAGGATGTCCGCGATGAAGGGAAGTCGGCTATCCATTAGCTACAGCATGTGCCTCCGACCGGTTGTTAAGTCGGCAGCCACAAGAATTTCTTCTCCAAATGTGAGTAAGCTTGCAAGGCTACATCTACGCCCGCTGTGGTTAAAAGCAAAGCTTGAAGAACTGAAAGTGTTTCGAACCATTCACGAAACCCTCTGTCGACCCCTAACGTTTCCCGATGTGTGTTTGCAGGTTTATGAACTTGGGGCTATTTTGAATCCCTCTGCTGGATGCACAATCTCTGCATAAACAATCCCTTTTCTTAAGCGTGGTGGTCCATTGCTCTCGGGTGTTTCCAGGCTGTTACAAATCCGAACTCATGGTCTGTGCCGGAAGCGTTCTCTGTTTGACAGTCCGCATCGGGATCCTTCAAGAGCCCCGGCACGAACCGACGCAACTTCATGTTCAACTCGAGCCACTATGGGCGATCCCGAAACAATCCACAAACGCCATCATCACGAAGTTGACGTTCCAACCCAAACCACAGTCAATGGCTGCTACGGCTTCTTAGTCTAACGCTTCCGGTTTTGGTACGCTTCCGCTTGGTCAATGGTTTCTCGGTATCCTCGGTAGAAGAGATCGTCACGCGCTTCGCACGCCACTAAAGCCCCCATGCAGGTGTCCACATTCTTCGAGACATGTCCGCGGAGTTTTACCTTCCACGTTGTGTTCGCCTGTATGTCCACAATTTGGTAAGCTCGCTCGCAACGTCCGATGGCTATCGGAGTGGTTTGATTGTACATTGATCAACACTCTTTCCGCCGAACAGACTTACCGATATTTTCCGTTGAACTCGACAAGGATCGAAATCTTCAAGCAGATCATGCCTGGCCAATCGAAGCCCTGAAGTGACACACCGGACGTCGCCCCGGCGGCGTAACTGCTCTCTCATACGTCCAAGGTCCTTCTGTACGATTCACGAAACCTTCTACGTTATGACATCAGACCAATTCGCATCTTCTTGGGTCCTTCGACACGCGTCGACGCAATACTCTGGTACGGGGATCATCCTCAGACGAGTCATGTCTGACAGGAACAAGTTCGCACATCTCTTGATTGAGGATGTGAGGGTCAATCTGCATGTCTGACTCGCTTGGTATTGACAGCCTTGTTGATCCTGAGCGCTTGAATTCCAGGCTTTCCGTTCAGAGTTCAAGAATTCGAGACAGTCAATATCTGGTTACATCGTCGACGAGCACAGAGCTCTCGCGTGCTTTATGTTTCTCTTGGACGACCCGTCCCGTATCGGCCCTCCAAATAACACGAACAAGTCGTATGACGGGCATCAGTACAGCTCAGCGACTGCTTGCAAAAGGCCGATCGCGAGAACATGTATGCGAGTGAGCCCGTGGGCAGCTCTGAATGAAGATCTTGGGTGCTGCTTGAACGACTTTGTTGTAAATAAATGCAAGTCTAAATGGCAGACCTTAGGATCCCTAAGACCTGCCTAAAAGAGTATCCGTAAGTGTAAGCCTGTGGATTCTGAGGATATGAAAGGAGACATGCGATCCAGGCCATCCTCGTCGTGGTCCTCGAAGAGATGAATTGACAATTTGATTAACTTGGTGTAGATGACCGGATCAGGACATACGTGCCATGACTATGATGCTGCTGATCTGGAAATGTGCACTTACTCCCTAGAGGGTTCAAGAACTGGCAGTTTCTGGTTCTCACTGTCTCTTATGTCGCAGGAAAAGCTGGATACGACACGCAGTATACTCGTATCCTCCAGAGGTGTTATTAGCTTACAAAATGTTTAGATATCAACAACCAAAGCTTTTTACTTGCCCTCAGCGCTCGTGTCAACTTTGTTTGGCTACAAGAGAGACCGTTGACTTCCTAGGCATGCATGAAGGTGAAACGCACGTGATTATGCACGTGATCAGGCAACGGAAGCGCGCCCCACTCCGAATCCTCCTGCCTCTGACTTCACCGTGCGTGCCTAAACCGCGGCAATCATCACCAACGCGTTGCGCATATCTTTCCAGAACGCGCACGCACCTTACCACTCGTCGCGATTGCACCTGTCTCTTCTCTGCGTGCTCCCTTGCCTTTTCAGACACTGCATCTGCAGGTCAAGCAGTCCAGCTTTGGGACACCCAGTCAGTGATAGAGACACTCAACTCTTTACCCAAGAAGAAGCAAGCTGACCCCAGGACGTGTTCCGCTTTCCCACAGGAGTTTTGCAGTGAACTAGATTGCCAACATGGCGTCTCGTTCCAGTTCAACTTCGGAAGGCGAAGTTGTCGATAACCAACACAAGGCAAACACATTCAGTCAGCGCGGCGAAACTGCGATTAACGGCTCCAGCAGGGTCTCTGGACTTGATGGTGCTTCGGACAAAAACGGTACGAATAAAAAGCACCGGTTTACTGCTTTGCGACACAATCTGATCAACCCAGGTCACAACTATCGCGCTCCAAGTCGCTCGCCTTCTCCATACCGTCGCAAGCGCACACGATCACCGTCGCCATACCGGAACAAGCGTGCAGCAGATCGCTCGCCGTCACCTTTTCGGCACGGCCGTAACGATCGGGGCCATGACGGTAACGACTCACGATCCCAACACAAGCGTAAAGCTTCTCCACCTCGAGGCAGTCGGCCTGAGAAGCGTCACAACAGTGATCGCAGCAGACATGGCGATCGTTCGCGCAGATCCTACGCTGATGACTTGCGGAATGGGCAGTCCCAGCCAAGCTTCGTGAGAGCATCGCAGCAAACGACCGAACGACCTCATGTCAAGCCTATCTCGTACGCAGAGATCGACAACCAGACCCCTGCCGTTCCGGGTTTCAATGGAAGTATAGTTTCAGGCGATCGTAACGTTAAGCAGAGCGACAGCGCTAGTCAACTCGAGAGGTCTAGTCAGCAGGTGACACGCGACACACAGAAGCTCAGCATCCAACAAAACGCAGGGAAGCAAGCTAAGGTCGAGACGGAGAAGAAAGATACCGAGATGTATGTGCCGGCACGATCGACAAGTTTCTACACACGGCTGACCAAACCCAGGAATAACATCAAAGATGAGCCTGAGGTTACATTAACACCTGTTGACGACAAAGTCCCAACGCAAGAGACTCGCGAAGAGAAGCGTCGCCGTTGGGCTTCCATACGTGCGGCGGCTGAGCAGAAGTCCAAAGAAAATCTTCTACATCAAGCAGTACTTACTAACGCCTCTGAAAACACAACTCCCAATGTTGGTTCCCCAGCACCCGTTGACACCTTGATATCACCCTTCCCTTCTCCTCGCACAGGCGACCTAGACTCCGTTCCAGCATCTCCGGATGTCATGATTATCGACAAACAGGCTCAAGACAGCCGTGCAAACAGCCCTGCGGTGGACAGCCCGTCAGCAGCCGATTATGACCCTACCCAAGATATGCTGGACGATCGCAACCGCGCTCTCAAGAAGAACCAGGATCTGCCGTCTGATGCGTACAACGAGACCGACCCCAAAGTTCTTTCTACTTTGCCAGCCGAAAAGGTAGCTCCTGTGAAGAGGCAGAAGAAGAAGGACTTCGACATGTTCGATTTCAGCGACGACGATGAAGACGAGGCCGGAGAGATTGAGACGGTTCAAGAAGGTCCGGCCAAAGGCACGGTATTGGACGAGAAGCTTCTTGAGAATTGGGATGACCCTGAGGGATACTACAAGATCATTAACAACGAGTTGGTGAACGGCGGACGCCATCGCATGATCAAAACACTCGGTCGAGGTGTGTTCGCTAATGTTGCGCAAGCCGAGGAAGTTTCAGTGGATGATAGTAGCCAACATGGCAGGCTTGTCGCCATCAAGATGATCCGTAGGAACGAGTTGATGAGGAAGGCTAGTCAGAAAGAGATGGACTTCTTGCAGAAAGTCAACGAAGCAGACCCACAGGACAAGCGGCACATCATTCGACTTCTGGGTTCTTTCGACCATAAGGGTCATTTGTGCATCATCTTCGAGCACATGTCGAAGAACTTGAGAGATCTACTCAAGGAAGAGACGAATGGCCACGGACTTGCGCTACCAGCTGTTCGGACATACGCACGGCAAATGTTCCTTGGCTTGCAGCATTTACAAAACTGTCAAGTCATCCATTTGGATTTGAAGCCTGACAACGTTCTCGTATCTGCAGACAAGAAGACCGTCAAGCTCGCTGATTTTGGTACCGCTGTCGATAAGAGAGATGTTATCGAACGCACCGAATACTTGGTCAGTCGGTTCTACCGTGCACCCGAGATCATTCTGGGCATGGACATAAGCTATCCAGTGGACATGTGGGCTATCGGCTGTACCGTGTACGAGCTGTGGACTGGCAAAATCCTGTTTACTGGGAGGTCGAACAATCAGATGATCAAGGCTTTCATGGACTGCCTCGGTTGGCCAAGTGAGAAGCTGTTGAAGAAGGGCCTTCTGGACAACGTGCTCGAACACTTCGAGGCTGGACCACCACTCAAGTTCATCAGTCGCGAAGTGGATCAGTACAACCAGGTATGTTACCACTCGAACTCTTTCCCCAGAGTAACCGCTAATACAAAGCAGCTGTCTGTACGAAAGATTGAACAACAGAAGAAGATCAGCCGCGATATCAAGATCCGAGTTCATGACGCTGCCCGAGGTATCGCGCAAGGCGGCCCCACCATTGCCGAGTTGAACGACTTCGCCGACCTGCTCAATGGATCTCTTCATATGAACGTCGAAAAGCGTCTTCAACCGAAAGAAGCCTTGACACACAAGTTTTTTGCGAGCAAGAACCTGGCGCCTAGATCCGCAGTTGTCAAGCCGCCCATGATGAAGCGTGCTACGCCCGGTATCCGCAGGTGATTGTAATATTGTGATCTATAATTCTGCCGTGAGTCAAAGGAGGCTAGTCCAGATTCAGTAGGATTTCAAGGAGCAGTGTCACCTGGGCCAGGTTTCACCAGGTACTGTTCTTCATGCGTGTTGAAAAGTGGAATATTCGTTCGGTGCTTATACTTGGTTTACCGGTACAGACGTAACATCATCCTAGCTTTGATAGTCAAAACTTAGCAAAGGCTTGACAGTATTGCGTTGAATCACAAATGAATTAAAGATGTAAATAATGAAGTGCCATTCTTGACTGCAACTCGTCACCCTCCACCCTCAATTACCCTCAACGGTGCTCCAAGACTAAATCTTCCTCCGTCCTCGCTCCAGAACCCGAATCTCTCGCCCCGTTTCTCTGGCTGCTCCTCAAATTGCACTTCATCGCCCACGACCTTCTCCATAAACTCCTTGACGTCCAACAGACAGATCAATGCATCTGCACCAACAGTGACGTGCCCAGCAGACAACTTTACCCTCTCGCCGCCCTCTTCGGCATTCTTCTCCTCCACAAACGCGATCAGCATGTTCAAGCTCCGCCACCAGTCATGCAGATTCCCTTCATTCGGAAACAGTATAGGTGCCGGCTTCTCCCTCCCCCATGGCGCGGAGCGAGAATCCGGGCTTTCCTGGTCATAGAAAGAATCGCCAACGTACAGCACTCGTTCATCCTCGTCGTACCAGCTAAGGCTGTCTGACGTGTGACCTGGTGTCTGTAGGGTCGTAATGGGAAGGTGCATGCGAAGTCCATGCTTGGGGTGCGTGATGGTGATGCGCTCATTTTGATGGGCCCAGATAGTGGTCTTGAACGATGGACATTGCAAGCCCATGCTCGCGCATAACGAGTGGTGGCGCAGTTGGGAGCGAGGTTCCAGAAAATTGCGGTTATAGGCTGATGACATAATAAGGGTGCGGCGGGATTGGCTCTCGCCTGCATCTCTTCCTGGTTGCAGAATGGGGTTCAGGCCGAGGATGTGATCGTAGTGGCAGTGGGAGAGGATGACGAGGTAGAGACAGTCGCTGTGCGGGTTCAAATGTTGGTCGATAAAGGTTTTGATGTTCTCTTTGCCTGTCTTGGTCATGGGATTAGGTTGCGACGTGCCGCATCCAGTGTCTGTCACGACGAGGATGCTGGCTTGTCGTCCGTCTGGTAGAGTCTCGGTGTGTTTCTTAACGTAGATATGTGGATGCTCGCCCTGATGCGGTTAGTATCGTCTGCATGTACATGTGTTCTGGTAGCTTACAAAACGATCGTTCTCGCGGATGAGCCAGGTAGTCTTATTCAGTTGGCGGATAGTAAAGGGCCATTCGATCGATCGCCCGAGTGATCGGTTTCGAGGCATCTGAACTTCTTCGGCGAAAGCATGGTGCTGCGGTTTGCTTCGAAACGCGGTGTACCAGATGTAACCGCACAATAAGATGATGATGAGTAACACGATTACATCTCCTGAGATTACTGTCGGCTCTTGCGCTGCTGGTGGATGGCGACGTTCAAGGACGTCTCGTGCTCTCAAGACAGCCATCGCCACAGCGCGTGAAGGCGGAGCAACACAGACGTGGAAGCCTCCTTGCTAGTAGTGTTACATGCGATAGAGCTTAAGACAATAAAACAAAGATGCGAAATGAGTGTAGTTGACTATTCAAGGCTTTCGGGTGAGTAAGGCTTAGACCAGAGCTATCGACGATGATGAGGTTCAGGTCCGGGAACAAACGCGACTTCCCATGACGCGCAGCGCCTTCCCCGTTTTGGACGTTTGCGACCCTGCGTTTCACACAGACGTCAACACTTTGTTGTTGATCTTTGTCTTCTACAAACATGCATTTGTGATCGCTTCTATTACGGACCAGCAAGGTTGCGAGTAAGACAAACGAAGGCTTGGATAAATATGGTACAAAATAGCTTTGACGTAAGTTCGGCTGTCTTCACATGCCTCTGCACGCTCAGCAACGTCGCACTTCAGCTAAGCCAGCGAATTTTCGAGACTTGCTACACTTGCTGACTTGGTGATACTACAATGCACACATCTGGTCGCACCCTCTGTGTGCTATGGACAAGTATTCATCTCACACTGTTGGCAATGCCGTTTACATATCCGCAAGCCAAATATCCAACAGCACATTAAGGTTTGCAATCCTTTGTTATCGCAGATCTATGTCAACAATCTGGTCGATTAGTCTGATACTTCATCAAGCAAAGTAGTAGATGGCCAGACTACTACGACGATATGATCGTAGATATTGATCAACATCGTTTGATAATCACGACATAAGTGATAAGATTCTCGATATCTTTCACATACGACCATAGGACGTTGAAAACAAGGCTTCCCGTTCGCTCAGCCCTATTTAAGCAACGTACCGGCGGATTAGTAGTTAGGTGGGTGACCACTAGCGAATACCCGCTGTTGTATGTTTTGTCTTTTTGTTGCCCTCTAGATATGACATCGAGCTTGGTGCAGAAAACAATCTTGGAGGGTCTTGCTGATGCTTTAGAATATTGTCCCACGATGACTTCCTTGCAATTTTGTTCGGCTATCCACATATGCCGACAGGCTCAAACGGTTGATGTGGCTTTCAAAGCCCCCAAGCATACCTACCGGCATGCATCTGCTTACGACTTTTCGTCCGTTCGAGCATATGCGGCTCTCCAAAAACAAATAGGAAGACACTGGGACACTGGTAGGTTTCTTCTGGTCTTGCTCTCATTCAATGTCTATTCCCACGGTAAGGCCCCAGGCCAATTATCCAAATGACTGTCGTTGAAGATCAGTACCCGCCAACTCCTGTGTATCCCTGCTTGCAAATGCTCAAATGCCAAATCGTCAATGTGGTGCTTTTCTTTTGCTATTGTCCATCGTTCTTTCTCTTCAGGTATCATACTCCGAACTTATCATTATCTAAGCAGAGTTCTTCTTCTGCTCGGCCTCGGCAGAGAGTCGATCGTGCTCCTCGATGTCGCTGAACAGTTGTTAGCAACGCGCTTGAACAGGCCTTCAAACGTGTATACGTACATGGCCTCCCATGGGTAGTTGATCCAGACATCGCCGACAGTTTCGGCAGCCAGATACCTGCCCTTGAGGGTCTCCTCAGGGAGTGTGCCCTTCTTCGCCTTGTCCTTGTTGTGGAGAACGAAGATCGAAAATGTGGTCTTCTCCCCTGTGCGGCCACTCTTCTTCTGTGCCTCAACGACGTCCTTCTCCAACTCGCGCACGGCGTATTCGAGAGTTGTCCTTGTGTCATCAACCTCGTCGACAATGAGGACGTTCTTGCCAATCAGGTTGGCCATCTCGAGCGAAGAGAGGTCGAGCCATTGTGTGCGGGTGACCTTTGTGCCGGGAACCTCGACCTCGGAGTCGCCTGAGCCGCCGAGCTGCTCGTACAGAGAGAGACCGATCGCCTGGATAGGGATGTTGGGCGAGCCGTCGCGCTTGAGGAAGGATCGTAGAATACGAGCAGGGACGTAACCACCGCCGCCGATGGCAATCATGAGGTTGGGCTTGAACTCTTCGAGAATCTTGGGCGCAGCATTCTGGCAATGCTTGTGCACCTATCGTGTGTCAGGACGTCATTGTGGCCCTGGTCAAGCTGCAGGCAGAAGATCGTTGACGACCAGAGACCATACACGACTGAGAGGCCGGAAAGCGCGAGTTTTGCGCTCGTGTATCGCGTGACGGTACATTAACAGCCAAGTCCATCGCGGTGCAGTATGCAGGGTACCCACTACAGCGCGATCATGTACGTACCTGGTTGTATGTGACGTAGAGCTTCTCGACCATGGTTGCGGTGTCTTGTATGTAGGTAAGTACGGGTGAGGCGTAAAGTATAAAATATAAAGGATAGAGTTTTAAGCTTGGTCGGTGTGGTCTAATATTGCGACTGAAAAGAAAAATCTTGGTCCTAACGGAGGCCGCCGAACAATGAGCGTGGGGTAAATTTGAGAGGCCAGGAAAACCCCGCGCTAACGTGTAAGACGTTAGCTTCTGGTCACCTTGATCTACGAATCTTGCAGTACCTTGACCTTCACTCTTGTCAGGAGTCTACTAAAATCTGAGTTGTATCGTGTTTCTTTCGCTGTAAATATTTATGTAGAGAACCCCAGTCTTGATTCTCCTCTGCAAAGAAGATTCGTCAATTGTCGTGCATACTTTCTATACATTCCCTTACGCTCGCGAACCTCGGCTCGATCACCGTCCAAGGGCCCACACCATCCAGCGTACCATCCTGTCCAGGCAATTGCACGGTATGGTCGTAGCAGTATACGTACAAGGCATCACAGTATGGTCGTATGATGTGTCTGTCGTTGATGAGAAGATCTTTGCCATCTACGGTTCCAGATTCCATACGCCCTCGATGATCGTATGCTGTACCCGAAACTGGGCGAGGATCTGAGGTGGTGCCCCGATGTACGACAATATGATCCTTAGTTCCAGCCTCGATAAAGGTGTCCTTCCAGAACACCACGTTGCCTTGATCGTGGACTCCAATTGGATCTAGCCTGAGGTGCTCAAGGTCGATGAAGGAGTGGAGCTTCTCATCAAAACATAGTGTGTGGGCGGATTGGACGGAGCTTCTCCACGCATTGCCATGCAACATGAAGAGACCATCGTGACTTGCTGGTATTAGGTACATGCCCGAGGCATCACCAAACTCCAGTGGTGAGTTGTAGCCGTCAAGTGGATGTTTGGCACCGTTAAGGCATTCACCCGCGTACGTAAACCTGTAAAACCGCATCTGGGGCCAACTGAGGAGATTCTCAAGAGTGGGACAGTCAAGGAGAAACAGGACGATCGTCTCGGTATCCGGCTGGAGTAAGACACCCATTTGAGAAGCACACAAAGGACCCAAATGGTGGTCTGAGTGCGCGTGGGTTTCGTTGTTGACAATGAAGGATCTTCCATGCTGGGTATCGTAATCCCAAATGTATATCACTATGCCATCTTCCAACATTTCCGCGCAAGCCACTGTTCGGCTTCGGCATGTGACAGGGAGCCTTCGTGTTGATCTGGGAGTTTGGAACTTCTTTAGTGGGCCTTGGCCGTCCAATCTGACAACATAGACTGTACCCTTCAGCGTGGTGAACACCACTAATTCATCAGATACGCGGATACCGTGAATCGTCTCGCGGGCCACTGAGGTGAATACTCTGGAGGTCCAAGACCTTATATCAAGTACGCGCACTTGACGGAGACTCTGGTCAAGCCATATCAGGTTGTCACCAATCAATTTGTATAGATGGCCGCGTGGTGTTATTATCTTGAAGCTACTGTCCGGCAACGCCGACTGAGAAGGGCTGCGAAAAGCATGGACACTTCGAGCTTTGCGCCGGCAGAAGTCGAGGTCAGCGCCTTGAAGGTTGATTGTGCCATTATACCAACTCTCGAGGCTGCGCGTCAGTACGACTAGGTTTCGAAGCTTCTGCGCCCATGAACAAGACACCTGCCAAGGGTCAGCGTGAACGGTTGAAGCCCTCTGGTACTCTTTGGTGATCAATTTGGCCTTGTCAGGATGAACAATGGGATTCGAAGTTTGAAGGAACGATCGTGTTCTATTATCGCGCAAACGAGGTCCAAGAAGTCATGCTGTGATGCCAGATGTACATACAAGATGTCAGGAGCCGATACAAGGGGTTGATTGAACCTACGAGCTGCAATCGCCAGGGCGTGGATGTATCAAGATACGAAAATATGTGAGAGACTAGCTCCACAGGCAGTTGTCCGATGATGTCGAACTGGAAGGTTCGTGTGCTGGTAAGAGATTGAATGAACCTCCACTCGTATGGCGTCAACTCCTTAATTAAAGCTTCCAGAGCGTTTAGTCTCGAGTCAGAGGTCGACAAGCGCGTGAACGCTTCCGCCAAACCAATGCTCGCCATTTCTGGCAAGCAAGCAGCTCGTCCGGGGTAGCGACGGGAGCGTTGGCAGCAAAGGGAGAGAGTTTGCCGATCTGACACGTTCGGTGACGTTAATCAAGGTGTTCGAAAGGACGTGGCACGGTCGTATGGACCCCTCTTGACGATCTCCCTTCAACGAGGAAGGCACAATGGGGCATCCTCGTGGCAATCGTGTCTAGCGCCGGTACTTGGAGAACTGCATCTGCATGCACATCACAGTGGTGCGGCGGCAATCACGAATTATTCCGAGTAAATGGCTTACAGCGGGTACAGTGCCGACGTCTGGCGATTGTCGACATTGCCATGCTGTGCAGCCACCCTGAAGTGGACAGGCGATTGCACAAATGCCATGAGGAGCTGTCTGCCAGAGCTGTTGCGCTATCAGACCCCGCAGCCAGACATTAAACGTTATAGCAGGGTGGTCATAAGACTGTTCTAGAGTGCTGCGGCCGTTTCACTTGATGGGGATGCATGTGGGCGGCCGACGTCTGCGCGAACCTTGAGCTGTGAGCTGCTTGTCACGAAGCTGCACAGGAGCAAACGGTAAACTTGCTCCGGCGCCGTCGCAAGCTTGCTGACTGCGACCCAAGAAGCGCAAGCCCAGACCTGGCGACCTTCGCCGTCATCCATCTCATTCTTTGATCGTGCCCCTCCAGCTCCACTGCCCGTCTGGCGGCGCAGAGGCCTCTGGACGCCCAGCACTGTCATCGATCCCCTCATATCACAGTGTGACCTGTGCTTGTGCCAGATAGTCGAGGGGAACGCTGCTGGCCTCCGCGCATGGCCTGTGCCTGGCATCTCCTATCCTTTCACAGATGATACTTTGGCGACACACGCCCTCTACTGTCTCAGCAGCTCCCTTCGCGACCAGCGCTGCTGCTAGCTCCCGCCAACGTCGACGCGCCGTGCTCTTCCCTCCGTTGCTGAGCACAGCGAGTACGTGGAAGGTATCTGTCCCATACTGTAGATGCTGCAGATAATCCCACGTCTCTCCCACAACCACCGCTGCAGGCCAGCTCCCGAGCTGCTACCCGGCGCCACGGCAAACCTCTGTTCTTCGGCAGCTCCCGACTTCTAGCAGCGAACAGCGGCTGGTGTTTTCGTTGCCGACCTTTCTGGAACAACCACTCCGGTTGTCGCTCGGAACCGTCAATCTGCCCTATATCGGGGACCCTGCAGCCCAATCCAGCAGTGTTTTTGCTGATTGACAGAACATTTCTTCGCCGCCAAAGCTTCCGTCCCGGCTCCAGGGCGCTGTCCAAGGGCCTTACTGGCTTAGCAGCCCAACACCCCAACACTGCTGCTATCCTTCCCCGCCGCGTCTCCACAGCATGGCTTCTGTCGCAGAAGCTCGCCGGAGCCCGTTCTCTGGCGACCACAACCCGAACATGCACAGGTCCATTCCCATCCTGCCGTCCTCCAGCTCCTCGCTGGCGCCCCCACGAGACCCAATGGACATCACGCCCTCATCAACATCGGCCATGGGCCCACCAAGCCTGACTGCGTCGAGCGCAGATCGACAGCACCTTGCGCCGACACACCAGACACACGCGACGAGTCAATTGGCGAACGGCGACCCAGACAACAACAACCACCACGCGTCCAACGGCAGTGGCAGCTCTGCGCCTGCCGTCGGCGCCGCCGCAGCCGCACAACAGCCCAAGGTGGTTCAAACGGCTTTTATACACAAGCTCTACAAGTGGGTCTACCTCGGATCTGGATGATTGTATGCAATACTAACCCAGACTCAGCATGCTCGAAGATCAGAGCATACAACATCTTATTTCTTGGTCCAGCACAAATGAAAGCTTCGTCATGTCTCCTTCGAGTGAATTCTCAAAAGTTCTGTCGTACGTACTACCCCAGCCATCCTCACGTCGTGCAATACTGACATATATCGTAGGTCATATTTCAAGCACACCAACATCTCGTCGTTTGTCCGACAGCTGAACATGTATGGATTTCACAAAGTGAGCGACGTATTTCACACGGGCTCGCCGGACTCGCCTCTGTGGGAGTTCAAGCACGGAAACGGGAACTTCAAGCGTGGAGATCTCGTAGGTCTGCGCGAGATCAAACGACGTGCCTCGAGGCATGCTCTCATACATCGAGACTCTTTCTCAACTCCCAAAATCCCGACCGGACCACCCCCTACACAACCCGTTGAGCAACAAATGCCGGACCCTGTTGAATCACGGCTGAACGCGCTGGAGTACAACCTGCACAATATGCACTCCCAGATACAACGCTCGGAAGACACGTGCGCATACCTCAGCCAGAAAGCAGCGGTCTTGATGGAAGGCATGATGCGCTGCCATCAGGTGCGTTTGTTCCACGAGAAGCCTATGATGTTTTACTGACACGCTTTCAGTGGAACCAGGAGCTTACCCACCACATCATGGATCTAGTACCAGAACCAGATCATGGTGTGCACAAGTCTAGTGCGTGATACAGCAATTGTGTGTATGCAGATTACTGACATCATCACAGTTGCAGCAATGCACCGAGACATCAGCCGATACACCGACATGCTACGCACACTTGACCAGTCAGAAGAGCCATCTTCAGCCCGGCAGCCATACTTCATGCAGGTTGAGAGCAATGGTCCTCCACTTTCACCACGCGCCATGCCCCACGATCAGTATCCAGATTCTCGGCGAGGCTCAATGGCCGGTCTTCCGCGACAAACACCTGTAAAACCTCCGGTACCCGCTCACCTTGCAATCTCCCCACGTCGTTATGGCTCGATAGGCACGGGAAACTACTCTCCATCATCAGCCAGACCCCCTGCTGCGCATCAGCCGCCACCACCGCCTCCTCCACCTCCACCTTCCATTCAAGCGCCTGGAGGAATTGGAGGAAACAATGTCGGAAGTGGCGCATCTCCTCCTTACAATCACTTCCAACGGCGACACACTTCCGCAGATATCCGCACCGTTGGCTGGCAGCCACAGCCACCACCAGCCCACTCACCCTACGCATCGGGCCATAACTCCACACAGTGGCCCTCTTCACCACACCGAGCACCAATTGGTGGTGGCGATGAACAGTTACGCAATGCGCTGGAATCTTACCAGCTACCTCGCGGCCCTCGTGGGCGGACTTCCAGACAAGGGACACCGCCAGACGGTCCTCCATCATCACTGAACCCAGAAAGTGGCTGGACACTCCCAGGCGCCCGATATCCGTTCAAGGGTTTCGACACCCCCGGACCACCCACGCGCCGTTCTAGTATGGCATCGAACGTTCACTCGCTGCTGAACCCTGCAGAGACAGCTGAGCGAGCGGACGAAGACGAGCCTGAGCAGATGAACAAGAGGAAGAGAATATAGCGATGACATGTCAACGCATCTGAGCACAAAAGCTCTCTACATTGTGTTATCATTTGGTTTAATCTTGGAGGCTAGCGCTTGGTTATTGGCTGGCATATTGTTCGATCTTACTGCGACCTAGGGAGGCTATCTTCTCACCATTCACGCCTGTTGGCACGATCTATCTCCTTGTCGTACTGTCTCTTCATCAGATATCCCCCCATCTCATATGCCAATTTCTATCATTATCAGTCAATGCATCAGTAGGTTCTCATCTTAAAATTTCACTTTGAGTATACATATTCAAATCACGTTGGCGAAAAGTATGTCCATTCCTTGTGCGGCTGCTGTGCTTGATCCATGTGTAGTAGATGGATGGAAGGCTAGTAGCCTTCGTCGTAGTATTGTACATTCCAGATTGCAATTGACATCCTTTCATAGTCTGTCACATGTCCTGTCGTGATTCATTTCCCCACAAAACGCCCAAAATGACAGAGTTCTGTACGTACCATCCTTGGTCGTCGTCTTCGCTGAAAGTAAGCCCTGAAGGGACTCACAGAGACATCTAGATGATCAGAACGGCCGCCATCGCGCCAGCGACGACAACAGCAAGCGATGCGACGACCGAGCCAGCAGCGTTCTTGACAACCTCCTCGGGGGCCCTGTTCGCAATATTCAAGGTCGGAACAGCGTAGTGAGAGTGAGCAGAAGTCGTGTTCGGAAAGAAAGGGGTGGGCCGGACAAGCGAAGAGTTGGCGACAGGCCCAGAGAAGAACACACCAGCAGTAGTGCTATTGACTACAGGCGGCGACATGGTAGGGAAGTCGTAGCCAGGAGTCGAAATCACAAAAGGAGTGGAGGTCTGAATCGTATAGGTGAGTTCGTCACTCGACGTGAGAGGAGTAGCGTAAGACAACAGCTCTGTGGGCATGGTCGCCAAGAGATAGCCCGTGATGGACAGAGCAGGAGCAGGAGTAGCCGCATTCAGAGGGGCACCTGAGTTGCGATCGAGAGTGATGGTCTTATACTGCGTCAGAGTGGAGCGAATGGTGGTCGTGGTGTCCGCCTTCTCGGTGAGAGTGGGAGCAGGTACGACCCTGCATACTTGTCAGCACATAGAGCACGAGAACAGCGAAGCTTTTACATACACGTTCGGAGTGCCACTAGGAGCATCAGTGGGCTCGACCTCAGGTGGCGTCACCGTAGTGGTCTTGGTAATCGTCACATGCACCGTGGACGGCTCGTGGGTGGTAATGGTCTCGGGGCAAAGGTATGTGACAGTCGTGGCGTAGCCGTACATCATGGCAGGGCCGGTGCAAAGCTTTGGGAGCTCGGCGCAGGTGTCGTCGCGCGCGACGATTCTGGGGAGCATCTCGATGATTTCGCCTTGGGGCGTGCCATTGTGCATGGCTTCAGCGGCAGCGCCAGCTTCTCTATGTTAGTAAAGGTACTCAACCTTGCCTCTTGCCACGCGTTGGCAGCACGTGGGGAGACATCGTGTAGGGAGAGGGAGAGGTTCTGGGAAAGTACCCACCAGCGACTGCAGCAAGAGCGAGCGTGCGAACAGTGTTCATGTTGACGAAAGTGATCGTGTAGTCGCGAGACTGAGTGGGCGTAGTAGAGTTGAAAGAGCGTGGGCCAACAAGGTGAAAAATGAGTGTGGGGTTGTTGGTGAGGGACGAAGCTGAAGAAAGAGCAAGTGTAGGTGAAGACGAAATGAAAGCCCTCAAAGTCGATGAAACGGGGGCCAATAGCAGAAGAGGTATTTCGTGTGACAGTGAAGCTTCTTTTGCGTTGTTGTGTGCCAGTGACGCAAGCACCCGTGTCGCTCCTGCTTGATTTTGTGTGTTTGTAAACAGGCTCTTACTGGCAACTAGCTTCATGAACGCGTGTCGGGTGCAACACATCTCAATGAATCGCATGGAATTCAGAGGTCTGGTTCCTGGGTTGTGTCGCCTTTGTTGTGCCTGCAATCCCAATTATGGCCAGGGTTTTACAATCTACACTTTTGTAGTTCTCGCACCTTCCCGGGTCCCAATGGTAGGCGAGACCTATCGAGGGGCCAGAGGAGGATGTGAGATTAAAAGAGGAAATAAAGGTGGTTCATGTTGTATTTCTGGCGAAAAAGACCATGTTGCCTTTCAACTTCGCCTTGTGACACCTGTTGCGTCGAGCCTTGTTCAATCTCCGTATAGATCCAGCAGATGGGTAAGCATCTTTCGCTGAAGCTCAAGGACCTGACTCTGCGTAATCTTGGTAGGTGTTCCGTCGGTATCTATTTCGATATCCTCATCTTCACTCGCCAGTAAATGCTGCCGCACGCCAAAGAATGGCACGCCAAGTACCTTCAGCGATGAAGATTGGCTGTCAACCATTGCTTTGCTTGCTCGGTACACTTTAGCGTCGTACTGGCCAATCTCTTCCTCTTCACGCTCAGGTATCTGTCGCCAGATCAGTCAAAGTCAAATGTAGTGTATGGAGTTGGCCATACACGTAGTATTGGAGTGTTCTCCAGTAGACCTGGCAAAGACCTGTTAGGATTAGTCTGAGGAAATCATAAGTTTTGGTCGTCTGAAAATACAGTGCGGCTCGATGCTTTTGCTCGTTCTCCTTCTTCAGTGCCTGCTCTTCGATGAGCCGCGCCCGACCTGCTTCCCATTGCCTGACGTTGCCTCCTTGATCCTTGATCAATTTGCGGATCGAAACAGAAAACTCGGGGTTCTGGGCTGCAATCTTGCTCACACACCGCAGTCCTGACTTCCAATCTATAATGGTGGCAGGGTCGATCAAGGCTGTCGAGGATCGTACTTGAGGTTTGGGAGGCGCAAGCTGCGATGTCGTTGACCGTCCAACCAGGCGAGGATCTGTAGGTTGCTGATACAACGGATTCCGGTCCGGTACAATTTGCTGCTGATCATGTGTTTGTTGTTGGTCGTGAGCCGGTTGTTGCTCCTCCGGTTTTGGTAGGCTTGCAAGCGTTCGAAGGATCGCTTCCAAATCCATGTTGGCTGGCAGATCGTTGTTATCAGCCATCTTGAAGTATTAGTGCGTGATTATGAGCGACTTCACTCAAAGTCGATTCGTGTTGGAGAGTTCAAGGGTGTACACAGGATTGGACATTGTGTCTTTGTCGTTGCGGGATGTCGAAAGTGAAGAGATGCGTTTTTGCACCAGACGAAAAAAAGAGACCGTTCGCCGTTCGCCCTTTCCTCAAAACGTTCCCTACATGCTCGATAGGATAGAAGACGCAAATCTCACAAAATCTCATCAATGAGCAGACATCCAATCACCAAACATATGATTGAATAACGAGGTCGGCACCTCCGTGTTCCCGCATGCCGATGTCGACGATCTCAAGTCTTGGCGCTCGACTTCGATCCTAGGAACTTTTGTCAAATCATCCGATCTCCACATCCAGCTCTCCACGCCCACCCTTCTCCCCTCTTTTACACAACTCAGCATGTCGAAGCACGTCAAGGATGCCACGCGCTTCACAGCGACCGGAGTATGGGCGCACACACGGCCGGGCGGTCGCGCCTCGACGCTGCAATTCGCCGACCCAGCACCTAAGAACGAAACACCGCAGCAGAAAGTCAAGAGGCTGAGAGAGGCGGCGAATAGGGCGAAGATGGCACAGGTCACAAAGTGGGATTACGCATATCTGTATGGCAGGATGGCTGCAGATGCGGCGCATAGATTCACAGTCTACGGACTGATTTTCGCAACCGGTACGCCTGTCTACTTGTACAGGCCAATTGCTGCAGAATTGGGTCCTGAACACTCCAATGACTGAGGCTGACGCTTTATAGGTTGTGTTGGTGTCCTCGCTGTCTTTTCGATAGGAGACATGATCGTCTACAACCGCCGAAAACGCGCAATCTACTTCGCCGACCAGGAGCGCGAACAAGCCAAGATCCTCGAAGTTGCCCGATCCGCCGTCGCTGCAGGAACAGCGTCACCCGCTCAAACAGCGCTTGTCAGTGGAATTGCCGAGGAGGAGGAGGCAATGGAGAGGAAGAAGGCAGAGAGGAAAGCACCATCCAAGCTGTTGTGGTGGCTGCATGGTGACTGGAAGGAGGAGAAGCTGCTGGAGGAGCAGAGGAAGGCTGCGCTGGCAGAGTTCAAGAAGGCTGAGGCCGAGGGGCAGAGCTCCGGCGTGAACGCTGGTGTGGCCAGCGTAACAGCTGCGGTGCAGGAGGCGCGGGACAAGGTCTCAGACAAGGTTTCGAGTACCCTCTCGACAGCAACGTCGACATCAGCATCAGCACCAGTTGTTGGCGGACCGCTAGACCAGGAGGCCGCAAACGCCGCGCAGAAGGTTGAGCAGTCGGGCAAGGGCTGGCTGGGGTGGATGTGGGGCTCATCCAAGAAAGAGTAGGAATGCCATGTTGAGCGCAAAGGAGGCAAGGACCTCCGTGTACTATACTCGGCTTCAGCCTGTACATTGCTGTTTCACTGTTATGTATGCATCGCGGAGTTGGACGGCACATGTAGACGGGCGCTGGGTATCTCTAAGTTTCGTGTCTATAATTGCATATCGATCATCGTCCAACCACATATGTCTATTGGTTCGCTCGTCCTGGCATGGGCATGTAGCTTTGCCGGCGCTGTTTGACATTATTAGTATGAGTCTTGTGTCGATATATGGATGCCTACCTCTCTCCACTGGTCGACCCACGGCCGCACGCCCGCATACCCCAACAGTCCCACTGTCGCTGCGATGAACACTAGCACCACGACCTGGTCTTTTGTCGAGTCTCTCTGGAAGCACGTTGTGAAGACGTTCTCCTCTTTCTCGCCTTTGCAGAAGCTGTAGCCTAGGCAGAACTGGCGATTGCAGTCGTTGCAAGACTTTTTGCTAGCGCGTGGCCGTAGTTCAAGACTCGGTTTCGAGGTGGTTGAGGGTGCGTCAAGGGCGACAATCGTGCTGTTGCCGAAGCAGGTGCATTTGCAGAAGGATGTTGGTGCTGTAACCATTAGCGGCTGATGTAGGATGTGGAATCAGGGAATACTTGCACGCTGCCAGCGATAACGATAGAAAAGAGAGGAAAGCCAGGAAGAAGAGGAAGTGTCTCCTCATGGTTGTGGTGGCAGCTGTACAGTTGCGCAACGACTGCTGGATGCGCCGGTGGTTGTTGGGTGTGCTGACGAGAGGCTCGGTCTCCGAAAGTACACGCGTTGCTTACAAGACGGCACAGAGTCTTACACTCGACAGTCGGACGCTCGACTCAATCTCATACAATCCAGAGTTGACCGGGTTGGCTTGCACTTCGACATCCCCGTCCGAGAGCTTGGGTAGCGCTTTGACCCGTCCGATCGACAATCAGCGCGCTAAGATTTCTTCCCCTCTGCGGCAGTCAAGCTTCCTTCACACGCGCATAGCGACCGCGCGCCGCCAGCTCTGTCGCACCTTTACGACCACGGCGACTCAATGCCCGCGACACAGGCGTCAATCACAGAAGCGGACGACACAAAGACCGTCAGACTGCACATCACACCGCTGAAGCCCGAGCTGCTGAAAGTCTACCTCGCGCCGTCTGTCCTACCACTCGCGCGCAACATCTCCTACCACACCGTCGAAACGTTCCCGGAGAAGGGCTTTGGCTACGTCGAGCTACCGGAGCAAGAGGCGCAGAAGGTCAGAAAGAAACTCAACGGCACCACCTTGAAAGGTTCGAAGGTGCGCATCGAAATGGCCAAGCCAGAGAAGCGCAAGGCGCGCGAGGAAGCAGACGCCGAGGAAAAGCCTGCGAAGCGCTCAAAGAAGGACAAGAAAGAGAAGAAGCCCAAGTCCGACAAGTCTGAAAAGAGGAAGAGGTCGCCCGGCGTCTTCGATGGTGTAGAGCTCCCAGACGACCGCAAGGTCAAGCGCGGTTGGACTGAGCCCACAGTAGCGAAGACCAAGAGCAGCAAAGACAAAAAGGACAAAAAGAGCAAAGACGATAAGCACCAGTCGAAACCCTCAAAGTACACAAAGGAGCCCGAACTGCTCTTCAAGGCCAAGCTTGAACCCGTCGCGGCGACTGAGCACACGCGCAAGGAGAAGAAGAAGGACAAGAAAGACAAGAAAGAGCACAAGTCAAAGACCAAAGAAGTCATCGTCCACGAATTCGAGAAGAACACCAAAACACCTTCCTTCCTCAAAGCCGCCAAGGTCTCGACCGAGAAGAAACCTCCTATAGACTACATCAACGGCGTGGGCTGGGTAGATGAGGATGGTGCCGTTGTCGAGCCTGAGACCAAGAAGGCGGCAGCCAGTAGAGCACTACAGCTTGTAGATGGCCAACAACTGAAGGAGCCTCCACCAACGGACTCACAGGGACGCCCGATTGTGAAGAAAGACGTACCTAAGCCGGTGGAGAAGAAGAAGAAGAAGAGAAAAGTCACACCGCCGCTCGAATCATCGTCGGAGTCAGAACTGGACGAAGAATCTAGTGTTGTTTCGAGCTCGTCCGAAGAAGAATCCTCATCTGAGTCCGAGGGTGAAAATGCAGAGTCGGGCTCAGATTCAGACGTAGAAGAGAAGAGGGCTGCATCACCAACGCCCTCACCTGTACAAAGCAAAGCTGCGCCAAATCCTGCTACTAATTCCGCACCTACCTCCGCGCCCACGACCGAGCTCACGACCGAGACGAAAGAAGTACATCCCCTCGAAGCTCTCTTCAAACGTAACGCTCCCACCTCTCTTTCCACACCCACCAAACCACCACCAATCAACACCTCGTTCTCATTCTTCGATAACGAAAACACCTCTCCAACCGGCGAACCGATCGACAATGAAACCGCCGAGAATGCTCCCACCACACCCTTCACCCAGCGTGATCTAGAATGGCGCGGTCTCCGCTCCGCAGCACCGACACCCGATACCGCCGCTATTGGCCGCCGCTTCTCCTTCGACTGGCGCAAAGGCTCGCAGGAAGCTGATGACGAAGACGAGGAGCTCAGCGATGCGGGCGTTGAGGCAGGGAGGCAATTGGATCTTAACACCAAGGCCAATAGTCAGGGGAATCAACTCGCTGATGTTGCTGAGGAGGATGAAAACGAGGGAGCTGGGGATGAAGGCGAGCAGGGCGGGAAGGAAGAGAGCGAGTTTAGGAAGTGGTTCTGGGAGAATCGGGGAGATATCAACAGGGCGTGGAAGAAGCGGAGAAGAGAGGCGTTGAAGGCCAAGAGGCATGCTGATAATCGGAAGATGACGGGTGGTCGACGCGTTGCATAGGCGGAATTTGAACGAGCATGGGAATCTGCTGCATACGAACGACTGCATATGCATAAGGTATATAGATGAGAACGACACGTTCATGACATAGCCCCGAAGGAGACAGCACAGCGTAGCATAGCACCGGCGCAACCAAACATTTCTTCATACATCAACACCCTTGAACTTCACATGCCCTTCACTCGTCCTCCTCTTGTCGCTTACACTCGTAGTGCTCTTGGATGCTTCTTCCGCTCGCGTCAATACATCTGGCTTCTCTGCTCCTGCATGGGTTAAAGTCGTCTTCTCCATGGACGGTACACTGGAGCAGAGCAAATTCTCGCCAACCATGCCCTTCTCTGTAGCTTCGATGATTGAGTCTGGGATAGCCATTGTATTCGTCGTGGATGTGTGAGTATTAGCCAATTCTGTGTTATTGTTAGAAGGTGCAGCATCCGACGAACGTACTGCGCAGGTTTGTGGGACATGATGAAAGTGTGAGTTCCACGACAGGAAAGACGTACCGTACGGGTTGTGCTTGCGGGGTGCTTGAACCTCAGAAGGTACCTCCAGACATTGAACGGCCAGGTCCAAGTTCTTTTTTGCGATGTTGTTTTGCTCCAAGCAGGGCCTCGAAGCTGATCAGATGTTACGGGTTCCAGCGGTTCGGTATGATCTCATCTTGAGCTTGTTAAGCCGCAAAGCCGCCTCGGTCCAGCGTACCGTTCCACATCAAAGTCAGGCCACCATCAGCTGGTAGGAAAGTGCGAACGAAGTGCTCTTGCATGTTTCTATTGCGAAGTGTATGGCAGCTGCCCGTTTTGTGTACCGTTGCATAGTCGTTCTGTAACCAAGTCCAAGATCTTGGCTGTCCTCCCTTTTTTGACTTGTTATGCAACTCACACCATGTTTGATCTTGAAGCTGTACTACGAGATGCCGGATACGTTGGTTTCCATTCCATGCATATGCAGAGATCGACGCGGGGATCTGATGCTTGTGCTTGTTTGATTTGCGTGGGTTGAGCGGACGATCATGTCGTTAGCTTCAAGATAGAAGAAAAGCAACACATGATAAGGGGCATCTAGTCAGATAAGAGACAATCTCTAAAAGCTTGTTACTGCTTGATCTGTGGTTAGGGTTCTTAGTTATCGTAACTCGCTGGAACGCCTGCCTTCATCGCTGATAGCATACCGTGCTGTAATGCCGCTGTGGTATCCCATTCTACGCTAAGAGCCTCGCTCGTGACTACTGGCACCTTTGCGTACCAAATATCCAGACAGTGATGTTGGCAAAGAGACTGGTCGATCGCCATCGCGAGTGTCTATGCGCTGCCTTCAGTCGCAGGCGCACCACTCCTCCCTCGAGCACCCTCCTCCCCGCCTCTAATCGCCCTTTCCAGCTCCCTGATCCTCTGCTTCAAGATCTCATTCTCTCTCTTGACTTCCTCAAGCTCCGCCCTGTGCATAGCGACCTCCTCATACCGTGGCGTGCTAACAATACTGCTACTTCTGCGCATCTCAACCCCACCTTGGCCTTGTTGGCTGCTGATGCTCTGCCTGTGACTTGGTGCGCCACTGTGAATGCCCAATGGTAATCCACCACTTCGTGACACACTGCTGCTACTACGGTGCCGCCGTGAAGATGTGGGGTGTGTAGCCCCTTGCAGGGGCGCGCCAGAGTGTGCTGCGCTGCCAGCGGGATCTGTAACGTCGAGGAGCGCGTTGGAGGCAATGGAGGAGGTCGTGGACGCAACGGAGGCGGAGTGGGTGCGCAGAGCGGAGAGCTCGCGGGTCAAGCGGTTGACGACGGCTTCCTGTTCTTTCTCGAGCTCGAGGTGCATTTCGGCGGCGGTCATGGGGCGTGGGTGCCGCATTGGTACGTGACCTGCATCTGCGCTGGGTAGACTTGGTGACAGAGGCGGGAAGGCGTGCGTATGCTGTGAGGCTGGAAGGAGTGTACCGCCTGGCGAAGCCAGAGGGAGAGGTGGTGGGCTCATAGGGTAGATCTGTGAGGCCCGTCGGGAGGCTGGTGTGGAGTTCTGGCGTGAGTTCGACGTGCCAGCCTGTGTGTGCGATGGGTTGCTTGTAGCACTTGGTCGAGGCGATACTGGGACTGAGTTCAGATCTGGCGCCATGTTGTCTGTCTGTGTGCACCGCGTGCTGCCTTCTCTTGCTGGTTTGGAATGTCGCTCGTGGTTGGTGAACGTTATCTACCCCGCGTGAACACGAGGAGTATCGATAGCAAGGTTGAACGCTGTGGATCGCGCGTTTTAGCTGGTGGCGTGTCGTGAACAGTGTTGACGCGTCAAGACGTGGAGGGACGCGTCGCTTGTTGAGAAGGCGGTGTCGTCGAACGAGGGAGGGGGTTCAGCAAGAGCAGGAGCGACTGATGAGGGGCAAACTGCATCAACTGAAGACAGTGCCCATGTTGTGATGTAAATATCAGCTTTGTAAAGTGCTGCCTCGCAATATAACCGGTTCTTGCACTTATTCGCGAAAGCTTGTCTGAGCGGCATTGGTCGAGAGAGTGTGTATGCCCTTGGAAGTTATGTTGGTGGCCCAGTCAGCACCCTAGTCCGAGCAAGGCATCATCAATGGCATGCATTCATCCCACATGCAGTTTAACAAAGCTCGTATACTCGGATTTGGTGTGATTTGTTCATTGACGCATGTATCATCATACTCTACTATTCATCTTCTGCACCTCTGACGCTGTGCTTCCTTCCCCTTCCACCACTCTGCTTCCACGCATGCGGTGGGCGGAATGGCTTCCAGCAGAGCTTCGAAGCACCTATAAAACTAACGCTTCCTCGTTTCCACGAGCTTCTTGCTCGACTTTCCGCAGAAATGCTTTTCCATAATGCCGTAAACCCCCAACTCCAAGCCGGATGCTCTATCTCGATTTGGCCAAGGATATTTCTGAAGTACCTCCCATGTCGTTTCAACTTTCTAGTAAGTGCGAGCCAAGTTCCTGAGGTACCAGTCGACGAGTTTCCTACCAACCTTGGCCTCAGAGACGTGGATGAGGTCACCCTCCATGGCGTAGTCAAGGTCGCCGGCGGAGACGACGTCACCCTCCAGCAGACCACCCTCGTTCCACCTAATTTGCCTGTTCCTCTGCTTGTTGACGAGCAACCAGCACCTCAGCTTCTCGGGCTCAACCTCAAGGAAACCAGCGAGCTTCTTCAGGTCCATGGTAGTGTACAGCTTCAAGTAACTCTTGACGGTGGGCGACATCATGTTGTTCTTGACCTCGTCCATGAAGATGCGGAGGTGGTGCTCGACAGGGTCGATGTTGACCTCTGGGTTGTCAAAGTCGGGCGGTGTGGGGCTGATAAACTTGGGGCAAGCAGTACGGAACAGCTCTTCGAACAGAGGCAGGGACTCGGGTCCACCGCGCTGCAGCTTGTTAAACTGCTCGCCGTACTTTTCGCGGAGAGCGGTGTGGATGGTGTCGTCGAGCCTTGTGGGCTGGAAGGCAACGCAGATGGCGACAAGTGCGTACATCTGGTCGTTCTTCTTTGTGATCGAGTCGTACTGGGCGTTCTTCTGGAAGTTCTTGGTCCTCGAGACGTAGACGAGGATGTGGGAGAACATGCGGATGGCGTCGGTGTAGCGGCGCATCATCATGTAGGAGAAACCGACATAGTAGTATGTGGTGAAGTGGGCGGCCATAACGCGGGCAAACTGGGCCTTCTTATTGAGCTCGATGTCGTCGAGCGTCTTGAGGGCAAGGCTGAAGTCACCCAACAGGCAGTGCACACGCAGTAGACCGATGATGGAGAAGTATCCCAGCATCTTGTACAGCGGGCGCTGGCCGTACTCGCCGGCGTACAGGTTCGAATCCTCGCCGCGCTTCATGGCTGCGAGCTGCTCGTTGATCTGCGAGCGCTGGATCAGCGAGTACAAGACGTTGAGGACGCTGTAGCAGCCCCATGTGTTCGGGTTCTCGCGCAGGAGCTGGATCTCCTCGGGATTGTCGTTCTTCAGGGCGACCTTCTGGCGGTAGCTGCAGAAGCTGTTGAACTGGTAGATGAACTCGTCGATGACGTCCCATGCCCAGTAGTACTGTCCGTCATGTCAGCCCTTGCACGCACTTGCCAAGCGCACTGCTATTGTTCTTACGTTGGGGACCTCGAGGTCGACGGGGCCGTCCGAGTTGAGGATGTAGTGGAACAGGTTGCAGTAGTTGTCGTAGCTGGCGAACTTGGTCTCCAGCGTCGCCTGGAACTCGAGCGGCGTCGCGGCGGCCTGCAGCTGGGCGTGGATGTCCTGGTTGCTGCCGATCGAGGGCATGCGGTCGAGCTCCTCCATGCCGTCGTACTGCACCTGCTCGCGGTACTCGCCCGCCAAAACCTCCTCCTCGGCGTCGGAGCCGTCGTAGTTCCGGCTCATCGTGATGCGATCGTGCGTTGTGCGTGCGACGGGCGCTGTGGCAGGGCGTCGAGATTCGAATGCGTCGGCGTCGGCGTGGTGATCGATGAATTCGATATTTTGCCAAAGTGCGCTGCTTAGCGCGGGCTCACTGGACTCACGCAAAGGAGGGGCATGCTTTGCCGGGCACAGACGCCTCCGGACCAGTCACAGCGCCGCGGTCTTGTTTCACGCCTGAGTCGTGCCGATCCACCATTAACGTCGTCTGCCTCAGTTCGTCGTGTTAGCAGGTCTGGCGAGCTTTCTCCAGCCTGTGCCGTTCAAGCGGAGAGAGATCCTGCTCGTCCGCCGGCGCATCGTCGCATCATAAGCCACTTTGGGGCTCCAATGCTGGATGCTAGGCCGTTGACTGGCTCCCCAGCGCAAACATGGGCCAGGAAGTTCATAAGCCACGACGTCTTCCACGGAGCTTCTGGAAGTGCATTCCCGCAGCTGTCAGGCCGAAAGACTATCTGCAAGCCTCTGGTCCTCTTTCCATACTTTGACCTCTGCACACTGCTGAGACGGTCCTCGTTATGACATACACTATCATACTATTCGTTACAAGGAAACCAGAGCTCTCACCAGAAGAGTTCAAGCATCACTACGAAAATGTCCACATTCCGCTAGCACAACGACTTTGCGCTGGCAACTGGCCGTTCAGGTTCACACGACAATATCTGGCGAGGATCACGCGTAAAGGTTTCGGTGGACCAGCAAATCCGGATAGGCCTCCACTGCTCTTGCGAGGTGATGCTCAAGACATCGACTACGACTGCGTGTCTGAGATGACCTTTGACAGCGAGGGTGCCTTTCAAGCATTCTACAAAAGAGTGTACGACAAGGACGTCGCAGCAAAGCTCGCCGCGGACGAGATGACATTCCTGGAGTTGGAGAAGACAAGAGTCGTGGTCGTTGGTGAAACTGTCTCCACCGAGTATGGCTTGACCCGGACTGTCAAGAACTGCATACGCACCAACGACACATCAGACAGCGAAGGCAGCATGAGCGAGCACAGTTGAGCTCAACAAAAGAGTCGGCAGAGGATTTGATCGACCTTGCTCTAGGGTTTGGGTTGACCCTGGCTTCTGGAACCGAGTAGGATTCTGTGTAACATTCAGTGCTCGATGCTCGGTTATCAT
Organism: Nothophoma quercina; assembly: GCA_021642125.1. Classification (NCBI taxonomy): domain Eukaryota; kingdom Fungi; phylum Ascomycota; class Dothideomycetes; order Pleosporales; family Didymellaceae; genus Nothophoma; species Nothophoma quercina. The sequence goes on along the minus strand of JAKIXB010000007.1, from coordinate 106,331 downwards.
AGCGTTTAATTGGCCTGCGTTGACAACGGTCAAAATGATGTTTTCGACCCTTTTCACAAGACGAAGGTTGCCAGCTTACAATCATGGCGTCATTCGGATATCTTTTCCGTTACACTTGGGTCTGTATACAGCGAGCAGGCGCTGCGCTTCAGGCGTACTTTCGGCGTCCCTTTGTTTCTTTCGGTTGCATGCATCCCTGCAACTTTGATACCACGTAGACTACTATCAAAATCGACCGTGTGCTGCCTCAGACAGTTTCGAAGGGCTTGTTGCACTAATCTCGAATCGAATTACTGAACGTGTACAGCTTCAGCGAGGTTTGCAGCACTGATGTAGAAGAACATTTCGACCGCTCCTTAGTCCCTGCCCTCCTTCTCGTCTCTTGTACCTTCGTTGTCCGCTGAATGAGGGTTGTCGAGCCTGGAGTGCCTGTAATCGTAGTGCCAGTCACTCCTCGAAATATCACTCCTGATCTGGTAATTCGCCTCCGCATCCTCTAGAGTCTGCAAATCCAAGTCAACAACAAGCATTCCCTCGGCCGCGGATCCCAGCTTCGCCAGTGCTCCAACAAATGGTACCGTGACTTGGCTCAGTCCAGCATACCCCCTTCCCGGCGGCCCTCCAGCGTTCGCAAACACAATGGCACATGTATTTTCGAAGGCTCTAGCTGTGAGTATAGAGTCCAAGAAAAGCGCCTCCGAAGCCGGATTGCGTGCCAGACCTTCCTTGTTGCAGTCATTTAGGGTCCAGAAGGTAGGAATGATGACAATCTTTGCACCCGCGGCGATGAGCTCGCGGAACGCCTCAGGGAAGGCAAGATCCCAGCAGATCAGCATGCCGACCTTGCCAATAGGTGTGTCGAACACCTCGTGGGGGTGCGTGGTGGACGAGGTTAGGTGATTGCGCTCTGGGCCCCTTTACGTGTACGTGTTAGCACAAGTGATAGCATGGAGCGCTTCCATTCATCTTCCAGAAGGGAAGGAAGGCGCAAACTGGTGAGACAACAGAGCCTGATGAAGAACATCAGACGATGGACGTACCATAAGTTCTTTTTGACATAGTTCCCAACAATCTCCCCTTCCTTCCCAATGAAGTAGCATACATTCAGCAACCGATCCTCCTCCTTCTCCTCTCCCCTATGACCCTCAACAATCGTTCCAGGAACAATGCAAATCCCACACTCTTTCGCGAGATCCTGATACTTCTTGAGATATGTTTCCCACTGGTCGCAAAGACCAGCAAAAGATGGGTCTTTCGGCAGCCAATTTGTAAGATGGTATTCTGGGAGCACTACAAGCTCGGCTCCTTGAGCTGCAGCAGAGCGGATGAAGTTTGCTGCTTTGTTGAAGTTGTGTTTAAGGTCCAACGGCTGGCGAAGCTGGTAAGTATGCTGAAACGATGACGTTATTGTATGGTGAGCTCACCTTTGGATAGAGCTGAATTACTGCGACTTTGATAGTAGGTGCCGTCATTGTTGTGATAACAATTTAGGACTATCCTCAAAACCTGAAGGACAGCTTGGTTGAAGGTCTAGTGAAGGGTACGCGAGCGAAGATGGGGTAAGGTCCCGCAGCCGAAGCTAAGCTCCACTCCCACATGATTGGTTGATACTGTTGGTAAGGTAGAAGATCAACGAAACAATCGCACTACCACTGCTATTGCCACGACCGTGTGTGGGAATCTGAAGTGAATAATTTGACTTCTTGCTAGGGTGATTGAAGAAAAAGGGTATCTATATACTGACAATATGGATGCGCCCGATAACACCATACAGCCGCGTCGAAAACCAGGACCTCAACCGTACCATACAGACAGGAAAGACTTGCCATGGCAAACAACCGAAGCTTACCAAGCAAGACTATCGATTCGGCGTAAATCATGGGGCATTCATCAACTTCACAGCAGCCAGCTTTGTGCTTCCATCGAATTGGCGTTGCACCAAAAGTTGGCAATCACAAGTGGCCTATTGATGGACACGGACCATGCTGATGGCAGTTTGCTCAGGCTACAGCAGTGTTGGCCCAGTCGTTGCGGGTGATTCGAATGCCCTTCGACACATAAGACTCGGTTTGCGAGTCTGAATCAACGTCGGACCCAGTATCGAGGAGTGCGTACGTGTTGACCATTGGAAGAGGCATGGATGGAACATGCACAGCCGGCAGGCGGATTCTTATGGCAGGCTGTGGTAACGGCGCTGCACACTCGTCTGGCGCCCAGTCAATCCGCATGCCCTTGTAGACGGTACGAGACATCATGCAGGTCCTGGCAAACAGTGCATTATGAATCGAGTTCGTGGAAACATGTGCATCACCGTTCTTGAAAGAGATATCGACCACAACGAGGTTGTGAATATGTTCGAGGTGGTCGCGAATCTGACCCTCATTTACCCTGCCGGCAACACTTCGCACAATGAAGTTTCTTGACGCTCCGCCAGCGATCTTATGGGATACATGAGGTGGCACGTGGAACTGGCGGTCGGCCCAACGGAACTCGAGCTAGCAATACGTCAGCATCGTACAAAGATGGCACCAGGGGAAGATACGTACACGTTTAGCATGTAGGTAGACGTCATTGCGCTTGACGTGGGCGAGGAAGTTTGCAGCGCCTTCAACAAATGACACAGTAGCAGAACGGTCGACGCGGAGGAAGATATCAAGTACTCGTCCTCCTCGAATGATATCAGCAAGGTCCTTGTGCGTAGTACGGTCCGCAAGGTTGCTGATGAGGATGGTGCGCTGATCATGAACTGGAACACGTTCGCGATATTGGCGCTCTGGTTTGTGGCCCTCTTCTTCCTCCGAGTAATTTTCCGTATAGGAGTCAGTCTCATTGTTGCTGTAAGCTCGATGCAAAGGACGACGCTGAGGTAGATCGAGGTGGTCGCTACCGGTCTCAGTGTCATCGGAGGTAGGCGGGCTGTCGTTGCCGTGTAATGCTCTCATGGTAACAGGGACTGATTGGGGTCTGACGAAAGTCTTCTCAGAGCTGTATTCGTACTGCGAAGTGTCATCTTCGGCAGCCTCGCTCTCGCCAGCGAGCAGGGTGTTCAGAGTTTCCATGGTCAGACCTCCGCGAAATAGGGCGCTTTTCAGCAAGTCTGAAGTCAATTAACATCACAGTTCCGAACAAGGCATATATCTGTGGACATTCGAACATACTGTAGTCTCGGCTGCTTTGTTGCTGTTAGATGTCAGTGTCTGGCCAAATAGCTTCAGTGCAAACGTGATGGTGCTGGGAATGGAACGGCGACGTGAGTTTATGCGCGACCTGTAAGACAGGCTTACCAAATAGTCATGCTCCGCTTTTGAAATGGTGACACTGCTGAGCAGATCAGGAGCGAGCTCGAATTCATGTCCAAAGGTGTGCTGGCATTGTTTGAGTATGCTGAGATAGTATTAGTCTGTTGAGAGGGAAACTTACGAACTGAGCTCTGCAAATAATGTTAACAAACACGCAAGGCTTCGATCACGCATTCAGATCGTGGAGGTACCCACCTTTGTAAGAGAGCATCGAAGTAAGCTCTGCCTAGAGTGACTGTGGTGGTCATGTTGCATAGGGTGGAAGGGAAGCAGCAGGCTGAAGAAGCCTTTCTGCAAGGTGCGTGAGAAGAGGAAGAGACGACATAGAGAAGGCTTTACGGCTAAGTTTGGCTGACTGTTTGGTGGATATCACTCTGGGGAAGGAGCTTGGGCGCAGCTGCAGCGCCCCACTTGTGCTGCAGCTGCGAAGACGCGACGCGACAAGTGACTGTTTTGATCTCTCATTGAACAATAGCACTCCGACATGGCCACTTTCAGCGACCGTCGTTCATCACACGATAATCTGCTGATGTTGAGTTTTGATGCGTGAAATGTTGAGTAACCTCTGACGAGCATGAGAAGGTTCGGCGCGCGACTTCCTAAATGGCCCTTGACAGCTATACATTCTGGGCCTAGTGCGATCCGCGCTTTCCCAAAAGTTTTGTAACGTGTTTCCATCTCAAGTTCATGGACTCCAATGACCCGAAATCGCAGCTGGTGAAGCGGATCACCGCGAGCGGCGGCGACGGTGCTGGCTCGCTATTCTCACAATTCAGCGACAATCCTTTCTTCACTGCCGTACGATTAACCATTGCGCGGGCTCGCTGAGATGGGGTGTGCTCACAAAAGCCACAGGGTTTTGGACTCGCAGCGTTAGGAGTCGCAGCGCGGACAGGTCAAAAGGGACTCCAGCATGGCGCTGCATTCCTACGACGACGAATGCTTATCGACCTCGAGATCACACGCCACGACGACGCCTATCCTTGGCTTCTTCAATGGATGACTACATATCATAGGGCGCAGCTGAGTGGCGCTCAGCACTCGACAAGCGCATCAGCTGGGAAAAGTGGCTTGCTCACGAAAGTGCTCAATCGCATTGATCCCCGCATGCACCATTTGCAGGTTCGAACCTCCGCGCCTCAAGACGGTCCAGCGCTCGCTGCGCACTTCTCGTTCGTACCTGGCCCCGGCCGTCACTTCATGCGCTACAAGAATGCTTTCCTCCTCGTCGACCGACAACGAACTCGCGATGCCTTCGATATGCGAGACGGTACACCGTTCGAGACCATCAGCTTGACAACTCTGTACAGCCACCGTGGTGTATTCGAGGACATCTTCGCTGAAGCACATCAGCTGTACCAACAATCACAAGAGGGCAAGACAGTCATCTACAATTCTATGGGCACTAGCTGGCAACCTTTCGGTCAGCCGAAGCGCAAGCGCCCATTGGACTCTGTTGTACTAGAGGAAGGTGTAAAAGAAAGGATCGTGGAAGACATGGAGGCCTTCATCTCCTCCCGCGCATGGTACCTTGACCGCGGCATACCATACAGAAGGGGCTACTTGCTTTACGGACCTCCAGGTACTGGTAAGAGTTCCTTTATTCAGGCTGTCGCAGGCCACTTGGACTTCAACATTGCCATTTTAAACGTCAGCGAACGAGGTCTTACGGACGATCGCTTGAACCACCTGTTGACCAACGTGCCACGGCGCACTGTTGTACTTCTCGAAGACGTGGACGTGGCCTTCATGAACCGGAAGACGCCAGGCGCAGATGGTTTTGCTAGCGCATCTGTGACATTCTCCGGACTACTCAATGCCTTGGACGGTGTTGCTAGTGCTGAAGAGCGCATCATCTTCCTGACCACTAACCACATCGAAAGATTGGACGAGGCTTTGGTGCGACCAGGCCGTGTCGATATGACTGTAAGACTTGGTGAAGCTACGGAGCATCAGATCGCGCAACTGTGGGATCGATTTTACGCCGAGTTCGACGCAAGCGGTGAGGCTAAGCAGAGATTCATGGCGAAGGTCAAGGAATTGGGACTGGTCGACTCGGTGAGCACTGCAGCACTGCAGGGTCTGTTTCTGTATAACAAGGACGATGTCGAGGGTGCCATCAGCATGGTCTCGGGCCTCACCGCTGGTCACAGTCAACGTGAAGGCCATGTGGGCATCCCTGGACATGTAGATGTAACATAAGCGGGGCCTCAAGATTGTATGACATCACACCGAGCAATGTCAATGCTTCTGGGCCCTCTTGCATGATTGTCTAGTGCGCAATAATTATACCTGCAAGTATTAGAGCTATTTGAGCAAGCTGCAGATTAATTTTTCTCATCACCAGGCCCGAGAAGCAGGGTTGCAGGTTGCGCCGTGAACGGACCCAGGAAATGGGTGATGCAAAGTGATGCGCAGCGAGCCGCCCGAACCGCACCTTGTCACACACCCGAGCTTTGCGCCGGCGTCCCGCCTGAAATGCAGTGTCTATTGGCTCATCACGCTCTAATTCTAGAACAAGCTTGCTTCCCGGAACTCTATCTAATCAGATCATCGAAAGATTACGATTTTATCTGATCTTCTGATACCCCGACTTCGCACGAAACCCTTTTCGTGTGAGATACCGGCGCAAATAGCCACGCGCCCCTGTGGCCAACGAGTCCACATTTATGGCTGCTGAAGAAGCGTTGTTCCTGCCTGTCGCTTCTTCGTCTACTTTTCGTGACACGAGCTACGACCCGGGCCCTTCCTCTCCCGCAGGCAGCAGCTACGAATTACATGATTTCCGCGAAAAAGCAAGGAACATAGCCACAGCCGCATCAGATGACGAGCGCGATCTCTCAGCACAACCCACAGAGAACTCTTCTCCGTCTGTCAAGAGAAGGATGTCGCGCGCGCCGCTGCTGGTGCGATCATCCCCGGCACAGGGCACAGGTAAGCTAATGATCCGTTTCGCATTCCGCGCTCGAGCTGCGCTCAAGCGTCGCATGACGGCTGGCAACGTAGGGGCTCACGACTTTTGACAAACGTTGGCAACTTTTGAATTGCATGCTGAGCTTTTGACATAGGATCCTATGGAGGTTTGCCGATACTATCGTTGAGCCCTAATGAATCCGATGAGGATCATGTGACCAGCGCCGCACGTCATGGAAAGAAGAAAGGGAAGAGCAGACTTTCAAACGCCGTGTCGAACACATCTCTGAGAAGCAACCATGGATCAGCACGGGGCTCGCCTATTCTCACAAATTCTACGTCGAGACGGAGACTGAGGGATGAAAGCGGTAGCAGTACGACGCTCAACGACGAGCTTGCCGGACAGGAGGCCTCCCAATTCGAAGCACGGTTCAACGCGAGCGCCCTGGACCCGTCAATAGCTGGAGTATCGCCCGTACTTGGGAGCTCGAAGTCATCAGCGAGCAGCACCAACATCGACATTGACGACGATGATGACGATGACAACGTTTCTGATGGTGAAGATTTACACGATCAGAAGGGAAATCCGTCTGACAACTCGCCCTATGCTCAGGTCCGCGCGTCTGTCGCTGCTACCGACGACATCACTCTGTCCATCGATACACCACGGATGTGGTTTCTATCTTTGATATTTGCTATTGCCGGTTCATCAACTAACCTGTTTTTCTCCTTACGATACCCTAGCGTTAGCCTTACTCCTATTATTGCGTTGTTGCTTGTTCACCCTCTTGGTCTCTTTTGGGACCAGATCTTCAAAAGACCTGATGATCCTGAAGAGACCTTCGTCGACGGCTGCCGGACCAGCCTCGCTCTACCACCTAACACACCTTTGACCCGCCGGTTTCGACTCTACCTTGCGAAAGGCCGCTGGAACGCGAAAGAGCATTGCTGCGTTTATGTCAGCAGTAATGTCTCCTTTGGATTTGCGTTTGCTACAGATGTCAGTGTGTCCTGCCAGTTTTCTTCTGTTCGTGTATTAATAAGCCGTAGGTCATTGTGGAGCAAGTGAAGTTCTACCATCAAGACCTGGGCATCATGTACCAGGTTCTACTTATCCTCTCCACACAGATCCTTGGATACTCTCTTGCTGGACTTACAAGACGATACCTGGTACGACCGAGTGGCATGATCTGGCCAAGCACTTTGGTATCCACGGCCATGTTTACTGCGTTGCATAAGGATGAGAACAAGCCTGCAGACGGTTGGATCATCTCACCTCGGAAATTCTTCACGCGTGTATTTTCTGGATCAGTTGCATTCTATTTTTTGCCTGGACTGCTCTTCCCCGCTTTGAGCTACTTCAGCGTCATCACCTGGTTCGCACCAAAGAACGTGGTCATCGCCAACCTGTTTGGAGTCTCATCTGGTTTGGGCTTGTTTCCCGTCACTTTTGACTGGGCACAGATTGCCTACATTGGATCTCCACTTGTGACACCGTTCTGGGCTGCTTTGAACATCCTCGGCGGTCTCGTTCTTGTCATGTGGATAGCGGCGCCCGTCATGTACTACGCGAATGTCATGTACTCCTCTTACATGCCAATTCTTTCAGCGGCGGTCTGGGACAATACCGGTGTTCCATACGACGTCAGCAAGATCTTGACTAAGGATTTTTTGTTCGATGAAGAAGCATACAAGAACTATAGCCGAGTGTTTCTTCCTATCACGTATGTACTCAGCTACGCACTTCAGTTCGCAGCTCTCACAGCATTGCTGTCCCATACAGCCCTCTGGCACGGCAAAGACATTTGGAGACAATGGAGTCGCTCATGGGCGGAAATTCGCAAAGCACCTGCAACCGACTACGAACCCCTGAACAACCTTCCAGATGGTAACGGACGTGCCACATCTCCCAACGTCTACCGCCACAGGAACAGTACGACGTCTGAGCCTGACATGGAAGATCTGTTGGATGCTGAAGATGTCCACAATCGATTGATGCGCAGGTATCCAGATGCACCTATGATGTGGTACCTGCTCACCGGAGTCACCATGGCCGCTGTAGGTATGTACGTCGTGGAGTACTATCCCATCCATCTTCCTTGGTACGGTCTTTTGCTGGCTCTGGGCATTGGCGCGATCCTGTTCATCCCCATTGGTATCGTCATGGCCATCACCAACCAGCAGAGCAGTATCTACCTCATCTGCCAGTTGATCTGCGGTGGTGTATTCCCCGGTCGCCCAGTTGCTAACATGGTTTTCACGACCTTTGGATACATCTCTTCAACTCAAGGTCTGAAGTTTGCATCCGATCTGAAGCTTGGACACTACATGAAGATACCACCACGTCTTCTCTTCAGACTCCAGCTCACTGTCACCATTGTCTCTAGTCTTACCCAAATTGGTGTTCTGAATTGGATGCTCAACTACATCCCCGGAATTTGCACGACAGAAGCGATCAACGGCTTCAATTGCCCCATCGCCCGGGTTCATTTCAACGGCAGCATTTTATGGGGCGTCGTAGGACCAAAACGCTTTTTCGGTCCCGACGCCTTGTACCGACCACTTGTCTGGGCGTTCCTCATTGGTGCTGTCTCACCAGTCATCCTCTGGTACTTTGCACGCAACGACCGCAAGTCCATCCTCCGCAAAGTCAATCTTGCCGTCGTCTTTGGTAGCTTGAGCTGGATTCCGCCAGCCACGGGCCTGAACTTCTCTGTTTGGGCAATTGTGTGCTACATCTTCAATTACGAGATTCGAAACCGCAGGAAGAACTGGTGGAGGAAGTACAACATGATGCTGAGCGCTGCATTGGACTCGGGCCTCGCGTTTGGTGTGGTGGTCATCTTCTTTGGGATTGTATTCCCCGGCTGGATGAAGGGATTCAAGTGGTGGGGTACCGAAGTGTACAAACAGGTATGTCAAAACTTTCTTTGATTTGCACAAAAAATTCGTACTGACTATATGACAGGGTTGCGATTACACAGCATGCTCGTACAAAGAGGTGCCCAAGGGAAGCACCTTTGGACCAAGTGATTGGTAGTTTGGGTTATTACGTTGCGTTGCTGGTTTTGCATATGCATGTGACGGGCGTTCTGTTGAGACTACCATCCAACAGTGGAGTTAGGTTTTGAATACTATCAATTGCCAGTGTGAACGGTTTGAGCTTGACCTGACGTTTCATGCTTTTCACTTTTGCTGCTTATGGAAGACAGACGTGGCAAAGCTGAGCCAATTATACTGCGCCTCACTCCGGGACTCTGCACTGACGCTGGAAGTGGGTCCGAACAACGAAGTGTCTCAACAAAAGCGGTCGAATGGACTTCTCATTATATGAGCTTGTAGAGCTTCGACGGAACTTTATCTGGTTGTTCCCGTACCTCTCCATCCATAATACCATGTATGTACGCGGTGCCAATATGCTTGTAGGTTTCCATGTAAGGTCTGTTCTTTGATTTTCGCAACAGAAGCGGTACGCTTGCTGCTCTCAGGACACTTATCTCGTCACCTGCTTCTGCATTTGTGCCAACAGTGGCGAGAAAATCGTGCTTTGACGTTACGAGTATCTGCACCCCATGTAGATTCTAAGCTCCAGAGGAAGTTTGACGCGTGCTGTGGCCAGTCGCCGAGGAAGCCCGCAAGACAATTATCGGATATGGCAGCAATCACGACTTGAAGTGAGCAAGACCTTCTTGTATACGTTCTTCCTTGAGCCTGTCTGCATTTGCGATCTGATCGTGGACCAAGAGACGGGACACAGAAGTCGAGTCGTAGGATTCGAATGGCTGTCCTGTAACGTCCAGAACCCGGCGTACACCACACATTACGAGTTCGAGCAATATGTGATGCCAGCTGCCGTTCGATGATGGTTCAGCTTCATTCTGTTGTTCATTGCGGAGACATGAGAAGTCTCCCAAATGTCTGCGAGGGTGTCGATACAGAGTCCAGAAGCTTCAAGCTGTTCTGCAACGAAGTCAAATAACGGGTCGTTCGCAACATCAACATATCTGTGAGGTAAGTTACCTGTTGTAGTTTTTAAATTATCACGCGTTGCGTATAGGGGATGTTTTGGTGATACCGGTTGGCACGCTAATCCGGTCGGCACGCGCACGCACACGGTAAGGCTGTCTGCCTCCACCAGGCTGTCAGGCTGACAGGAACTAATGCGCACCAGGTACGAGCGCACAGATAGTGTGGCATGAACAACACTTCCACACCGGCTTGTAGTGCTCTTTAGGACAAAATTAAGGCAGATTCTCAATTGAAAGATACCACACCATGTACAACTTTGACTATTCCCTCTGGCCTTCCATGGATCTTCATCGCCTACTTTGCACAGATCAAACTTGCGATCGCTGAAGGTGAGAGTCTTTCGGTGAACTCAGAAGTGCCTCGTCTTTGAGCAGTGACTTGCAAGATATTGACATAAGGTCGATCGACTGATGCTAGGTAGGGCAAGGCATACTCACCAACACAAAGATAGTGCATTCGGTGGATACAACTAAGATTCTAAACCTCGGAGACTGCGCCAGACCCCTGAGTGGACCTTGATCTACGAGCTCAGCGACTCGCCACAACGTAATGTTTGGCCCCATGCGCGCAGATATATGGCTCCTGCTGTGTCGGATATATACCTTGCTGCTTGGCGGCTCTGCCTCTGCTTGGCTTTTTGATAATAGTCTTAACCCTCTTATCATCTTGTTCGACACTCAGTATGGATGATCCGGACTCGTATTCTAGTTGGAATGACTTCGGCTGGGCTATCTGCGCATCAGTGTCTTTATCGAGTTCAAAGTACCTTCTTATTGATTTGAACTTACACTATCCTTTCCTCCTACACACGCTCTAACTAAGCTTCACAGTCCTGCTGAGTACTTTAGAGCTAGGCCTGAAAGGAGAACGGCTGCGATCTCTAGTATCATCCACAGGTTGCGCAAGGACGATATGTCTTTGATTGCTTGAGCCAGGCCTTGTCGCGATGCCTGGCGTTTTGTTAGTACAAGCCATTTTGCATTTCTCTAACCTTGCTACAATTGCAATGCTAGCTGTAAGTTGACACTCTTCTGCTTTGGTCGGTTGTCACGCTGATTACCCCTAGCTGGTGTGCGCAGTGATCAGCCTTATCGCAACATGGACGATGATGGTTGTAAGGGGCAATTCCTATCACTCAATCTACTTAACCAGCCTGCTTTGCCTATGCTGTTTTGGCATTTTCCATGGAGAATACTGATTGACGGTACCTGGTCTAGCCTGCGCGATCCTGGCTATCGTCCTCATCGGTCTAACGCGAGCACTGTACGAACATCAAGATAGAGAACAGTCAATGGACCCTGTCTACAGATCTCCAATAGCCACTCAAAGATGGTGCTGTTACGGCATAGTGACATCACTGTTTTTTGCAGTTGTCAAAGAACAAGGTGTGCTAGGTGTTCCATACCTTGACGGCAAGTGCGTAGTGGTTCTTGCTGTCAACCTGGTGTTATTAGCAATCGCGCTGCTCCAGGGAGGCTCAGTTCTCTTGCCAATCGTATATACTAGTAGGCAGATCCCGCTTACTGCTCTGATCGTACTTGCCGGGCTTACTGGACTCGTCTTAGTCTGCCAGCTTCAGCGATCATACACATCCAACTTCCAACTGTCTTCCTATGGAATCATCTTGGTGGTGGTCAAATATCTCGGACACCCACGACACTACCAATTCTTAAGAGGGGAAGATGATGTCGAGATCTCGACGACTTCGACAGCGCAAGATGATGGATCTTTGACAACCTCTGTAGATGCGCAGAACCTCTCATCTGCTAGATGGCAACAGACTATTCTCGAGGCCTACAACAGTCCCTGTACTCAGAGGTTCCGTGCTCTATTCAGTGCTCTTACCATTAAAGCGGCCGTTGCAACCGGTGTGTGGACCCTGTTCCTCCTGCAAAACTTCTCTGATCGTCTCGTCAGCCGCCCTGTCTCTCTAGCACCTGTGCTTGACCGCACCTTCCAGGCCACCGTTCCGCTACGGATCGCCCTCAGCATGTATGAAGAGCCGCTGTACGAGTTAGAATTCCTTATCGCCACTCTTCGCTAAGTTCCGTCCCTTACCCATGCGGAGATTCTTATCTATACAAAGAGTTTAAAAGTCAGCGTAGAGGACATCAAGAAGGGGACGGGTGCGAGCCAGGTTATCTAATTACTGAACTTTGGCCGCGAGGGCGAGACTTATCTGCACTACATAATGTCGCAATGGGACTTACTTGCTAACTATACCCTGTTTATGCAAGCTGGCATCTATAAAAGGCGAGAGGTTATCCTATGACTAGAGACCTACTTCGACCCTCGCAGGACTGGCATGCTTAGTCTGGGATTCGTTGGGCATGTCGTGAATTGCTACGGCGGCTTGGATATCTTCGGGTGGACTGAGCTGTCAAGGTTGCTTGTGAATTTGTACCGTCGCACTCAGCGGGCCAAATGTGACAGGGTACTCCTGAGTTATAAGGGCCAGTTTCTGGTCTCAGCCGCACGTATTCGGGGTATAGATCAGAGCATCTATCAAGAGCTACATAACTCTCTCGTTGTGGAGCAAAGTAGTGCGCTGGTTTTTGGTTTTACTGTAGAGAGGTTGTAGAGCTTGTTATTCCAATGCTTGAACATGGAGGTTGCTTCGAAATGTCCAAGCCTGATCAGTGGAGTTAGAGAAGGAGGTAACGTTGGCGATTGCCAATGCTTAGATAACTAAGAAGATCAAGGCTGGTAAAGCGGTAAGGTATAAATGATCGTGATAGAAGATTGCAATTATCGTAATACGTACTTGTGCTTCCAAGTGCCAAGGTACATACTCGAATGTTCGTGTTGATACCATATACACGACAGCTACGACCAGCAAGAATACAAGTCTGACATCTAGTTTTACGAGATGCCTGGTCTTGGTATGCGATGTTGGTATAGGTTATGCTAGTCTTTGAGTTGCCTTGGACACCGTACGTAGATTGCGGAATAAAATAGGAGTGGGAGTAGAGGTAGGCTTTGGCATTGGCGTCGAGGTTGGTGTCGGAGAACTCAAGCTAGAGCTTGTTTTAGAAGAGACTGAGACGGAAGAACAGGAGGAAGTCGCGGTTGTGGAAGAGCTCAGCACAGCCGTGGAACTGTATGAGGGCTCAAAGCTGCTGGAGGAGCTAGACAGCGAAGATGACGCACCCGAGAAGGACGTTGCTAAAGAAGGTACTGGAATGTTTGTTTGCGTATTAGCATAATTAACGAAAACAGCTGCCACGACATCAGCACAAACTCTTCGAAGTTGCTTGACATTACAAATCTTACCATCAACACCATCATTGGCAGAGCTGCGGTTCTTTTTTGTCTTTGAGATCAGCAGTAACCTGTGCCTTTGCCTCCAACAAAGGATGCAGCCACGCACTGTGTGTTGCTAGCACAAGCCTGAGTGCAAGCTTGGAGGCTCGCAGCGTACTGACCAACGAGATCGCCTCCGTAGAAGTCAACTCCGCAGGTGAGAGCCAGGGTGCGCAAGCCATCAGTATATGAGCATCATCGTTCTATGGGCAAGTAAAAATCGCAGGGCACGCTGTTGGTGAAATGGGAGCAGGTGCTACTGTAGGTGGTGCCTCTCGAGATGTGACAGCAACATCAATGACATTTGCGCTGGTGAGAGTGTTAACGAGCATCTGGAACGAGGGACATAGGCCATACTTTGATGCAGCTGCATTCACCGTACTCCTAGGTAACAGTCGTCGCCCACATAACTTGCTTCAGGACATTATGTGGTTGTAGAACAAGGTTTCATACAGGCTGCTAGTGTTTATGTCTTGAGACCTCAGTCAATCGTTGAGATTCTAAGCAGCCGACAAATCAGTCTTACCTGTGTCAGTTGCAGATCCCCTCTGTAATAGTCAGTCGCACAACTGGCTTGTAGTGTAACTCCGTTGGTAGTTAGAGGACACTGATCATCTTAAGGGCGTGTCGGCAGGGCAGGACATATGACCGAGTCAAAAGCTCGGGGCGCGAGTGCTACCGCTTGGAGAGTAGGAGCCATTGCGAAAGCGTGAAAAGATAGTTGCAGTCTCAGCTTTGAGTGCGATGGGCTTTCGAGAGGGTACGCAGCACCTCAAATAATATGATCAACGCCTTAATCAGATATGTCTGTAGCGATAGTTGTAAACAGGGATATCTCGTTAAGCTTCCCCTCGCTACCAGTTTTCAGCTCCAAGTGCCACCGTAGTCTATGGCTTGCACTTGCTTTGGACACTCGGATGACTACGATCCATACGTGAGTGTGTGGAATTTCAGATCTGAGTAGTTCCTGCAACGCGTATATCGAAAGCTCCATTGAAGTCTGTTTTATTGTTTGTGGTTAGTCGGATCTCGTCGGGGCGGATAAGGATGCGATCTGGGGATAGTCCAGGGAGAGGTGCGGCTTTCCCTTCTTAGCGTATATAGGCCTGCGCACGCCGCAAGGCCTACGGTAAAGGCTTCAAGCATCGGCCATGCCGGTTAATCTTTTGGTTGGCGTGAGATGAAGCTCTATCTCGCCCATTCTCTTTCGGAGTCCAATCATGTCTTCAGCCTTGCCTTCTAGAAGAGTTAGAAGAGTTTCTGTCATAGAAGTGCTTTACTGGCAGGCATCGACTTGGTCTTGGGACACGTACAGATCAAGAATTAGCATAAGCAGTGTATGTTACTACATACTCACTGAATTGGTTTCCACGGGCCTCATAACGCCTGTGCTTCTCTAACGCCTGGATATAATGCTCGCAAGTCCTGTGTCGACCGTTCTTGAATAACGCTCAGCAAATGAAGGTAATAATGGACAATCCCCACGCGCCCTACACCTCCATCCTTTCTGTAACAGGTTCTTTCACCGTCGTCTTCTCCTTCTTCGTCTTTGTTTCATCGTAACAGATCAACCCAAACCAGCCTTCTTCTGTGCAGGTTGTGGTGGAAGCCGTGGGCGTCGGGATCGTGGACTTGTGCGAGCTGCGAGAGTGGCCTGGTGGGTCGTTACCATCAAGACAGCCACCAAACCAGCCCGGATATCTGCACGATGAGGTAGACGCGGAAGAGGTCGGCGAGTGTGAGGTGGTCGTAACAGAAGGCGCTGGCGCAGGACTGGCAACTGTTGTCGTGATTGTAGAAGTCTCCTCGGCAGGGTCCTTGTCTTTACAGCCGAACCAGCCTGGAGTCTTGCAAGTAGATGTTGATGAGGTCGAGGTGGTTTTCATGGTCGTTGTAGCACTGCCTGTAGTGGACTCGTCGAGACAGCCCCACCAGCCAGGTGTCTTGCATGTCTCAGTGCGCGTGCGAGTGCTGCGAGTAAGGGTTGAAGTTGACGTTGGCTTCGACTTCGATGAGGTTGATGTCTCGGTACCGTTACTTTCGAAGTATTCCCAAGGATAGCAATCGGTGCAATTGACGTAGGGTTCGCACTTCGCTGGCTGATCATACTTCAAGATCACGTCGCGGATAACTTCAGCGATCTTGTGCGTGCCAATGCCGACGCGCCATCCGAGGTCCTTGACGGTGTCGTACGTGCACTTCTTACCGGTATGGCACACACTCTGCATGGCATAGCCACCAATCGTGCATACACTAGTCGCCGTGTTGCACTGGCCCATAAAGACTGGGTCGGCTGTATGGCCAAAGTGATAACCGCCCGTCATTTTCCTTTGTTGCATCGAGCCAATTTGGTGACCTGGTGGGGTTGGCAGACCGAGTCGAGCTGCAGGCATGGCCTCTGGGACTGCCTCGAAGGTGACAGTCGGGTGACCGTATGTCAACGACAGGAAGGAGGAGACTGCACCTCCCAATGAGTGGCCAGCAAACCATACCTCGGCGTGTGGGTACAACGCTGTGACATTGTGGTAGAGATCTTGGGCGGCGTAGTAGTAGCGATTCTTCTCTCGTAGGGCGGTGACCAGACATGTTGAGTTGCAAGTGTATGCTGCAGTCTGACAGTCGCAGACTTGCCGCCAGAGATACTGGCCGCCCTGACCACAGCAGCAGCTGAAGAACAAGTTGTCGTTGATCTTGTCATTCGTTGTTGTCTCTGAGCCGTCGAACATGGCAGGTGACGTGCCCTTCAGCCCAATGACAACCGTCGAGTTCTCAGTGTCGGCAAAGATGTGCCCTCGTAGGCCGTCTGCCTCCCAGCCGAAATCCTCGGTGTAGTTGAAGCCCCCTCCTACATCTTCCCAGTCTCCTGTACCAGGCTCCAATATGTATGCGTTTGATGCCATGCGCGCGAAGCTGAGCACCGTTTCCCTGTCGGTCACGTTTGGTCCAGGCAGCTCGTCGACAGTCCAGTCCTCGGCGGCCAGCTGTACTGGTTTCCCTCTCATTCGGCCGTAGTCCAGGATGCCATCGATGGTGTCCCTGTCCCTGTGCACCATCCTCTCAATGCTCATCATCTCCGACTTGGCGCGTAAGACAGGCACCGGTTCCCGACTTGCTGTGTCGTCGTGTTCGAGCATGTACACTGCTGCCTTCTCCGGAACATCGAGCCGGCGGTGCAGCTCGGGGTACCTGTAGGTACCATGGTGGTATACGTGGCGCAGAGTGAACTCCTTCTCGGTGTTGTGTACAAGAGGCGATGTCGGCGGTAGCGGAAGTAGAGGCACCTCCGCAGCGCTGCTAATGGCGAGGAAGGACAGCAGCAGCGAAGCTGTGACGCGCGACGCTGAGGTGCACAGAGGTCGTCGACGCATGTTGTGTGGTTGCAGTGGGACTGTGTGGAAGCCTGAAATGGCGGTGTTGTTCGAGCGAGCGCGCCCATCAATGACGCCGTTCACGAGGACCCCAGTGGCGCCGGCAATGCACGTGCAACACAGCGGCTCCATTCCGACCGTGATGGATGCAGCCGCGGTCAAGCCTTGCTGAACGCAGCCTAGCAGCAGATAGCAGGCCCATGTTCATCGTCTCCGCATCGATACCGCAATTCACGAGCACAGACTCGTGCTCATTCCTGGTGCGGGCAGGCCAATTCACTCGTTGCACCTCACAGGCTGCAATCGCAACACTCGAGAGCAGGCTTGACATCACTCGGGTGACTTGGAAGCCCTCCATCTTTCTAGGCACACGCCGGCCCGCCGCGTCTCCCGCATGACGTTGCCCAGTTGCGCACGAGCTTGACATTTGGTTTCAGCAGCACCGCAACTCCGATGCTGGCACACGACACCCGCTGTAGCCTGACCTTTTGCCGTATATAGCCACCATGTCTGGACGTCCTCGAGATCTGCACCCTTCCCGGTCATTTTCCCGTCTCGACACGGCTCCGAAGAGCCCGTTGTCCCGCAGCAGAGCGAGCACGCTACAAGGACCTCATGTGACAGACATGCTAGACCCACTCAAGACCAGTGTGGTGCCAGAAGAGGATGAGAACGTGGATGGCGATGTCTTCGTCAAGAAGGAGGGAGACGAAGAGCAAGATGGCCAGGCACAAGCAGCTCCCGACGTCTTCGAGGAGCTCCCCATCGAGATACGGAGCTTGACAGAGAGGTGAGAAGCTCGATATACCACTTCGTATGCCACATGCTAAGCATCCCAGGTTCCTCGAGTCCCTTTCTGCCAAGGTACATCCGAGCCCACCCACCGCCGACAGCCTCTCGGACCTCTTCCAAGACTTCTACACACGTGCCTCGCCCAAGATCAATACACACATAGCAACTCTCTCAGCTCGTCTGACGAGTGAGACGTTCATATCGCAAGCGAACAAGGGCTCAACACCCTCGAGTAGGGCAGGCTCGATCAGGAAGGGGAGTGACCCAAACGCAGAACAGCAGATGCTCAGTGCATCTGAGATGTCTGACAGAAAGAAGGCCAGAAAATCTCTCGAAGCTAAGAGAGCTTCCTTAGAGGAGGCTGTCGAACGAGCTGTGTGCGAGAAGGTGTACGACAGGATATGGCGACACAGAAGTACAGATGACGAAGAGAGAGACCATAAGCTCAGGTCACGGACAGCGGCACTCTCGCTTGTTGGCATCGGCCTGAAGGAGCTTCTGATGGCGGGCGAGGAGATGACAGAGGAGGAGCGCAACAAGGCTAAAGAAAAGGAGCCCGAGATCAGAGAATTCCTGTCTGCTGCTCGACACGACATCATGCAGATGAACTTTGAGAAGTACCCATTGGGTAAGGTGATGCACCTGACGGCAGCTCATAAGTCTATTGTAGATGCCTTGTCGAAGATCTTCCCGGCAACATCATCAGCAGATGAGATTCTACCCACCCTGATCTACGCTCTCATCACCTTACCACCAGTCAACCTTAACGTCATCAGCGACCTGAAATTCATCCAGAGGTTTCGAGGTGCATCCAGGATGGACGGCGAGACAGCCTACTGTCTAGTCAACCTGGAGGCAGCCATTTCATTCCTGGAGACGGTCGATCTTTCGTCACTACGCGCTGAGGAGGGCAACAACCTGGAGAGAACGAACTCACGACCATCAACACCGAAGACAGAGGTTACTCCCATGCTGTTAGGATTGTCCGACGCGCCAGATCTCGTACAGACACCAGCGACACCAACGTCACGAACAACTCACAAGGAGCCCTCGAGTCCAACAACGACAAAGATCCAACGTCGACTTAGTAATTTGGTGCAGGCTCAGACGAACCGGATTGAATCGGCTTCAGACGCTGTTCGTGACTCGATTCTTGATTCTGCTGATCAGGCATTGGGCAGGATCAACAACACACTGGATACCAGCTTCAAGTTCTTCTTTGGAGGTCTTCGGGAGCGCGATCCGAACAATGCAGCAGCAGCAGAACAGCCTGCGTTACCGAAGACCTTGGAGGAGGTGCGAGAGCTCGTCAGCTCGCCTACACGAGGCTTACAGGTTGACGATGATAACCTCAGCGTTAGCGCAGCGAGCGAAGACGATCGCCAGGAGGTTCCGGTCAAGCAAGACCTTAATACAAGGATGAGCGACCTGTTCGCTGGCAAGCGACAAGTACGAGACCGTAGTGTTGACTCGGCGCGGTCAGGAGGCAGCAGTAGTGCCCGCCGCGTAGCATTTGCGTCAAAAGCCGTTGAGGAGAAGACGCCTTCGCCGGCAGCAACGAAGATCGAGCCAGCACCCACCACACCCTCAGCCGTCGATTCCCTTCGCAACTTGGGCAACAGCTTCAACCCATTGAACAGCTTCAGGAGTGTCAACGTTCTCCCTCGATTTGGACGTGCGGTCAGTAGCGCTAGCACACCAACACTACCATCACCTGCGCCCGACCAAAGCAAGACGCCTCCAGCACCATCTCCGGAGCCACTGAGCCGCACAACAACTAATGACGTACCACCTACAGATGAGAAGGGAGCAAAGGCGATAGCAGCATTGGAGCAAATGAAGAAGACTACTCCACCACTTAAGAAGTTTCTGGAGGCTAAGGATGCGCAAGACTTGAAGCTGAAAGAGATTGACGAGCTGTTGAAGGATTACCAGCGACTTGCTACCGCGATGCGGAGTGCGATTCACCAGTCGTAGATCCAGCGTTGCATCGATTGTACATACATCAGAAAGGGAGCATGACTAGAACCAGGGCGCAGGACGTTTTGTATATATGGACATACTCAGTTGACCTAAACAATGCTGCAGAGCATCTCTCATTTGCCCGCGGTAGTGTTGTGATCGGCAGGAAAGGTGAAACGCCAAAACGGCGAACCTTAGCAACCGCGCTTTCCCAAAGCAGCTAAACCAAAACAATACACCAACATCAACAGCGCCTCCACGTTTCGACACTGACCTCACAGCTTTGACGTGTTTTTAGATATCACACGCGATGGCAGAGCCAATGTCGACGCTCTCCCCAGAAAAAGTAAACGCCAATTCGAATGCTAGTCAGTACGACGACGACCTCGACATCTACGATGAGGGGCCATCAAGCCCGTTCCTAGAGAACGTAGAGCCAGACAACCAAGAGAATATGGCGCCGAGTCTTGCAGCGACACCTGCAAAGCAGCAACGGGTCGATTTGGACGATGATAATGTGCCACAGTCGGCGTTCAAGGTTGACTCAGGCAAGAAGGGTGGTCTGAAGGAGTGCAGCAGCCATCCGAAGAAGTCGCCGGTTAAGAACCTCATGGGGGACTTCGAGGAGGCAGCGACACCAACACCGAACAGGAGCCGCGCAAGCACCTTGAAGAGTTCGCCAGCCAAACAGCACATTGTCGAGGACTTCGAAGCTGGGCAAGCACAAACACCTAACAGGAGCCGCGCAAGCACACTCAGAGGCTCACCAGCCAAGTCACTCATCGCCGAAGACCGACCAAGCTCTTCAGGAAGTGTTCGCACACGGAAGACACGCTCGCCGTCCAAGTCGTCCGTTCTTTCCTCAGTCCCTTCCGATTTTGACATCGAGGCCACACCTCGCGCGCCTTCGCTCGGCGCAGCTATTGACCTGGCACCCGCATCGTCAAAACGCCCGTCGCCATCGCAAACGCCATCGCGATACGGTGCCGAGCTGCGCGACAACGAAGGTCTCACCGTTGCGGCGAACAGATTCATGGAAGATGCGGACGTCGGCCGAAGTCATAAGAGACGAAAGTCGCATGAGAGGCAGTACGAGGTCAACATGGAAGCCGATATCACAGACTTCAACCCAGATGCGACAACGCCAGACATCGACGACACTCGCTTTAGCGATTTCTCGGAGATGCCAGGCCTCGACATGACCAAGTTTGCATCCATCAGAAAGAGCCCCTCAAAGAAGAGCGATGTAAGTGAAAGCGACTCAACTCTCCTCAGTGCGGTACTGACACGTTCCAAGGCGACACCCCGCGCGCGCCCACAAATGACCCCTTCCACAGTTCGACGGTCGGAACGCACACCCTCCCCTACCCCTCGCCGCTCATACAAAGACAACGATACTACAAACCTGCTGCTCGACTTCACCGCTCAAATCCAGTCTTTCGGAGCATCGCGCAACGGCACTCCCTCGCACGCCAACGGCAAGATGTCAACTGAGCCAGACCTTCGCTCATACTATCAGAACAAGCGTTCGCCAGCCAAGGGCGGACACGTCCCAGCTACACCTGGTCAAAGCCGTCCGTTGTTGAACCTCCTCGATTTCGAACTGCCCCCACCTCCCACCCCACGCTCGTTGCCTACCGTCACCATTCGCGAGATGGAGTCCGTCAAGTCGCAGTTCCAGTCTCAGATTTCCTCGCTTACTGCTAGCCTGTCAGGAAAAGAGGCCGAGGTCGAGTCGCTGTCAAGAGCAATTGCAGATGCAGAACGTCGTGTTGGTGAAGCGCAAGAGACTGTGCGGGACGAGCGATCAGCGCGCGAGTATGCTGAAGCGCAAATGGAGGACTGGAAGAAGAAGGGTGAGGAAGTGCAGACCATCCTCCAAGATGTGCAATCTGAGTTGGCACATAATGACGAAGAGCGCGATCAGCTTCTTGCACGCTTGGCTGAAGCAGAGAAGCGCGCTGAGGATGCAGAGAACCGTTCGACAGAGCTCGAGACCAGGCTCATCGAGGCTGAGAGCAAGAATGTCGACATGACGACCTTCATCAACAGTGACGAGGACGAGAACAAGAAGATCTACTCAGAAATTGAATGCCAGTCTGCGATTGCCGAGAAAGTCAATGAGGTAGCTCGCGATCTTCATACCGCGTACAAAGCGAAGCATGAGAAGAAGATCAAGGCGCTCAAAGACAACTATCAGAAGAAGGCTGATGAGCGCTGCAAGGAGCTTCGCGTTCAAATCACCAAGTTGGAGCGACAGGTTGGCGAAGCAGAAGATAAGCGCGATGATACATTCAGCAAGTTTGAGGAGTTTGGATCCAAGTCGAACGGTCCCTGCGAGACATGCGCGAAGAACGCCGCCACAGGACCCGTGTCCAATCCGGAGGATATTCACAAGCTCGAGGCCCAGCGTTCCGAGATCGAGAGTCTGAAGGCCAAACTTGCAGGCCTGCAATCCGAGCTGCACTCACTTCGCAAATCGCAAGAACACCTTCTTGAGGAGCTGGAAGCCGAGCGCGTCGAGAAGGGCGAGCTTGTCGCAGCCGCAGAGCAGATGCTTGTGCTTTGTGGCGAGAAGATGGAGTCTATGCAACAAGAGGACTTCCGTCGCAGCCAGGCAGCACCTACGCAGCCGCCACTCGAGCCCCAACCAACTAGCAGGCCCACACGCCAACAGCCAGCACCGGAGCAGGCAATGCGTAACACGGGTTTCCTCGCAGGTGGTAGCTCTGTAAGCTCTTCGACCTCTCGCCCCGGCTCCTCTCTGTCCAGCAGTCGATCCGGCGATTCAAAGCCTAAGCCGAGTGGCATGCGTGCGCCAGGTGGTTTCGGCTTCAAGGCGGCTGGCGAGTCAGCATTGAACAGAAGCCAGAGCGGTGCGGGTAAGAGTAGGCTCTTGTCCAATATCGAGCGCATGGGCGGGACCAAGGGTCAGGAGTAGGATGTCTGGCCTGGAAGTCTTAAGAATCGATTCGGTAGTGTTTGGGGAATCAGGACCGTTTCTGCGACGTCCACAAACAGCGTGGACAGTACCGGTGTGAATGACTGATGACTTTGGTCTATGTGCTATGGGCGTCTTGGATAAGGGCGGTGATCTGGCTAGATTTTTGGGTGACGGAATGACCCATGGTCGTACGTTCGCTTTGGTCGCTTGTTTGTATTCGCATATTTCTCATTCACTGTACAGTGCTCAATTGACGCATTCTTTCCTCATTTTTGGTTCTTGCCTATCACGTTACTTACAGGGACATCGATGGTGAAGGCACAACCCTGGACCAACATGGAACTCACAATCGAGCGTCGCACAAACAACAGGCGCGACGGTGCGATGCCGGTCGAACATCAGAATTTTTGCACCTCTTTCCTCTGCTTTCTGCCACATTGTTCAACATTCGCATCGTCGTCTTACCCATCCTCTGGACTCTCTCGATCTCTCCCACGTGCGCCCACATTCACCACACATATCGTTACGCTACACGGATCGCTATCATATCGACTACGACTATTGACGCTGACAGAACATGCCTTTTCTCGATGATCTACAAAGGGCCGATGCGGTCCCAGAGGTACGGTGTACCCACTTCTCAACTGCCTTTTCAGACGCTGACCCATGTAGGAGCCTCCTGAGGGTGCCATGACCTACAGCGACTTCGTTCGCTCAAACTCTCGCGACGTAAGACCAATTGCACCTTCTTTTCAACTTCTCCC
This sequence comes from Nothophoma quercina, assembly GCA_021642125.1. NCBI lineage: Eukaryota > Fungi > Ascomycota > Dothideomycetes > Pleosporales > Didymellaceae > Nothophoma > Nothophoma quercina. Next base: position 82,957 of record JAKIXB010000007.1, on the reverse strand, counting down.
AGTAATCCAAGCTAATCCACAACATAGCATGAGCTATCAACCCTCACACGCATAATCAACGACCTCCTGGAAATGGAACTCCGCACCCAAACTTGCCGCGAGTCGGTACAGTCGGACATTGTCACTGGCAAGACAGATCTTATGCATGGTCATTACAACATGATCTGCGGTGAGCGCAATGCTAGTTGTCAGAGGATTGGATTCTTGTTAGGGCATGCAACGGCGTTTCGATTGGATACTGAGATGGTAAACCGCGCAAGAAATAGCTTCGCTGGACATCACTTTGGAAACCAGGGCCAGGTGAACGGTGTCAATGAGGTTAACGGGGGAGCGGTGAATGGTGAGGATCAACAGAATGGAGATGTCGAAATGAATGGAGTGGACGAGTCCGATGGCAGTGGGAGTTTGGATACGCCGACCGTGGAGCCTGTGGCTAATAACAACGGCATAGTGAGCCGCCTGGAAGCTGCTGCTACTACTACGAACGGTGTTGGTGGAACGAACGGCAACCATAGAGGAAATGGTATGGCCGTCGAGACCATCTCGGGGGTCAGGAACACTGGTTCCACTACAGCCGTGAGCGGAAGCATTGGTACCAACTCTGAAGAAGAGAGCGGCGGGACGACCTCTCCTCCTGGAGGAGTCGCAGTTCACATTGCTTGATCACCTTCCTGGTCAAGGGACAGGGCTATTTCTCAGTAGTCAAGGTTTAATGAGCGTCGATGAGCTCAAGCCAGCGTGCGAGTGCACCGCGGACAAGAAGCAACTGGCTCTTGAATACTCTGCCGAAACCGAACGCCTCAAAGAGCGACATGCTGGCGAGATACGAAGCTTGAAGGGTTGAAGCTGCTGAGACGATGGTCGAGAAACGGGAACGCTCAACTCTTGACAAGGAAAAAAAGAAGAGATAACACTCAGACTCATTTCGAGTAACAGGGCCCCTGCAGACTGTGAATCGCTGTTATAACATTGACTTGCGAGTATCTTCATTATCGCTACATGTGTTTAAGCCATTTACTTTGACCTTGTCTCTTCTAAACCTTCACGGTCAGTCCAAGCCCCCCAAACGCAATCCTCGCAGCCAACAACAACGCTGCGCTACCAAACAACATACACCCACCGAATATCCACAACGCATCGAACCCGCTGTGGTCCAAGATGGCACCACCGATAGGCGTTCCGATGAGCACTCCGAGTGCCACAATCGCAAAGCTCTGACCTAGTCTGGTTCCAATCTTGTCCCTCCTATCCTGGCTAAGTCTTACGATGATAGTCGGCGGTAGCGAGACGAATGACCCAGAGAAAAAGCCATAAAACGCCATCAGCACGCAGATGCCTGCACTGTTGGTGACGCCGATGTAGCTCACACACAGCACGCCCGAGATGAGGCAGCAAGGAATGACGACATTGAAGGGCCCAACGCGGTCAGCAAAGACATTAGGGATGATACGCCCGAAGACGCTCGTCGAGTTCATAATCGCGAGGAGATAGAACGCAAGATTCTCGTTTGTGAGATGGCGCTCGAGCGCGTAGACTTGGGCGTAGAAGAACGGCATGTACAGACCCATGAAGCCGAAGAAGAAGCCGGAGACTTGCAGACTATATGCGGGAATGCAGAAAGCCTTGAGATCGAGGAGCGAGCGCGACTTCGCCGGCAGAACGCGGACGCGCATGCAGACGCAGGGCACGACCATGGTGGCGAGGATGATAAAGCCGAGCACCCGCGTTGTCCACGCGAATCCGATCTGAGGAAGGAGGTTGTGGAATACGATGGGGTAGATGACACCGCCAAAGGAAGAGCCGGCAGCTGCGATGCCGATCGCCGTGCCGATTCTTGTGCTGAAGTAGGTGCTCAGGATAGCCACGCTGGGCACAAAGAGGGCGCCGGTGCCAATGCCGATGCAGAAGGCTTGTGCGAGGAGGACTTGCCAGTAGGATGTGCATAGGGAGAGCATCATCTGCCCGAAGACGAGCATGAAGGAGCCGAACAGTAGGAGTTCACGGAAGTAGCCCGCGTCGTAGATAGGTCCGGTGAGCGCGCCGACTTCAAGCAGCAGAAATGCTTGGATGGAGCCAATCCAGGAAATACTGCTCGGTGATGAAGAAGGGAGTAGCGTGGTCTCGTAGTAGGCTTGGTAGCTGCCAAAAGTGTTTATGATTCCCCATGAGTTGAACAGCAGGAAGAAGCCACCCAGGACTTGCAACCATGCCCGCATTCCTCCGTTAGGTATACTTCCAGCATCTCGAACGCTGTGCTTGCTCTTGACTTTCTTCAGCCCTTCGCCATCTTTTGCAGCCTCATCCTCGGCTATGTGGTCGTCTTGTGTCACCTGCGCCTTCTCCTGCGGTTCCTCAACCGGTGCATCTCTTATTGCCAAACTTCCGTTTGACTTTTGGCTGGATAGGGGCGAGGTTTTTGTTGACTCCGCAGCGATCTTTTCATCGTATGTTGCTTGGACGGGATCGCGCGACTCTGGGTCGGCGGTCCCCGCTCGCTGGTGATCCATCTCTTCGCTGCAAAGGGCTGCAGATGCTGACAGCGTTGATCCCTCGGCACTGTGTGCAATGCTCAATCGACACTTTAGAAGACCAACCAGCGATCTGTCTCTTGTGTAGTCGCGCAGCTACACGGTGACGTCTGCGCCGAATCCCAAGGTTGACGAGACAAGGATAAGGGCGCGGCAACGGAAGCAATCCTTGGGAGGGCAATCCTTGGGGTCAGAATGTGAGATTCCGGGGAAAGCAGATCATAAAGAAGGAGAACATGATTACTATTATTAATGGAGCTTGTTTAGCGAAGGGTAGCAGCGCTGCGGCACGTCCATTCAACCGTTTGAGGCTTGTTCGGCCATTGTCAAGAGCGAGGTGCACGGCAAAAAAACGTGGTTTGTCGCGTCATGACTGTAAACCCGGACTATGCCCGCGCCTTTGCACAACTGAGGCGCTTCGAACTGCCGTTAGCGCTGAAACAACCATTGAAAAAGTAAGAAGGCGTTTTGCTAAATCGCAACACGTGCACTGTCGTGACGCTCACCGCCGGTCAGGGATTGATGGCAACCTGTGCGAAGGACTGAAGGTATGCAGCCTGCTTATGTACCATGCCTCTCGGGGACATAAGATGACTTTGCATGTTCCCGAGAAGAAAGGTTTTGTACATGATCAACCAATGTAAACAATGGCTGTCGACTTGCGCCCTTGAATGACTCAATCATGTAGGTCTTGCTGACTGCGGTTTTGATAGTATGTTATTTTGTGCCTCTAAGGGCGGACTACCTACGCCTGCTTGCGGCGCTGAAGAAAAATGCCGATGGTATACAATGCAGGCTGCGCCTGCCTCATGCCGTCGTAATCTTGGGGAATATGCGTCGTCGCTCGTCTCTGCTTTTCGTTCACCACAAAGGATGACCGTGCCAATAATTATGATCAAAACACCATTAAGCAACGCCCAACGCTCGCTATGCTATACATCCTAAAGAGCAAGCCCACCCAACATTTTTATGTAAGTCGAAATATAGGAAACGAATGTCGAGACGAATCGAACATGTCAATATGTCCAAGTCGAAAGATCAACGACATATGAATGCGTAACGTCGAATTAGGCTTGGCCGTTCGCGCGGTTCGCCGAGATTGTATATCCAGAAGGGTGAAGGGGCGAGGAGCCAACGTGTTCGACGTGCTCCTCCACGTACAGATTATCCATGAGAGCACTTTGGGCTGCGCCATCAAGTTGGAGTTGACCCCGAACAGCCTTCTGACGACGGGTCTCGCGCTCATCGACAACATCGTGCAGCACCTTCGCAGCACCGGTCCATCCAATCTGATTGGCAGTGGCGCGGTGGTTGAAGAGACGGTCGAGGAGAGGGAGGGGCAATGAAAGAAGCACGCTGGACAGCGTCCTTGCAATTGGGCTTGTCTGTGAGTCGTCGTCCGCTGGCGCATCTCCAAATCGAATCTTGCTCAAGCGCGGGTTGTGTGTCGGCGCCCGAGCTTCCGCTAGGTTGGGTAGGCGAGGATCGTCGCGTAGTTCTGGTGCAATTCTGTACAGGTTAAAATCGTTGGGGAAGTTGTAGGCGATGAAGTCGGTGGCCGAGTTCAGCAGCTCCGCAGCGAAGGGATCGTGGACATCTTGTCCATCAGCGGTGGAGCGCGTGGTCGACTTCGCTGCTCGAAGGCCGTAGTGCAGAACTTGCTCGACTGTATCCCAACGCAAAAGCGCCTTGGCGATCTCGACACCTCGTGCTTGCATGCTGGGGATTTGCAGGACGCTTCCTGCTGCAATGTAGCTCAGCAGCTGGTCCATGCGCCGACGAGCGTCCTTTGAGACCTGAGGGTGAGGTACGTCTGGTGTGTGGTGAGCTAGTCCGTACAGGAAGGCTTGCATAGACAGGAGCGGTGCGCCATAGAGCACCTTGATGGCTTCTTGAATAGACTCGGTAGCAATGAAGGAATTCGTGGTCAGCACATCGACCAGACGGCGCGCGTCTCTAGATCGGTGGGCGGGAGGGATGCTGCGGCGAATAGCATTGGAGACGACCAAACTGCGCGCTACCACGATTCCGTGCACAGGTATAGAAATGTACTGAAACTCAGGCGAACGGACCTGCAAGACGAAGTCGGCAAACTCTGGGTTGCCGAACTGTGTGGATAGGTAGCTGGCAAGCTCAAACGGCGACTCACTCATCTCCTCTGACCGTGGCACAACACCGTTTTGTTGAGGCTGCGCGTGCTGCACGTCAACGCGGTCGGTGACAGGTAGAGGCTCGCCAAACTGCGATCTGCTAGGGGACTGCGAGTGCGCTGTGGTGATGCCGTTTGTAGCGAAATGCGGGTCTTCTGGAGAGACATGAGCCTGGTAGGGGTCTGGGTAGCCAGAAAGGCCAGCAGTGAAAGGCGGCGACTGAAATTCGCCTCCGTTAGCATACATGGGCTCTGGCGGAGGCGGCATCGAGTACGGTGGGTAGAGCCAAGGCGCTCCCGCATCCGAGGGGTGGTGGGAGTGTCCAGGAAAGAAGGAAGGCGTAAAGTCCGGCGGAGCGAAACCTGGCGGAATGCGTGGTACAGACTGTCGATGTCCGTGTCCAGCTGCCTCATAACCATGGGGAGTTGCAGGCTGAGCCGGCGAATCCTGCACAATGCTACCCATGGCGCCATCTACACGGGGCCGAGGCGCGTGGAAGGCATTGTCGTGGCTCTCTGCAACAGGCGTGTGCATGCCGCTCATGTTTGCAGGGTAGAAGGGCGGCGGGAGTTCTTTGCGGTGCACTCCGTTGATGAGCGGCTTGCTCTCGATCTCGGCCCGCGGAGGAGCATCGTGCACACGGGTGGGTTCGTCGTTGGAAGCTGGGACTGTAGTGTCGTGCGTCAGCGGCCACGCAGCCAGATGCTGAGATTGGTAAAAGTTTGTGCACTCACCCTGGGGCTCGGCTACTTGCTTCACCTCGTCGTCCTCTGACTTCGCCGGTGAGTCTGCCCGCACTGGAGCCTCTACCTCAGCCTCGGGCTTCTTTACAGAAGCCTTAGACTCAGGTGTCAGCGGGGTCTGTACAGCTTCTGCCGACTGCTCTTCCACCTTCTCCTCCTCCACTGCCGGTTGCTGCACTTGCGCTTCCAGCTCCTGCTCCTGCTCCTGCTTCTGCTTCGGCTTCGGCTTCTGCTGAGTCACAGGGCCTTTGTGCGACTTCTCAGGAGTGATGGGTCTGGCAGCAGGCACGGGTCGCGACAGGCGGTGGGGTATGGCAGGCACAATGCGCGAAAGTTGCCGGCGCGCTTGCTGCTTCTGCGCTGGCCTAGCGGCATCGGCAGAGATTGAAGCCATGGCGGTAATTGTTCGTATAGTCAAAGGAGCGTCTGGAAGAAGCGACTCCAAGATAATTGCGGATCAATGGGCTTGCCAATTATCCTGGAGCGCCGTGGGAGATGTGAAGGGCGGCGAGTGATCGAGCGGTGGGGTGCGTCGGAGAGTCGCAAGTGCAGTTGAAGAAATGTGGGGATGGTTGCATGTCATAGCGCAGTTTTTCTTTAGTCATCACCTCCTCTTACCCTGACGCAACTTGAGTTCGGGCAGTAAACACAATTGACCGTCTTCCAATGCCATGTGTGTGGTGTCTTTGTCGCCTGCAGATCCACCCTGTGAGGCCAGCCTCACACCGTCCATCGTACTTACCTTGTCGACGACGCTCCAGAAAGTCGAACGGATATTCCTCGTGGAACATTCTAGCAAGCCGACCTCAAGAAAACATCAAATCAGTTAGTCAAGCAGTGTGAATCAGCCTGCTTCTAAAGAGCGGCTTCGAACTTTGATGCTGGGAGTGGAAAGATGGATCACGGCTATCATAGTGGACATCTTGTGTATTGCGGCAGTCACGCCGTCATAAGCAGTCATGGTCCGCCTTTGCTGAGTATATACATGTGAACTCGTGTTACATAACCGCCAAGTTACCTTGATCAGTCCCAGAGCGCTTGTCTTCAGCACCTACGCAATGGTTCCATTGGGCCTACCATTCGAACGCGCCCGTTGTTGTGCCTGCCTCGATCTATCCCACGCATCACTCGCCTCCTTCTGTATGCTCAGAAAGCCAGGCGACAGCACATGGCTGAGATAAAGCCATGTCTATCTCCCAAGACATGTCTGTTCTACCACTCCCTGTTACACACGTTCTACTATCTACCTAGAGCTACGACGACATCTCTCTTCTTCCTAGTGCCTCCAATACACATTCCCTACCCTTGCACGCCCGATTATGGTCTTGAGACAGCCACGAACTTCATGCAATAGCGGACTGCCCATTCGACGATCTTCCTCAGCGCAAACCTTTAAAGACAATCGCTGCTTCGAGTGCCAACTGGGCACTCCTCCGGATACCCATCATACGACCTGTCTACATCAGAACGAGTTCGCGCCTACACGTGAGCTATCGCCTCAACGTAAGCTCCATGTCATGCTAAACGCCCACAGCAAACCGATTCAGTATCTTGGCCGGACTCAACCCATCTCCAGACACCAAGTGGACTTTCGATTTTGTTCCATCTCCGCGATCTGGCACCAAACGACGCGGCAAGCGAGGCGGCAAGCAGCAGAGACTCAAGCACGCGTTGAAGAGGACATGCAAGAAGCCTGAGGAAGACGGCTTGGATGAGCTTTGCAATGTTCTTGCTGCTTTGCGATTAGACGATGATGCGCCTGCAACGACACCTGAGCAGGCTATTCACGGCTCGCGAGCAGATCTATCCAATGCAAGCTCCACAAACTCTATGGACTCTGTAAGACATCGCTGGGTTCCGCAGTTTCGCTCAAATTCTCTACCAACATCAAACTCCACTGTGACTGAACGAGTAGACGAGCTATTGACTCTTCCGCAACAACCGCAGCGGACCCTTCTCTCGTCCATTCCGGTTCAGGGTCGACGCCAACTCGACGTTTTGCCGAACAGTCAAAAAATGACCCCTTGGTTTCCCCTGTCAGCTTTCCTGAAGGATATATCCTCGCCGAAAGATTGTGCGGGCTACTGGCTGCCGAGAGACCCATCCCCCAGACCGGCACCTCCACCTGCAAAGGTCAAAAAACCCGCTTTATCATCCACTGCTTCACCTGCAACACCCGCTCAATCCGCAGCCGCGGCAGCAGCTTGCTGCGCTCTTGCACTGAGTCAGAACTCTACGGTTTCCCCAAGCGATGCAGTAAGGAAGCACAAGGTGGTGCCAGCAATCCGAGCGGTGCCAACGACACCGTCGTTGTCTACCAACGCGGATCCCTCCTACAAACGTTTTCCCGTGTTTGATATCCCGCCATTCACGCCGTCCCCTACATCCATATCTACAACGCTACCCGCGCCCTTTCTCCAGCCAACTGTAGCAAGGCTTCCTTTGAGGCTAGCATCTCCACAGTCTCAACCATCTCTGTTACCTACACCAACACTGGTATCTACATCCTTTAGTCCACTTCCTGTATCTGCCGCTCTGTCAGAAGTGCCAGCGATTCAGTCATCATTGGCCTCTGGACCATATCGGCCGCCGCCTCCGCCGAGATCAAGGTCGCCTTGGGATTGGCAAGAAGTATCCGAGAGAAGCACGATCTCTCACAAAACACCACCGATTCCGATCGCTGCACCTATCAAGTCACTGTATCCATCTGTGTACCCACTCCAGTCGTGGACCACAAAGGCTGCGTCGAAGGACCTCTTCAGGGATACGATAGCCGTACCAACCATGCTGAGGGAGAAGCTCGCATTCGACCCCTCCTCCCCAGATGTACAGAAGGGGGTGGATGCCTTTCTGGAAATGGGCCACGCCAATGACTGTTGGTGCTCTAGTTCGGCGCACGTGAAGCCGAAGGCTGTCGCATCGCCTGACAGCGTGACCACGGATCTATTAGGCACTCCGCAAGAAGTAACCAAGATTTCTCTCTCTGGGTCCCGAGACCTCACTCTCGAGGAGACAGTCTATTTCACCCATGTTTCTCGAGACCTGCCAGATCTGCTGCACGATGTGGTGGCCGATTCTTCCGACGATGATGCTGTGATTCTCACTTCAACTTCAGAGAATACTGAGTCAAGCTTTGAGGAGCTCGTCATCGTCGAAGGGATTCCGCGTACAGATTCAGATGATGATGAGTGGATTCCGGTTTTGCCTCACCTGCGTGCACGACGACCGAACTCTTTACCTTCCTCCCGCACTGTGTCGAACGCATCTGTACAGACTGCAAATCTTCCAGCTGCAACCCCACTACCTCTTCTGCTGCTGTCATCGCAGCAGACTCCCCTTGTGTCACCATACCAGGCCAGGGCATCTGATGCCGAGAGCGAGACGGAGTAGCGCGACTTCCGCTCGTGGGGCGAGTCTCTTGTGCTGACCTCACAGGAGCAGATGGGTGATGTCAGGCAGGAGCCTGAAGTCGACTATACGAGTGCTGTGGAGTGGCCGACACTGCAGGAAGCCACGAATGTTAGGCAGACAAGGCAGGAACCGATTCGGACGTGTGACGACGAGTGGGGTGGTAAGGTATGGGATGGGGTTACGGATTGGTTTGTGTGAGTGACATTGGGTTTTGTGTAGGTGTTGGGAAACGCTAGGAAATGTATGGTTTACGGACGACAGAAACGCTTGATATGGTGGATAGAAGGCATTTGTAAAACAGGTTATGCCCAACAACTAGTCTAAACCTATCAAACAACATCATCTCGATATCTCGGCCAGCGTTCACATATTGTTGTTATCCCACACACCAGCACCACCCTCTTTCTTCTTCCCATCATCTACCACGACAGGCGCTGCTGGAATTTCCACACCCTCAATTTTCCATACCATCCCAATGTATGAGTCGCTATACAGGCTTACATCAACCTTCATGCCCTGCGCCTCAGGCGGCAGAGACACTTTAGCGGAAGCATGAAGCTTAGCACCACCTCCGTTTGCAATCTGCTTCTGCGCCTGCCTGCCTCGCCCACTAGGACCAGAACGGGTGGGATCCGCCCAATTGACACGCTTCAACGCGATAATCTCATCTGTGCTGCTATAGCTTAACACCAAGAAGAGACCCTCGGTCTGCGGCTTCGGGTACCGCGGCGCATAAATCCGCACACCTCCATTCTGTAAACGCGCACTATTCTGGCGAATGATGTTCACGCTGAAAGATACGGCATTGTATGCGCCCAGCACGACCGAGACAATGGGTAAACGAGCGATGGGCTCAGCGTTGCGTTTAAGCTGCGGCGCCGCGACGCCCGCGAAGCGCAGCGCCTTCTCAAGATTCGCGCTCGATGTCGTTGTTGCTTCGATGAGCGTTTTGGGACTTGCGCGGGGGTGCTCAAGACGCTTCTTCTCATCTTTGGGCTCGATATTGGGCAAGATGGACAGCGGGCCATCGTCCGGCCAGCGCGCGCTCTTGATGCACTGCAACAGCGTGATCATCTGCGTGCAACTGGACACGTACCCGAGTTCAGTGAGCACATCGATGGAAGCCTGCACGATACGAATGGACTGGTCCAGAACACTGTTCAAGTCGCCCACGTAATCGCTGATCGGCAGGTCGATGCGACTGAAGTGCGCTTGCAGCAGCAGGAACGACTTCACGTGTGGATCCCACATGGGCAGCCCGAAGTGGTCTGCGCTCAGCGGGAGAGCCTTGGACAGCTCGGCGTTGATGAGGTCCTCGTTGTGCCGTACGGGAAGCTCGTCGTACTCGGTCGCATGCGAGATCCATGTCAGTGCGTCGAGGAAAGTAGCGTTGCGCTTTGCGTGCTTTACGAGGTAGCGGATGGTCTTGTGCGAGAGGTAGTAGTAAGACATGATCTTGCCGAGCGGCGTGGAGTCAACTTCGCCTGTGGGCTCAACAGCGGCGCAGGATGAGTCGTGCAGTTCCTTGAGGGACGTCTCAACGAGGTCGATCATGTAGTCGTTGGCCATAGTTTGCGCGGCGATGGTGTTGTGTTCTTCGGCGGAGATCTCCAGGCCGTAGAAGGACGGGTTCTTGTGCAAGCGACGGAAGAAGAATGTCCATGTGAGGTAGTCGAGTGCGTCTTGCTTTGTGCCAATGGTGCCGGCTGAGATCTCGGCGCCCAAATGGTTGTCTAGAACCTTGTGTAAAGAGGATTCGACTGGGAAACCAGTGTGCAGGAAGTGCTTGTAGAATTCTTTCTTGGCGTCCTGTGTGAAGATGCGCGCGATACCGGAAGAGTCGAACTGAGGACGTCCAGCACGACCCAGCATTTGCAGTACATCTGTCAGATCCATGTCTTTGTAGCCCTCCGACTTGGCGTCGAAGAATTGAGTACCCTTGACAACGACGAGGTGAGCTGGCAAGTTGACACCCCAAGCGAGTGTGCTGGTAGCAACGAGGATCTGAATCTTGTTGTTTGCGAAAAGTTCTTCAGATAGAGAGCGATCAGTCTCTACAAGACCAGCGTGATGAAGACCGATACCAAAGCTCAGTGCTTCCCTCAAAGCATCATCTTTTACCCGCTCGAGGTTGAGAGCCAGGTCGTCTTCGGACATGCGGAGGAAACGTCGAGGATTGTCTTCCATACCGCAGAAGTTGATGAGGTCGCGTGCGGTCAAGCGTGTCTGACGACGCGACGCTACGAACACGATGACTGGCTTTTCCGGCGAATGTTGCTTGATCGCTAGGAATGTGGGTCTGTTCATCGACTGCATGAGCGGACAGAATCCTCGCTGTTCTGGGAAGCCATCAATGAAAATCTCCAAAGGCACAGGACGGACAGAGTGTCGAAAGTTGAAGAGGCCTTCCTTCACACCAAGCCAGTTGCCAAGATCAGATGCGTTCGCACAAGCAGTCGACATACCGAGAAGGCGGATCGAACCACCTTCCTTTTGGGAGGCGATGTAATTCATACGAGATACGATAATCTCGAGGATAGGGCCACGATCACCACCTAGTAGATGAATTTCGTCGATGATGACAAGACTGACTTGACGGACATATCCACGAGTCTGCCAGCTACGACTGATACCATCCCACTTCTCAGGGGTAGTGATAATGATATCAGCATCACGAATCGTGCGAGTATCTGGCGTGTTATCACCAGTCAATTCAACAAGCTTGAGGCCCATAGGCCCAGCAAGACGCTTGCCCCAGTCTTGCACTCGTTCCCTAACGAGCGCTTTCATGGGTGCGATGTAGACGACCTTAGAGCCTGGCTTTTCTCTGAAAGCCCACCACATGGCAAGCTCGGCTGCGACTGTCTTACCACTACCTGTTGGAGAACCGAGAAGCACATTTGCCGGGGTATGATACAGGCAGTGAAAGATCTGCGTCTGCATGGGGTTAAAGTACTGGAAGCGCTGCCCGTACAACTCCTCGAGCAGTGGGTTCTTCAGTGCTGCAATTGGCAGAGGCTGTAGATCGAGTAGATCGGTATATACACTTTCGGTGTCTGGCCGAATAAGATGCTGGAAAGAGATGGGATGTACTGTCTCGGCACCCAACCACCGGTCCGAAACAGCGCGTACATAGATCTGTGTGGGTAGTGGATCGGTGAGTGGGATGGTAAAGTTTAGCTCATGATCGTCGTAGAGCTTCCTGCGGGACAAAATGAAGAATTCGTAGTGGTAGATCTCCGAAGTCTCTGAGTTTTCAACCCAAATCCAGAACGATTCTGAGGTGCCGTGATGGCGATCGTTCCACCTGAACTCTGGGGTGAGCCACAGACGGATACGAAGAACATCACGGTTCAGAGGCGCGATTTCAGACTCTATACCCAATGTTGGGAAGTTGTCCAGTAGCTTAGAGATGATACCGCCCATCTTTGTGTTGTGCACGAGATCACCGATCTCTCGTGACTCCATGTCGCGCAAAGCCTCTATCGATGTGTACCTTTGATCTAGCGCTCGCAAGACCGGTTGTGGTAGATCAAACTGATGGAGAGGATGCTCAATGGACCACACTTGGTGTTCGATCGACTGGCAAAGACTGAGCAAGACCAGGCATTGATATCCCCAGCGCCTATTAAGCGCAATCATGAACAACGCCCTGGCAATACGCGATGCGTTTTGCTTGATGTAATTGGTGTCTGAGACCAGTGTAAAGTCCTCAAGTCGTGCTCTCGAGATGTGAGCTTGCAAGAGATAGTTCGTCTTGCCATGCGCTGTCGCGTAGCCGCCCTTGACTTCAGTGATGACATATCCCTCCTCCTTGAGAGCAGATAGCTCCTTCTCTTCAGTCTCGCGAGACTGAACCTGGTCGAACTCTCCACTCATACTGACCATGGCCAGAGCATCAGCGTCTGTGCTTCGAGGCCGCATCATGGTGTTGAAGATCTCGATACTCGATTGCTGCACGTAGAATTGACTGGCAATGCGACCCACGTCCTTTGCGCGGAGGTCTTCTGTTGTCTCGTTAAAGATGATCATTTGACTCTTCTGCAGGACTCGAGCAGCATCAATGATGAGCTTGCGTCTCCTTCCTACAAGCTGCGGGTCGTCCCTAATTTCGGCCCATTCAATGCCATAAAGCAAAGGACTCTTTTGCATCCGTACGAATAAGTAAGAGTATCCGAGCCATTGCACGGCCTCGGATACTGTGGTTACTGTGCCAAGTGAGATCTCAGCATTAAGATTGTCGACAAGCTTAGCCGAGAATCTAGACTCGATCGGCTGCTGTTCTGTGATTGCTCGCATGTAGTGATCAAGACGGTCGTGAGTGGTGCAAATAAAACCAATACCGGTGTCTTGGAACTGAGGGCGACCGGCACGACCGAAGATCTGCAGCACGTCCAGGATACCGAGATCTGTGAACTTGCCCTCCTGTGCATTATACACTTGCGTACCCTTGATCAGGACAGCAGCGGCCGGCAAATTGACACCCCAGGCCAGGGTGGCTGTACAGCAAAGAACCTTTATGACGCCCTCGGCAAAGAGACGCTCAACAAGGTTTCGATCAGAGCGGGGCATACCGGCGTGATGAGTGCCCATGCCTTTACCAAGCAGCTCACGCAGTTCCCGTCCCTTGGACTGCTTCATATCGCGAACTGCAGCATCGTACCTGGGATGATCTGTCGGATCGAAGAGGTCGGTGCATTGGTCTTCTGTGGCTTGGTCGAACAGCGTTCTTGCCGTCTTGACAGTGTCCTTCCTGCTATGGACGAAGACCATGATTTGATGGCCTCTCTCCAGCATTTCCTTCACTTTATCGAAAGCTACTTGTTCAAGGTTCTGTCGGGACTTCATGGTACCCGGCTTGCCCTTCGCGCCAATGAAGTGCTGCTCAAGAGGGACCGGACGGAACGATGCATCGAAGTAGAACAAACCGGCCATCTTGTTCACGCGCAGGAAATCGGCCACATCGACATAGTTAGGCAGCGTAGCTGAAAGACCAACGATACGGATGAGTGACTGCGTGCTCTCGACCTGTCTCTGTGTTCTGGCCACCAAGCTTTCCAAAACAGCACCACGCTCGTCGTGGAGCATGTGGACCTCATCGATAATGAGCAGACGCACCTTCTGCACAAGCTCAGTATCTCCCGTGCTCTTTCTTGTCACAACATCCCACTTCTCTGGTGTCGTGACGATGATTTGTGTGTCCAAGATTTCGGCTTTGGTGAGATGCATATCTCCGGTCAACTCGCGTGCCTTGATGCCTAGCCATGCGAGGCGTTTTCCAAGCTTCTCTGTGACTTCAGCAGCAAGCGCTTTCATGGGCGCTACGTAGATGATCTTAAAGTCCTCCAACATGACAGTGAAGTCGGTTGCCTCTGGCTCCTCGATTGGATTGGGTACGATATTCTTGCCAATGGTGTTAAGGATTGTAAGCATCGCAGCGTCCGTTTTACCGGCACCAGTAGGCGCGCAGATAAGCATATTCTCGCTGGTCTTATACGCTACAGGATATACTAAACTCTGCATACGGTTGAGGGCCTTGTAGCCTTTGAAGGTCTTCTGGCACAAACCGTCCAGTTCGCTGATCTCGACGAGCTTTCGACCTGCTCCGATAGTGCCGACCGGCATCGCAGGGATCTCGTACTCTTCGTAGAGGTTGTCATCGTGATGTTTGTGATTTGTAGGAAGTGCGTACTTCTTGCCGTAGGCAGAGAGCTTGTTTCCCGCCGAGTAGGTCTGGTAGACATGCGGGTATTGAGGTCCAGTACGGTCGACTGCGGCTGATAGAGTAGCGTTCTTGTGCTCCCAGTCCTGCCTACGCAGCGCTTCCTCACGCTCCGCCCGAGTCATAAGGCGACCTGAGATGCCGTTGTCTTCTCCTGGCTTTGGCTCGAGTAGTGAGCGTGTGATGTCTCTCCGGTGAGAGATCAGATCGGCTACCAGATCTAGCTCTGCGTAGCCCACGATGTCTGCGAGCATCATCTGCAACTCCTCGTTATTGCTGTCGCTGCTGAGGATCGCCAAGATTTGGTCTTTCAGGGCTCCTGCGTCGAGGCCAGAACTCCTCTGGGCAACACCCTCACACTTCTTGCTAAGCCATCGCTGATCGAACGCGCTGCTTCCGCTTGCGCTTTCCTGGACTTGTTCGAGATGATCGCTGCTATACTCATCTTCGTACTCATCGCTGATGATGTCCCAAATGTCGTCTCCACTTGCAGTTCCGGAGAAGTCGTCGTCGTCAAACTCGATATCATCGCCGTATGCTGGTGCTTTCTCGGCATCAGCAGGCAGATTCAACTCTGCAATGGCTTTGCGCATAGTGGCAAGCTGTTCTAGCCATTGCGCCTGCGCAGCGTCCATTGAAGACGACATGTTGGTCGGGAGTGGTCGTGTTGTTTCCACCTCCTGAACAACAGAATTTTCGCAGTTTGCGCAGCTCACGCGTGAGTCGAAGTGAGTCGAGGTTGCTCGCCGCACTCGTTCAAAGTTTCCCATCGATGACGGTGACTGCCTGTCGCGCGTCCACTTGCCCCACCCCCACACCTAGCGCGGGATGACTAAGGGTACCGCGGCGATCGAGGCGCTGGCGGTGGGACAGCGCATGAGCATCCAGCTACCTCCAGGCACCTGAATCTGTAGCATTCACTCACAGAGCTACAGAGGCCCACTCTCCATACGTCCTGCCTTGATTCGATCACCCTCCAAAGTGATCCACCAACCGCCACCATGAAGATCGTGTACATTGGTGTAGGCACTCCTCTCACCGCCGCTTGCGACCCAGGTATCTGACCAGAATCTCCAGATCTTCAACAACGAGGCCAAGCCTGCCGTCGAACTCACAGCCGAGCGCGATCTCTCCTCCTACGGTCGCTTCACAAGGGGCAGCATCTCCGAATTCGTACGTCCCACACCATCTACGACACCACATTGCGCACGCCGTATACCTGTGGATGACGATACGGGCTTTGTCAGGAACAAGGATGGGGAACTATAACGCTGACTCTATGCAGTTAACATTCTTCGCTGGAGAAGTTGCCCAGCGAACGAGGCCAGGCCAGAGACAGGATGTCGAGGAGAAGGGTACGATCCTTTAGTAGCACATTCAGCCTCAGCACTACTAACGCCTCCCAGAGTACACATTCCACGCATATGGCCGCACAGAAGGCGTCTGCGGAATCGTAATAACCGACGACGAATACCCCACCCTCGTCGCGCACCGCGTCCTCTCCAAAGTCGTCGACGAATTCGTAACAAAGTACCCGCGCACCGCATACGCCTCCTTCCAAAAAGGCCAGACCCCGCTCAGCTTCCCCGAGCTCAAGACATACATCACGCAGTACCAGGACCCTGCGCAGGCAGACAGCATTGTCAAGATCCAGAAGGAGCTTGATGAGACGAAGATCGTGCTGCACAAGACGATTGAGAGTGTGTTGGAGAGGGGCGAGAAGATTGATAACTTGGTTGCGAAGAGTGATGGCCTGAGTGCGCAGAGCAAGATGTTTTATACGCAGGCGAAGAAGCAAAACTCTTGCTGCGTGGTCATGTAGAGGTCTTACTGAAGCCTACAAGGATGATGGATTGAAGTTGGCTGGCATGGCGTTGGGCTTGTAATTCGATCATGCAATGAACATACCCTTTGATTGTCCTACGTGTTGATGCCCCGGTCTTCAAGATCTTGGGCCTTATCTGAGGGCGTTGTGCACGCTGATGTGAGTAATAGACGTATGTACAGCGTCGCGCAGATTGAAACTGATCACATCCAGCTGGTACTGCTTGCATATGAATTGGTTGATATTTACAATGTAATACTGCCAACAGTTTCTATGCCATTTTAGAGCATTGTTTACTGTGGTCTTTGGTCTACTTCTTTTTTCTTCTGATGTTCCTTCATGGTCTTCTTGGCTGCTCGTAACTGCCTTTGACCTTGCTGAGTATCACGTGTTACGCGGCCGTGATGCTTTGGGTATCGTATCGTTCTTGTTGGCTGATGTATCCGTTGGCACAGTTCAGTCCTCACCGAACACGACGAAGTTACAGTCCTCTTCGGCCTCGAAGTAGATGTAGTCGCTCCCGTCGGTCTCGCCGTCTTCCATGTCCCAGTCACTTTCGTCGTCCTCCTCGTCATCGTCTTCTTCTTCATCCAGTAACTCAAGTCTGCATATTTCATCGGGTCCAACGAGTGGGCTCTCTGCTTTGCGGATTCCAGCTTCGTTCCACCGGATGACGTCACTCAGAACGCCAATGGTTTGTGTGAAGTCGTAGAAGTTCACGATGTTGACGTTGGCATCACCAAGCCCTGCCTCGAGCAGTATCGGAGCACGGGAGTAGTCCTCGGAATCCTCAGAAACTATGTCCTCCTCTGAATCTTCCTCTTCTAAGGTGTAACGACCAGGCTCGTAGCGCAGGGACTTGCGACGGAAGTATTCCTGCGGTCGGCGCTGCTCAAACTCTGTGTCTGGTGCGAAGTTGACAGCCTTCGCCTTCTTAGACACTTGTGGCTGCGCCTTTGTAAGAGCGCCAGTCTCGGACCAGTACAAGTCGAGGGCTTGGTCTGCTGTACGAGTTTCTTCGTTCTTCCACTCAGGGTGCTGCGCGGACCACTTGGCTTCTTTCTCAGCCAATTGCTCGAACTCATCGAGGTAACGCAGGGCTTGCAGCTTTGCTGTGACAAAAGCAGCGTACAAGCCTTCTTGTAGAGGTGACGCAGTCTCGTTTACGCATTTCGGTTTCCGGCCTCCAGCACTTCGGAGTGCTTTCTCTAGCGCTCGGGTGTAGCTGATGTACATATCAACCGTACACACCGGACATCGCCGTCTCAGCTGACCAGCTGTGATTGGGTGCATCGTATGTCGACACAGTATCGCCGTGGGCGGCTCGTCTGCGGAGGGAGGTTTGATGTGCTCGGCTACATCCTCGAATATGTCGGAGAAGTATCCGGAGTCTTGCTTCCGCAGCCATTGTTGAAAATCTTCGTACTCATCTGCTGTCGGAAGAAAACCCAATTCATGCAGTCTTAATGTCGTGTGTAGATTTTGCCATCGCAGGTACTGCTTCATTTCACGCGGAGAGAAGATTGCATTCGCCGAAACGTCGCTGCGGACGCGCGAGGTAGGGTAAGACATGATGTTGCGGCGAGTTGTGGTCTGGAACACTGTCGGCCAGGCTAGGGTTGATGTCCGAAAGTCTGAAATCTGAGACAGAGGGCGTCCGGTCGAATACGCCAAACCACCAATCCTGCTATTCGGGTGCTCGATATTCACTCACAATGCAACAAACGCGTTGTTGACGCGTGTTTGGTTGGTGAAAGGGGAGGTGCTCGGCTTTGTTCCCAATATTCTGCCTCTAGAAGCACGCTGAATTTGGGCTTCTGTGCACCGGCAAATAGGTAAGTGCAATTCGACGAGAACACGAAAGTTTCTCGTGTTGCGGTGACAGTCTGGTGTGTAGCGATGATTTTCGTTTTCAAAAGCGCGTTCAGCAGACACCGTGGCGACCGCTGACAAGAACGATGTTGCCAAACTTCTCAGTCTTTGGGAGGTTGGAGAACCACGAATAAGCCATGTTTCTGGTACGAAGATGATCCATTCCAAGCTCTTTTCTGATCTGTTTGCCGGCTTTCACGCGCTGTCGTTCGCTTGATCGCGTTGTCACCGTCGCCGATGCGGGGTGAACGTTATCACAGCGGGGCAGGGGATCCTGCTATAAATGCTGTAGGGAAGCGTGTTTGCTGCACGCTTTGTGTGTCGCTTGAGAAGCCCTCCTGTGGGCTTTAACGATTGCTGTGTGGTGAAGGACGAAGGCTGAGCCCGAGCGACAGGAGATCAAAGGGTATCGTATGTGCGTCATGAGCGCCCAATTCCGCACGTGATCCTGACTCACTTCGGAAGGAGGCGCCCGTTCCGTTCCGTTTGCGCGAGCAGCTTCGACATTCCTTTGCAGCCTATCTCTCTACATAACGATGCTGCATGCGAAACTCTGGCACAAAGTCTCAGACTGTGAGATTTTTCAATTAGCCGTGAGCACTCTCTTCGAGACACACAGGCCCGTCCCCTTAGCGCATTGTAGCAGTAGGTGATCACAGTCGTCCACAAGCTGCGACTCTCTCGATCACCGGTCACCGA
This sequence comes from Nothophoma quercina, assembly GCA_021642125.1. Classification (NCBI taxonomy): domain Eukaryota; kingdom Fungi; phylum Ascomycota; class Dothideomycetes; order Pleosporales; family Didymellaceae; genus Nothophoma; species Nothophoma quercina. The sequence goes on along the minus strand of JAKIXB010000007.1, from coordinate 64,007 downwards.
GCATCAGGCTCAGTCCAACGCTCATGTGCATGTCATGGCTGACCAGACTGCTAAATCTTGCGCCGAAGAATCAAATGCTTCGCAGCCACGCTGACGGCATTAACGAAGCCGAACACACCACCAATGACGATTGACGCAAATTGAATCTCTCCAACATGACAGTAGCACAAGGCTGTGCACTTGCATCGCAGCATCCGCGTAGCGTCTCAAGGTGGCACCTCACTTGGAGGCCATGCTTTCTCTTTGGAAAATCCCAACCTTGTATCACGAGCTGCCTAGCATATCTGTACGGCTCGAGAGACTGACTGTGCCTTCTCGTATACAGCAAGCGGCTAACATGGAACCCTCTTGATGTTGACAAGACGATTAGGATCGCTTACCTCGATCGCCTTTGGAATCTGCTAGGCCTGCGCCATGAACGGCTGCATAATTGTTTGACCAGCCGACATTAATTCCTCAAGGCACACCATCTATCCCATTCACGCATCCACCGATGGCTTTCGAGACAAGCTAATCCGTGTACTTATTGCGGATTGTTTTTCACGGACTTCAATTCTCAAGCGCAGATTCAACAGGGTGCGTTGATCTACACCAAGTTTCTCCCTGGTTTCGACCCAGGGATCCGTCGGTACACGGGCGTCACTTTGTGGAAGTCACTTACCTCGCGTTCATCTTTGTCCCGCTGAGTCTTACTTCATCCTTCTTTGGCATGAACGTACAAGAACTAGGTAGTGGACCAACCCTGGTTTGGCAATTCTTCGTATCTGCAGTCGGTGTCTTGCTTGGCTCGCTCTTCATCGTTTCAACATCAAGCTCATCGTTCCTTACAAGAAATTAACGGGTCTGGAGGACTTCTTTGGCGCCAAGCCGCATGATACAAGCAGCATGGACAGACCAAGCAACCTGCTGCCCCAACCGCAACCTCACGACAATGGTGCTCAGAGTAAACAGAGATATCACTGGACCTCATGACAGACTTCTGCGCTAATGCCTATCAGCTCACGATTACGCAGGTACCCTGCTGTACCGCAAAGTGAAGCCCAAGGAAATACACAATGAAGCCGAAAATGGAAGAACCATCACTACCATGACAGCAAGCGGTCTACCCGTCATTAATGTCTGTCCGGGCCCGCTATTTACACGTGACGCAACGGCGCAGGGTTGATCGGATGGTCACCACCCGCGCATGATCTGAGCAATTGATCGATGGCGCTATAGGTTCTGGGCACGAAACATGAATGCCGAAGTAGACTCTTGTGCTCGAGACCAGGATTTTGAATATAAAACCTCTGTTATGCTTGATCATGACAAATCGGTAATCAACAAGCTCGTTTTCAGAGAAAGGTACTGGATTGATCATTGGGAGTACTGTCTATTGAAAAGACACAGGCGGTGTCTTCTGTCGATAATGCTTGTCTTCTATTTTATGCGCCGAAGGGGTTTGAAGCATGAGGTGAAGCAGAAAAGTCACCGACTTTGTTTTGTCGAGGGAGAATCTTCCGGCACTTGGAGAAGAGAGATCCCCTAAGACATAGGTTTGAAACGACCTTGAGTCGAGGAGGTCGCTGTATGGGCTCAATTTGACCTCGAGAAATGAAGGAAGCGTCTGCCATGCCCAGACGTGAACGAGGTTCTGAACGCTGGAGTGTATGTAGTAGAGCTTGGACTGATTCAGCAGACTGGATACTGTCTGCAACACTGTAGAGACATCTACATATAGTTATTGTGCAACTGTTTCTACTTCCCGGTGGTAGAAGAGCTTATGATAGTGTGGCTTGGACCTTTTGGACGTGACAGACTGAATACGAAGTGTAAAACAGAGTAGCAGCAGGTAGTTCCGAGGGACATACATACGAGTATGCAAACATGTTATTTGGCATGTTAAAGCAATAGGCATAACGTTAGACGAATTTCATGACTCACGCAATCATTGATCTAGGATAGGTTTGCGACACGGCTCGAGTCAGCAATCGATAAGCTTTCGACTCAAAACCCCCACCAAAACCCCTCGATACTTTTTTATGAAGGATACACTCGGGTGTTGTCCTTCCCAGTTTCAGCACTTTCCTCCTCTGTATTCTCTTACACATTGTCTGCCTGTTGTACAGAGCGAATCGTGCTCGCAATGCCGCCACCAAAGGACATCCAGAAACTCATCTCCCTCACACAAACCACACAAACGCTCCTCGCGCACTTCCAAACCTCCCTTACGCCCTCAAAGACCTCAACGACCGCCGACACGAGCATTCCGCCCGGCGACCTCCCAAATGGCCCCCTCGCCGCCATTCACGCTGCCACCACGCTTCTCAAATCACACACAACCACACTCTCGCTTCTCCTCCTCACACCACCGCTCACACCCAGCGCCCTGATCGCCAAAATCGGCGATGTATCTTCTGGCGCACTGAGCGGCATGGTGGCCGCTGCATCATACACGCCCGCCCCAGGCGCGCGCGATGATCTGGGACAAATCATGAGGACGGAATTGAAGGTGCAAGTCAAGCGGCTCGTAGGCGCGTGGGGCGATGTGCTCACCGTGGTACTGGCGATGGCAGAGAGCCGCAAGAACCTCACGGGTAAGGACCAAGGGCCCAGTGAGGCGGAGAGAAAGAACGTGCTTGAGCGGACGGGTGTGGTGTGGGATGTGTGCGATGAGTTGCTGAAGCTGTGTAATGGGGGTGTAGTTGAACTGGTGCTTAAGAAAGCGCAACAGTTGAGGGCTGTGTTGTTGGATGCGGTGGAGGAGTTGAAGGAGTGGGGAGAGGATGTTGCTGATGGGGATGAAGAAGATGAGGCGGAGAGCGGTGCTGGTGAGGATGAGTTTGGAGATGAGGATGAATTCTTTGGTGCGAAGAACAAGCTTGGCAAGGACGATAAGGAATTGAAGATCTTATTGGACAGGAGCGTGAAGAAGCTTAAGATGGTCGGCATCATGTATCAGGCGGTAGGCAAAAGGAGGTTGGCAACCTTCCCCAAGGCAGCTCCCAACTCTGCGGCAGCTACGGAAGCTCTGGCTGCGGATATGAGCAGTCTGAACATAAATGGGGGTGCTGCGTACGAGACACCGGCGCAAAGGCTCGATCGACTTGTGCAGCTCCTCAAGGACATTCCGGACACAGTTGACGAGCTGGCAGAGGCCTTCTACGACCTGGAGCAGAAAGAGGCAGAAGCGGAACTAGAGAAGGTTTGTGATAAGGCGAAAAACGCGGTCGCGCTGGTGAAGAAGAGTTGGACGGGCACAGATGATGAGTTCACGGCATGGTCGACAAAGTGGATCGAAGCTCTGGATGCCGCATAAGATCGCACGTCAACAATTGCAACCAATAACACATCACAACACTCATGGCCCATTATCAAAGTCGTTTCGTACGTGTAACTCCGCGCTGTTCTCTAGCTTCCTGACGTGCCAGCTTGTAGTGAGCATTGTCTCATACACATCTAGGTTTAGCAATCGCCAATCACCAATCACTGATCACCAAATACTACACGCTGGCGAGCCAGGAAGCAGAAGAAGAAGACACGATGTGTATTATAATGGGATATTCAGTCTGTCATGCATATTTACAGTACTTCATCACTAGCACGGGCCAGGCATCTCGCCATGGCAGTCCTCGGTGCTTTCCTATCCCCACATTCCTCGTTCCCTCATAGATTCCATCATAAGCTGCTTACAAGAGAGCAGCGAACATGCCAAGAGCAACAGCACCAAGGCCAGCAGCGTTGGCAACTGCACCACCGGTGCTCTGAGCGGGAGCAGAGCTGGAGGCAGAGGCAGCTCCTGTGCGAGAAGCGGTTGCGGAGCTGGCAGCGGACGCAGCACGGGAAGAGGCTGCTGAGGAAGCAGAGCTAGCAGCAGAGCTAGCAGCAGAAGCAGCGGAGCTGACCATCATGGAGGCAGAAGAAGCGGCCGAAGCGACAGCGGAGCTAGCAGCGGACGCAGCAGAGGTTGCGACTGAAGCAGGGACGGAGACGGAGATACCAGCGGCACTGCAGACACCAGCCAGAGCGGGGGCTACCTCTGTGGGACGATTAGTATGGATTATTAAGAAGTACCATCGAGTTGGGGAACGTACTAGCAGCGTCATCAGCCGAGCAGCGGGAGGGGATGCAGGACTCGAGCGAGCTGGTGATAGCGGCCTGACCGGTGGTGCACTGGCAGGTAACGTCGGTGACACCGCAGCCAGATCCGGGGATGGCAGCAACAAGACAGGCAACCTTTGAACAGTCAGTACAGATTCAATTGATTCCATTGAGATCGAAAAGGACGTACAGCGCAGTCAGGGACTTGCGACAAGTCAGGAGTCTGGGCAGAGACAACGGCGAGCGAAGTCGCGAATGCAGCGATGGTGGAGAAACGCATGTTGGCTGATTAAAATCGGTATGTGTTTGTGTGAAACGAGGGTATAGGTTTGAAGATTACAATAAGATATCGAAAGTATCGATAGAGAGTCAGCACACGAGATCTCGAGTTGGGCAAGCAGCACGTTTTGTACCTGCTTTTCCGCCGAGGCAACTTACCCGCCAGAAGCAAGCTTGGTTGCACCGCAGCGCCTCATACAAACACGGTCCCACACTGTGGGAGGCTTCGAGCTATCGAATTAGGCATTGCAGGACTGTGCGGCTATCGAATTGCGTTTCACGGGGTCATCGACAGCGATCGCGCTTGGGTGACCGCTGCCATACACTCAACTAAGGTTTCGACGGCAGACTGACTAGTGGCGTTACCTAGTGGCGGATATGTTGTCTGGCCGTGCTGTAGCGTGGCCAGAATGCGGGGGAGGGTGCGAGATTCCGGGGAAACCGAGGCTGCAATTGCGGAGAGAGCATTGTGACTGGTCGCCGTGGTGTTCTGGACGCTGATCGGATCGTCGCACTTCTTTGTCCATGTGAATCGGGCGAGAAAGAGTGGGAAATGTTGGCAAGGCTGCTTTGGGATGTGTAAGATTTGAAGTTAGACGATGTGGAGAGGTGTGTAACCTGACAGGCGCTACCTGATTCGTACATGAACTTTGCACCTCGATGCGTAGCCTGCAGAGTGTAAACAAACTTTGGGTAAAGTCACCCCGATTGGCATCTGTGGCGCCCAAGGCGGTCTCTCGAACCCAACACCCAGATTTATGCAGCTTTGTGTGACCGCATCTGTTCAGGTTCGCTGGACGGCTGGTCTGACCTGGTACTTGGATAGTGTATTGTAGAATGGTCGCATCGTACCGAAGATTTATTTTCCGCACCCGCCGTGTCGTTCGAAGTCTCCCTTGCTGCTCGCAATGACGAAGTAAGTACAGTCGCTGGGTTGCAGTTGCTTCGACTGGGATCCCACAGTCTCTCGACTCTCGAGCAACGTCACACATCAGCGCTCATTGTCCCTGGATTGTCTGAGCAATACGCAGACAAGTAATTGCGATGCATTGTCGCTCGTAAATTGTCCTGCTGCCTACCGTGCCAGCATCTCGACTTCAGCAGAGTGCATGTCTTCGGTGTTGTTGTTGTTCGTGAGGTGCCCCATATGCCGCCCGAATGGCCCGGTTCCTGAAACGTGCACCCATGCGTCAATCCGCAGATCAGGGGCTTGTTCACGTCTCACGTTTTCGTGATTCGACCCTGCAGCTGCATGCCGCAGCCTGCGGGCAGCTTTTTACCACGACATCTGCTTTACTTTTTCTGACTGCTGCTCGCAGCGACAGCTCAGCTCGAGTTGCACATCTGTAGCAGTGGGTTGATTGCAATTGAAGGTCATCGCGCACGGTTGACTAGGCCAGTTCGGCTGCTCTTTGCCGGTGGGTATCGAAGCTCAGCACCCGTTCGCAGCAATGCCGTATTCGCGACCTTCGTCGACTTGATGCCTCTCGTGCAGCACTCGTCGCTGCAAGTCTGCAGAGATTTTATGGTGAATATATTCTGGCTTGCATTATTCACGGCTCTGCTTCCGTAGTGGCTCGCCATGCTGTTTGTATAAACTTCGCGCTTGTGGATTACGCTTTTGGTGGGCTCCCGCACCATCGTGGCGAAGGCTGGCCGGCAAACTGGTGGACCACGCAGGGGTCCAGGGGCTCTTATGTTCATGCGTCAGAGCACGAGTAAGACTACGGCAGGGAGTAAGGCTGTGACGCGAGTAAGTTGACGAGGGCTGTAGCTTGTGTAAATTCGATGCAAATTGAAAGGGTGAAAAAGTTGAGGCACGGAGTTGTTGATTCTTATTCAGTTGTGGCGTAACATGCGATTCCGTGCTGAGGTGGCAGAGTAGCTACCAGAGATGCTCGACTAGTAGTACAGTAATTGACCTCCCGAATGTATGATGAAGGAAATGTGACCAGCGGTTTCCGTAAACACCGTGTCCAGCCCGGTGTCAGGTCGCAATCTAGCATGTATAGAAACTCCATATTATACCAAATGACCCTATCTTTGACCGTTGAGAAGATTCAAAACACTAAACAGGACAGACCGTGAGGTATATTGCAGTACGAAAAGAGAAAGAGGCCAGGCCGAAATCGAAGACGAAGAATAAAAGTTAGACAAAACACAGAAATGTGAGGCGTCAGATGCAAGAAGGTCTGATCCAGTAGTGAGATGTAGCGTTGCTTTTAAGCCGCACCAGTGAAAATGGACAGAAGTGTATGATTCAACTGGAGGCATGCATCAAAGAATGGCGAAGATCAAAACATAGCACCGTCCATGTTCTGTTGAGCGATGGGCTGCTCGTTGATGGGGCGAGGGGCGGAGTTGTTGCGCGCAACGAAGCTCGTGGGAGGCATGGCTGGAACAGCTCCAGTCTGACCCTGCGTCATGCCGTGTAGGCTCTTGCTTTCGCTCGAACTTTTCCTTAGTCGATTTCGAGGTTGCGGGGTTTGACTATCTGGGTGGCTGGTTGGACCATCGGACTTGTCACTATCAGAGCGACCGAAGCCCATGCGTCTCATTGGGTTAATCGGTGGAACAGGCGGCGGCACGAAGGAACCGGCTCCGTTCTTCAACGATGCGTCCGCAAGGCTGACAGTATCGACGACAGATGTTGTTGATAGGAAGACGGGGTCTGATATCTCCGATTTGGCAATAGACTTCTTGCGCAACATTCCCTGCCTGATGAGTGGCTGGACAGCGCCAGGGTTAAAGGCAGCTGCGTTTGGTGTAGTTGGGTTCGAGGCAGGGGGTGTGTGGTTGGCAGAGAAAGGAGCAACTGGCGAAGCTTGAGGCTGATACGCACTCATACTTGGGCTGTTATAGCCACCAGGAGAGGGTCTTGGTGAGATCGGCATGCCTGGTGAATACTTCGGCTGGGCAATGCCCGAAGGAACTGGAAGTGGAGGGTGCGCTGTCGACGTCTGAATTGGGTGCAGATGCTTTGACTCAAAGTAGCTGTTGCTGCGAGATCGTGTGCGACCCTGGCTGTCAACCGACGGCCTGTCAGTAGGCAGAGGGTAGGTATTCTCAACATCCTCGCGGTACTGCCCGGCACGGCTCCGTGAGCGACCGGACGAAGTGCCAGATCCGGAACGCTCGCGAGTCGAACTTCTGCTTGTCATGGGAGGCGAGCGACCAGCCGGTCGTCCAACGCGGCTGCTGTCTGTTCCGGATCGTTGCCTACTCTCGAGGTCGCGCTGTGAGTCTTCGGTCTGTTGGCCTAAGCGAGATGACTTTGACTTCAAGGAAGGCATGTCAGTCTTCCAGTGTTCGCCGATGTAGGAGCCTACTAGCGAAGTAGTGCTGGCGTTACCTGAGCCTTGTCCCAAAGTCATCTTTCGCGTTCCTTTCTGTGGCATATCGGGGTGCTGCCTCTCAACAACTGCGAACGACTCACGGCTAGACTTGGCACGAAGCATGTTCAACGCGTTCTTGAGTCCTCCGGAGGGTCCAGGTGCGGGACTTGTAGAGCGACCTTCGGCCCGTGCGCGAAGGTTTTCTTGGATGAGGCGCTGACGTTGAGCGAGGTCACGCTGGAAAGCCTCATGTTCGGCCTCTGTCTCGTTGCTAGCGATGCGTTCGTGGTTTCTCCTTGAGTCCCACTGCTGACCCAAGCCGGCATTGTTGCTAGGTGGCATGCGCTGTCCATCGACAGGACTACCTGAGCTGAAGCTACCGCGATCGTTGCGGTTAGGGTTGTCAAGATCATCAAGGTCCCAAGGGTTGGAATGACTGTAGTTGGAGGGTGCAGGTGTTGCAGAGTCAGAACCTGGGTGACGTGGTTGCAGGCTGATGTCTTGGGTCTGAATAGCGAGACCGACTGGTGCAGTCGAGGGTGCTTGCGAGTCATTTTCACCATAGTTAGAAGACAGATTGCTGTCACTGCGGAGATGTTGACGGATCAAGCCACTGAGCCCACTGTTGGGGCCAAGTGTAGGGGAATCAACTTCCCTGTCTGCTACCTGGTCTGGTCTGTGCGAGACACCCTGAGGCGGCATGGGGCTGTGGGCTTGGGATACTGCTTGAGGAACATGCTCCTCTGATACGTTGCGAGAGCGCATGGCAGGATGATCGAAGATGGGTGGTGCCGGACCAGTTGCCACAGGCAAGTTCTCGAATCGACGAGTAGTCTCTGTGGTTCGTGCAGTTGTGGGCCGTGTTAGAGCAGGCTCCTCGTCGTCACTAGAGTCTTGTGCTGTGAAGAAGGTAGCTACAGGCTGCTCGTTGGGTGACTTTTGCTGCCGAGGCAGCTGTTCAGGCTCAGTTGAAGGTTGAGCGTGTGCAGCGTTCGCAGCAGCCTTCATCCGGTTTGCGGCGGCTTGGAAAACGGACACACCTGCTGTAGCCTGGCTTGGTTCAGTAGAGGATGCAGCTGACTCTGACCTCTGCCTGCCAATGCTCTCAGCTCGCTTCCGTCGCTCCTGTTCCGCACGCTCTCGAAGTGTTGGCTTCCTTGGAGGTGACTTCTCGCCCTTTGGCACAGGCTCCATGACAGGAGCAGGGAAACCAGGAACTTCTCGTGGCGTTTCTCGCTCCGATTGCATACGACGCAGACGCTCAGCATACTGTTGCTCGCTGAAAGCCTCTTTTGGCTTGTTGAAAGCTCCCATGGCAGTCGCCTTACCACGGTCGCCCTGTTGAAGAGCTGCAGTCAAGGGCTGCCTCTCCTCATGATCACTGATCACAGGGCTGGCTGGCGGGGGTGACTGTGAGTGGGGCACCACAGGGCTGGAGCCACCGCTCGACAGCTGGGAGTTATTCCTCATAACACCAGGGTGTGCCAGTGCATTGGGGCTGTCGGAGCGGAACATGGGAGCCCGGTGGAAGCGGTCATTCAGATTTGTCGCAGAGCGTGTTTGAGAAAGTGGAATTGGCGGGGTTGATCGCCCGGTTGGCGCTCGGGCTCTCTGTATCGAGTTCAGTCGGTTCATCGCTGAAGACTGCTGCTCTTGGATGTGCTGGTCGAGGCCTTGGTCGTAAAGTCTTCGTGCCTTTGTTGTTGATCGGTTCAGGTCAGCCGGTGGGAAAGGTCCAGCCGATGGCGGAAGCGCTGGCGAAGTTACAGGAACATCACTAGTACCTTGCGAGGCAATGGATGTTGCAGCGGTCGAGATTCGAGTGTTTTCCGGGCCAGAGTTCGTAGAAGATGATGTTTCCCGCTTCTGGCTGAGGGCGGTCGGGCTCGACGGCTCTGAGCGTTGGTCATTCAGTGCTTCTGCGTCCTGTCTCAACTTCTCCTTCTCTTCGGCCCGTAACCGCTGGTAGGCAGACATGTTCACGTCATCATCGTAGAGTGTTCGCCCGAGACCCTTTGAGCTGCTGTTGTTGGAGACCATGTAGATCTTCTGGCGCCCACCGAACAGAACATTGCCTTCACCAGGTCTGGCCCGGCTCATGATGCTGCCCGACTCATCTCCTGTTCTGTCACTGTCGAATGAGTTTGTTCGTTCGACGGCGAATGGCGGTCGAATTGAGCCACTAAGCGAAGACACTTCCGCAATATCAGATAGCCCACCTGGGGCGAAGCCGAATTCGTGCAGTCGAGATGATCGTTGCGGTGCCAGGACACTGTCGTCGCTTGCTTTGCCGATCTTGGAATTTGGATTGTCCTGCTCCCTCAGCATGCTGAAGCGCGTTGATAGCCCAGGCATAATCAAGCTCGTTCGAAAGTCATCTGTACTGGGCAGTGCTGACCCTAAATCGAAGTCTGGCGTAACCTCCTCCTGCTGACCCTTCTTCCCCTTCTTGGTCTTTTTTGTGATGGAGGCGTCGTCGCCAGGAGCTTTGTCCTTCTTTCTGCTGAGAAACCCCATCATGGTAGTCTGTGTTACCTGAGACATATTAGCTACTTCTAGTATGGACAGAAGGTGGCTCAACGTAGAGCCAACCCTTCGATGGACGCATGGGCGGTCCATGGTGGGGATGTCTTACGGAGGGGTGCGGCTACGCGCAGTATTATATCGTCGTGCACTAGCTCGTGTGCCGTCTGTCAGGAGAAATGTTGGTCGAATCGATGCGGGCGACTGGTAGATGGACGTGGTTGTGGAAAGTCTGTTGTTCGCGCGGACTTCGTTAGTGACGTGCCCTGCATATACATCTTGCATATACGATTTATTGCGTCGACACAGGAAAAGAACGAAGTTCTATCGAACATACCCAGATCTGCAAACAACCTCCTGCACCTTCTAGCACGTTGTGTTTCGTGGGCGTTGAGTGCTTCTTCAGAGGGAAGGAACAGGCGTGAGCTCCATGTAGTGGCGGCAACACCAGGCACCAACAACAAATATGGCCTGCGGCGGCGCAATGAATTTCAACGATTTTTTCCCCAGAATGCGTTCGAGGCGTTTTTGTCTTGGTCGAGCAGTGTCTCTGACACTTCTGTAGGCTGGCGGGTCACAAAGGGCTGCTCGAGGGGTCTCTCGGTTGGCGGCACGGCGTCTAAATAGGAATTATTGCAGCGGGTTGCAATTAATGAGCGTATACAGCTGGAGTCAACGGGTTGAAAGAGTGTCGGCACGCGCGCTGCGAGTGTTTGGCAGTGAAGGAAAGGAATGTGCAGAGCAGATCTCCCGATCAGAGCGACGGCAGAGGCCTTGAAGGAGCGTGGGCTGCAGACACTGGGCCTGGGGGAGTGACAAGCAAATCGACTAGGAACAAGGTTCATTTCCACTAAGCTTCATTTCCGCATGCATGGGGCACTTTTGCGACACGTCCAGCGCAGACGTGCCGCGCGGGCCAGATGCCGGCGTCGGTTCTTTGCCCACTGCGGCGGCAGGCATCCTGATCGAGCACGCCTGGCTGCCTCATCAGCCCAAACCCACGCCGTCCCAGGGGATGCGCATGGTGAAGGGGAGTGGTGAGAAAGGAAAAAACTACGGGTACTAGCCTAGCGTCAGTAGCGCCTGCCCGCTGTCGCGCGTCGCGCATTCCTTCCAATGGGCGAACCCCCTAGGACAACAAACAACCCACAGATGCCTCACCTTCACGACTGACCTCTGCACGACTCAGAGCCTGCATTGCACGATCTCGAAGGCTTGTGGACGACAGCGGCGGCGACTGTGACAACGGCGAAGCCACTTGCGCGCCGTGACGCGTGGTGCAGCCAAACATCTGCAGCCAATCATAGCCTGTCCTCCCCTGAAACGCAAAGTATGGTACTGTACCTGCAGCCTCCCGCAGGCTTTTCCCGATTTGCATGCACCCATCAAGGCTCTTCCTCCTCGCCGTCATGATGAGGGGTGCACCAATAAAAAACAACAAGCAGTAACACCACAAAAGTCTGCGCTTTCATTCATCAAATCAACACTGCAAATCACGAGCAATGCGGGGAGGCGATTTCTCCTGACGCTCAGGGTCAAACGCCCACGGCGTACCTGAAGCCGCTAGACTTACCAAGCGAACGAATCACCCGCGAACCACTGCCCTGGAGCTGCTGGCCACCACCACCTCCTAGCCCAACCGCCCATTGTCCTACTGTCTCTCCTTTCCTTGTGCCACTGCGAAGCCATAGGCAACATGGCCGAGTCCATTTTGAACACGAGCGAGAGCTGATCACGTACGCTGCGGGGAGCCGTCCATGAATGCAACTGTACCTCCTCTTTCAAGACATTCACGGCGCTTCTCATCTCCGGAGGTACATGGGCGACATCCCGGCATCGACACAGCTTTCGTTCCTCCCGTGGGTATCGCTTGCCGCTCCCTGCTGTAGATGCAGCTCAACACGAGGAACATCGAATCACGTTGTCTTTTCAAGCCTTCGGCGACGACATCATCTGACTCCATCGAAGATAGTGGGGCAGAACCCAAGGCTCACTCAACGGATTGACTCCCGCTCCCGCAAAAACACCGTTGCAGCAGATATAGAGTCAGCGTCGGCACTCATGTCCAGCTACAAACGGTCCTACACTCTTCGCAGCATGGCTTGGCGAGGACGGATAGGCAGACATCTTAACGGCCTGTCAGACTTTGGTAACGACGGCAGCCCCGAAATTTGCCATCGAAATAGCGAAGACAGCCAGCCACATTGTCAAGCTGAGGTCTGCCGTTGAGAATTCAAGAGAACGCTCCTCTCGCTACCGTTTCCGCGCTGCGAATGACGATCCATCTGTCTGCCGCCTGCGAAATTAGACCAGGATCTGCGCTATCTCAGCCCTGCCAGACGCGTGACTCCCATTGGCTGGAACTGCAAATCGGCACGCGACAAGCACGCTGCGACTTTGCGCAACGGTTTGCGAAATTGCTGATGAGGTAAGGCCAAATATATTCGCCGGTCTGGATGTCTGGATGTGCGGAGAACCTGAAGATGTCCCACGGCGCGAACCTTGCCAGTCGGCGAGATGCGCACAACCTGTGAACGATGAGAACGCATTCACTCCACTCTTGTGCCAATGTACCTTCATCTTCGAGTATCATCGCTGTAGCTCAAATATCGACCTAACTTCGACCTGAGTGCTGCGTATGTTCTGGTCCATCTGTTTCGGTCCCGACATTGACAACCGCCCTAATCTCAGCCGTCCTGATTTCTCACTTGACTCCACGTTGAACACCACGTTGTCGGGTGCTCATGCTCCTGCGGGCACCACTTCCCTTCCACTCAGACTAAACCTTGAAAGGCGAGCCGAACGAATGTGACGTCAACGGCATCTTCGTATCCCTGCCAAGAAGAGACCAAGATTAAAATTGGACGTCCGGATTTTTGCTGACGGTCTTGCAGATCGAGTCGCAAATCGAGATTCGAGACTCCACGATCTTCTTGCGAGTTTCCGTCTCGGTAAGCGGACGATGCCACGTGACGGTCAGACACCCCTTCCTGTTTGCAGATCTGTCTTTCCGAGCATCCGAATGCAAGTATGAGAGTACACGTCACTGCTCTATCTATTGGCAAGCTTGGGTCAAGACTGTGCACAGCATGTACAATTTGTTTCCTATGCTATGAGTAGAGTATGCCGTACTGACTCGACGTTGTGAGCGAATGAACGCACTGTTGTTGGTATAGTAAATAAGTATCGACAAGAATTTGAATGTCGTTATCTCTTGCTCAATCATGGCAAAGCCTGTGAGCTCATCTTATGCAGCAGATTAGAGTCAGATGTTGTAGCAAGGATCGTACAGTGTGGTCCGAAATACTGTGATGAAGCGCATCGGCTCAACGCGAGGTCCGTAAAGTACTTACTGAAGTTGGCGAGGCAGGTACCATGAGCTTGGAAGGCGGCAACAGGTGTGCATCTCGAACCTGCCTTGTTTCTGTATTTGCTGCAGCAGGAACACTAACGGCGAGGTAAGAGGTACAAACAACAATCGGTCCTCGCGTCAACTCGTTGCTTCTTACTCTTCGTTGTTACCAGCAATCCGTTTTACGCCCCATTCCATCGATCCAACATCATCAGCTCTATCGTTACGGCTCGTTGAGTACCTCAATGCCATGCATGACTGGTTTCCCTGAATCATGTATATCATTACTTGCATCTTGCTATATTGCTTCGGCTGAACCGGACGGGGGAAGATAGGATGTCAGGCAGATAACCATGTCCAAAATGCTGTGTTTCGGAGTTCATCCTGTTATTACTACGAGTCCACTTCATTGGTGACCTTCAGCGGTGATCTTATCTCAAAGCATTAGCAATGCATTCATGACACGTACATGGCTACATTTGAACGTCGTTCCTGCACAAAGCTCTTGTTGCTATGCTCGAGGGTTTCTATTTCACGTAGTATCTATATATAAGGTTCTCCAAAATCACGCTCATTACTTACTTGATAATCATTCAACATACCAAAGCGAACATCGTGCTATTTGCTAAGCATCCATGCCTTTCGGAGAAGCTTAACAGAACTTCACATACAAGATGATAAACTTTAATGACTTTATCATGCATTCTTCTAGCAAACATCTGATAAAAAGTACACATTTCTGCACGATCGTAGTGTCATGTTCGACACCACAATCCACACGAGCTATGCCGGTGCATCATCAGATACTCGCACAAGCACCTGATGAGCAGTCCTCTCACATGCTCCCTGCAAAACTATGTTGCTCATATTCGCGAACCCACCCTATTCGCTGTCAAATGCGGAGCTCGTCTCGTCATCCGAAGACGTCTCTGCCAGCTCCCCCAACGAGCTAACACCTTCGACCTTGTTGTCTACTTGGTACTCCGCATCACTCAGATTTTCATCGCTGTCATCATCGAGGTTTGTGTTTTTGCCATATCGGACGGAGTACCCTGCGTGCTCGTCCTTGTCACCAGAGTGCTCGGACCTGGTAGTAATGTGGGACAGACAAGGGTGTCGAGCGACCGCCTTGCGCTGAGCCTTCTCACTCCTCATCTCCTCAGCCTTCTCACGCCTTTTAAGTCTCAGGGCCGCCTCTTCCTCTTTCTCATCAAGCCACCTATCCGAGTCCTCAATCGCCCACCTGTACGCCTCAACGGTGTTCTTCCCAGCCTCGATAGCCTCCCAATACTTTCTACTTGCAAGCTGATTATGCGTTGGCACTACGCTCTTCTCTGGGTCCCTCTTCCTCCCCTCACGCACCTTGTACGGCTTGCGTGGCTTCCACTTACTTAGGCCATCTGCTTCTTGTCGCACAACCACGCCTTCCGGTAGGTAGAAGTCCATGATTTCGTGCTTGCCCTGCCCACTCTTGTTGCTACCGCACCCTGGGCATGTCCGCTTGTCGCCTGCGAGGTAGTACCGACCCAAAGCGTGGTTTATGTCGCACCGCCAAGCAGGCTCTTCGTGCCGCGTGCGCTGGGTGAAGTATGCACAGGAGGGAATATATTGGCCCTGCTCCATTGTTGCCGAGCCAGAGGGATGCGGACCTAGGTCAGGTTCTGGTGATGGTATGGGCTCGGGCGTTGGTTCTTTGACGACCTTGGACTTGATGTACTCGGTGACGGTATCGACGGCAATCTGAAGAGCTTCATCGGGGTTCGAGCCGGTGGAAACGGCAGACCAGTAGGCCTCTTTCGCAATGCTGTTGTGACTGAGGTGCTTCGAGCGACGAGCACGGCCGAAGGGTTTGCTAGGTCACCAGCGTGAGGTGGGGTCAGACTGGTGGAAGTGGGTACGTGAGGGCAGGTAAAAGTCCATTATCTTTGCGTTGATACTGTCAGACAGCGCGGTGAAGCATCCTGGGCAGTTCTTACGATCACCGGCGTTGTAGTAGTGACCTAAGGCGTGCTTGATGGCACAGCGCCAAGCAGGCTTTTCGGAGGGATCAGTGGGCGTGAAGTACGCGTTTGGTGGGAGCTGTTGGTGCGATTCCAGGGTTGTGGAGCCGCTCGAATGAGGTGGAAGGGATGCCTTATCGATGTGAGCATCAGCCTCGTGTTGTGGTATCTTCTGCTTTACCGGCTGTTGCTTAGATTGTCTAGGCTCGGGGTACGAAGGGCCACTCATACTGATCTTCTGCTTGCGAGCACCGGTAGCATAAGTCAAAAAAGCTTGTGGCCCTGTGACACTCGGAGCTTCCGAATCAAGCTTGCGCTTCTTCGTCTTCGATGGCTCGATTGGCTTGCTGAACATGCGTATGGGCGCCAGTTGGTCTCTCTTCCGCTTTTTGACAGGCTGGATCTCGTGCATATCAAGTGATACCTGGTTCTCCTCTTGAGCAGCAGGGGCATCCTGAGAGATCTGCATGACATCCGCCACAGGCCGCTCGCGAGACTCGATATCAACGATAAGCTCTTCGTAGTCTGGATCTACTGGAGTGTAGCCTTGGGAGATTGCTTCGGCGATGACTGCTCGGATACCAGGCAGAGCTCTCCGGAAGATCTGCCGCGATCTCAGCATTATTCGTGACTTGTAGTCGTTCAGTAGTCGTGAGGGCAATGTAGCTGCCTGCTCCGCTCGTTCGTCGCTGGGCGTGTCTTCGTAGATATAGTGGCAACCGCTCAAGGCTTCAGCTCCATAGTGTTCGAAGAGCTGTTCAAGCAGAGTTACCCATGGCTAGCTGGAGGGTCTTCTCAGACGTTGACCGCAAATTCTGGTTGTCGAGTTCATCTTCCGAAAGATGTCGCAGGTCGCTTGGGATTGTTGGCTTAGTCGGGATGTCGACAGGTGCTACACTTCGAGTGGACGGAAGATCTCGGTTGACAGGCTCGTGGTCTGCTTGAATGATCGCGGGTGGTATGAGCGAGGTCAGCCACTTATCGCGGCTTGTAGATGTGGGAGGACCTCGGACGCTGGCGCCTGGCATACCTCGTCCTTTTCCTTTTCGAGTCATTGGTAATTTGATTGCACGGCCTGGAGGCAGAGAGCTGCCAAAAGCTTCGCGTCTCAAAAGCGTGTCTGCGACGTCATCAATCCCCTCGAAAGGGGAGTTGTGGTGGCCGATGAAATAGTCCTCTCTTGTGTAGCGGACCATGGCAGGCTCGAGTGCTGTGCAGTGCCACGATTCATTCATCTTGTGTGCTATGAGGGTCGCGTTGTTTGGACCAAAGTCCGCAAAAGTGTTCCGATTGAAGGAGCTTGTGTCCCAGAACGGCGCACCATCTTTACCTGCATTGGTGAGTAGGTTGACAGCCCGATAATGAGCGTTCCAGATAATCTTATTGGTGATGCCGTTGATGTTGGCAGACACGGCTGCAAGGTATCTTTGCACGCTCGATCGAGAATCATCACCTTCTTGGAAGCAATCGTCGATTTGGGCTGAGTGGAGCGCATGGTTGATGAAGTGCTTGAGAAATGTAGCTTCGTAAGCCTTCTGATTAGCCTGATACAAAGCGAAATGCGCGTAGTCTTGCTCTGATGGCTGGCGGCGATTGAGGTGGACGCCGATATGGGCATGTTGAACTCGTGATAGGGTAGGGCGTGCGGAAGCTGATATTCGTTAGCACTGAGCAAGTGTTCATAATCGTGAGTATACCTGAAGGCAGAGCTGTGCCGCTTGGTATCACATACTCTTCTTCATCTTGAGCCTCCAAGAGGTACTTGGGACCATCGTCTTCCTGCCCTGCGGGACTGACATAGCCAGAATCGCCTGTTGTACCTGTGAATGTGGAGGGAGGGTCATCATGGAAGGAGCCGTCACTCCAATCCACTTCATCTTCGACCTCGTATGTCATGCTGTAAGGTACTGATGAAGTACAGTGTGTGACTTGGTCGAAAGATACTGTCGCGGTGATGATGGGTCAGGGGAAGAGTATTACATATATCTGAAGCACACATCTCATGATGCATGGCCGAGATGCTGCGTACTGCAAACGAAACGCATCGTGTACCTACCAGGCAGTCATGCTCATGCACGCCAGAGGTGCAGTGCATGTCTAAACCGAGCAATGGGAGATCATGTCGGGCGTTTACACTGGCTGCATGCCGCGACGGCCTTCAAAAGACTGCAGCAACCGTCATATACCGTTCGCTTTTGCATCATCGGTTGAAGAAAGAGAACTTGCGAAGCTGCGATTGGTAGTTCAGTTGTGCATTGAATGGCATGGGCGTGGGAACTGCGTTTGCCATGTCTCCGGTGTAAAGCTTTCGAACTACATAGTCCAAAGTTCAGCCGAAGGGAGAAGATTACGGATACCAGAATGGAACGCGGACATTTGACTTCAATGTGAGATTGTGATGTACTACGATTCACTCGTGGTGTTCGAAGGCAATGTACTTTGACTTTCGTCGTGACATCGATCCTCGGAAACGTCTTTGGCAGCGATACGACGTAGCATGTAGATATATGCAGACCGAGTTTTCCCCCAATTCGATAGTCTCAACGGGAGCGGCTGCGTGATTGATGGCGATGACAACGCTGACGCCGGTCGACGAATGGTGGAGGTCGTCAAGTCGGTGTGGAGATGGTGAAACGGGTATGTCGCACAGCCAATCACGTTGGACGGGATCCAGCGCTGAGCATCGCCGATCCGATGGGGAAGCTGCCACATGTTCAAGAAGTTGACGAGCTTCGATTGCCCTCAACACCGCCAAAATGGGGAGACAGACCCTCTCATCGATTGCATTGCTCCTTCCGCTGCTCGCCAGCACCGGTAATGCGGCGTCAGACCCTCCACGACCGCGTGGAGTGGGCCCTGAGTGTATGTCACCCACGATGAGCTCCGCAGCTACACTTTTACGGACATTGAAGGCTGACCAGGAGGTTTGGAAGTTGCCAAGTTCTACAAGGACCCCAATACATTCACATGTATCTCGAATCCTAGCATCAAGCTCGACATCGCACGATTGAACGACGACTACTGCGACTGTCCAGATGGCTCAGACGAACCGGGCACCTCCGCGTGCTCCTACATCTCCCCGCTCTCCCCACCGCAACCCTCGAGAAGAGAGCCGGGCTCCTTCGACGAGACACTAGCCCTCCCTGGCTTCTACTGCAAGAACAAGGGCCATATTCCGAGCTACATCCCGTTCACGAATGTCAACGATGGCAAGTGTGACTACGAGCTCTGCTGCGATGGCAGCGACGAACACGAGGGTATCGGTGGTGTCAAATGCCCTGATCAGTGCGCTTCTATCGGCAAGGAATGGAGAAAGCAAGACGAGGCACGACAGAAGAGCCTGAACAACGCAAGGCAAAAGCGCAAGGAGCTCGTAGCCGAGTCTGGACGTCTGAGGAAGGAGGTCGAGGACCGGATATCGACACTGAAGACACAGATTGAAGGCCAAACAAAAAAGGTGGACGCTCTGACGAAAAGCTTGGCGGAAATTGAGCGCGCAGAGAAGGGCAAGGTTGTGAAGGGCTCTGGGAAGGGCGGAAAGGCCACGGTGCTCGCCAGCCTCGCGAAAGAGAGAATTCAGGAGCTAGCCGACAACGTTGAACGTGTGCGCAGGGAGCGCGATGCCGCAAAGGGTAGGATTGATGAGCTCGAGGGCATGCTGAGGCGCTTCAAGGAGGAGTACAACCCCAACTTCAACGACGAGGGTGTCAAGCGCGCCGTCAAGGCATGGGAGGACTATGCAGCACAAGAGTGGCCCACACCAGATGCAGCACGCGACCGCGACCTTGACGAGATCCTCAAGCCTGATTCCGAAAGCGCCATCAAGTGGGACGACTTCGAGACCGTCGACGAGTCTGACGTGGACGTCCGTAAGTGTTGCGGAACTCCCTCACGGAGCCTTGTTCGCTAACATGTCTCAGTCTATCAGTTCGAAAACTACCTGCCCGAGTCTGTCCGCTCGTGGGTCGACACGAAGCTGCGCGACCTCCGCGTCACACTGATCGAGAACGGCATCCTCGCAAACCCCAACACCGACAGCCCTGAGTCGAAGGCTGTGACGGACGCCAAGTCGCAGCTCGACTCCGCCACACGTGAACTCAACAACGACAAGTCTGAGCTCACAAAGCACGAAGAGGACCTCACAAAAGACTACGGACCCGACTCCATCTTCCGCGCCCTCAACGGCCGTTGCGTCAATCAGGATAGCGGCGAGTACACCTACGAGCACTGTTTCCTTAGCAAGACAACTCAGAAGCCAAAGAAGGGCGGTGCGCATACTGGCATGGGTAACTTCGCAAGGATTGAGATCGTCACCGTGGATGAGTCCCTGCCCGCCGATGGACGGGGCCTTGGCAGCGGTGACAGGATTGCACTGAAGTACGAGAATGGTCAGCACTGCTGGAACGGTCCCAACCGTAGTACTACTGTCATTCTTGCGTGTGCTGAGCACGATGAGATTTGGAAGATCGTCGAGGAAGAGAAGTGTGTTTACAGAATGGAGGTCGGCACACCGGCAGTCTGTGGTGTCGAAGTGAAGAAGCCGGACGCGCCCGAGCACAACGAGTTGTAAAAGTATAGCGCGAACGAGAAAGAAATAGTAGTGTGGGAGGAGATATTGGTCTTGGGTTGTTTGGCTTGTACCCACATTTTAGACGCTTACCATACCAAATCAAATCAACAAAACCTACAAGGACAACCTCGAAACCAATCCGTATCATTGTTCCCAGACTATTAACCCAATGCCGACACTAAGATTTGACAGATGTTACCCAGCGGTGAGGATGGTCTGCGACGCTGCTAATTACGTCATTCACTCGAGTTGACATCACGACTCAATACGATACTACAAAGACCTAAGGAGCTCGTCAGAGCTTACAGAACGAAGCAGACACTGTCAAGCTGAAATTTCCAAGGCTATTCAAACATGTCGAAGAACCTCACCGTAGTCGTCACTGGCTCGAATCGTGGCATTGGCCAAGGCATTATCCAACTCCTCGCCAAAACACAACACACTTCACCTTTGAATATCATCGCTACGTCTCGCGGTGGTGTTGATCTAGGGATCCAAGTGTTTCCACCAAACACAGTCCAATACGCCAAACTCGATATTGGCGACAAGTCGTCGATTCAGTCTTTCTTCAGCAGTACTCAAAACGTTGACGTCCTTATTAATAATGCCGGCATCAACCAGAACAACGAAGAAGATGCGCAAAAAGCCGAGCAAGTCATTGACGTCAACTACAAGGGCACGCGGGACATGTGCCAGGCCTTCCTCTCTGCTGCATCCCCGGACCCTAGCACCCGGATCGTAAATGTTTCGTCCACCGGCGGCCAATCTAACAATTACGACAAGGCCGTACAGCAGAAGTTTCACTCCACGCAGAGTATCTCGGACATTGACGCTCTCGCATCCGCCTATGTGAACGCCGTCAAACAAGGCGCCAGCGCCCAGAAACAAGCCGGTTTTGGCAGCCCGCCGAAGAGTTACCAGGTCAGCAAATCGCTCATCAATGCGCTGACCGTTGTGCTGGCGCGAGAGAACTCGGACGTGGCGATCAACTGCTGCTGTCCCGGGTGGGTGAACACGGATATGGGCCATCAGGTTGGTAGGCCCCCGAAGACTTTGGAGGAGGGTGCGAGGATTCCCGTGAGGTTAGCGATCGGGGATTTGGGGATCCAGGGGGATCAGGATGGTGAGCTGGGGAAGGGACACAGTGAGAAATTGAGTGGGAGGTATTTCGGGAATGATGGTGTGAGTGACAGAGGTTGGGGACGAGCAAGGGAGTGGTAGGAAAGCTGTGTTGAGCCTTTGGCTTGGGTGTATGTTACAGACGCTACGTCGTGAAAGTCTATAATAGGTGTACGAGAAGTCATGAATCGCCAAACGTTAGATCACCAAATCCCTCAGGCAGGTGTAAGCCCCACTTGTGTGCCGTTGAGCGAACAACAAGTGAGGGTCAGACCTTCCTCCCACGGCCCAGCATCCCGGCTCTCCATTTTCGCAAACTCCTGTACCAGCCTGACGGTCACATACCCAGCCTCAGTGAGCGCGTATTGCTGGCCCAAGCAGATTCTAGGTCCACCATTGAAGGGAAGGTACTCCCACCCAGGACGTAGGGTCTCCCAGCGCTCGGGCTTGTACTCATCGGCGTCAGGACCGTAGAGATCCTGACGGCGGTGCATGGTGTACGGCGAGTAGCCAACCATGGTACCTTTGGGGACAAAGAGCGGTGCTTGGCCGGAAGGGCCGCCGCCAAGAGGAAGGACGGTGTCGCGGATGGCGAGGCGGGAGTTTCCAGGTACTACAGGGTGGACACGGAGGGCTGATACGTATTAGTGAACAGACTGTGTGTTACGGGTATTGCAACTTACATTCGTTCAGGCACCACTTCAGGTACTTAAGGTTCCTCAGTTCTTCGTATGTCGGTGTGCGGCCCTCCAGGAAGGCGACCTCATCCCTCAGCTTGGCGTAGATGTCTGGTCGTTTCGCGATCTCGAAGAACATATTACTCAGCAGACTAGCTGTTGTGTCACGTCCAGCCAACAGAATGTTGACGAGCTCGTCCCTCAGTCCCTTCCTGTCTGTTGTCTGCTTGGCGAGCTCGTGGATGAACACATAGCGATCCTCCTTCTGCGACTTCTCCACATCTTGCTCTTGCTTGTACCTGATGGCCTCATCCACGAACTTGTCAATGTATGCGTGGCAAATGCGGATAGCCTCTTCACCCTTGACGTTCTTCCTGAAGCGGTCAAGAGGTCCGAGACGGAGACGTGTCACGATATCGTCCTGTGCGTAGTTGAACATCTTACCGAAGATGACGTCTTCGTTGTCTTCATCCTGTTGTCCTACCATGCGCAATGTGTTCGTTGAGTGGTTGAAGAGGAACTCGGTAGCAGTATCGATTGTCAGCCTGAAGAAGAGTTCTTGCAGGTCTACTGTTGAGCCATCCTTGGGAATGTGTTTGAGCATCAGCTTGAAGTGGCGCTCGAAAGCCTCCAGATCAGCGACCTGATCCCTGGCGAAGTTTGGTCGCAGAAGGTGACGGCTCTTGGCCCAGCGTTCGCCATCAGCGTTGAAAATACCGTGACCCAGTAGTGGAGTAAATCCCTTAGTCCTATTGCCGAAGCTGTAGTCCTTGAATTTCAGGCTCAAGATGGTCTTGATGTTCTCAGGTTCGCAGGTGGCGATGACCGGCTGAATGGCCATCCTAGTGTGGAAGGTGTTACCCAAGCGTTCGAACCGCTTTTTATTCTCTCTCAACATGATGTGCTTCTTGCTGTTGGCAGCCATGATGCGCATCACATCAATACCCAGGACCGGGTCCTTGTGGAAGACCTTCGTGCATGGTTGGCAGCCTATCATTCATCAGCACTACGTACTTTCAGCTCCGTGCCAACTCACCATTGTCCCTCTTGAACTGCCGCCGCGCAAAGTAAAGCGTGATCCGTGTGTAAAGAACGTAGGCGGCGAACGCGCCAGCAAGCACGAAGAGAAGCGGTGAGTGCGCCATACCGCGTGATTGTGAGATGTGAAGAGTGCTAAAGGCAAAGCTGGAAGTCGCAGATGACGTAACGATCCGAGACCGAGCTTAGCTTGTTGGAGGTTGAAAGCACGATCCTTGTGTATCGGTGTTGTCGTTACACAAGATGCAATGCGGTCTTCCCGGAGGGTTTGTACTTGTTGTTGCAGAGGTCCCGACCTGCAGCCACAACGCAAGCTACCGATGTTGAGGCGTTACAGATGGTCTGACGTCCTGGCGCTATTCAACCACAACAGCCCAGCTCTTGCGATAGTCGGTGAATTTCAATGAAATATTGATGTTCTGAAAATGCCGAAAAGCCCGTTGTTGCCCGTGGGGATTCTTGTATCGCAGTCTTCAAAGCTCGGCCGAGTCACCGTCCGTTTGCCTTCGCGGTATCCAAGTAAGCCAAGGAGGATGCCAGCTCTTATATGTCCTGATTGTGGGGCAATTAATGCGGGCGCCTGTTGTAGGAGTACAGAGCAGGCTATTTCCTCCCCGTCGGCTCGGATTTAAGGTAATCAATCAACCTCGAAGGATGCGGCAGTGATAACTTCTTATGTGCTTCTGCGACTCCACCCTAGAACGCGTCTAGCGAAAGGGGTCTATAAAAGAGGAGCCTTGCTCGGCTGCGGCTGAACTCGAAGCCCGACTTGTCCATTTGACGTTGCGCCCATCGCAAGCTAGCGGAGCGTTGGTCTCTGCGCGTTCGGAGATGCCGTGAACGCGATATCCCTGCTTCCGAAGCTCCAACATAGCGGTTGTGATTGGCCAATAAGTCGCGTCTTGCACCGCTTGGGGAAATGCTACCTTTACACCTTGCTGGCAAGCGTCGGTGGTGAAAAGCAGATCTTTTCTTGATTCACGATCGGCGAAAAGAGAAACATGTGAATTGCGGCTTATAGCACGCGCGGGCGGCGGTACGGGTAGGAAGCACTGGACACTCCGGATACGAAAGTATGCTGATGTGCGCTGTAAGGACGTCGCATTAAGGAGAATACTATTGGTGGCGCTGAACAATTCAATCTCCGTGCTGAGATCAAGAGATCCACTTGGCATGATTGATGGTTTCCCTCTCAAGATACTTCGTAATTTGACTGTAGTCTTTGCAGACATGCTTCGCGTCCCAACCATCGCTCCCTCCTTGGTCTTCTCCGTTTAGACCCAGCGGAAAGGTGGTTGCAGCACCTTCCAGCGCAACATCGCCGGCACACATGATAGCCTGTCTGATATACTCGAAGCAATGGTTCACGTGCCAAGGCTGTTGGATAGGATTGACCTTCAGGAAAGGGCTATCAAGCGTGACCGTCATCGTATTGTAGGCGTTCAGTATCGTGTACAGGCAATGCAGTTGGTGTGTCATACTCGTGGTAAACACAGTATTGTTGACGTAGTCATGGATTGGCCGCGGAAGATTGTCATGCTGTGTAGGATCCTTGATCTCAACGTAGCCTAAACCCTCTGCTGATGATTAGCACACCATTCAGGATCACAACATGAGATGACATAGTCACCTGGCACGATGTTCAACCATGCTTGCTGAACATCCTTGGACCAAAATTCCGATGCGTTATCGGGCGCGAAGATTGGGTTTGGGCGGAAGGTAACGATCTGTTGCGAGACTGGGAACGTCAGCTGTATGCTTTGATAACTTCTTGCATGCTCTTACATTTTGGCGCGAAGCCCGTAATGTCTCCTGCAAACTCATGTTGGTGACTGTGTCCATGTCTCCATCTCTTTTCTGCCAGTAATCCAACGATGATCAAAAGCAATGTGGTATCGAACAGCCAGCGATATTGCTTCAAGCTTCTCCAGAATGATCTTCTTTTCGATAATCGAAGTTTCATGTCACCTTCCGCTTCCCAATCTCCAACCTCGGTGCTTGTGTCAGACTGGCTATCAAGATTGCATAGCGCATTGTACCGTTGGTCGTCTTGCATTTTCGTCCTACCGATCTCAACGTGAGATACATCGTGCATCGACTTGTACGGCGCGAAGGCTGGCATAACAGACTTCTCCAGGACGTTGTAGTATAGCAGTCAGCTCACCAGAGCGGGCATCGTCTCACCTTATGCAGTGTTTTGTTTTTCTTGCCACCAGCTATGGGCTGTAACGCCAAGTGTCAGACATTGTGGAAAGCCACGAAGTCTCAAGTCTCACCATGCTTGCCAGCCACAGGGTAAGCTGGGTGAGCCTATATTAGCCTCGCTGCTCGCTTGTGAGAGGACTGAACGACCCAAGACGTCATTGCATGGTATGAGCGCGATAGCGTGGGTGCATCAAGGATGCGCTTGGCCGCCCAGTCTCCCAAGTCGCGAAAAAGGCTGGAAACAAGACGGCAGGGTATTATAGCCTTCAGAGACATTGACTGGTTGCAAATAGCCTAGAGACTCACGCTGGATGCTTCCCTTGATCTTGAGATTCGATGGTTGCATCCATCTTTTTGGCTTACATAAGTAGCAGTATATAGAGAGCATTATCTGTATTTGATGTCAGCAGCTCTGATCAGCGAGATGATCACTTGTGAACAACAAAGGTAATATAGGTGATAGAATTACCAGAAGGGATTGCGGCGTCTAAGTGAAGGGTGGACCGCGAAGGAGGGGCAGAGGAACGCGTCCGCGCGTCATCAACGCGAAACCACCGAGGCGCCATCTCACAAGCGAACCACGACATCGACCACCTCAGCATGAATAACCTCACCCACGAAGTCGAACAACAGCGACTTGGCTTCGATCCTCGATCCGGATGTGCCGTTCTTCGAATGAGCCAGAAGGGCGCAATATGGGGACCGGAAGTCCATGCTTGAGAGCCTCAGCTGCATGAGCCTTCACGACTGGCAATGGAGGAATCGCAGTAGCAGCAACATCACCTTCCAACTGAATTTCCGGCTCTAATTTCGAGTCTGGACAATGCATGGCTCGTGAAGTTGATGCAGAATGGTTCCTGGCGTGCATGCGCTTCTTCGCCATTGACAGCGAGTCCCTGTGAGCGAAAAGCTCAGGTCTTACCCCTCTGGAATGTATCAGACGCGAGTGAGCGATGGCAACAGAGTCTCGATGATTGCGAAATTTCACGTCGCCTTCTTCGATGTTGGACAGCATACGCTCTGGAATCGGCGCGCCTAGCTTTCGACGAGCCGCGACCAAATGAGACGACCAAGCGTCTGGGTCTGGCACAACAAGCGGTCGGTCTGTTGTAGCCACCGTTCCCTCAAATGGTATTTTCTGGACTGATGCGGCCGTACTGGATCCATCCTGGAAAGCAGCTCTCGACATTCGCGCGCTGACAGGACGGGAGGGGTGGCGGGACTGTGCAGCACTCACTCTCTTGCTGTTCGGAGGCACAAAGATTTCGGTGTCTTCACTGTCCACGATTGCGCATTCAAAATGAGGCCTACGGCCACCGTCGTCAGGAAACACAACGATCGTGGGCTTGAATGAGTCGGAGGCGTGTTCCAGGTGCCAGACCACTCTGTGAGCTTCATATTGACGCGCTCAAGACCTCTGGTAGCAGTGGAGCTGACAGTTTGCAGTGCCTGACTAGCTGATGAGCTGCGTCTTCGAACCCTGGCACTGTGTTCTGGCGGCACGTCGTCCCAGATGACCTCATAGTTTCCGTTACTCGATTCTACGATTTGCATAGTAGGAGTAGCAGGATCGCTGTCTTCAAGTCCTTCTGGCTGTGCGGTTTGCATGCCTGCAGACTTCAAAGTCGCAGGAGCGATTGCAATCACGTGAACGTCCGTTCGAGTTACAGCTGGGCCTGCAGGCGAGCGCTTGGCCAGAGCAGCCGTGCCAGGACATGGCAAATCGCATTTTGAAGCCTTATTACGCTTGCTTCTACGATGTCCTGCTGCGTTGCTTGACATCTGCACCCAAGACAGCACAGGCTTCGAGATTGTCTCATCGAAATTTACTGTCTTCATGCGCCGAAGCTTCAGTGTGCTTCTTGAGTCTGCTGTGGACGCATTGGGAGGCATCGTATTGGCACTCTTAGCTTTCTGCTTTGAGCAGGATTTCAATGGCTTCCGCAGATCGGATGTCATGGATGACGTGTAAGCTTTCCGTGAATCAGCATTCGATTTTGAACGTCTCGGGGAGGACCACTGGAAGCGTGCCTGCGGGTTTGTCTGTATGTCTGCCGAACCTTTGGACTTGCCTTCGCCTCGGGTCTTGCTCAAGTCGGTCGCGTCCCTGATGTTGCTGAGCCTGGCCATGATCTCCATATGCATGTTTGTGTCTAGACTACTGGGCCTCTTTGATTGCGATCGTGTCTCCACTTCAGAGTTGCGGGAAGATCGATGACACTTCGCATAGGATGGCCGCAGGGACGCCTTCGAGCTCGTTGAGCTTACTTGGATGACTGTTTCTGCGAGATCCGCTGGAGCATTGGACATTGTTCGGCCATGCACGCCGACTTCGCTGTTCGCTTTCCGTACTAGGTGTGGTGCACCAACTGACTGTCTGAAGCTCTTGTTGCGGCCTTCATCCTCGCCCAAGTATCCCGCGGAAACAATATCGGGCAACAGTGGCTCGTGGTCCTCAAGATCGTTGCCAGTCCTGTCCAGGCTCACATACGGTACCACTTTTGATATTGCATTAAGCAGTCCGGACACGGCAGCCATCCTTTCTGAACTTGCTGATAACGGCCGTCTCGGGTAGGTGGCAGTCGGTAAACAGACGCATTCAGCCTGTGGCTGCGTGATCTTAAGAAAGTTAAGAATGGCGAGTGTAGGGCGGAGGGGCTCGATAAGAAAGGTGTCGGAGCGTTGTGTGTGATGATTGCTTTCCCGCTCCACTCTGTTGTTTACGGAAGTCACGCTCGTTCTGATCATGCCAAACATTGCACACGAGCACGACTTCCCTCGTTGGGGAGACAGTAGGTGCGATTGCGGGAAGCGTCGTAGGAGGCGTAGTCGTCCTGGCAGGCATTGTTGCCTTGGCACGGATTCGTCTTCGTAGTCGACGACGCCAGAATCAAGAGGGACAGCCGTTTGCTCACAGACCCGCAGCTGCGACAGCCCAGCACTCCAACTTGGCTCCTATCCAGATCGACAAGTATGTGGCTACGCCCACTACCACATCTTGCCCCAGCACCTTCCCATCTCCGCACCTGCGGGCTTCTGGCTACTCGCTTCAAGCGTCGTCGCCGCCGCCAGTATGGTTGGAGCACCATACCCCTATACACTATGAGGATTCACCTCCGATGCCACAACACGCCTAGACAGGCTTGAATCAGCCGTGGGGACACGAACTCCGCGACATGACAAATCAATTTGCGAATCAGCAGCAGTGCTATCCACCGCCGTCTGATTTTTCGCAGTCCCCAGCAAGCATGCTCATACGGCCAGTGTAGAAGCTCCAGCGAACGAGATATCGGAGATGCCGGAAGTGAGAAGACCTACGCCAAAGCGCCCTCTTTAATTGATAATTCGCCAAGACAGTCGATACACATCACTTCCGTTTGATGTCTACAAGTTTGTGGTATCTGTGAGTTGAGGTGAGATGGCAGATAGCCAGTATCAACGTGTTTGATGAGCTACCAGTAAACTGCCGCTAGCCATGGGGCCTGCCCCTCTCGGCAAGCGGATCTGCAGGCGCCGTTCCTATCAGCGACTCACGGCTTGCATCTCGACAACGTGCGCTCTTCTGCATTCGTGTCGCAGTACTGCGAAGCGTCGTCATTGGATAGTTGCTAGTACACTTCACGCTTGTATGCCGTTTCAATGAACCATTGAGAAAAAGCATGCGTTCCTGAATGCACTTCTCCACGCCACCTCTCGCTCCGAAAGGCGCGATCTGAGGAGCCTAACGCGACTTCTTCTTGCTCTGCAGCCAAACAACGAGCAACGTGCCTGCCCAAGCATGCAGATGTTCTTGGTCGACCCCATGCACCTGGCGGATAGGCTCGCGTCATTGGGATCCGCAGATTTAATATAAGAACCTGATACATCCGACCAAAGATGCAGTGAGGCACACGACCAACCGTCAACATGCTCGTCACCGTGTCTCTCAGCCTATTGGTTCTGCCAGTCGCTCATGTCATCGCCAATCCTAGTCCAAGCAACGCATCGGCGCCTGTCAATGTGACTGCATGTAACGGCAAGACCTATACTTACTCTGCGCTTGCTGGCTACGGTAAGCTAGCCAGCGATGCACGCGATAAGTTTGGTGATACCATTGGCGGTATTGGTAGCGCAATTGCACTCGACAAGAAGAGCTGGAAGAGCAAGAAAGGCAAGAAGGAAGCATACTCTGGCATTGTGTATGGTTTGCCTGATCGAGGCTGGAACACTCAAGGTACACAGAACACTCAAAGCCGTATCCACAAGTTCAGCTTCGATTTCGAGATTGTGGATGCTACTGTCGAAGAGCCCGCGTCGCCGAACTTCCAGTTCACCTATCTTGATACTCTGCTACTGACTGGTCCGGACGGCACGCCCTTGACTGGTCTTGACCCAACCGGCAACATTACATATAAGGGTTTTCCAAGCCTGCCACTTGCTACATGTAAGATTCGCCTCGTACCTACACGGTCGATGTTGACTGGAGATAGACACCGGCGATGGATTTGGCAACAACGGTACAGGTGGTTCTCGTGTCCCTCTCGACACCGAGGGCCTCGTACTGGGCGACGATGATACATTCTGGATATCTGACGAGTATGCTGCCTACGTCTATCAGCTTGACAAGAAGGGCAAAATGATCCAGGCAATCCGCACTCCTGATGCCTTCATCCCATTGCGCAACGGCACTGAATCATTCAGTGCTGCCTCTCCGCCAATCTACAATCAGGACTTTGAGATCAGCCCTGCGGACCCATCGACTGGACGTGCCAACAACCAAGGTCTGGAAGCCTTGACAGCTAGCCCAGATGGCAAGTATTTATACACCATGCTGCAAAGTGCCACGATCCAGGACGGTGGCTCTAAATCATCTACACGCCGCAACACGCGTCTTCTCAAGTATCGTGTCAAGAGCAAGTCGGTCGAGCTGGAGGCAGAGTACGCCGTGCAGCTTCCTGTCCTCTCGACCGGCAAGGTTGCTGGTCAGTCCGAGATCCACTACATCTCCGACACCCAGCTTCTCGTCCTCGCCCGTGACTCTGGGGCCGGCCACGGTCAGGACTCTTCAACATCCATCTACCGCAACGCGGACGTGATCGACTTCTCCAACGCTACCAATATCAAGGACAAGTACGATGCCTTCAATGCTCAGATCGCAAGCAACAAGGGCGTGCTCAAGAGCGACATCGTGCCTGCTACATACTGCCCTTGGTTGTCGTACAATGTCAACTCTCAGCTCAACCGCTTCGGTGTCCGCAACGGCGGTGCGCAGGATGCAAACCTGCTGAACGAGAAGTGGGAGAGCTTTGCGATTGCGCCGGTTGACGGTGACTACCAGACGAAAGGCGAGGGCAAGGAGTATTACCTCATCTCATTCTCTGACAACGATTTCATTACCCAGGACGGGTACATCAACTTTGGCAAGCAGCCTTACAAGGACTCTTCCGGGTACAATCTGGATTCGCAGGTCCTTGTGTTCAAGGTCAGGCTGCCGAAGGGCGCCAATCCGTTGTAGTCGGCCAAAAGCGCAATGAGTGGTCCATAGATCAAAAAGAATGTTCTTACTAGGACTTTTCACGCAGAAATGAGAGTACAAACAGTGAATGGACGCGTGTCAGTGTTTACGCGCCGGGTAAATACGTCACTTTGGTTTGCGGCTGCCGTATCGATAAGCGCCCTGCGCCACAGCACATGGGATTTGTTTACGGCCCACTCTACATAGCAACCGCAGTTCCCCTCTACCCCACAACCAGCTGCAACTGTCCTTCACCTCTGCACAGACACGTCGTTCCTAGACACAATGTCGCGAGGGCGTGATTCGCTGACGCCTATGGACTATGAGTACGACAACAAACAAGGCCCAGTTGATCCACATTCACCTTGGCTGAACATCGCCAACACTCCCAGACGTGAGCACAACCCTTCTCAAGCTACTGCCATCTCAGCTGCAGGAGCACACGAGCTAAGCAAAGGACCGTTGTTCGGTCAGCCAGGTCCTCAGTCACATTTCAGCTCGCCCACCAAGAACGCCTTCGCAACACCGAACCACCTGCGCCAGATCGCGAACAACTTTCCGCAGAGCGGCGGCAAGCCCCTTCCCGGCCTTCCACCACACACAAACGCCTGGAACACACCGCGCACGCCTGCGCCAGACTACGACTTCAGCTCCGGCGGCGAGACGCCGAACACACCCGCGCAAGACAGCGAGCAGCCAACGCCGGACACACCGAAGATGCGCTTGCTGCAGGACAGCCCCAGTCCTAAGAAGGGCGGGCGCAGGTCGAGCATGTTTAGCTTCACCCGCCTCAAGAACTCATTGAGCCCGTCGAAGGAATCGAAGAAGGAGCTCGACATGGAGCTGTCGCGGAAACATTACAGCGAGAAGATGGAGAACCGCATATCGAAGCGCCGGTCGACGCGCGAGCGGTCCGATCGATCGAAGAAGAAGCACATGGTGCTGCGCGACAACGACAACGACGACACGGACAACGAGGCGGCGCAGGTGCAGACGAACGCACCAGCAGAGCCCGGCACGGTGCAGCAGACACACGGTTCGAGCGTTGCAAGCTTCTTCCATTGGATCGAAGCGCATCCAGGGCTGCCCTCGGTCCTGTCCTGGTATATGCAGTTTACCGTTAACGTCTTCCTGGCCGTGTCCTTTATGTATATCATGTACTTGGTCTACAGCGGTGTCATGGCAGATATCAACATCGAGTCGAACAAGCATGCGGCAGAGCTAATGACCGAGATTGCGCAGTGTGTGAAAAATTACCGCGAAAAC
This sequence comes from Nothophoma quercina, assembly GCA_021642125.1. NCBI lineage: Eukaryota > Fungi > Ascomycota > Dothideomycetes > Pleosporales > Didymellaceae > Nothophoma > Nothophoma quercina. Next base: position 32,069 of record JAKIXB010000007.1, on the reverse strand, counting down.
CGATGCGAACCGGACACTCGCGTTCCTGCCATGGAGATGGCATGCGGCAATTGGGAGACGTGTATGGCGCGCGATCCTAAGAAGCTGGCTCGCGCGAGTGTGACCGTGAAGACGTTCGCCGGCATCATCAACAGCTTCTTCGAGGAGTTCAGCTACAAGTCTATGGTATGTCTGACTATTCTCCTTTCGTCAGCCGCTCCTCAACGATACACAACCCACAACACCCCCTTCACAATTGCGCGGCTTTGCTGACCTTGACGTGCGATAACAGATCTTCCTCACCATCCTCATCTTCGGCGGCTTCAACGTTTCGAATTGGGCCTTCGGACTGCTCCGCCAGCAACACGCTCAACCCCAAGCACAACAGTATAACGATTTCGCTCCACCACCGCAGACCCCACACCGCGTTAACTCGAATAGCTACATCGAGAATGGTCAGCAGGCGTGGCAGACACCATATCAGACGCCATATGAAGCGAGGGGGTTTGTACAATCGGCACACCCGCCAATGCTGCAGCATACGCAGAGTACACCGGCGTTGCCGAGTTATGCGCAGGAAGGATTAGGATTACGTGAGGAGATGAAGACGCCAAGTCGGAGACAAGGTTTTAGGTAGTCTTACTTGTTCATTCTTTGATTGGTTCCACCCCTGGTTCCTGGGTATTGCGTTGCGTATAGCATGATTGGCGTCAGGTTCTTGCGTCTCTCTGGTCATCTTCTCTTGTCTTCTGTTGGGTCCCTGGTTGATTAGCGTTTTCAGAACACGGTTATGGACGAAAATAATCTCCTTTTTATATTTTCCTATAGTATCAGTACTATCAGCTGAGCGCTTGCGTAGCGCATCAGCACGTAATGATCTCCAGCATATGAATGGCCATTGGCTTGCTCCTGTCAAATGTCAATCAGCCTGCATATAAAAGGCTTCTGCCGAAGACACCTCCATCTTCCGCACGCACTCTGCATTCTCTGCCCTCCAATGTCACCGAATTCAAGGTAATGTCCCCTTTTTTCTGTCCAACAACTTGAAATCTTGTTGATTCGAAAGACATGATCTGGTTCTACATGACAAAAAGGGATCCTGACAAGTCAGCAAGATCTTCCATGTGTGCCTGTCACGTAGCTGGACCATAAACTCTCTTTTGACATGGGTCCAGCTGGTCACATGTATGAAGACCCTTCGTTGCAGTTATTCACGCTTGCTGTATTCATGTCTTGGTCTACCAACGTTTCAAATCGAGTCTTCGACCGCGTATGTCGCTAACCAAGATTGTACTCTAGCATTTGCATAACTCAAAAAGACACTTAGTCATTCATGTGATATTTCTCGCAAATAATGCTGGTCGTTCCAAAAGAATGCAAGTAGGAGATGCGCAAATCAAGAAACCAAAACGCCGTCCTGATCCCCCTTGTGTATAGTTTCAAAATTTCGTGTCATTATTGCCGTCCTGATCATACCTGAAATGCAGCATTAGCGCCAAAAGATTTTTTGTAAGTATCACAAATTCATGAAGAGCGGAATCGGGTCATGTGCACATGCGTGGCTAGGGTAGGGTCAAGTGTCTAGCATGTCCCACTCGTCATCTGTGGTGGTCTCATCGTCGCCATAAGTTTGCGGGATGGATGCCACAGGTACAAGCTCTGGACTTGACATTAGACTGACGAGGGTTTCTACAGCCGTCCGCGGACGCTGTACAATAGCAAAACCTTCGTCTTCGCTTGCCGTATCAGCCGCAGGGCTCGCAGCTTGAGTGACCTCCGGGTCACGGGACTGGTGAGGCAGCGCCGCCGCAAGTCGATCAATGTCCAGACTCAAGGTAGGCGGGCTCGATGTTGAGTTCCGCACAGGCTGAACGTGGCGTCGTCCATACTCAAAGATCACGCGGCGAGCGGTTTGAGAGGTGCCCTCAGTGACGATCCTGAAAGGGATCGACTCGTCTTGTCCAAACGCGCCCTTCCAATAGGATTCATCATCCGATGTGCTTGTGGGTTCAGATTTGACAGTGGCTATCTCCTGTCTACGAGTCTCGTTCGAGGGACCAGCTTCTGGGAGAAACGATGTTCCTGGCATGCGTGATAACGCATCGTCCATTCTTGCACGCTTGTACTTGCGCATTACTTCCTCTGCCGTAGTCTCTGACTCATCACTTGGCCGCATTGTCCGGTTGTATCTCTCGAGCGCTGCTGTAAGCTCAGAAGGCGAAACGCTGTGGTTGGATTCATCCGGAATCTTGCGACGGAACGACAGCGAAGTAGGTGCCACGGTCTGCTCAGCGTGTGCTGGCTCGGCCGGCGCTTGACTGTTGAACGATAGGCCGACTGGCGCTGCTTTGCGGGGTAGGTTATATAGCATCTCGCTGGGCAGGTCGCGGGACGAGAGTGTAGTGGGAGGTATGTTTGATCCCGTATGCGGACCTCCCGGTAAACGTATGATCTCCGCAGCACCTGTTCAACTTGTAAGGTCAGCTGGCTAGGTCATGGTATGCACACTCACAATCATCTTCGAAGTTCCTCGCGATGTTGGTTCGGCAGAGGTCTTGACGAAAGGCTGAGATCTCATGAACAGCAGTCAGGAAGTCCAGGCTTTCGCCGAGCTTGTGGTAAAGGTAGACTGCAACACAATAGTTGAGTAGCGTGTCGACAAGGTTGTGCTTGCGGCGTGCTTCATCACTAGCGAAGTGTCGATAGATGAATCGTATTGTGTCGAGGAGGTCGTTGGGAGGTTGCGGCAGGCAGGCGGCAAACTCAATCTGGCATGAGAAGTTGCCATGTGCCATTATTTGGAGTTCTGGCACATCGAAGTCCTCGGCGATCTTGTAGGTTTCGGCATGTTGAAGAAGTAGGATGCTCTCGCCATCAGGTTCACCTGCAAGATACCTGCCCGTGTAGCAATACCGCACAAGTGATATTACAGCAGTCTCGGACGACGCTTCGATACTCGCTTGCAGTCGGCTTTGCGCGTTGTACTCGAATGTGTGGTACAGAAGCGGGCAGGTGTCTAGAAACTTGAAAGGACTGATGCTTTCTGAGATGTGTATCACCTTGCCTCCGGGCAAGACTGCTTTGAGAATGGCATCGCTTGCACCGTACTCGTTGGAGAGCTCTTCGTTAAGGAAAGTGAGGTCATTCATCGTGGCAGATGCAGGGTCCTTAGCCTCTGAAGTTGCAGGAGCGAGGAAGTAGCGACCAAAGCAGGATACGGGAGAACAAGACTGTAAGGATCCAAAAATCAAAGCGAGAGGGTGAAGCAATGCAGAGGATGTCTCGACAATAAGAAGTTGAGGTGCGGCCTCAGCCTGACGAGGCTTGACTGACCGGCTGCGGGATTAGGCTACAGCGTGACTGTGAGGAAAGCCATCCAATGATACGATGGGTCTAATTGGCTTCACCACAACGTCCCTTGGTTCGCTGCTCGAGAACCCTCAAGCTCTCGTCGACTCGAATGTCGAATGCACTGGTGAAGTTGACTGTTTGTGAATGTGTCACGGCGGGCGGGGGAGGCTCAAGACCTGAGCAAACCGCATCAGCCTTCCCATCGGATTGGCGATGCTCAGCGCTGGATCCCGTGCAACGTGAATGGCTGCTCCCAAGGCATTGTGTAGCCTTGCATGGATGTGAAGGCGAGAAGGAGGGGTGAAAGTCAGTGCGCGCAAGCTTCAGCCACAACGCCAATGACGATCGATCCCTGGATCGTCAGCGCGTTTCCCAACAATCACGCTACCACAATTGCATTCGACATCCTGAGTCTTCCCCTTGACTTTGTCTGATCGTGACACAATTGATCCGTGCTATTAGTCTTCCTGTACAACAGCTGCCTAGCTTTTGAGGCTTCGTCGGTGCACAATGGGGCTGCTATCCATCCTCCCCGCGAGCTTCTCAACCGTTGAGACATGGCTCACTCGAATATTTGTAAGTGTACATGGGCACCAGTTCTTTGATCTGCGAACTAACGGATATACACAGCTGGCCTTCGGTCTCGTAATGATCGGACCATGGGCTGTACTGGTTGTATACGACCTGATGCTCTACACCTTCCGCGCTATCACCTACGAGATCCCAGTAGTAGGCGGTCGCGCTCGAGGAAAGGCACGACCACGCGCACCGAGCCTCACGGAACGACCGAACGGGCATCGCAGGAGATTTAGTCTGGCCAAACCAAAGGAAGACTCAGGGAGTACCACAGGCGCTGCAATAGGGGATGCCCGGGTTCGACATGCACAAGGAGGATCGTCCAGTGACACTAGCACATAAGCGCTGGAAGGTGATACAAACTGGCGTGCTTATCAAAAAGGCCATGAACTGGCAATGACAGATACACAACAAGCTGGTGCTCCACGTCAAGTGCAAATGCACTGCGTTCCGATTCATCTCATCATTGGGCTGGCTGACCTGAAGTGACAGTACAAGTTCTGTTCTGGTCGTTGCGTTGTCTCTGACCCTCGCGACGTCGAAGTCTGGCGCGGTATTAGGGTAGAGTACAATCCCAACTAATCGTCCGATCGACCCAGTTCAGCTTCGACGCTCGAAATGCAATCCTCACTGCATGGGTGGCAAATCTGCCCCAGGTGCTATTGTCGCTGTTCTATTTCTTGGTCAATCAAACGTGCATCTCCATGTCCTTCGCGCGAGAGTGGAATCACTTCACCACCAAACGTCGCGGCCTTGGGCGTAATCTCACCGGAAGGCGCACGAAGGTTTACTTACTTCCTCCAACTCTCTACACACTTCGCTGCAACCTTGACCATTACATTCGGCGTCCTTCACTGGCTTGTGTCGCAGTCACTTCTCTTGATACTTTTGGAAGTCCGCAAATGAGATGGCGAATGTATTCATCCCCGAAATGCGCCTATGGATATTCTGCATGGAGCTTCTTGACCTTCACTATCATCATGCTCCTTCTGATCGCAATTCTTCCTGTTCTTCTAATTTGGAAATTCGAAGTCCGTATTCACCTGCTCGTCACCGCAGTTTGGTTGTCAGTGCTGCCTATCATCCCCTCTCTGATGGGGTTGGTTGTGACTTGAAAGCGCTCTAGTGGGATATTGTCGAACCAAAGACCAAAAAAACGAGGCAGGTCCTCGCAGCTTTACGAGTTACGATGTGCAAACACCGCAAAAGGGCTACCTTTACGCTTGAACTTCATTGCATTCGCGAAAGGAGTCTTGGTTGACATAAGCCCGCTTGCCGAGCTGGTTCGGGGGAATGGTTTGCCCGATGTCGTGGTCGGAACAACCATCAACACAACGGAAGCAGTGTTGAGCCGATAACGAGGCATCAGACCAGCAACGTCGATAATGAGATCCTTGGCTCTACGACGAACAGCTGCCGCAAATGCCTCAGAGGTTCGCTGTACTCTGAAGACAAGGTTTTGCTTACCAACTATGAACGCCATCGCAGAGTTTCGGACCAAGCACGCACCTGCAGTCCTCCATACAACGATTGACACAACGTATAAATCGCCAGAGATGGGTTGTCTGGCAACATACGAATCCATACAATAGCCCGCTTTTATCATTCAGTCTACCTTTCCGAGCAAACAACAGCATGACAACTATGACGGTCCTCATTACCGGTTGCAGCGCAGGAGGCATTGGCCCTGCGCTCGTCAATTCCTTCCAACGCCGCGGCTACACGGTCTACGCTACAGCGCGATCGCTCAAGAAGATGTCTGACCTCGCCTCGCTTCCCAACGTTCACCTGTATGAGCTTGACGTAATCAATCCTACCTCAATCAGGGCGGTAGTCAAGGAGATCGAGGCCCGCACTGACGGTAAGCTGGATGTCCTTGTGAACAATGCTGGACAACAGTACATCATGCCAGCTCTTGACGTGGACATCGACACTGCGAAAAATCTGTTTGAAGTCAACTACTGGGGTCCGCTGCGTATGATCCAAGCATTCAGTGAAATGCTAGTCAGAGCCAAGGGATGCGTAGTGAATATCGGTTCAAGTGCTGGAATCGTCCACATTCCACTGCAAAGTAGGTGGTAACGACCCAAAATTGGAAAGCCCAGACTGACCACATTCAGGCCAGTACAACGCAACCAAAGCCGCGATCAACATGCTCTCTGAGACTCTTCGCTTCGAGCTTGCGCCTCTGAACGTGAGGGTCATGACTGTCGTGGCCGGCAATGTGTCCTCGCACATGTCTTCTGGTGTGAATTGGTCGCCACCAACTCAACTGCCTCCAACCTCGTATTACAGACCCATCGAGAAGGAGATCGCGAAGCCAGCGGAATTCTCAGATATGGACACGATGAAGTTTGCGAATGAAGTCGTGAGCGCCGTGGTGTCCGGAGCGACCGGAAACTTGTACAAAGGTGGGAACGTGGGCATCGTCAGGTGGATGGTGCCAATCTTGCCATCGTTTATATATGTAAGCCTGCGTAATGTTGTCCAGAGGATACATGCTAACGCTTTCTCTAGGATCGAATTATGCTCTCACTGGGACGAGGGATTGACAAGATGCCGAAGCTATCCTGATGGGACGGTTGCGTATTTCTCGCGTGCCTACATCGACACTTGTTGTAGATTGATCGTATGCTGAATTTGCGAGGGGTGAAGAGTCATAATTTTCGACTAGAATCTCCTACCACATACCCTACTCTCTAATGCAACCTGACTATGACGGGAACGGGACTAATAGAAGCAGATGGTACGGATCTCCACACTCTCGCGCAGTGGCGCATCAGGAGGACTTGTTGGGTCTTTGAATGCGGTATGGCCGACAAAGCGAGCAACATCAGGCGAAGAGTCGAATGTCTGTCAATTACGGTCAGCAGAAGCCAGATACAGACTGCGTTGAGGCTCACCTTGAGTAGAATGACCTGTTCCGGCGTCATCTTCGGGAAGTAGTACCACTTATGCGTGGGTGAGTGCTTCATAACATAGTTCTCACCGTTGCGGTCACGGTATCTCAGATGCAGCTTGAAGAAGTCACTGTCCTCGCAAGACTGCACGTCACACATAGCGAGCGGGCGCTCTTGCACGATGCGGTTGATTGGCTTCCACACGTTGATGAATGCCACACGACGCTTGAGCAGACCCTCCGCCTCATCGCCGAGCAACTGCTGAACGCGCAACGGTCCAGACTCTGCGGTGTAGTCGCAGTGCACGAGCATGACAGGAGAGCGCTGAGATGTGTTCTTCTCGTCTGTGAGTGCCTTCTTGGCATTTGATTCGGTGCGTATTGTGTGATCGAAGACAAGAACTCTCTGCGCTCCCAGCTCCTTCTTCAGGAACTCCACAACCTCGGGATAGAAGTCTTTGCGCACGCGTTGCTCATCTTCCCACTCATTGTGCTTCGCCTTGAAGTCATGCAGCGCAAAACCGTTCTTGTCGAGCGTGAAGTCTTTGGCGCGCGGCCACCCGTCGGAGATCGAGATCTCTACTGCGGCGTCGCCTGGTTCATGGATGCCTTTAGCTTTCTCGGTCTCATAGAAGTAGAGCTCTGTGAGCTGATCCACTTCTTGGGTGTAATTGACGGTGGTACGTACATCAGGCTGTGCGCCCTTGGACTGTCCGTTGCTCTGCTCATTGTGGAGGCCGTTGGGTAGCAGCGCCTTATTGACAGGCCCTTGCGTGCTTCTCCAGCTGTCCAGTTGTTCGATACCCTCGGTCATCCATCGCTTGAGATTCGGATACTTATCAAGTGGGATGCGGGATGCTTCGTGGAGATGCATGGGTGCAGCGACAGCGATGTCTGCGATAGTGAGGTTGTCGCCCGTGAGCCACTTGGTCTCTCCCAACTGGTCGTTCAAAATACCGCAGAGCGTATTGAGACGTTCGGATTCGCCATCAACGACCTTCTGATCGGGTTCGGACTGGAGCAGAGGCTTGACAACATATTCGACTAGGTACACGTAACACGAGGGGAACCACTGGCATGCTTCCCAGAGCAGCCACTTGTTGACCAGTGCACGCTGCTTGAGATCTTTTGGGTACATAGACTCGGCACCTGACACGTCGGCTGCGTAAGCCAAAATCGCATTCGACTCCGTAATGGTCAAATCGCCATCGGTGGCTGCTGGAACAGTAGCGTGCGGGTTTATCTTCTTATACTCCCCGCTTTTGTGTTGGCCCGTAAAATAGTTGATGAAGTTCTGATTATAGTCCGCCTGCAATAGAATTAGAATCCATCAGATCAGTATCAACAAAGGGTGAGCTAACCTTCATTTGCTGTAGTCCAGCAAGTACTTTGCGGGAGTTGACCGTACATGGGTCACAGTAAACTTGAATCGTCATCTCGACTAAGGACTTTGGTGAGGTCAATGAGTTTATGCTGCTGTTACTGCTGAACGTTTTCCGTCAGCTGTTGCGGGGTTTATGTACTAAGACGATGTAGATCTCCAAGCCGTCAGCCCTGCCTTCTAGACGGGAGCTACCCCGCATAATCCTGGCGGCAAACCGGATCCCGGTGCACATCAGTATAAGATGTGAACGTCGATCCACGTAGCAGGGTAGGCGATACAGCCGGGACAATTCGATCTGTTGCGTGGTGTGGCTTGTTCTTAGTTGAGAAAGCCGAAGCGTGTGCGGGAACGAACCCTTTCGCCCGATCTAGACGCTACTAGTAGCATCAACATCAATTGAAGCTCATAGCCGACTTGACCCAGTCGTAGCCATACTATCGCTAAGTAAGCAACACGTCTAAGAACAGGCGAGTAACAAAAATTGATTTGAAAAACCCTGTAGCATTATCTCAACCATACCAACATTTCAGAAGTATTTCCCTGGATCGTGCACATGGACGCATCCACAGGCTCATAGCAGACGGACTTGCAAGCGCTTGGTGGCAATATCAAATCTGCTATGAACGTCGATGGCTTCTGTGTGATTGTCTCTCTCACGATCGCTGAACGCTGAGCAAATATGAGGGTTTCAGCAAGTAGACGACCGTACGTCTATCTAAGCGCTGCCGCTGCCATCGCTGTCAGGCTGGCCTGGTCTTATCTGCCAAGTCTTCCCGGGCCAGTAATATTCTAGCATTGCTGTCGCTGCTCCTCTCGCATTGCATATACTTTGAAGACTCACCGGTTTCATGTTCACATCAAACAGCGCAGAGTCAGAACCCCCCTTGAAGCGTCTAATGTCGATACGAATGGACGCGGTCGCCTTCAGCAGGACTGCAACTTGTTCGCATTCCCTCGGGACTCGATTGTACGCCAGATCTTGAGAGTGTTCCGCGGCACTCACAGCTCCAGATTTCGCAGTAACGGCAACGAATCTGTTGTATAGTGCGATTCCATCGCTATGGTTGAAGCGAGTAACGATTGGCAAAGCCTAGTATCCCTCGGGCTTGGACGTGGATGATGATATGACACTTACAGTCGCTTCCTCACCATCAAGATATTGCTCAACAATGATCCCAGGTGATTCCTTGAACAAAGACTGTGCATGTGCCTTGAGGGTCTGCTCGTCTTTGGAAACCTTCACCCTGTAGCTTCCACGACCACGCACGGGCTTCGCCACTAGTGGATACTCAAGGTCGTGGGCGTTAATCATATTCGGCAGGTTGTCGGATGCTGTCAATGTTGTCGACTTAGCCACGTGAAGCCACCATGATTTTTCGAGGATTCGCAAACCAGGGCTTTGTCGTCGTAAGCCTCTACTAGCCGAGGAGGTTGGCCCACAACGAAGATTTATTCAGCATATTCATCGAGGAGTCTTGAGTTTTGAAAGGGATGCGTTGCAAAGAGTATCGTATTGCTCCAGAGGTGCTTGACACCTGCTTTTACAGCGCGTAGGATCCAGTCTCGATGTCCAGAAAATACCAGTCGCTATCAGTCACCGCATCGGGACTACTGAAGGGTGTTACCACTGGGATCTGGCAGTCTTGCTTCAAGACTTAAGCAATGTCGGCGCCTGAGTCCTGATAGCCTTGACTTGATCAGTCCAATCGGGAACTTATGCGGGTGCGAACGGGCCTACCTACTACCTGGCTTCTTCGGCCTCCTGACTCCTTTTATTCAAGGGGGCTCTAACTCTTAATACAGGACGGCCACTCGGTGTTGTGCTGTCCTCGAAGTTGGTTGAGCGAATGAACAGTTCCTTGGGTCAGCAGAGGCTAACTACGATCTACATGCGGTCAACATGGAGCTGGGCGCGATTGGCACAAGGTCGTTTTGGAAATACAAGAATCCCGTCGGTCGAAACACATTTAGTAGGCAATCAAGCTGCAAATGTCCTTATCCAAGGCCAAATAGATCCTGCTGATCTTGCCGAAGTCGGAGCACTCCGGTGCTGCAGAATCTACAACACATGTTCTCCACTATGGATCCAAGGTCGAAGCACAGCAGTGAATCATGGGATACGTGACGTTAATTGATCTGTGTTGAGACAGCCTGAGTACAAGAGCTTGTGGGTGTAAGGATTACTAAGGATGTTCGATCGATCCGCAAGGCGATTGGAACGGACTAGCGCCTCAGGGTTCGTCTAGACTTGCCGTACGGGAGTGACGTGATACGCCTAAGCGGAGACCCCATACAACTCCACACGACTTTGCTGTAACAGGACTGACATGGATGTTACCTGTGAAGGAGAGACTTTGCGCGAGTTATGCTATTCCGGGATGGATGTTGGAGTTGAGCTGCGCTTGCAGGAAGCTGCGCAGCTGGGAACGGACCAAGCAGCCAAGCTCCAATCGGGGAAGACGGCCTCTCGCACCGACGACCCTAAACGTGCAGAAGCGGTGTGGAGGCTTTGAGGAAATCTCGCTATCCACCTCGACGTTCATTCCTCAGCCTCACTTTGTACTACATCGTTACCTACACTCCTTCTGCATTCAGCTATTCTTTGTCTCTTAATCGGGTCTAAGGCCATACGCAGAAGAAAGCTCTACTAACATAGGTCACTTTTCCTGAGCTTGTGGACGCTGCGTGGTGGCGAAGCCGTAAGAATCAATTCAGGTTGAAGGATGTCTTTTCTCACCAAGCGAAGAATCAGCACACTACCCGCCGACAATAATGCCTTTCCCGCAGCCCAGCTTTTCTTGCTCGGTAGGTTGACATGCATACCGCGCAGCATATTCGACAACACTGACAAGACTTACAGCACTCGTACGAGTCGCGGAGCCAATTGCGCTGACAAGCATATTACCATATGCATGGAAGTTGGCTCTGAACTTCGACGTTTCTTCGGAGTCCAACGCTCCGTTCTTTGCTGGCCTGCTTATCTCTGCCTTCTCACTGGTAAGGCCTCATCCTTCTGTCGGTTTATTCGAGCTCGTCTCTTACGCATGATACAGGCTGAGGCATGTAGTGGTATGTTTTGGGGTGCGCTGTCAGACAGGATAGGCCGAAAGCCTGTCGTCTTCATTGGTTGTGCAGGCACTATCACCTCGCTGCTCCTTGTCGGATTCGCACCGAGCTTTTGGATCGCTCTCACTGGACGAATAGTGGGTGGTGCGCTCAACGGTAACATAGGTACGATTTCTTCCATGGTGATTTGTACTAAATACACCTCACTGACAATGTTAAGGCGTTATACAAACGATGGTCGGTGAGCTGGTCAGGAATCCGGAGCACGAACCCAGAGCATACGCTGTCATGCCTTTCGTGTGGAGCATAGGCACAATCATCGGTCGTAAGTTCGAGCCTCCCTCGGATCTACTGTACTATATACTAATGTTGCAGCTTCAATCGGCGGGCTGTTCTCCCAACCCGCAGAGAACTTTCCATCTCTTTTCAGTGCCACGGGTCTCTTTGCGAGGTTTCCTTACCTCTTGCCGAATCTCATCTGCTCTTCTTTGCTTGTCATTTCCATGCTCATGGCATACTTCTTGCTAGAAGAGACCCATCCTGATAAGCGACCAATAAGTCGTACAGAGGACAACGAGGGAGCCACTGCGAACACCCCATTACTTCCCGCACAGGGTGCTACATCCGATGCGCCAGCAGATCTGACTTCCGAATCGTATGGCACCTTCAATGCCGTTGAAGTACAGCACGAAGAGATGTGGAGAGTCCGCTCGAACGGCGATTGGATCGAACAGCCAACCAGCGAGAAGGTTTTCACCAAGACCGTCATTACATTCATCATCGCGTTGTCGATATTCACATATCACAGCATGACTTACGATCACCTCGTACCTATCTTTCTGCAAGACAAACGAGCCGACGATGTTCACGCCCAGGAGCTGTCGTATACAGCCATGGGTGGTGGATTGGGACTGTCAACGCAACGAGTCGGGTTGATCCTGTCTATCAACGGTGTCATTCAGCTCGCGATCCAGGCCCTTGTCTTCCCAATGTTGGCGGATCTCTTCGGGGTCTGGCGACTCCTACTTATGGTTACGATTGCGCATCCAATCGCCTACATTGTTGTTCCTTTCCTCCAACTCTTGCCACCAAACCTTGTCTACCCTGGTTTATTTGCTGCATTGAGCGTGCGCAACCTGACCTCGATCATTGCGTTTCCTTTATTGCTCATCATGATCAAAGAGGCGGCGCCTGATAAGTCCCATCTCGGCAAGATCAATGGTCTTGCTGCATCTACTGGAGCAGCCTGTCGAAGCGTCGCAAGTCCTATCGCCGGATTGTTGTACGGTTTATCTATCGAGATTCGATTTACACCGCTGGCCTGGTGGGCATCAGCTCTGGTCGCCTTAGTTGGTGCGCTGCAGGTGCCATTTATGGGTCGCGCTGCTCACAATTGCCATGCTCGCGTGCGTACGGCTTTCAAGGAGCACTCTCATGACGAGACTGTACACATCACGGTCGAAGATTGAAGCTCAGATGGTCTTTTTCTGGAACATTGGGTTGAGGTTGACAGTTTCAAGAGCTGTGACTTGCAGGCGCATGTTTCAATTCTCCTCTTGTTCATAGTTCTAGGCATTTTTTGGAGTTCCGGAAGCGGATCGGTATCTCATAGGCGTTATGTTCAGTATGCGCATGAATGAGCTGGGCTGTTGGCGCTGGGCTTTTGGCCCAACCGACCCGTTCTCATCCGGAGTTGAGGGCAGTTACAATCGGAGAATTATAGCATACTTAGAACACCTACACTTTTCGACTAATCTGCGATTAACTTTGGGCAGAATGTCCACTTTGGAGATTCGCACTTCGAATGCCTCCGGGCTAGTAAGCTTCCACTCTGAATATAGAAACATGACTGTGTCAGTGCGCTCACTGAGAAGCCAGAAGCGTTGGTCTGTGACAGGCTCGCCCAATGCAGGTACCTCAACGTCGAGTCTACGGCACGCACGGAGGTGGTGTCAGAGTATTCATTCCGCGACTCTGAGTCGGTAGTCTCATACCATCCATCATCATACTCGAGGCTCCGCCAAAAGTGTTCATCGAGGAATTATGCGTGCAGACGAGAATGCTGATTCTTCCAGTTCAGACTGTTGTACATCAATCATAGGACGGGCAAACATTTCCGCAATAACTCTTTGTTACTTCGGAACAGACGCTCCAGCCAAGCGAGGCTGCAGATTGGGAGTTGCTCAGCCGAGCATTGCACACATCTACGTACAAATCCTTCAAATATTACTTACGGGCACATGAGACCGTGACTGATGTCGTCCGAGGCTTGTTGTTCGCTTGCAGGCTTTGCTGGTGTGACACTCAGAGTTGACGTGAAACAGGAGGCTTGTGCAGACGCTTGGACAGAGACAGCGTAACGCTTACGGCTAGCGCAAGGACAGAGCCAACGGCAATGACCTCAATAAGGCAACATATACACCGCAGGATTACCTGATAAGTGAGTGGATCGGAAGGGTGCAGGAGGTTGACGTGCAGGTGGGCGAGACCTTCGGTGCATCGGGCGTGTTGCCAGGTCTTCTGACCTCGGATACCGTGAGAAGCGCCGCCATCCCTCGCCGCACGTTCGACCAAATAGCGATCTCTGAGTACCAGAGTTAGAACTGCATTGCAAAATAACCGATCCAATTGTGCATGTATTGGCAATCTACTTGACGCCTGCCTTCTCCATCGACCCTACTCCAGCAACCTCATTGGCTCGTTAGGTGCATAAAGGTTTACTTAAGCATATCACCTAGTGCGTTTCACGCGCCCTCGCTTATCCGTACCGCCCGACACCCGTTCCACCTCTCATCAGACCTCTCTGCAGGCCCACAGACCGTACAGCCGTCGGCTGGCCTGCAGAGCGCGCGACAAGCAACATGGTCGCCCTGTCGACCTCCGTGGCTGTGTACCTGACTCCTACCCAGCTATTGACCCATCCTGCACAAATGTTTCGGTCACTTGTTTCGCTCTAGTGCTGAGAGTGTAAGTATATCTTCTCTTTGCATGCCCGATGTACATATCCTCAAGTTCCATTCTTTCACCGAACCCGGGCGGGCAAAGTCATTCGTTATCTTTGTTTACTACTAGTACTGGACCATCTTTCGTTCAATCCGTACTGTAGCCATCATCGTTGTCTTGATATAGCACATTCAGTCTCATTCGAATCCTTGTATCCATCGTATTATCTTTTTTTTTATATCTATTTCCACATCATCGTCAACATGAAGGTTACCCAAGCCATTTTTGCCACTGGCCTAATGGGTCACGCTGCTGCGACTTGGAACATGTTCGGCAACCCATTCAACTCGCCCAACTACAACAACAATGAGTGTAGTGACAAGCAGAAGGCTGGGTTCGATTGGTCGGACCTCAAGGATGGCGATTCCAACTTCAACTACGGTGACTTCGATTTCTCTGGTGGCTGGAAGTGCTCGAACTCCTTCGGCAAACGCGACGTATTGACTCGCCGCACCTTTGGCTCGAAGTGCATTAAGAACAAAGTCAGCAAGGAGAAACCAGCTTCTTTCGGCTGTGACAAGCGAAAGTCTGGTTTCTCTATCACACACATTGATGTATCGGTTGAATACGACGTGGACCTCGAGCTGCACTACCACATGGAGGATGGGTCGAAGTGCAAGCAGGTTGCTCCTTGCAGCGCCTCCGGATCCACTATCCAGAACACTCAATGTGGTGGTGCCAAGTCGGTTGACGTCTACCTTCCCAAGCATGATAAGTCTGATAAGGAGTGCGAGATCGGTTTCCACAACATTGGCTTCGACTGCAACCCTGGCAAGGGCTACAACCCTCCTTCGCCTCCTTCGGTTTCCTCCTCATCCGCACCAGTTGTCTCTCAGCCTACTACTTCTACAACACCAACCACTGTACCGTCATGCAACGGCGATGAGTGCAACTCGCAGCCTCCAGCAACCTCGAGTGCTGCTCCCCCTTGCGATGGCGAGTACTGCGCGTCTCAGCCACCCGTGTATTCGGCACCCACAACCGAGGTCACCATTTCATCCGGCCACGAAGTACCGCTTTCTTCAACCACTGAAGCTTCAGTATCTACTCCCCCTACTACCGATACTCCAGCCACTTCTGTACCAGAAGTGCTTTCATCTTCAGTTCCCGAGGTTTCGAGCTCTCCTGCTACAGAGACTCCCTCGATTTCTTGCGGTGGGTACGGACAGGAGTCTTGCGAGGGCACAACCATCGTCTCCTCGGCTCCTGTCGAGACACTTTCTTTGTTCTCCTCGGCTCCTCCTTTCACCAACAGCTCTGCTCCTGCAACCACTGCCCCTCCTACATACGAGACCTCCGTTTCGACCGCTCTCGCCTCCAGCACTGTAGTCCTTAGCACTGGTGTTCCGCAGCCTTCCAGCCCCAGCTACCCACCGGTCAGTCCTCCAGATGTTCTGCCCAAGTGCATGAACACCTGGCTCGAGATCTCTGGTGACTGCAAGAATAACGCCGATGCTTCCTGCTATTGCAAGAACAAGGATTTCACCAAGCAGGTCATTGATTGCGTCTCGGCCTGGTGCGGTACAGATGATGAGACCCGGGAGGCTCTCCAGTACCTCATTGGTATCTGCGCTGAGCACGTTTCTGAGAACCCGGGACTTGTCACTGACTGCCCATCGTACATCCCTCTCAATCCCACACCTGCATCTCCCACTGCTCCCGCCGGCGGTGTCAGTACGCCTGCTGGTGAAATCAACACACCTATTGCCCCTGGAACTACCCCTGCTCCTGAGGTGCCATCTGGCGGCGTAAGCACCACTGTTGCGGTTCCCGGGACCACACCTGCCCCTGAGTACCCCACTGGTGGTGTTACTGGCAACGTCCCTGCCGAGACTCCTGCAGCATCAACGCCCTGCACAACCATCACATACGGCACAACCACCCTTACCATCCCTCAAGTCCACTTCACTACGCAAACAAATGAAGCTGGTGCGACCTCAACCGAGCCTGTAGGCCTTGTTCCTGGCACTGCTCCAGCTCAGACTCCTGCCAGCACCACTGCTGCTCCATACCCTACAGGTAACGCTGGTACAACGCTTGCCACTTTCAAGCCCACTGGCACTGGAGCTTACAGCCCAACCTCGCCGGCTGAATTCACTGGTGCCGCAGCGCCTTTCAAGATCGAGGCTCGGCACGCCGCCCTTGGTGCCGTGCTGGCTTTCTTCGCTTTGTAATTTCGTTTTTCGTTCATGACTACCAAGGAGCAGAGCCAAGTTGTATACAGCAAGACGTAGAGAACATGATATAGATTGATTTTAATCCATCAAACTCAACCACAAAACAGACCAAGATGACTTATGTGTGGTGTCCGTGTCGACCGCAGAAAGTGGCGTACTCAATGCATCCAATCATGTCTGTCATATTGTGGAAAGTGCTGGGTACGACACACTGATAGTATTGTATTCTCTAGAGGTTTAAACCAATCGCAGAAAGGCCGGCAATCAATGCCGAATGCCTCCCTCAATTTTGTCATCAAGAGCTTGCGTCCACCTCTTCAGGGCACGTGAGAGCATGTGATTGGCGCAAGCTCTAGTTACGTCATGTTCTGGGTTTCTTCGGGAACGCGCGCGTTATCCTGGCTCGGATCTCGTCTGCAGCATTCGTCCCAAGAACAACACGGCAGCACGATGTCTTTCGTGGTCGACCAGATCAGACGTATCGATGGCGCCTTGGATCGATTACAACTGTCATCCACACGTGCTGGCGAAAGCTTTTCGACCCTGAGCGCCGCAGAGGCACACGATCCCGAGAAGACTGCACGTATTGCGCACCTCCAGAACCTGATCAAGAGCCTGTCGACTACAGCAAGCTCCAAGTCATCTCTTGTACCCGGCGATCGAATCCTAGATACGCTCAACCGCGCGGACTTTTCCAGCAACTGCATTACCTGCGCCCAGTGGTTTGCACAGGATGATAGCAGCAATGATGTCTCCGGAAACGACGCAAGCTACGAACACGAGCTCGAGTGGCTGCTGCTGAGCAAGGCTACGACGCAAGCATACGGAGAGGTCCTGAACACGATCCTCGAACAGACAATCCCCATCGAAGACGACATTTGGTACTGGGACGATGTCCTCTCGACGTATCGCTTTGCCGGCTTATATTCGATACAGACGTCGCCTCTGAGAGTATGGAATTGGTCCAAGGAAATATATCACGATGTGAGATTGAAGGGTGGGCAGATGGCGGACGGGTGGAGGCAGTTCTACGGGCTGGTGAAGCAGTCTGTTCAAGAGCGCAGTGTCGCCAATATACAACGTGGTGTGATCAGCCCGCTGGCGCTTGTCAGGAGTGAGGGCAGAAGTAAACGTGCTGCTTTGAAGAGGATAAGGCTGGTCAATGCGAACGCGCTGGGCGTATTGTTGGGCGAAGGTCTGAGCAACGAGAACATCCACGATGAAGGCCTGCAGTCACCCCACCCGTTCGGCACACACGACAACAAGCACCAATGGAAAGCTGTGGTCACAAAAAGTATCGCCTTGATGGATGCTGTCATCCAAACAGTCAACACCGCTGAACTCTCTGTCGATAAGTTCGATGAGTCTGTCGCCAGCATTACTCAGGACGACCAGTACTATGAATTGCACGAAGCCGCTGCCAACCAAGCTGCAACAGCACTGAAACCGGCAGATGTTGCAGACCGCCTGCGATACCTACTACGACACGCTCTTCCCACTTACAGATCACACTTCAACGCCGTCGTCAAGGAGAATGGGCGGCCCTCTCGACTTGTACGATACTGGCTCCCTGCAACCATCTTCTTACTGTCAAGCACGACCATCCTGCGCATCGCCATCAACCGCCAAGAGGAGATCAAGACTTGGATCCGCGAGTTTGGGCAGACCGTTATCGATTTCTGGACCAACTGGGTGATTGAGCCTACGAAGAAAGTCATTGGCACAATTCGCCACGACGAAGACAGTGAGGTCTCCATCATGAGCAAGCGCAGCCTCGAGTCTGATCGCGCAAGTCTGGAACGTATGGTTGTTGACTTCGCTGTGAAGAATCCTGATGGCCCGGCTTTGAATGAGTCGCAGATCGCGGATATCAGGGCGAAGGTCAGGGAGGGTGACCTGACCACGGTGCTCAAGTCGTACGAGAAAGACATTCAAAGCCCTGTCAAGGGAGCCATCGTTGGGAACCTTGCGAGCGCGCTACTGATCCAAGTCCAGAAGACAAAGGTGGATGTTGAGCTGGCCATGAGCGGTATCGACAGCATTCTCAAGAGCCAGGAGCTTCTCTTCGGCTTTATCGGTCTCACACCAGGTGTCCTTGTCTCGATCGGCGTATACAGATGGCTTCGGGGCGTGGTTAGTAGTCGTAAAGGTGTCCAGCAGTGGGCGAAGCAGGGCCAGCTGTTGCTCATGCTCAGAAACATCGATCGCATCTTGACTGCTGCAAGGCCGACTGAATTCGGTGAGATGGCATACCAAGATCATGGTCTTTTACTCTGCGAAGTACACCTCCTACGACAGGCGGCAAGCGGCGTACTTCCGAGACGTATCTTCCATGAATTCTTGGTGGAGATCGATGAGTTGGTAGACGTGCGGAGTGGGCTGGAGAAGCAGCAGAAGGTGGTGGAGAGGATACGCTGGGCGTACTCCAAATGGTTCACATGATACCAAAGTAGCTAGCAGGGGAGAATCATTCCAGTCATATTTGTACAACACAATACATGTAGATATCACAGGCATATATCCTTCAGGTGTGGTGTTGTTACAGCAGGGTTGAGACAACGACGCATAATGCGTCCGCGAGTCACGGGCCAGGCCCGGCAGTGTCACTCGTCACTGCAGTTCCGCAGCCGCTTGGCCAAGGGACCGCCGCTCCACTTGACCTTCAACGTCAGTGCCTGCACACCACTGCACCGCCGTTACTCGCAACCACAGCCACCACCCAACTTTCGCACGCTGTCTAGTACACTCACCGCCACTGATATCCCTGCCTGCTCGCACCGCCGCGCCTGCGCACTTTACCAGCGCCACCAGTACAGGACACCTTCGCTCGCAAGCGGTTGCACCGCCGCAGTCGACTCCCTCGATAGCGAACACATACGCATACACACAACCCTTCACACAACACCGCAAGCATGGCTGGGACAAGAAACTATGACTTCCTTGTGAGTCCTCCGCAGCGCCTGCCCTGGCACCCTCGTCCAACACGGAGCACCGTCCCGCTGTCACAAACGCTACGTCTGTGCACATACTAACAAGACACCCACAGATCAAGCTCCTTCTTATTGGCGACTCTGGTGTAGGAAAGTCATGCTGTCTCCTGCGCTTCAGTGAAGACTCGTTCACCCCCTCCTTCATCACCACCATCGGCATCGACTTCAAGATAAGGACCATCGAGCTCGATGGCAAGCGTGTCAAGCTGCAGATCTGGGATACAGCCGGCCAGGAGCGCTTCAGGACTATTACTACGGCATACTACCGCGGTGCTATGGGCATCCTGCTGGTTTACGATGTTACGGATGAGAGGAGTTTCAACAGTATGTCCTCTGCGCAGCTGCGCAACGTACAGCTGGACTGCAGAGCAAGGACTGACACATATGACAGACATCCGCACTTGGTTCTCCAACGTCGAGCAGCACGCAACCGAGGGCGTCAACAAGATCCTGATTGGCAACAAGTGCGATTGGGAGGAGAAGCGCGCCGTCAGCACAGAGCGTGGCCAAGCCCTCGCCGACGAACTCGGCATTCCGTTCCTCGAGGTCTCGGCAAAGAGCAACATCAACGTCGACCAAGCCTTCTATTCGCTCGCTTCCGACATCAAGAAGAGACTCATCGATAGCGCACGATCGGATCAGGCGGCAGGCCCTTCTGTAAACGTCGGTGACGCGGGGTCTGCAAACGCTGGTATGGGCGGAAAGTGCTGTTAAGAGACAGACCAGAGAGAGGAGCACTGTGGTATCACAAGGGTGTTTGCTGGGTACGTTAGTTCAGGCACCCACCGCTGAGCTTGGAACAGGCGATCAAGAGCTAGATGATGCAGTCATGTCACGGAATGCTTGGAGTCACTTGAACGTTTCAGATGCCACCCGGTCTGTCAAATCTTCGATTTATTGGTGTTCAATGGGCGTTTTGCGAAGATAGGGCTTTTCTACATTACATCTTGTAATGCAATTCTGTACATGCACTGCTTCTCGCGTCCCTCAATAGGCAAGCATCATCGTGGTAGAGATGCCATGATCGTTCCCAAGTCTAGAAGAAGGGAGACACTCTCTGACAAGACTGAACGCAGCTAGTACCACGCAGCTATGATCACAGATGCAGCGCTCACATGCTAACCTTTCCCCGGCTCTCAAAGGGCAAGAGCAGCACCAGCACACCCGCAGCAATGAACAACGCCCCTGAGACGTACACCGGCGCACTAGTCTCCAAATTCGCAAACATCGCCACAATCGGTGCCATGATGCCAAACACCCTGTTTGCGCTGGCCGTGATCGCATTGCCCGTACCTCGGTCCTTGGTCGCAAAGATCTCGGGCGTATACGCATACAACACCGCATACATGATATTACTCATGAAGTTGTACGCGCAGTTCCATCCCAGCAACGCATCCGAGTTGAGCGCAGTGGTCGAGCAGAAGAGGAACACACCGGTCAGTACAGTGGATGCTGCCAGTGTGCCTTTTCGTCCAACGCGAGGTGTCTCGACAAGCAGACCGCCGAGGAGACAGCCTGGGACCCCGAGCACGGCGATGATGAGCGAGTTGCGGTAGGTGATGTATGTGCTGCCGTCGCCAAAGTCGACCCCACGCGTAGCTTGGATAAAGGGGAGGAAGGCATTGTAGAGTGGGAATCCGAGACCGATGAATGCCCAGACAAGTGTAATAAGAGAAGTCGAGTAGGCGAGCGTCTTGGTTGCGAAGAGCGCTTTGACATGTGAGGCGTCGAGTTTCTGGAGGTTGCGTTTCACGGCCGCTGTGGCTGTGGTTCGCTGGGCAGCTGCTGTTTGGGCCGTGAGTGCGACTGTGTTGCAAGCTTGAAGGTCTTCGAGAGTTAGAGAAGAAGTCTTGCCGTTTCGACGTGCGACTTCGTGGACAACCTTGATGGCACCGGCGTCATCGCCTTTGCCCATGAGGAACTTGGGGCTTTCGTAGATGGTGAAGCATACGAATCGCAGGAAGAACATGATCAAGGCTGTACCGCCCTGCGTATTTGTCAGTGAGATCACATCTACAATACGATGAACTCTGCTCACCATAACAACGAGGAAGTACCGCCAGCCCATGTTCTCCCCTTTTGTGCAATGTGAGTCCGTCTCCTGACATGTCAAATTCCCTAGCAGCGGCCATGCTACAAGTGTCGCGTATACCTGTGCAAGCGCCCAATCAATCGATAAAATTGTGAGCAAGTACTGATGGCTTCCAGGCAAGAACTCCAGAAAAATCGCTGAGTCGACAGGTAGGTTACCACCTACACCAATGCTCCACAGCGCCGCGAAGACCCCAATGGCGGCAAAATTCGGGCTTCCAGCCGCAATCATGCCAAAGACAGCCGTAATGCCTATGGTGAGGTTGAAAGCCCAGCGTCGTCCAAAGATGTCGCAACCAAACCCCCAGAACACTGCACCAAAGAGGAGCCCGATGTTTTGCGACAGAGTCAGAAACGGCGGTCGATCAGGATTGAACTCATTCTGAACAGGAGTGAAGATGAGAGATGTGACGATGGGCCAGAGATTGTCCATCGCCCAGCCAAATCCAATCACGATGAAGAGCTGCCATTGGTATTTTCCCATTCCTATTTCCTGGATGGCTTTGTTCAGCACCCTGGCTTTGGCGGCGTATACAGGGTCCAGAGACCCATCTTCGAGGACGCTCTTGGGAGCGTGACCCAGTGGGGGAACCTCGTGCGTTGCATGCTTCGAGTACTGCTCGTCCTTGGCTAGTCCTGCAGCCATGGCAGGAACGTTAAGAGGGTCTGAAAGTAGAGTTGAATTATGTTAAAAAGTCTCATCAACACCGGTCGTATGGTAGGTGAGACCGTGCAATGCAGCCTTGTGTGCAGAGTGAGCTTTTGCCAGCCTTTGAAATAAGTCACGCTATGACTGTTTGGCTGCTGGCCAAGATATGGTCGAGACGATCAGATCAAAGGTGCTGGTGACATTCATATAAGATCTGGCAGCGAATGCAGAATAGTGGTACTACAGGGTTAGACGAAGACGA
Source organism: Nothophoma quercina (assembly GCA_021642125.1). Taxonomy (NCBI): domain Eukaryota; kingdom Fungi; phylum Ascomycota; class Dothideomycetes; order Pleosporales; family Didymellaceae; genus Nothophoma; species Nothophoma quercina. The sequence goes on along the minus strand of JAKIXB010000007.1, from coordinate 9,642 downwards.
CATGACGTGCTCCTTGCAGATGTAACCTCAAGATCTTGCGTTTAGAGCTGCGACTCCAGCGCAGATTCACACTTTCAAAAGGTCCGGTCTGCCTGCAAATAAGCAATTAGAACAAGGTAGTGCTGCATGGCTGCTACTAGCGCACGAATTGTATCGTGAGGTGGTGTGTCGAGTTGCATAGGGTTGATAAACTAGTCGAGAATCTCGTTACGCTAGTAATGACGCAATACCACGTGAAGTGTAGATCGTCTTGGGTCAGTGTGAATGTGCACGCCCTAAAAAAAAGTGCATTATCATGTCGTTCATTTCAAGACCGCTTATCATGCTATGCTTAGTATACAAGGCTCAGTGTAAAGAGCACTTTGAGGAAGCAAGCAGGAGTAGCTTCGTGCATCCTCCCATTCTCACGTCTACTTCCACAGCTTGCTCAGACTGGTGGCCTTGTCGTCGTGCTTGTTCAGGACCTTAGCTGTCGCCAGGTCGAAGTCCTCCTGTGTAACGTGTACTCTCCTCTCCCTGAGCGCATACATACCAGCCTCTGTGCAGACACCCTTCAACTCAGCACCTGAGCATCCGTTCATCTTCTCCGCGATCTTGGTCAGATTGATGCCACGAGTCAGGTTCATGCTCCTCGAGTGAATGCGAAGAATGTCGGCACGCGCCTCGACGGTTGGTGGAGGGAACTCGATCTTTCGGTCAATGCGACCAGGTCGAAGCAGGGCGGGATCCAAGATATCGAGACGGTTGGTTGCCATGATAATCTTGATATTCTTTGTAGGCTCGAAACCGTCCAACTGGTTGAGCAGCTCCAACATAGTTCGCTGCACCTCAGAGTCACCGCCGGAGCTTCCTTCGACACGGCTGGAACCGATGCTGTCGATCTCGTCCATGAAGATGATGCTAGGCGCGTGTTCTCGAGCCATGATGAAGAGTTCTCGAACCATTCGGCTACCCTCACCAATGTACTTCTGCACCAGTTCACTTCCTGAGACTCGGATGAACTTGCAATCGGCGTGATGCGCGACCGCACGGGCAAGCAATGTCTTTCCTGTTCCTGGCGGTCCGTACAGCAGGACACCCTTCGGTTGCGCTATACCCAGCGACTCGAACAACTCAGGATGTTGCAGACCCAGCTCGATGACCTCCTTGATCTCCTTGATTTGCTGGTCGAGACCACCAATCATGTCGTATGTGCTGTCTGGCACCTTCTCAACCATCATGAGCGAGACGAGCGGATCGACCGAAGACGGCAAAAGCTTCTCCAGCTTGTAAGAGTCGCTGAGGAGGGTTACGCGCTTGCCGGCTGTGAGTTTGCTAATGTCCACGTTGTCGGCGATGTCGACGACTGCGGGCGCCTAGTCAGTAAGTTGCTTCTCCATACGCGTTTACAGTACTAACCATATTTGCCCTCTGGGTGTACCTTGACGAGAACCTTCTTTGTGCCCATGACCTTGACAACTTCACCAACGTAGGACCCAGGCTGCTGCAACAGACCGAGCTCTTCTCGCAGTAATCGCACTCTCGAGTTGTAGTCGTTGCGCTGAGCTTCCAGACGACGCAGCTTTGCCTGTCCTTGGATGATCTCCAGCTTCATCGCCTCGATCTTGTTGTGGAAGAAGGTGTCGAGCGCCATGGTGGTGGCGGGCGCCGGCGGCGGTGTTTGCGTGAGAGAGAGGTGCAGAAATGGCGGGCTGCGGAAATCGATGGGCGTATTGAAGCGAGCGGCACGGTGATGTTGAGTGTGGGTGGACTGCGGACCAGTCGTTGATGGCGACGAGAGTTGTGCAAGTGTGTACCTCTGCTTGGTGATGGTGATCTCAGGCTAGCTCTCCAACGACGCAACAACGCGGAAGCCGCGATACGTTTCGCCGACAGCGCGCTAAAAGCCACTAAAACAACCAGGGTGTGGGGCGTCCCTTCCTTGTTCGTCATCTCTCCGAGTCGACCATGATTGTGGTACAACGCATTCCTCAGTGACGCCGTGACACGCGACGATCAACATGAAGTAGGGTGTGGAGAAGAGTGCGTGTGTGCTGTGCAGCCACGGAGACTCAGGGCTTGTAGAGCATAGAAAGTCTGCAGCGTGGGCAAGGCGAGCTTATCGCATGTGAGACAGGGTCGCGCGGAACTCGGGAGCTGCAGCTGTACTGCACGATGAATGGTTGATCGGCGTGTCTGGCAGGTCATCTGCAGTCTGGCTTGCACGCACTCGTCGAGGGGCACGACCTCTGTGTGCTTTCCCTCTGCATGTCTGCCTTGTTCTCTCTTGCACGTAAATGCCCTGCGGCTGAAACGAGTCCGGCCGAATAAACAAACATCCTGGACAAGGGCGTCACCGCATCAGCGAAGCGGTCTGTTAGCCCGACTGCCTTCCAAGCTACATTACCTCCGCTGCACCACACCGTCCCGCGACCACAGACATGGCGGACGGCGACCGCACACCCACAGGCGGGAACAGCAGCCAGCAGCCTCCAGGCTCGCGACAGGGCAGCTCCTATGGCGCAGAGACGCCCACAACCGCGGCAGAGTCGGCGCGCAGGCGCATCCCCAGTGCTGCGCCGACGACCAGCTATGGTAACACTCTCGGGGCATCTACGCGCATGTTGCGGTCGCACGTTGTGGAAACACTAACGACTGCACAGGCTCCATCACATCCTCGATAGACCGGCGACTGAACAGCACGACGCCGTCCGAGCAGCCCAGCACGAAGCCCAAGAAGCCCGCGATGAGCCGCCGCGCGACGTCGTCCAAGTTCCCGCACAAGGGCCAGGAGTTCAGTGTCGACGATGACGCAGCCGAGGTACAGGCCGAGACGGAGCAGCAGCAGAAGGAAGCCAAAGAGTCGAAGCGCCAAGGCCAGACGTTACGCCGCAAGCCCTCGAATGTCCGTCGCCCCACTGGCGCAGCGCGAGGCACGACCCTGACCACCATTGAGTCCACCGAGGACGATCCCGTGGAAGAAGACCACGCTGCCGCGCCGACAGATCCAGAGGGACAGCCCGGCAGCTCAGAAGAGGACACGATCCGCGCAGACGAGGATGACAGCGGCACAGGCGACAATGACGATGACGGCGACCTGAGCGATGCTGAAAGCTTTACCCTCAAGGATCGTCAAGACGCCATCAACGTGACGCACCCTTTCGGTATCAGGATTTGGAAGCCTGCTTTGTACAAGAAGGGCCGTTCAGTCCAGCGCAACGCCGAAGCAGACATCCACTCCAATCCTGGTCTGTTTGTCAGCAGGTGGTTGTTCTTCTTCAATGCCTTGTGGACGCTGGTCTTTGGTTGGTGGCTGTCACTCATCGCAGCTGCTGGTGCACTACTTTGTGTGCTCTTCGCTTTCGACGAGAGCTGCAAAGAGCACTCGCTACTACTCTACCACCTTGCCGTTTACATCTTCTACCCATTTGGAAGATATGTCAAGCTTCTCCAAGATGATCAGTATGCCGAAGAGGACGAAGGCGAGGGACGCAGCATCAGCGAATACGAACAATGGCAGAGCGGCGACATCGAGGAAGGACGACTATTCTTCGGCCCTACAGCTGGCCTCTCCTCCATTATAGGCCGTCGACGCAACAGCATCGACTCGACTGGCGGTGAGACTACAAGCTTGCTCGGCCGTGACGGACGGGCAAATGTCGTGCACTCGGACACAGCGAGGACGAAGAACCGTTTCTTTGGACGTGGAAAATGGACACTCGGTCGAGTCATCTTCTTCTTCTACTTTTACGGCATCATCACTCCAGCCTTGTTCCTGGTATCTGGTCTCTGTTGGTTCCTAGTCTTCTCCATTCCTATGGGCAAAGTGACCTTACTGTTGTTCGACCATCTGCGTCGCCATCCACTGGCTCTGTCCTTCCACTCCGATAGCGGCAATGTCCGTCGCCCTGGCGAATCATCATCGATCCTCCTGTGTACCTACCGCGCCGTCGGCATCAAGTACTGGAAGTACACCATTGACGGTACCAACATTTTCCTGATTAATCTGCTCGGATTGGTGGCTTTTACAATCTTCGACTACTTCATCCTGGCAGAGACCCTGGGGTACAAGATCTGGATCACGGATACACTATTGGTCTTTACACTTGCGCTTCTGTCCATCATCCCTCTAGCATACTTCATCGGTCAAGCCGTCGCCTCTATTTCCGCTCAATCCTCTATGGGTGTTGGTGCAACCATCAATGCGTTCTTCTCTACAGTAGTAGAGGTTTTCCTCTACTGTGTGGCACTCAAGCAAGGTAAAGCACAGCTTGTCGAAGGAAGTATCATTGGCAGTATCTTTGCAGGTATCTTGTTCCTACCAGGGCTATCTATGTGCTTCGGTGCTCTCAAGCGCAAGACGCAACGCTTCAACGTGAAGTCGGCAGGTGTTACATCCACCATGTTGCTATTTGCCGTCATTGGCGCATTCGGTCCTACTCTTTTCTACCAGATCTACGGCAGTGTAAGTATCAGAGCCCTATTGGGAACTTTCCCACTGACTGTCGATAGCACGAGCTGAACTGTCGCCAATGTACCCATGGTCATACCCACATGGGGCACATCGAAACGGCTGCAGAAAGAGATTGTCGCAGGTGTTACTACTCACAGACTCCGGCTCTTCACGATCGCTTCTACAACGAGGCTGTCAAGCCGTACACATGGTTCGCAGCGGCACTCCTGTTCCTGTCTTATGTAGTTGGTCTGCTCTTCACCTTGCGAACGCACGCGGCGACTATCTGGAGCAACGAGCCCGATGAGAAAGAGAAGAAGCCTCTTGACACAGTTGCAAACAGTCTGAGCAACAGCGGGCACCTGGAATTCCCACATTCTACTATGTCACGAACTGTGACTGGGCAATCTGTATCCCGCGCACATATTCGCGAGACTCAACTGTACAAGCGCATTGTCGGTCAGACTCAACATGAGTTCGGCCTAGGACCAGACGGTCATTCAATTGCTGGTAGTCCCCCAAGCACTAAAGCTGACGGAAACACCCCACATCTAGTTCCGCCCAAAGACAACAACGAGCATGAGCATTTCCACGTCGACGGTCTCACAGACGAAGCGAGCGACGCCCTCGTACGCCACATCACCGAGATTGCAGCCACCACCACAGCTCTTGCCACGCGTGATGTGACAAGAGCTCCCCACAAAGCTGCACGGATGGTCAGCACGCCAAGCAAGGGTGACCGACCCCATCATCATCGTACAGCAACTGCAGCAACCGAAGGTGCACCGGAGGAACAGGAAGCTCCAGCTGGCCAAGCCGCTGGAGGTCACGATGCGCCGAACTGGAGTCGAGGGAAGAGTGCGGCAATTCTTCTGACTGCCACAGTCGCTTATGCCATCATTGCTGAAATCCTTGTTGACACGGTTGACTCGGTTCTGGAGGGCTCAGATATTGACGAGAAGTTCCTGGGTATCACACTTTTTGCTCTGGTGCCCAATACGACCGAATTTCTCAACGCCATCTCATTTGCCATGAACGGCAACATTGCGTTGTCCATGGAGATTGGTTCAGCATACGCCTTGCAGGTTTGCCTCCTACAGATCCCTGCGCTGGTATTCTACAGTGCTCTGCACGCTACGAACATCGACGCTGGCCAGCTCGCCAAGGAAACGTTCAGTGAGTTTCTCCCTCACATCTATAAAGACTTCAGCGCTGACACATCCTAGCTCTCATCTTCCCACAGTGGGATATGGCAACGGTCATTCTGTGCGTCTTTCTTCTCTCGTACATGTACGGCGAAGGCAAGAGCAACTACTTCAAGGGCTCTATTTTGATTTTGTCATACTTCGTCGTTATTGTTGGCTTCTACTTTTCGAGCTTCACCGATTTGGACCGATTGGGCATAGATCCGGATGACCGACTTGCACTCGGTGGTCTGGTTAGGCAAGAAGTTCAGTCAATGACCTTCAAGACCATGGGAAGGGGCAAGAGCGGCATCGCCTACTAACAACTGGGACATACATGTTAGTGTGAAGGAGAGAATAGTTGTAAATATATCTCGGAAACTCTAGTCGTGCAGAGCCAGGCGGAGTGAGCATTTGGGTTGAACGCATAGCGTGGGCGTTGTGGTCTTTATCTTTTACAGTCCAATAGATATCCCGACTGTACTTCGCATTAAAATCTAGTAAAGACTTTGGCAAGATAAACAGAACACCATTTTCCGTGGGACTTGCAGGCCTCTTGTCCTTAATCCACACTAGCAACGAAGAGGGCCACCGAGTTTCACCGGGAAGGAGCTCTTGGGAGCCGAGCTGTAAATAAACCGAACAAGCAAGCCATACAGTATGACCGCAGCTGCATCCAAGCAACCGCAGTGAGCTGTTTGCTGCACATTGAATATACCGCACTCGAACAATCTCTGAATCAACGAACACGAGTTCCCAAAGACAGCTATCATGAGTATCAGATGAGAGCACACTTCTTCAAGTAAGGCTGGACTTCAAGAACAAGACTGAGAGCTTCTTGTTAGCCTTCATGCTGGCGACTTTGGTATCTTCCTGACATTGGATCTAGTATCGTAGACTCGACCAAGCTCAGCAGCTTCTCAGAGATGATTTGGGATGAAGACCAGTGTCGCTGGCTGATGCCGGCTGGAGCGGTGAAATGCAGTGCGGTGTGCAAGCTAGGTACCTTATTGCAGAGAAGTGCTAGTGATCGCCGTTGTGATGTGCAAGGCGTGGTGTGCATGGATATCTCCGCTGCTGATCCGCCGCTACACTTCCGCCTCGTCGTATTGATCGTCTTTCAGCGACCTCTGCTCAGATGCTTGACGCAGGGTGTTGCACATTCGAAACAGGTAATGCGCGTGGAGGTAGTCCGGGAATAGGCACAGTCGTGATTTGACAAACCTGTCTGGCTGAGACGGTGCTTTTTGTCAGCTCAAACTTCAAAGCATGACATCAGCACTCGAGCACCAAGGAGCAGTGGTATCAACGACCATACGGAGGGTGGCGGATAGGTTATAGGGTGAGCGATCCAAGATATGCAGCAGGTGATCAGGTCGAGGAGGTCAGATCTGGGGCAGTGCAGTCGCAGTGCGGCCGCGCCAAGTTTCAAGTGGGCAGGAGGCGCTTCGGAGAGTTGAGGTTGTCTAGCGTACCCTTGCACGCATCGATTGGTGAGTGGATCGCGCGGCAGACGACAGCCATCCGGCTTCTCCAGCAGCCGCGACAGCTGTCATGCTTCATCTACCGGCCCTTCCGCTGTTTGCTGCAGCAGAAAAGAAGATGGTGCGCAGCTTTCCGGACGTATTGCTCTCCATTCCAACCGCGCCTGCTCCAGCCTGATTTGCATTGCTCGCTGCTGCTCTGGACTCGTGCGGCTGAGCGCAAAGCCACACCCCGCGTGCGGAATCGATAAGAAGGAAGCACCCGCCACGCCCATTGCATCGCGACTGCGAAGTGCGCCGCTGCGATGCTGCTCACCGGCTCGCAGAGGCTGCCAGGCGCCCTCGCCCCCGCCCTCGCTCTGCTTGCTACCGCGGCCTCGGCCAGTATAACGCCGTCCAACACGTCGACTGTGAATTCGCGCTACTTCCAGGGCACGCTACCACTGCAGCACGCGCTGGGTGACGGCCAGCAGATTGCCGAGCTGGTACCGCTGACGCGACAGGGCGCACAACGCTCCATCGAAGGCAACCTCTACCGCACCAATGGCTCCACTGTCGCCAACATTTCCGACGGCGAGATTGCCTACATCAGCTGCAATCCCGCCGACTACCCTGGGTTCGTCGATGCCCAGGGCGTCTTCGACCAGGCATACGGCAACGGGAATGCAAACATCTCGGGCGTCATCCTATACAGCACCGCGACCGACTACTGCGACTACGACCCAAGCAGTTCGATGAATGACTTCCCCGTGCTGTCCATGACGAACAAGACCGACTCGACCACCGTCCTCGACCAGATCGACGACATCCCGCTGCACATGAAGTACTTTGTCCAGGTGCAGGGCCGTGGCGACGAAGGCAATTCGAACACCGTTCAGCAGCAGAACCCCCTCGGCCCTTCGCCCTCGACGGCTGTCGCCATGATCATCCTGTACAGCATCACGGGTATCATCACGGCGCTGTTCTTGGTCATCATCTTGACTGGTGCCATCCGCGCACATCGTCATCCAGAGCGCTACGGACCACGAAACGTCCTGGGGAGACCACGGCAGAGCAGGGCAAAGGGTCTGGGGAGAGCTATTCTGGATACGATACCTATCATCAAGTTTGGGGAGAAAGAGCCACCGAAGACAACCGACGTCGAGCTGGGTTCAACAAACGAGGCAAGGCACGTGGATGGTACAGATGGTGCTGCTGCTACCACAGACACGCCGCCCACAGCCACCCCACCAACTACAACGGAGGCAACAAAGAGTGAACCGTTGGCAGCGACCACAGAGGCAGCACAAGAGCCCACAATGACCGAACAGTCTGAGGGTATCGCCGCTGCCGTTACCCCTGCCATGGTAGCTGGTGCCAGCACGGGCGAAACGTCAAACGAGGACACGCTTGGCTGCACCATTTGCACTGAGGACTTTGAGAAGGGTCAGGATATTCGAGTACTGCCGTGCGACCATAAGTTCCACCCGGAGTGTGTGGATCCATGGCTGCTGAACGTATCAGGCACATGCCCCTTGTGCCGTGTTGATCTGCGCCCAACAGCTACCAACGACTCTGCCAACTCGCAAACGCAAGCGCAAGGCGATGAACTCGCGCCGCCCTTAAATCCGGAAGCCGAGACCTCGCATCGCCGTCGCACTGCTCTGCGCGACATTTTGTTCTTCCGCAACCATCCCGATGCACCGGCTGAGGATCGTATATCTGCCCTGCGTCGTCTCCGTGAACAGCGACGCAACCAGAGCGGCGACGTTGCTGAGGGTGCTGTCAACGCCAGTGCCGAGGATGTGACCAGAGCGGACCGCCGAAGCAGGAGGATCAGCACAAGATTGAGCGATGTCTTCAGTGGACGAACGCGTAGAGGCACAAGTCCCTCGCAGCCTGGAGGGACGAGTGCCAATGCCGCTTAGCCAATACTGAACTCACGAAGTTTCATTTTTTTTTTACATGATGTATATGAATCTTTTGCATGGCGTTATGGCAAATAGGATCTACTAAGAAGTAAGAGGTCCCTATCGCTGTTAAGGTTTTGGAGCAGCTTATGTTGTTGACGTGCTGTCAGCTACTTCATTGTAGGTGCATGTGCGGGCGTTATTGGCAAGTACTAAGCGTATCAGCGCTCTCTAGTCTTCGCTCACTAGTAAGAAACATCCTTCTAGAAGCTATTACACTTAACAAGTAATATTACTTCTACTATCTTAGACTCTTACTAGTTAATAATTACTACTGGATATGCTCTTTTATCTATTCTTACCTATTAATAATCTATATACTAGAGACTAATACTAAGGTAGTTAGTATAGTAATAGTATAGAAAAACTAGAGTGATTAGCTATAAAGAAGTTAGAAAATAGTTAAGTATATATATAAGAAATAAGTATTAAGATGTTGAAGTTGTACTGGACGAAGTCTAAAAGTGTACTAGTTTGAGTTAGGTCTTGGGGATGAGTACGTTGGGATCAGGTAGGGATAAGATATCTAGACAAAGTCTAATATAGTAGCTTAAGGTAATAGAAGAGTAACGTACTTTATAACTTATTAGCTA